>JAHLJT010008446.1:64952245-64999966 GCA_031308135.1 Acheta domesticus | reverse complement strand
AGAAAAATGTAAGCTAATAATGGAATGAAAGCATAGAAATAGCCACGACTTGATTTGTAAAAAAAAGCCAACAACTTTGAATATCTGATCCACTTCATGTAATTCATCTTCTCAATGAAAGCCACTAAGCAAAAAGTAACTTATAACAGAAATGGAGCTACAGGAAAAATGCTCCCGAATAGCCGTACAAGACAGTGTACTGGGGCTGCGGCAGGAGATGGATAGAAGTGGGGACTCAGGAAAAAAGAAGATTAAAAAAATGCGCATTTCATCTTAGGCGTCCCATTCGATGAACGATTTCCGTTAACATTTATGGATCCTCCGATCAGATATTCATGTCAGAATAATGAGCTCTTACATAAAGTCGAGTTCCATGACGTACAGGCAAAGAAGAGTCTGAAACACAGGGGACTACCACATTGGGAACATCCTTCAAAATTATATATAATTTTAAATAATCAGTGGGGCCTACTTTTTCCCGAAATCCTGTTCCTATATTTTTGTAATAGTATTAGGAAACTGCGATGTGGAAATATTTTCTGGAATTTACCATGATTATTCTCCTGAGAACTTCAGATCGTAATATGTATGCAGTAGCATCAACTGATGTTATTGCAGTGCCTTTGACCGGAAGGTCCTAGGTTCGAGTCTCGACGGTGGGCAGGAGCTTCGACACTAGCTTGTCAGCTAAGGTCGAATTCAGTCGCTGTCCTGGAGGAGAATTCTGGTGGCCGGCTGCTCTAATCGGTAGTTTTCAGTGCTTTCTCCGATCAATACAAGGCGAATGCCAGAGCAAGTACCCTAACACGGGCCACGGATCGCGCGCATTTTTTTCTCCCCTTCAATGTCCTATCCTCACACACACTAACATGCAGGGAGGCTGGCCGGGAGAGATTGTCCCGCCTGGGGCAGTGCCTCGCTGGTGGGAGAGTACCGTGGTTGGGAAAAACACGCCGCTTAGACGACGGTAGGTCGGCGCTGGAATCTCATCATCAAGCGGGGGAAGGTGATCACACCGTCACTACTTACGATAAAACATTACATCTACTCTAACGGAACCTTAGCAGTGACCTTAGTCAGATTGACGAAGCCCGGAATCACTAACAATCAATCAGTCATCCAAGCTCGGAATAAGAAACGGCGAATGGTGCTATGTTCGCAGAGATGTGATTATGAGTATGGGTGAATAATCATTATTATGAATGTGGAGAGAATAAATCATGAAAATTGATGCCATGGGATACGAAGTATCTCGAGAACAAATAATTCTCTGCGAACCTATTCCAAATTATTGAAGTTGCTAGAAACACACATATAAATTAGAAAATTAAAGAAGGAGTCTATGTACCTGTGAAGATTATATCACGTTCATTTTGATAGAATAAAGAAGTTTCAAAGTGAGTATTTTTTATTGTTCACTTACAAAAAAATGTAGTTACTATTCACTTTAATTTCCCGGACATATTGTCAACATCATCTTCGTGAACATAATAATGAAATTGTAGCGTTGTACCATTTTCAGAACAAATTACTTCAGCGGAATTGAGTACCAGTAATTAAGAAACAAATCATATCAGCCTAGGAAATTTCGAAACATTGGTCTTCAAACACACGAACCAAAGTCCACTAATGTCCAGTTCACAAGGATTATCATAAAAAAAGCGAGAGGACAAAAAGAGCAAATCAAGGCTTCGTTGACTGCAGAAGCTGCTCGGTCATGGAGGAAGAGGCGGAGGTGGAGGCGGAGGTGGCGTGGACGAAGCGAGGGGGGGGGAGGTTGGCGCGGGGGCCCAGACGCGCGCTCCCCTCGACCGCTCTGGTGCTGAAACACATGAACTGCAGACCCTCCACAAACAATCCTCTGGGAATGGCGGACATTATTTCAAGGTCGAGATATTCACGGTGGAGTTATTCATTTAATATATTTATTGCAAAAGAATAGTAAAAAACTATATAAGTCAATGGAATGGGGAAATTCTTCGCACATTGTCTTGAGCTCCAGAATCCCAACCCCTTCTCTCTTTTAATACTCATAGTTAAATTATGATAAAACGTAGAAACGAATGTTGTTCTCAACGACAACGTAATAAGAAAAAATCGTTCTCATGAATAGACATTGAATAGGAAAACACGTTACGTATTTTATTTGATGGTACTGCTAACGAAAAACTAAAATCTCTAAGATTAAGAAAACAGATAGATGAAGATGAAGATAAATTTATTTAAATTGCACTTGGGTATAACCCGGTGGCAGCTACTTACATCAAAAGGTAATATAAATAACATGCAAATAATATAATAATGGTAAAATAATAATTACTGTAATAAGAATAATATAAAAACTGATTCATAAAACATTAAGTTATATAAAGAAAAATACTTCTATAATCTAAATCCGCACTGAATGTTTGTACAATTAAGACCACACTGCATTGACACTGAACTGCACTGCACTATCCTCTTCCTCTTAAATCACTTTCCTCTTCTCAAGAAAAAATTTAAAGAAAAAATTAGGGGACATTTTTGAGAATATTTTGAAAATGTATTTGAGGCGTTATACCCCTTCAAATTAAAAGTTCCGTTTTGAATTCGAGGAGCCGCAAATCAGCCAGATCAAACCAGGATATCGATTTTTGTGAATCACCTGTATACGGTTTAGGCGCTAATGTTGTTCACAAACAGAGAGAGGCTTTAAAAAAATTCGGAATCAGTGTTCCCCAATACGTTTATCTCGACATTGATTTTTCTAGCATTACAAAACTTTCTTTTTACTACCCATACGAGAAAGTAAAAAGGAGTAATGTCAGATAGCCAAGGGGTTAATCTTGCTTTTTATTCAACAATCTACTTCATATTCAACTTCATATTTCCACACATTCTCGTTTCTTTATTCGTTGTATTTCACATTATTCCACATCAATGCAGTGAGAGCTCAGAAACATCAGGTACATAGGTTAGATAAAAAGTAATGAGAATATTGCTGTAACTTAAAGCAGGTGGGTCGGCGTGCTGCCATCTGTCGAGACAAAAAGGACTATTAAACATGTGGAGCGAGCGGGAACGGTCCTCTGTCAGTCTACTCTAGTTTGTAAATCGTTGAACTTCATAGCAATTGTGCACGCACCCGAACGCCATGTTTACAAAGGTAGAACAACGTTCGTGGCTCAGAATTGAAGTGGCACCAGGTCGGAATAAGCAAGACTGTTTTCAGGGACTGCGTGAAGCCTGTAGTGATGCCTCGTTGCCATACTCCACAGTTGCACGATGAATTAAAGCGTTCAGATTAGGCAGATGATGGGAAGGATAACTCCCGTACAGGACGACGTGGAGAACTCTTGCGACGCTGGCAATGGGAGATTCTGGAACATCCAACTTACTAATCTGATATGATATGAGTCCCTGTGATTATATCTTCATCAAAATGAAAGAAGCAATGCGAAGAACCTGAGCAATGCAAAGAGAAGAAATTATTCATGCTATAGGGTGATCAATATGGCACATCAACAGAATGAGACGCGCAGATGGTGTACGACGCCCTCCTAACATTTGGTAAAGTTCCTTAAAAATAGAGGTGATTGTAGTGATGGTGTGTAAATATAAATACCTCTGTCAATAAAGTCATTTCAGAGAAATAAAACATTTCTCATTACTTTTTATCCAACCCTTGTATGTTCAAAGGGTTACCATCCACGGTCGCTTGTCTCTGCAATCTTTCGGAACTCGAACAAAAATGATGCAAATATATTTTTTGTTGGAATCCTAATAGTTGGTCCACTGCATGTAGGAGGCGACTGGCAGGCGACATGTAGGTAAACGACTTACTAATGTTCCAAAAACAGCTGGTTTTCGAAGAACTGGTTGTAGGAATTAGTGAAAACGAACACATAATGAACTTTCCGTTCCGGCATTATCGTACTTTCTCTGTAGAATGTAGAGAAATGTAGAATGGCGAGAAAGAAAAAATCATAAATATTCATGCAACCTTCATTAGGAATTGAAATATTTTTTCATTAAATTAATAAAAATTAGTGTATTTTTAATTGAACATATTATGTATCGTCGCATTCAACTAACTGAGCACAACTTTTTTAGATCAATCAATAAAATTTCTATAAAGTTATAAATATTTAGTATTTCGATAAAGATTTAAAACAATCCATTGAAATAACTAACATTTCCACGTCAGCTCTGACTTATCAATTGATTATTTGTAGAGACCTGTTTTTATGTAATTATATATTTTTTGTCTTTCTGTTTACTGTTCTCAAAATTGTAATCTTGGCAAATCGTCAATTTCGTAACACAATATCAAAACTTTTCGTTACGTATTTTTACATATTTAGTACTATATTACATATTTTACATATTTGCTATTGTTACAAAATATTTTTTTCTCTATAAATTTTCTTGAATTTTATTACGTATTTTTTATGAAATGGAGTATTTAAAAAAAATCAGCTTTTTCCTTCGTTATTGATGAACTGTAGGTGTGAAAAGTATCACTGTCGCCAAGTTTCGTAGCCTTTAACCTTGATATCCGAGAAACTTTGGCGATCGCCGATGTGTAACACTTCGATAAGAATGTTTCACGCTGCAGTGATCGTTTGCTGGTCGTAGATTCATGGCTTCTATTGCGACTAGTCTGGCTGTAGGTGCTTATAACCTTGCTTATATTCACCGTGGTCTGGAAGCTAAACTATGGTCCTGGATAGAAAAAGTTGAAGCTTTTACTTCTGACGGGAAAGTTGAATGGTGCAAAGTGTGCATCAACTTGTGCTCCCCAAATGATTTTTAAACGTTTGTATTATTTTTAAAATTTGTTAGGTTATTTTATAAATGTGTTTTAAAATTAGGGTATTTTAGTATTACATATTATATCCCATTTTACTTATTTATTACATATTCTTACTATTTTCATTACATATTTATGTAATTATTTTGACATTTTATACTACGTATTTTTCCGGTCTCTACTTATTTGCATGCTTTTCCATTGCTGCACCATCTGTCGAACCCACTGCATGCAAGGTATTCAAAGCGTCTTTTATTGTTGGAGCCCCACCCTCACGCAAAGAACGTGTGCACGCAGACGTCACAAGTACATTCCCACAGCGCAGCGGCGCATTACAAGGACATGAGAAGCCTGAGAACTGACGGCGGAGGGGGCATTTAATCTCTCCCCGTGGCAAGTCTGACGTAAGAATGCGAAGCCCTCAGGAAAGCGAAAGCGAATATTCGCACACCTCTCTTTCCCAGTGCAACACCGGTGACTACGTCCCGGGGGTAACTCTTCAGCGTATCTTACCAATTTACCATACTGGAATTATCTGTTGGTTCGTTCTGTTTGATCTGTCGTTCGTCACTTCGCCCATTCTTCCATAAGTATTTCTCTCGTCCCATCGCCTAACCATCCATCCATCCATCCTTGAGTTTTTTAATAAGCAACTCAACCCCCACTATCTGCCAATCCCACTATCTTTTAGTCTTTTTTGTTCATCTGACCGCTCTTTATCCCGTCTACATAAAAATAATCATGCATGTAATGGATGGTAAATTATAGACGACGAATAACGATAATAGTACATGCAGAATAATGGTAATTGAATGCATATAATCTCGGGTACGTCCACAAATTCCATTTCATATATTCGGATGTTTTATTAGATTAATTAGAAGGCTAAACAAATAGTCTCGTCAAGTTTTCTGTTCTTATTTGACCTAGAAAGGACGCGCCTGCTACACATTACTGCACCGCGACGTCGATGTATAGGAAAGTGCCTCGTGAAAAGTAATGTCATGCGATAATCACTAGTACTACAATCACGAAAAAATTCAAAAGTTTATTTTTCCCTGCATTTGAGTCGTTTTAATTTTGAAGGGGAACATACACGGAATAGATGAATCAAAGAGAAACGTAATGATGTCGCTATCACGTAAAGCAAAGTTGGGGATCGGACCCTCCCCACCACCCTCCCACAAATAAATCAAGAGGAAAAAAAGCATCACCCACTTTCTTCATCAGGAAATTCTTCATGCACTGTTCTAAGTTTGAACAGCAATTTCACATATAGAAAGCGAGTAGCTTTTTCAATGCACAGACGAGTGAGATAAGTAAATTTTACAACGAATCATCTCGAATCGTTCAATCAGCGTTGCACCACATTCTTTATGGAAGTCGGAATAGAAATGGTGGCGATTCGAGAAATAGAAAGTATTTAAAAATGTTGCAGACATAGTGTTATTTTCAATATTATGCTTCTGACAAAAATATCCGATGAAAGAACACTCTAAATACAGGTAAATGAGAGTCTAAAACGTTAACAAAAGTATTAGAGATGAACGGAACTTTTGACTGAGCCTAAACCTATTAAATAGTTCCAATTGCGCATTTGTGAATTACTCTTACAGTGTTTACATGCATGCTGTACAACGTTCAATGACCTCCCTAAATGTCTTATTCTCCCTGCACGTGTTCTCCATTTCTTGAAAAGAAGTACTGAACAGGTACTTCAATATTCTACCAGTCGTCGTATCAGTCTCGGTAGTTATTCTCGAGCACCTAAAATGAACTCTACTTAACTGAACCAGCTGTTTATAGTGCACTATGAATTACAAAGCTTTGCCAATTTAGACAGACGTAATATTGCAACAAAATTTGTACATTCATAAGTTTTTCTTGTAATTCTAGTATACTTGTTCGTAAATTACTCCACTGTTGTAAATTTTCGAGTAGTACCTTCCTCAACATAGTTAAATTTTGTATAATTAACAAAGCTTCTGAAAAGTTTTGATAGCACATTGTTTAATGTTCTATTGGAGATCCTTTCTGAACCGACCTAGTTATATAAGGATTATGTTTGCTTTTAGTAATTATAATAGAAGTTGAAAGACAATGCAGCATTTTCCTGTCGCTGAACCGCAAAATTTGAATACATTCAAAATAATTCGACACGTGGTCGTATTTTTCGACTAAATAAAATGAATGCATTCTTGTTTAGTTCTTTGTAACAGTGCGTCTAAAGCTGAGCTTAAATCGTCTGAATAATCAAGGTGCGAAAAGACCACCATTTCTACTACAAGTTTCTATAATAATGACCAGTACCACGTTGCCAGCAAAACCTAAGACAATTAATTGGTGAATGTACTAACTTGTGGTAAACTTGTTTACATGAGAATCCTCTGGAAATTATTGCTAACAATTATTCCTAAGTGTAAGACCTCTAAAAATAGAGTAATTTTAGTTATGATGAAATTTTCTGTATCTAGTTTATCAAGCTGTGATTCAACCTATTTTTTGACATAATATCATTGCCTGTGATTTACAGAATTCAAGGATTTAATTTTGTCTTCCTGAACGATGTTTACAACTCTTATTGATATTATTCTTGAATGGCTGAGTGCAGATTGTCTTCTACGATTATATAGTCATATATTCATAAATCTTCAACACACATACGATGTTTACAGAAAGTGAAAAATGTAGGCAAGTCATTAACATCATTAAGGAAAGCAGCAGCCCGAGACGATCCCCAATGGACCCCTCTTCCTCTAGAGTTTATCAGTGAATGTTCCTTTCCCACACTAACAAATATATGCCAGTTCCTAAGGTGATCGTCTACCCATTGTGTAAGAGAAAATGATAAGTTAACGTCCCTATAATTAATGAATAAGAGGTCAGGGTTGACAGTCACAGAATTCACTGAAATCTAGTAACTTCAATAGAGTTTTCAATTTTTCTTCGGTATTTACTTTCTCGCCTACTGCGTACAACTTAATAAATAACAGGTAATGCTACAACACATACCTTCTTGTATTATTTGTAACTAACAATTTTTGAAATTAAGAGAGATCGACGAAAATGTTACCCTACGCCATATTTTAAGAGCCCCTCTTTAAGAAGGAAAACTTTTTTGAGATTTTTATCAATTGCCTTTAATTCAAGTAAAAATTGCGCGAAAACTAGTAGAATTTTTTTAAATGTACTGTTTCCCAAAGAAATAATTTCTTATGAAATTCTATCTTCCCAACCGTACATAGAAACTTGGATATCCCTCGACCCGAGAGGCGCGTTGTAGTTGTAGCAGTTAGAAACTAGGGTGTGATTGGTTTTCTAACAACGGACAAATTTTGTCTACGCGTACGACATTGACGGAAATATATTTGTGAACAAACGTTTCCGGTCGAGTATTGGTGGGAAGGTACCAGTGAATACTTTGCAACAATTAAGCTAACATTTAGCAATCAATTTGCAACTCAAGTGAAAATTTGCCATTTTGCAATGGTCAACTCAAGCATAATTTGCGGACCCTTCCCCGTCGCATTAAGGAATTGTTCATAAAATTTTTAAATGTTGCAAAATTATCAATTAGCGATTTTCGAGTTTGGGACATCGGGGACCCTTTCCCGCTTTTGTTTTCCAAAAGTTGGAAATGATTTATAAATTTGTAAATGTTGCAATTTTTTATTGCCTTTAAATGGAACAAAATTCCACAATCCGATTGGCGCTATCACTTTCCGTTAGCCTACAAGCTATTACATAAGTGCTGACTTTTGTGTGTTTTTATTTTATAAATAAATAAAAACACACAATCTCAGCACTCATTTATTAATGTTAATCTTTATAAACATTGACTTCTTAATATAATTTATTGGGCAAAATTATACGATGTTTTCAACATCCTAGAAACTGGCTGAAAAGTATTATTTTTCAGGCTATTACAACATCAATTCAATAAATCTAAGCATTTATTAACATTATTATTTGTAAAACTCTGAAATATCCAAGATGTCATTTGATCCATATCTTTACTTGGAGTCTGAGATAAATAAAACAACAAAAATAAAAAAAAAAAACTAGATGCGCATGAAAGTAAAGAAATTATGAGAGATGAAGTTGAATGATCCGAAGAAAAGCAATGTTTCTTGCTTCATATAATATCGTCTTGTTTAATAAAAATGTAATTATAAGTGAGTTATATGTTTAAACACTCAAATTGATGAAGATAGTGGAAATCTAAATTATTAATAAAACTTTGATTTATCGATATGTATTATATTATTAAATACTCGTTTCTCATTTATTCGCTCCTGCGAGAATCACATAGTGTACATGATTCATATAAACCGACTAATTGTGGTGAGATAATAATATTCTACTGTTTCAATTAGAGTTATCGGCGCCAAATTAAACAGCAGCATGGGCCTCAAACGCTCGGAAGGCTTGTCAGTTTTATCCGCGACTGATGATTAACCGTATCTCAAAGACGATCACAGACGCTCAACTTAACTCGTCCGATATTATCGTTTCGTTCTAAGAACGGCGATTCTCTTGCTATGCCTTCCCTTGGTTACTTGTGTGTGGGTCAGGATGCGTCCGTGCCTGCCCAATAGTGGACAGTACTTGACAAGGTTGCCTGCATACCCCTTCAGGTTTCGGGTAACTACGAACGCAATCACCAACATAAAATTGCGTTTTCCATTTGGAATGTATAAAAATAACAAAAAATCTTTAAAATGTTTACATTTCGGGACTAATATAATAAAAACGTTATAGATCTAAGCATTGTCCAACACATCTTGTGAAACACTGAAATTATAGTTACTTGTTTCAAATTTCCGAATGAACAATCCTGGAAACGGATATATCCATGTAAACAGAGATATACATTTTTTGCAGTATTTCATAACTTTCTCAATACTACGTATACTTGACTCATCGTGATCGAAGACTCGTGATTCATTTTGAACGATGACTAATTTACACTACTTATTCGCAAAAGTACTAGCAGAGATACAAGAGCGCAGATTGTCTTGTACTATTAACAACACACACAGAGTTATGCATTATTACAATACTAGGTGAACTCATAGAAGAGTTGTCAACCCTTAAAAATATTTTCCGGCTGGGATTGAACTTAGTGCACTGGCACGGAAAACAATGTTTTTATTCGTTACATCGCCAACGCTGAATAGATATGACAACTCTTCCACCGAATCAAACAAAATTCGAAAATTCACAGCTTTTACTAGCTACTCCCCAATCGGAGCGAAAAAATAAAGAAAAAAATTGAAACAAATTTTGAGAACGTTTTGATTTTATCCTATGGATTTCATTTAAAGCATCTAAATACTACAGAATGGCACAGGCTTTCTCGCACTTGATAGTTTGGGCGGACGCACGTTTTGAAAAGAACCACTTTGGGAACCCCAAGACCCCAAATCCACTCATGGGACCCCAAAACGTGTATATCTGTTAAAATCTCAAAATCGATTTTCCGAAGCATTACATAACTTACCCTATACTACGTATATATATATATATATATATATATATATATATTATATATATATATGTGTGTGTGTGTGTGTGTGTAGGTATAAGGGAAAGTAATAAAGATCCATTTCGTTTTCTAAAGGTCTCGACATCATTCATAACGATAGGGGAGGGGAATATCCACATTGGTGAAAATGCTGCATACTGTTTACATGCGATTGTTGACACACACGCGGACAGATGTTTTAAGAAACAATAGCTATTTATGCACCAGGAGCGTTAGAAGGTTAAAACCAGTGGTTCATTTAAGATTTTACTTTGTACCTAATTGTTATGAATCAGATTTACTTATTTACTAATTAACAGGATGTTAGTTAACTCGGCTCGATTTGACATTTCATATTTCTCCCCCATAATTCTCTTTCATAAATCCCTCTATAAGAACATGTAGCATTATTCACCTTTTTTCAGATTTCCCTCGTTCGATCCAAGTTATGCAAGTGTATATTGAAGACAATGACAAGCAACAACGTCTGAGTAAAAAATAAACTTCTTCCTATCTGTATAAAAAGATGTTTTCTGCGTAACGCTATCCGCACGTGAAGTTGTTAATTTTTAATATCCATTAAAAAAGACGTTTCCTAAGACAATTATTTCTTATCATAAAAAAGTACTTCATACCTAGCTATTAAATACTCTTTTTCTCGGTTGGGGCGGTACAATGAACGTACATAATGGGTGGTATGATTAACTAGTAGTGCTACAGAATGTCACAGACTTTCCCGTATTAGTTTTCTGTTTCGTTTTGTCTCGGTTAGCTACTCGGACTTGCCAATACTCTTGACAGCTGCCATCTATCGCCGCCCAAACTACAGTTTTGGACATTTTATTAATTTTTCTGTTTCCTAATAGTAGAACAAATGTATTATTTTAAGAATATTAAAAAAACAGTTAAACCTTGTCCTAAATGGCAAATTTTATTGAAGAATTTGGAGCCGTTTCCAAGAAAATGGCGTTTAAGCGCTACTGTAACTACGAAATTTGAAACTCTTTTTTACAGAAAATTTTTGAGTTTTCGGAAAACTTAATTTGAAGTCATTTGACTTACACTCACAAATTCAATACTAGTAGTGTTTACAAATTGCTGGAAATGTACATTTTACGTTATAGGAGAACGTTCAAAAAATTACATTTGTGTAAATTTGTGTAAAATAATACCCCCAAAATGGACTTTACATTATATTAAAGAGTGCAATTAGCACTATCCATTCGAAAAATGTGAAGAAAAAAATATGAATCCATTTTTGAGAAAATGGCTTTTGAGCGTTTCTGAAAATACGGAATTTTGAGCTAGTTTTCACAGAAAACTATTCAATTTTCGAGACTCTTTATTTGACATTATTTAAATCACATGTACTCATAAATATAATAATGTGAATAAATCGCCGTGTGACATGAGAGACAAGTTGAAAAAATAAAATTTTTGTAATTTTTGAAAAAAACAAAAGAATAGAACAATATGGGGAGATAATAAAAGAAACAGAATGTGATCAGAGCATGGTAATAACTTTTAAGAGATCTATTTAAGAGATAAATAGAAGCAGCGACTTTTTCGTGTTTGGATGTTAGAACAATGAGGAAGGTGATGAACCAAAAAAAAGTGATGTTAATTGTGAATTGTTGTAGTAGCTCTTACTCAGTTCTTCTGCAGTTGTTTGTTAGAATTTTTTCTTTCTTTTTTAAACATCTTTTCGATATCCAGGAACCCAACCCACCTTTCTTCATGAAAATATAGACTCTACATTCACGGATTTGGCATTCGCGAAATTTTTGGAACCTAACTCTCGGGAATGTTAAGGGATTACTGTATAAGAAAACATCTGGCTTGGACTCACTCCAATTGAACTCTACACAAAAGCACAAACATTTTCAAGTTAAGAGAATTCTCACGAAAATAATAAACAAAGAACACATGGAAGTCATTGTAAAGACAGATGTATAATGTAGACTAATAATTTTACTAATTGCCAATGCACTTACTCACAAGATTCCTTCCTTGCGTCCATATAGGCGTGATGCTGGCATTGAAATCACTCTTCTCAAAGTTATATCAATGCCTTGAGCAAATTGCAATATGGCGAACATGCGCGGTCCTACGGTGTTGAAATCGTATAACTCTAAAACATCTCTATTAGCGAATACGATTCGACGCGATCAATATATTGGACAAATATAGTAATTTTTTAAAAAATGTCAAATTTACTTTGCAACCTAAAAAAATAAGTACAAACAGTTTTCGCCATCTCTTTCATAATATATGAGGGCGGATGACATCTTATTGGCGGAATACCAACATCACAATCTGGCAACATTGAGATCATCAAGACAGGAACGAATTACATACAAATTATTTAAAATCTATTTGTATTATATGAAATGATAAAAATTGCTAGTTTTCAGAGAATATCAGACACCTCAAACCGAACCTTGAAGCCTGAACAAATCTTCGAACCATAGACCATGTTTTCACGAGAAGGAATGAAAACTCATTTGCTATGGTTGGATATATCCAAAACGTTACAATATAAAATGTACTGTTTTCAAACCCCTCGAGAGACAGAAATGTCAAACGAGAAGAAATAAATAAAAAAGGGAATATCAGATTCAAATTCATCAATGCAATTTTGAATTGCACAATGTTGTTGGTATTGTAGCATTGGCATGTCTTAATTCACTTTTTTAAGGAAAAATACACGCAAATATCTGATGTCGACCCACATGTACACGAACATACGCACTTACTGCACGAAAGCAATATTGCATGAAAGTACGCGAATTTACGTGAATACCAAAATTTTAGCCGTAAATTTTTATTTATTATATTTATACAAATATTTAGCCGTAAATAATCCTATTAGTTTATATTAATGCGAAATAAAAGGAAGCAGTCATTATGGCTTTCTGTTATCAGTGCGGGGTTACAACAATGGATTACATGCAACAATGATCGTTAATTCGTATGTGGTAAACATTTTTTCCATTTAGCATTGTTGATACTGCTAGCATAAAATGAAAAATATAATAATTAAATATAATATTTTTATATACTCAAAATTACTCGGTTTTTACACGCATTACTTCTTATTCCCACAACCTTTTAAGCAAAGCGAAATCTTTTATTCCTTTTCACATTTAACTCAATTAAAGGATGCAATTTAAAATAGGTTTTAAATAATTTCTAAAACATTAATTTGTAATACTCCAAAAACACTAATATTTTCGAAAAGTTCAATATGACCTTATTTGAAGATTTGTATTTGATGAACACATTTCATTTAAAAAAATTGTATCTTCATTATTGTAGTTGTAGCAAGACACCGTACAAATTTTGAATTTTTTTCAATTTTCGAAAAAAACAGAGTTTTTAACCAACATGAGACATGCACCATTCTGTTAAGCGCCCTTTATGGCAGGCTGTTCCAACTCGGGCTGTCGCGGGCATGGGCGCCCGCGGACGCCCGCGGGCAAATGTGACTAGCCCAGGAGGAGGTTGTGGAGGGGGAAGCGCCCTTATCACGTTCGCTTTTCTTTTCGTGGAAGCAATGTGAGTAGTGCGATGTCTGTCAGATGAAGCCACAACTTCTTTTTGTGTTTCACTGGATACCATGCCATCGTCGATGCTGTTGGAGATAAACAGATTTGCAGAACTTCCTACTTCTAAAGAACAGATATTTTAATACCCTTCATTTGTTGGGATGATATCCGAATTTACATGTGGAAGTCTTCCCTAAGTTTGATAAATGCAGCTACGATATAGCTATGTTTGCGTCAACATATTGTTAGCAGCTTTTCTCTGCAATGGAAATAATAAAATTCAAAGAAATAACCCAACTTCAGAACAAGACATTGCAGAGCGTTCTACGTATCGCAACAGCCGAAGGACTGACACAAGACATTGCTTCACTTATTAAGAAAAATATGTCTAAAATTAATTTCATAAAATATTGTTGAATTGAATCGAATTTTACGTTTCTTGTTAAATTTCTTCTGAGATTTCTTTCTGAGTGTGAGTATGAGCCCCGGTGTGCCCACAGCTCTCCAAACTAACCGCTACCTGCTTCGGCTACCAGAGACAAATTGTCGCCAAAGGCCAAAGCCATCTCGCGCCCCGTGGGCTTATATTTTGTAGGCAGCGAATGTTTCCAGCCTCGGCAGCGAATGTTGAGAGCAGTCTGTGCCCGCCAGTGCCCGAGGTGGCTCGCGGGCGCCCGCGGGCCCGCCCTCGGGCAGCTGAATTGGAACAGCCTGCTTTATGCTATCTACGATCAAAATCTATGCTATCTACGATTATAATAAACAATTTAATAAAAAAATGTCGTGCGGTGTTTAAGAAAAATGATTTAAAGAAAATAAAAATTGCCTATGTTTGACACAAAATTTCGCAAAAATACTAATGTTTTTGAAAAATCGAACACGACCTTATTTCAAGATCTGTTTTTGATGATCACATTTCATTAAGAAAAAAATGTTTACCTTCATAATTGTAGTTTTAGGAAGACGCCGAAAAATTTCAAACATTTAAAATTTTCGAAAAATCAGGGTTATCAAGGAATATGAGACCTGCGCCATTCTCTTAAACGTCCTTTATACTATCCAATAACGTTTAATCAAAAACGTTGGAGCGATTTTTTTTTTAATTTTGGAAATGTCCCAGCGGTTTCGTGTAAAGTACCCCCCAAAATTAAAATATCGGTTTCAAATTCTAAAGGCTGCGACATCAGTCAGATCGATTGGGGAATATCAATTTTGGAGAAAATCGGTTGAACGGTTTAGCCGCTAGAGTTGTTCACTGAAGGACACGATAGAGAGATGTTTTGCTGTCAAACGACACCTCGGTATGAAGAACTCACAAAACATGGATTCTGCTACACCACGTGTTAGATGACTTTTTTTCTAAATTTAGCAATTTGATGACGGCAGAACTTTTTCGTTGCCAGGACTCTGTAATAAGAATTTTTCTGCCAAAAATTCGCCTTTTTTTGCGCAGCATTACTCTACGGTGGTACCGGTAGCGAGAAAATAAAAATACAAATCTAAGACTCAATGTTAAAAAATGTGACAAAAGTACACATGTAACTAATATCTTACAAACACATTATTTATTATGAATTGATGGATGGATAATGATTTTGGGGCGCGACCTAACAACGGCTAAGGTTGAGGTGAATTTCCTCCACTGGATGGCGGGATCTGGCGCCGACCCACCGTCGGCTAGCGGGGTTTCCCACGCAAGTATCTCCCACTAGCCTGGCACCGCCCCAGCCGGGACAAGCTCTAAAGCCCGGTAGGTTAGTGTAAGTAAGGGGTAAGGACAGGACAAGGAAGAGGAAGGAAAGATCACGCTCGGCCGTGGCGTTTTGTTATGGTTCTTATCCGGCATTCGCCTGGTGTTGATCGGAGAAACCAAGGAAAACTACCGATCAGAGCAGCCGGCCGCTAGAGTTCTCCTCTAGAACGGGGACTGAATTCGATCTATCTGACAAGTTAGTCTCGAAAATCCTGCCACCGTCGGGACTCCAACCTAGGACCTCCCGGTCAGAGACACTACAGTGACATCTGTTGATGCTTTAAGGCACCTCTCTCGGAATTTATTATGAACTACGTTGTCTGTTCTTTCTAGGTCTTTCCCAAGGAACATACAAGTATTAACGTATTAACGTTGTTGAATTCATGCAGCATTTTCTTTCATAGCGGAGTATTGTTGCGCTAGCGCTTGCGCGAGAGCGAGGGCGTTGCCCAGCGGCGGCGGCGACGGCGAATGTCGATTCCCGGAGGCGTGCGTCAACCCAGACGCGTGACGCGCGCTCCGCTTTGGTCATTACCTGCACGTCGCAGCGCCAGCCGCTCCAGGCGCCGCGCACACCCCACGCCCCTCTGACGTTTGCACCCGGCGCACCGGCCCTCCCTCCCGCCCGCCCTCCCGCCCGCGCGCTCGCCCACCTACCCGACGCGGCCGCCCGCCCGCCCGCCCGCCCGCCCGCCCGCCCACCCGCCCGCCCGCCCGACGCGCTCGCCCGCCCGCCCGCCCGCCCACCCGACGCGCCCGCCCGCCCGCCCGCCCGCCCACCCGACGCGCCCGCCCACCCGACGCGCCCGCCCGCCCGCCCACCCGACGCGCCCGCCCGCCCGCCCACCCGACGCGCCCGCCCGCCCGCCCACCCGACGCGCCCGCCCGCCCGCCCACCCGACGCGCCCGCCCGCCCACCCGCCGCGTCTGCCCACCCGACGCGCCCGCCCGCCCGCCCACCCGCCCACCCGACGCGCCCGCCCGCCCGCCCGCCCGCCCACCCGACGCGCCCGCCCGCCCACCCGACGCGCCCGCCCGCCCACCCGACGCGCCCGCCCGCCCACCCGACGCGCCCGCCCGCCCACCCGACGCGCCCGCCCGCCCAACTTCGCTCGTCAGGTTGCGCAGAGAATGTGACTCGAGGCGTGCCTAGGCTACGGTGAGAGTGGATCCGTATTCGGCCGAATTCGCGTTCGGTCGAACACGGCCGTTTACAGCTTAATATTTCAAACCCTCACTAGAGCGCAAGCACGGTCACATTGCATCCCACAAGTTCTGGCGAACACGGCAGAACTTCGAAATCGGCAGACCGATATCAAATGAATTTGATTTATTCAGCCGATCTGAGCTGTCGGAGACGGATGTTGAAAAGCTGGTTTCAATCGTACACGAACGAGATGCTCTGTGGAAGACTGCGGCTTCCAGATATCACAACAGGGACAAGAGCAGGAAATTATGGATAAAATCGCGGAAGAAATGGGCGAAACTAGTACAAAATGTATTGTAAGCAAGGGACATAACCTCATATACCCCTTATGGTTATGAACAGTCGTTCCTATATAGTAATGTCTTTTCTAAAATTCCACCTATTTTCAAAGTCATCTCTTTAATGCTCCAAGTATGTAAAAAATATATTAGGTGACATTCTTGTGTATTCAAAAACTTTTATTGTTTGTTTCAGTAATTGGTAATACAAGGTATGAAATTCACCAATATTTTCGCGATTGGCGAAAATAGGGTTCACCCATTAATCTTTTTGGTTTTCAAGCAGAAGAAATTTAAGAGCAGAGGTCTCAGCAAGCAGTTGTAATCTTCTCGCTTCCATGCGATACGTTTGCACTTATACTCAACAATTCATAAATAGATGTCTATTGTAGTCGGATACAGTGTGATCAATCAGGTCGGGAGAATCAGTCGGCCGTTCGCGCGCGAACTTTTCTTCGGCCGAAAACGGATCCACTCTGACCGTACCCTAAATGCAAGCAGTCAGAATATCGATTGTCGATGGGTTGTGTCTGCAAATTAGATTTTAAATTGAACATCTTAATAAATGCGGTATGTGGTATGATGTAGTGTCACACTGGGTACGATTAGTTTCGTGGATTATGTTTTAATGGTGGTTGGTACTAAGCTGCGCTGTTAGTGTTATGTTGTCTGTTGAGAGATCATATTTTGTCATCAAAATTATGAGATAAATGTAGTATATGAGATAACATTTTGTTATCAAAATTAAAAGGTAACTTTTTTGAAGTATTGTATTTTGTTTTATTAAAAAAACAAATTGATATGCTAATGTAATTTTAATGTGGAATATCAGTGAGTCATAATATAACGTATCTAAAATATTTTTTGAAAATGTATTTAAAGCTTTTTCCTTATTTGTAATTTCCGTCAAAGTCATACGTTTGCCCTTGGACTATTGTTGACAGGTCGAACATTGTGTACCGTTCGTTATGTCACGACTACCATTGTCTGTCCACACTAAAAACCATAAAATCAATAGCCAGTTCCTAATCATACATTGTTTCATTTCTCTTCGATTTGACAGCGTGATGAAGTACAATAATAACGTCCGCTATTTCTTCTCGTGTTTTATTTCAACATTATCCTCTATGTTTGGAGGTGGTATGAACCTTCAGCATGACTGAGAAACTTTACAATCGGAAATGCACAAGAAGAACCTGAACTGCCGAAGTACCCATTTTGTAGAGAAGTCTTTGTACATAATGTTTCAGGTTCAAAAAGTTGTCCAGTGCTCAATAGTAATTTTAGGAAACATGAGTGTTCATGTGGCGAGCAAAGCGATGTCGTGGCATGTTTTTCTAGAGGTATTCCCATGCCTATCATTCCACCAAATAACCTTTAGTTACCGCATCGCCAGTCATTACATTATTATCGTGCCAGGGAATACAACGGCCGCGTTTTGATGATTGGCTGCGACACATCGCCTTAATTTGTGTCTGCCTAATGTCCGCCGGCTCCCTTAAGAAGGAGACCGAACGTCTGGTTGTAATAACCCAAGAACTGGCCCTAAGGACCAAGACCATTCAAGCCCTAGCCAATGGCCGTAGCCGTGGCTGTGTGGCCAAGTGGATGATACTAGAGAGAACAAGTACAGGCTCCGTAAATAAACTCAGAGGCAATCATCTAATCAGTGCCTACACATTGCACGTAAAGACTACAAACAATCGCAGAGTATCCAATGCTATTCTCGAATCTGTGGAATATGTACTGTGGAAGCATAAACCAGAGAAGGTAGTCGAAAACACCAATATGAAAATACCGTGATTACTAAAGATCCAGACAGACGTTCGATTGCATCTCATCATGTCTGTCATCCACAGGTATGGATGGTGGCCATGGTCATCACAGCACACTTAAAGTGGACAAGAACAAAATCGAAAAAATAACTAAATATCATGATCTACAGATACAATTGAGAAGACCCTAAAAAAAGGACCAAGTTGTCTCAGTTATTAGGGCTCTAGGAGATCACACAAACAGATCTGACGAAACACCTGAGAAACTTAAGCAATAAAACGAATGAAGCACAACAGCAAAAGACTGCGCTGACGGACCATCCACATCCTGCGAAGGTATCTCTGAGTATACAAAGTCTTTGAATAGGATTCGAAACCAGAGAAGTATCATCTAGCCAATAGATTGCAGATTTCTTAATAATAATAATAATAATAATAATAATAATAATAATAATAATAATAATAATAAAAAGTGAGACACAAAATGTTAAAAAAATCGTGGAGAGATAAACCACTCCACGGTCGTATTTAAAACGAATAGACAGGGTACAGATCAATAAAGATCAATCATTTATGTGGCTTAAAAGGGGAGGAATGAAGCCAGAATCAGAAGCACTTATAATAGATGCCCAAGAACAGGCGTTGAAAACATGACATTATGATAAAGCGGTTCTCAAATTTTCCCAAGATCATAAATGTCGCATTTGCCAGGAACACATAGAAACCATTGATCATATTAGCTCAGCTTCTCCAATCCTAGCAAAAAACGAAAACTTGAAAAGACACGACAGGGTGTGTAGTTACCTCCACTGGCAGATCTGTACTGCCCTCAAAGTTCCAAACACATGCAACAAGTGGTACGAACACTCACCAAAACCGGTGACTTCTGTTGGATCGTGTACAATATTGTATGACCAACAAATCCAAACTGATCGCACGACAGCTGCAAACAAACCGGATATAGTTATCTGGGATTTGGAGAAAAAATCGAATCTACTTGTCGATGTTGCTGTACCTTGCCATCAAAATGTCGTTACCAAGGAGGCAGAGACAAGTCTTAAATACAGGAGTTTTGAAATCGAGATCTGCCGAATGTGGGGCGTGTGGCTCCAAGATTTGTTCCGCAAAATTTGTGTAAGAACTTGTCTAAACTCCCAGGTAATTCAAAAGACTGGGAAGTGCAAGAAATCACTTTATTTGAAACAGCCCACATTTTGCGCAAAGTATTGTGGAGGCACCGACAGTCCCTAGATCTGCTCCTTAGGTAGCTGATTGCAACCTGGAGTCGATTTTATTTTCAGCCGATTCATAGCATCTTTAGTCCTGATCTAATGGAATAATAATAATGAAAATAATCGTCATCATAATCAAAATAAAACTTGTCCAAATATCCATGTCATTCAAAATACTGGACAGTGCAAGGCATCACGTTTTTGGAAACCGCCCAATTTTGCTTAAGTTATATTGTAGAAGCACCCACAATCACTGTATCTGCTCCTTGAGAAGTACGTTGGAACCTGATGTAAAATTTAAACTCAATCGAAGAATGATATCTTCAGTTATAGGTATAGGTGGTAATAATGACACAGTCAGAAAGTTTGTGCTTATTTAGTTATGTTTAAGTTCGGGAGAATTGGGACTTCATACAACTCTCATCCCCAAATCATTGAAATTTAAGAAATCTTTAGTTGCTCTCTTATTGATTTGTGTGACACTTTTTCATCCTAAATCACTTGATCAGTCTCCTTTCGAAGCTTTCGGGGTGCATAAAAGAGAAGCAGCGTACAAAAGCAACTGCGGAAAACATGTAACTTGTTTACCCGTCTTGTAAAAAAACGCCAGCGCAAATAATAACTTGCTGCAATAGGCAACACTGCATTATCTCTTACGGCATTGGAAATCCTTTGAAGTCAATTAGGTTATTTGAAGTCACTACATTTTCCAGAATTATTTAATAGAGAAAAGGTGACCCTCTTACATATTAATCTCGCATAATAATTGTGGCGCGTGGTATTGTACTACTGAGTTGTGGGGTCAAGGGTATGAAACATAGTGTGAGGAACCTCGGAAACTATTGTTCCGTATAAATATTTGTATAAATTAACCCTTCTCTAGCCATCTTTTTCCACATTTTTACGTATTGAAATTTTCATCACATGTATTGTGGTTGCACAATAGTGCCAATCCTGAAATAGTTTGGGGAAACACGCCAATGTTAGAAAGTGTTACTGGTTTGTTCGTTTGTCTTTGTTTAACTTATCAAATTAGTTATCTGTATTGTTTAATTTCCAAAGCGCCCAGAAATTGAAAGATTTGCGAGAGAGGTGGCTCAGGGCGTCAACTGATGCCGCCGCAGTGCCTCTGACCGGGAGGTCCCAGTTTCGAGTCCCGTTAGAGGCAAGATTTTCGGCGTTATCTAGATACTAGCTAAGTTGATTTCTCTTCCTGTCTGGAGGAGAGTTGTAGCGGCCGGTTGTTCTTATCAGTAGTTTCCCGTGGATTCTCCGATGAACATCAGGCGAATGCCGGACCAATACCCTAACAAACGGGCCACACGCGATCTTTCCTTGTATCTTACCCCTCATACACTTACACTTACATGTACTATACTATCACATATGCCGGGAAACTGGCCGGGAGCTCACAGCTTGTCCCGCCTGGGGCGGTGCCACGCTGATGGGAGATACCTGCTTGAGGAAAAAACCCGTAGGCGACGGTAGGTCGGCGCCGATTCTCACCATCCAGTGGGGAAGGATTACCACCACTCCCGCGATAAAACATGCACTACACTCACGGGAATAATGATATTAGTAGTTGACGCTGCCCGGATCACTAATCAACCAACCAAATGTGAATGATAACTATGCACCTCCGGCCATGTGAGAATGTGTTTGTAGTTTCGTTAGACACTCAGAAAAAAGACACCCGAGAAATCAGAACCAGAAACCACAACACAAGGAAATGGTTTCGATACTGTCAGAAACATAAAAATTTAATTGTAATATTCCACCTATTCTCTTACTGCGCTTGCCGACTGAATTCTCGTGTACAGCGCGTCACTGTTTAAGACTGCTGAAGCCATGCGGTAGTAATGCTCGAAGGGAGAATCAGTTTGACATTAAATACTTGCTATTTAGCTATTGTGTTAACTTTTATTTCCTCGCCTTATTTCGATTTGGTTTTGCTTATTTATTTTCTTTTGGATTGTACACTATAAATGTCAGTGTATAAAACATTCTACATATGATTGCTAAAATTTACTTCAAATTATCTAAAAATGATCTCACTTTCTACTAAGGTGATAAAGGTATCTTTACATGAAAACTCTACACTGGATTGAAGTCTGAGAATTTGTTTAGGTAAGTGTGGCACGGGATTTTGTTCTTGATGCCGGTTTTGTGTTATGGATTTTCAATGTCTTTGAGGGGTTAGACTGGGTATATTTGTGTTGTTTTGAAAGAAGTGGGTGGAGAAAAAGTCATGTGGTTGGTTAGCGGTTCTAACGGGATTTTTTGTGAAGGTGTGCATTGGAGATGCACCAGTGAGCGTTCGTGATGGTGCGGAGGAAATGATTTTGGATTACTTGGAGGTAATAATAATTTATTGCACAAAAATGCACAACGGCAAGTCTCAGTAATTAACTTACTGCTTTTTAGACTAATCACAAGAAAAATACATAAGGTCATTAACATAAAATCAAAAGAGAATAAGCCTAAGTAGAAAAACATAAAGCATAATTGTAAGTACATGTGGGTTAGATATTGAAATAAGAGCATAAGTACATTATAACTGTTGCGGTTGTAAACACCTCCTTCAAAAACGCGCCAAACAGGCAGCGCTCGGCAGCGGGCAGGACGGCTAGTGAGGGCAACAGACCAGGGAGGACGCTGGCGAATAGGCAGCCAGCAGACGGTCAGCGAGCCTTCACCCCAGGAGCGAGTCTGCGGCGCCGGGGACTTTATAAGCCGCACCGCCACCGCCGGGACAGTTCAAGAGATCGTGGAAGTGCCTGTGCTAAGACTGTGCTATTGTAATTGTGTATACGACCCGGCGAGTAATTGTTATTCTGTGTACGGTATCTTTGTCGACTGGGCTATTATTAGGGACATCTTGTGGATTAATTGATATTTTGGCTTGTGCAACGGTACTTTCTTTTGGATTACTGGTTAGACCCACTTGTTGTATAAAAAGCTGTGATTGTGCAATAAAAACTTGTTTAACGAAGTCGGCCTGTTTTTCTGAACATAACAATAACTGTAATTGTACAGCAGATAATATGAAATAATATAACACAATGGGCAACACTGAAGTAATGCTAAACATATACATTATACATATACATTTTAGGCAGACAAAAATCATTGCCGGGCCCTAATAACGAAGAAGTTGGGTAAAACCAGTTGCTAAATGAAGAACTAATCCCCTAACACGTGGTATACCCTGAGTCCCTATTTTGTGGATCCTTGGTACCGAAAAGCCAATTGAAAGCAAAACGTCCGTCTGTGAACACCACTAGCGACTAAACCATACGTAGGATTTTTTCAAAATGAAAAAACCCTGTCGATCTGGCTTCACTCAAAAATTTGAGATTTTGAAAAACATTTCATCGAATTTGGGGTATTACACATGAAAACCCCCGGACATTTTCAAAATTTTCTCAAAAGCGGCTCCGAATTTTTTCTTTATATTTCTTGTAAGAATAGAGTAAAATACTTATTAACCTGGCATACTTCCGATTTTCACCGTTAACTCGGAATTTTCGAAAATTCCAAACTTTTACCAACTTTCTACAACTACAAAATTAAAGATAGAGATTTTTCCATCAAATGAAATTTGTTTTCCGTAGTTCTTTCATCAAGGTACATTTTTTGGAAAGTTTTAGTAGTTTTCCCCGCAAACTTGCGTGCAATTCTAAAAAATTACAAAAACAAGATTTTCTCAAAAACGGCTTAAATTTATTCTTTAAAATTTTGGTAAGGGTAGTGCCTAAAACACACTATGAGATGACATAAACGTAATGTTGCTCTATTCTTTTATTTTTTTCAAAAATTACAAAAATCTATTTTTTTGACTTGTCTCTCACGTCGTTAATATTTACATTGGCGGCAATTTTTTCACATGATTATATTTATGAGTACATTTGCTGTAATAATGTCATATCAAGTTTCTCGAAAATTCAACCATTTTCTGTGAAAACTAGCTCAAATTTCCGCATTTTCAGAAACGCTCACATGTCATTTTTTCATAAATGGCTCCAATTTTTTTCTTCAAACTTTTGGAACGGATATTGCCAATTGCACTCTTTAATACATGTAAAGTTCATTTTGGGGTATTTTTTTTCAAAAATTACAGAAATGTAATTTTTTAAGATCTCTCACACTGATAATATGCACATTTCCAGCAAATTGAAAACGCAATTGTGAATGTGAATTAACGTTCTTCAAATGACATATGAAGTTTTTCGAAAACCCAAAAAGGTTCTGTTAAAAAGATCTTCAAATTTCGAATTTACTGTAGCGCTTAAACACCATTTTCCAAAAACTCGCTCCCAATTTTTCAAAGAAAATTGCCATTTGGGACGAGGTTTTACTGTTCTTTAATATTTTAAAAATAATATTTCCGTTGTCATATTAGGAAAACCGAAAATTAAGAAACTATCAAAAAATGTACTTTGAGCGACGATTGATGGCACCTGGGAAAAGTATGTGGTAACTCCGAATAGCTAGCAGAGATCAAAAGAAATATAAAACTAATACGGGAAAGTCTGTGCCACTCTATAGCACCACTAGTTTCCTTAATAAAATTTGTTTTTGAAGACATATCTTGAAATAACGTAATATACAATTGTTCTTGAATTTGAGTGATTTTCGCGTAATTATGCCTAAAACAAAGGCAATTTTAAACTTTTTTTTCAAAATCAACTGCAACATTAAAGAAATCTCATCGTTTCAATGAATCGATGGTATAAAAAATGTTGCTTGTACGATTGCAAATTCTATGTATTTTCGAATATTGCAGAGTTAACATCGCAAAAGTACAATATTGAAAATTATAATTTTTGTTTTAAATGAAATCTGTTCTGAAGAAAAGATCTGTCACATAGTTGTATTATTTGACAGTAACATGAGGAAATGATCTAAAAATGATGCTATTCTTCTAGTGGTGTGCTCTTGTACGAATATTGTTATTTAATTGATAAATTTGTACGTTGAGGTCCTGCATTTTAAATGTGTTTACTGATTTTCTTAATTGGGATATGGATTTATTAAGGTGAATATATCTAACACTTTGGAGGAATTAGTACGAATCGCAGCATTTCTCCTTCAAGTTAATGGAAATAATAAAAAAATCATCTTTTTGAAAACCGCTTAAAATGTTTCCTCAATTCTTTTTTCAAAAAAGAAGGGACGCATAAATAATACCGTAAGTGACGTTAGAATACCGTAAGTGACATTGACGAGTGAATTTTTCAATATTCAGACTTCAACGAAAAGAGGCTGTTTCGTGGCTCAGAGCAAAGTCGCTCGCCTATCACCAATGTGGTCAGGGTTCGATTCCCGTCGATTCTCATGTGAAATTTGTTCCGACAAACGAGTTCGGCTACTTCACGAGGGCTGGTCCAACCATTGTGAAGTGTCCTACCCCCTTCCTTATTCCTTCCCAATTCTGGCCGTTGGCTAGTGACGCAGGGGCGCGCGGTGTGAGGCGCATAAGCGGATATGTTACCTGGCGGTCCTCTGGACAACTGACAGACGAGACATGTCTGTCAGCGCCCTCTGGAATACTGAGATCGGTGATAACGAAAAAGTAATGGAGGATTACTTGGCGCTCTACGCTCGACCAGGGGCTAAAGAGACGCGTTGCGTAAAGACGAAACAAGTGAAAAAAAGGAGACCTTCACCATTAATTTACGCGTACCTTATTGTATACGTGGAAAAAATTTAAGAGAAAAATTGGGCCAGTTTTTAAAATTGTTTCTTAATTAATTTACATTAATTTTAAGAATTACATGAAAATATCTTGATTGACAACATCTAGAAAAATTGTTCGTCACCTTTCTTAAAGAAATGCTTTTTTAGAATAGATTTTATTTATGGCAAAAATCTCTATCTTTAATTTTGTCGTTTTGAAATGTTAACTTTTTCCATTTACCGAAAGTTCGCCGAAAATGCGACAAGCACCAATTTTTTACCCTCCTTTAATACATTCAAGGAGAAAATTTAAAGAAAGTAACTGGAGTCCTTTTTTATAAATTGCATAAATTTCCAGCACAAATTAGACAAAAACTACTCGTTTTTCAAAAAATTGTACGAGACCTTTTTTAAAAACATGATTGTTGAAACATATTTTTGTTTAGGCTTCAATTTTTTGGTGTGAAATTTTAAATTAATGCCATTTTCGAAAATATAGAGTTCAATGGAAATGAGACTCGCACCATACTTGACCGTCCTTTGATATATACGAGGAGAAAATTCAGAGAAAAATTTTGTACCGTTTTTTAAGAAAAATGTTTTTAAAAAATTAAAATTTGCCGATATTTCCTTCAAAAGTACGCAAAAACTACTTATATTTTCGAAACATTTCCATAAACGTATTTCAAGATCTCTCTTTAGAAAACCGATTTTAGTACGGAAAAAAATTTTCAATAATGTAGTTGTAGAAAGACACCGAAAAAAAAAAAAATATTTTGCAATTTTCAAAAAATCAGTGTTTTCAACGAAAATGAGATTGCACCATTCTCTGAAGCGTCCTTTATGCTACTCGAGAACAGAGTATAAATAAAAAAAAATGGAGCCGTTTTGAGAAAACATTGAAAATCTTGAGGCTTCATATAAAGTCCCCCCAAAATCAAAATATCCATTTCCAACTCGCAAAGCCTGGAGCTCGTTCAGATGGTTCTGGGAATATCAATTTTGGAGAAAATCGGCTGAACGGTTTAGGCGCTCGCGTTGACCACAGACTGACGTTTTGCCGTCAATCGATTTTGATGTATCAAGGACCGACAAAACATGGATCCTAACATTTTTACATATATATAGGAACATTATTTATGCAGTTTTTCATTACCAGGGTCCAACAAGAGAGTTTTTTCTGTTCATAATTCACCGTTGCCCGACGCACTGTTAAATACTTTCTCTTCTTACGAAGGGAGAGAAAGTAAACATACGTGGTTCTAGTTAAAAAAATCAAAGGTGGCTAACTTTCCGTCATACTAAAATATTTCAATCAACATCTCTGTGGCATTTAATTGCTCCATTCTTCTGCATTGTGCAAAATCTGAATTTCGATATCGTGAAGATATGGGGTGGGGCATGTTGTGAACTCGTATATTCTATAATATCAATTTATACAAAAAAAAATTAAATTCTCATTTCCACTTTTGAACCAAATTCTCAAGCGTCCATTCTTAAACTGATATCAATATTCATGCCTTACTTTCCTTATACTTCTCATAAAAAATAATTTTGATTATTTACTACGATTTTTAAATTTATTTTCTTGTTGATTATTACATAGACCAGTAAAACGTTATACTATACATATGCTTAGGATGCTTACAACTAACCCTCATACTAAACTTAATCTAATACATGGGCGAGCAAGCCATCTTGTTACCTCTGTTAATTGTCACTTTCACGAATTTTTTCAGGAATATGTGGAACGGGTATTTATTTTGATTTCGGGTTAGTTGTATAGGATTTTGGGCGAGGTTGAGTGCATTTAGAGTGGGGATTTGAGGTATGGTGAAATCGAAGTTAGAAGCGAGGCTATAGGTTCGATGGATAATTCTTTGTGAAGTCGGTTGTTGATGACAAACTAAGGGCGTTACTGATTATTCTTAGGTATTCATAGGATTTTGGAAAATTTGTATTTTGTGGATGTTGGTTTTTACAGCGTTAATCCAGATGGAAGAATTTACTATATTCTAAAAGCAAAACTTGATCTTCTTACAAATACTTTAAAAAATATAATTTAACTTCCCGTATGTTGCACTGCTTGTCAATTGGTCAATGTTGCCTTGCATATTCATTCTATTCCGTTCTTTTAGACCTGGCGATATCATGTCACGTGCCACCACATCACTTTCTCTTATGTTCTTTTCCTAACTGTTTGTGTGAATTCATGTTAACTCATTACTGCTGTAATTACTTCTGTAAAGGAATTTCCAAAATCTCTACCACTCGCTCTATTCATCTGATCTCCACTATCGTGTACCTGGTTCACCCTCGTCTGACTCCTTCGACCTCGGCCACGTGCAGCGTTGTCCCGTCATCTTGCTCTCTCGTTTTTGACAATTCAATCGTGATTCACATGACTTACACACTCTGTATTTCTATTGGAGAGTCTCAAATGTTTATAGACATACATCATTTTGTAATAAACTCACTATAAATTTAGTTCATTTAACTGAATCTTATTAATGAAGCTATAGCTTGAACAATGAAGTATTTCATGGCCTCTTCTATTGATATTATATTGTTCGTTTAGGATATAAATGGAATAAAGGATAATAAATTAATTTCTAGTTCTATTGATATGGCTGGTCATGAATTGGATCTAATAGAAATTATAGTCGGTATTATAAATAATAATAGCTTAGAAAGATTTAAGAATGAAATTAAAAAGACATGGATTCTTACTTTCATAAGTGGGGTATGAACCCACTAGCTTAATTAGCTTATCTTTCTATCTATGAGTTTTGGTATATGATGCACGGGAAGTTTTTAAGTAATAGTTTAATTCTATGAAATGCAATTAAAATAATATTATGAATTATCTGTTGTACGAAATGTAAACAAACTTCACTTAAATGTTATATTATTTACAATATAAGTTTTTCGAATACTTTTGAAAGACCGTCTTATTTACGCCCGAAAGCTTCAATATCGCGTCCTCAACTTCACCTTCCTTCATCACTGTTTTCTTTTCCTCTTCATTGTTTAATCTCTTACATTTAAATTATTTAAATTTTTATTATTTTGAGATAAAATGGCTCATCTCAAAATATTCATATGTAGATAGATAATGCATAGATAGATAGATGGGTAGGTGTGTATGTGTGTGTGTAGGCAAATTACTATCAAAATACTAGCACATGATACATCATTTTATTCCTCTTTTCATGATCTATCCATTGCTGGTGAGAAAAATATAAAGTTCCACTTAAAAAAATCAAAGATGATTAAATTTCTCGGAAACTTAAAGTATTATATACAATTTTTCTACGGCATGTTACTTGCCACCTGATTCCGCATTATTGAGCGAAAACTGTATTTCGATATCCTGAACCGTTTAGACGTTGTGTGGGTGGTCCATAGTTGGTAGGGCACCTGTATGTGTAATATATATAGTGTGTGTATGTCATTTTACTTCAATTAATTTCAAAACAATTTACATGTTTTAAAATATTATGATTCAAACGACTCCGAATTTTAATTTTAAATTATTTCTGTTATATATAAAATAAAACTAGTAGAATGCTTTATAAAATATCATAGAAATGTTTATTTTCAAATACAGTGAACCCTCGATAACACGAATTCCAAGGGACCGAAAAAATCGGAGTTCGTGTTATAAAATACGTGTTATCCCAGTATTATGAATATCCCTTTTACCGTAACCCCTTGCCGGTACCAAAGTTTTGTTCGTGTTATGGTGAAATTCGAGGTAAGCGAGTTCTTACTAACGAGGGTTTACTGTAGTTTTTAATTTTAAACCATACCAACTAAAATAAATTTATTACAATTAATAAAATCAATTAAAAAGTTCTTTTCCTTAAATTTTAAAAATGGCGCCCTTAAAAAATTTTCAAACTACTGCTCTACCCAACATCACTAGTGAGTTGACACTTCTGCTGAAATTATGTTAAAATAATTCATTAATTTTCTTCTTATTTTTGTTAATCTTTATATTGATTCTTTATACTCCTGGTACTTCTCTCATTCATTTTACACTGTTATTGCCCGAAATCCTTTCTTATACGCATGGTGATGCGAAATGAGCTTTTTATGTGTCCACAAAAAAATTACAACTGTTGAGTCTTTGTAACATGTGCATGTGGTTTTCAATATAAATGTAAAATCAATATGAATTTCAATATCAAATCCCCCGTTTTAAATTATTTTTTACCTTCAGTATCTTGCTTTCCCCCTTGCCTTCCTCTCCTTACCCCTCCTACGCAATCGGCCCATCCTCGCCCCCACACGCGCGCATCTTTTCATTCAAAACAACGCTCGCCGCCATTCCGTTTGTTTCCTGTCTATTATGCCTCCTCGCTCCCTCCTCCGCTGCTGCAGCCGCCGCGGCGAGCCTCAATGTCGTTGATACCATCCCGCCGACCCTGAATTGATGCCCGCCGCCCTCCTTGTAACTTCCTTTCAGGCCTCATACTACTGACCCCATTGCGGCCTTTTCGGTATCAAAAGCAGCAGCTCTATTATCTACTTGTATATTTATCGACACCTAAGTTGAGGACATCTGTATCTGTCGGGAATTCTATTAGAACAAAATCCCAAATTTGTTTATCGGAACTTACTCACGGTTTCGGCCGCTACTCATTTCAACCAATTCTCTAAACCTCGTACACAAAATAGATTCATTTTCCATGTATTCCTTTGCTACCTGGCTGACATTAGATAACGCAAACAATCATTATGTTAGTAAATCACACCTGGCTGGATTTACGTATTAGCAAAATAAGCAATTGACTGTCCGCGTCCCGCAAAAAAATTCATTAAATATTCGAAAAATGTCATTATATTTGTGTGTATAATACACAAATATTTTTTCCTAACTGTGGGGTTCATGTCCACAACGTTACTATTAGGCTCTTAGCATCAGCTCTGAAGGAATCAAATCAGAACCCGCCCTTGCGAACAACTCACCAATTCGTCACCAAGCGGCCGACGCACGAGGCTGCTCCTGGAAATTGAACACACAATTTTATAGGAAAGTTTGTCGGCCGGTTACTTTTTGAGCAATCACGGACCCCACAGCATGATGTTTGTAATAATATCGAAGTTTCTTTTCAATTACTTCCATGTGCGAATGCGTGTACATGGGTGGCGAGTGCGTATGTATCGATGCACTTGCGATATTTTTTTGCCTACTATATACTACGTATGTGTAGTAAATTACTTCTATTAGCACGATTAGATTCCAATTTTTATGAGTAATTGATACCAAAACAAGTGGTGCTACAACAGTCATACTTTCTCGCAATATTTGCAACGTTTACAATTTTCGAAAATTGAGAGTTCAACGGAAATGAAAAGCGCTTAATTTTTGGAGGTGTACTTAGTTCTAGGAGAGACAATATTGATTAAAGATCTCTTATTTAAAAATCTAATTTTTAAAACAGATTTCATCAGGAAAAATCTATCATCAATATTGTAGTTTTACAATGTTAATTTTTAAAATTTTCCAAAAATTCAGAGTTCACAAAAAATGGAACCTACACCATTTTTATAACCGTACTTCACTCTATTAAAAAATAAAAAAGAATGTGGAGATGTTAAAATAATCTTTTAAAAAATGCCTATATTTGACGCCCAATTACGGAAAAATTATTTTTATTTTCGAAGAACTGTACATGACATAATTATTTAAAGATCTGTTTTTAGAAAACAGATTTCATTAAGAAAAAATCTTTTTATTCAATATTGTAGTTGTAGGAAGACGAACAATTTTTAACTTTCACAATTTTCTATCATTCAGAGCTTTTAATAAAAGTTGGATCCACGCAATTCTTCGAAACATACTTTACTTTATCCGAGAAAAAAATAATCAAAACATTTGAAGCCATTTTTGAGAAAATTCTGAAAATGTTAAGGCTTCATGTAAAGTACCCCCAAGTTCAAACTATGTTTCAAATTCGCAGAGCCTTGAGTTCGGCGAGATCGATCGAGAATCTGAATTTTGGAGAAAATTATCTGAACAGATTTATTATTGACCACAGCCGGACAGACGCCCTAAATACTTGTCAATGTTTACTTCTTGAAAAGTGCACAAGCCCTCTACCTTACAATACCGACCACATGAAATCATCCTCTGAATTCTTTTAATAAGGACGCCTTAATTTTACTTTACCATTGAAAAATCTGATTGCGCGATTTACAATTATACAATTCACAACAAATACTGAATTTGAAATGGTTGCCAAATGGATGTCTTGGCATGTCTGCTAAAGATAGATTTTCCTTTTCTTTCCGATCGAGGCTATTTTCCGGTTTTCTCTGACCCTCTCCTGGTCCTTTCTATCGGCGCCTGCCTTGCCAAGGTCTCCTGCGTCACTCAGCTTGCCTGGGAACTCCTCCCAGTGAGAAGCCACCACGTGCTCCCCGAACTTCACGCCGAGGCAGCACTTACGCCCACTTGGTTTGTACTTTTACACTTATGCCCAAAAGAGCCCGTAGGACCCATCTTAGTGCTTGTACCATTAGTGTGGGTGTAGTGATCTAGTTCCCCATTCGTGCAAAGTGACAAATCAGACAGATCACGCACACTCACCGATCAGGGCAAAGAAATATGGTAGGATTAGGGCAGGCCTGCACAACGCCGCGGACATTCTGGACTCACGAGCCGGGCATCTGCCTGCGAGGGCGGCGGAAGTGGAAGTAGTGGGGAGTGGACAGCTTTGTGTGGAGGGGAGTACCTTCCCATTCCAAAAGAAAGGTCGCGGGGCGTCGATTGAATGACTGGGCGTCTAATGCAATGTTTCATGCTGTGCAATTGTTTGCCCACTTATTTAAATGGGTAATCTCTGGTATTTCTAGCTACAGTTGCCGTATTTCACTGTTTATGTTTTTCTGTACACTGCTATGAATTGACTTATTTTTTCCCGTTTTTTTATTTCATGCTCTTTGTGACTCATAAACAATATTTTAAAGCAATGGCCTGTTTTAAAAATGTATTATGTAATTCTTAGTAAAAATTTACAATTTAATAATTGATTTCCGCCATGAATGTTATAATCTCCAAATGATAATGCAAATACAAAACGAAGGAAATTGAGAGCAGTCACTCACATCGCGATTGATATAAAAATGATATACAGACAATTCCAAGAAAATTAATATTTGGCAGTAGATATTTTTGTGACCATTTTCCCCTCATTATGAAGATGAATAAGAGATACTAACGAGCAAATTTCTCTATTTTATCATGAGATTATTATGAGTCATCTTAAATAAAACGCAATAAGATTAATGTTTTATATGATTTAAACGATTATGAATAAATAGTGTTCGTTGATTTGAAATTAGAAATATATATTGTACACTTGTCAGAAATTAGAGCAGAAAGTAATCATGATTTTTTAAGATTATATTTTTATAGCTCTGATTGAACCGGCGTATTCAATGTAAATAGTAATGTCAATAGTAAATTAAAAAAAAATAACTTATTACTGTCATCATCAAACAAAAAGATTCAGTATTACAATTTTGTGTTGGGCACCACGTTAAATTTGTGATTTCATTGTAGCAAGGCGAATTACATTATCAATTCTACAAGCAATTACAATACTTGGTATCCAAATCAAATACATACGTCGGATTCGCTTTAGATTCATAGTTCACATTCTAATATATCGACAACAAATATTTCCAATGTAAGAGGCAATGATACTTGAACTGTGTTTAAGAGTCCGTCATCTCCTTGCAATTGTTCTTTCAATTTACGCCCTACGGTCCGAACTGCGCATTCTCATTGGCGGTTCTAGAATGTGTCTCATCCCCACCCTTCTTAGCTTGCTGTATTTGTACTCAAGTTGCTCGCGCGCGGCTCGCGAGGTCAGTCAAATTGCAAAATGTTGTGCAGGTCCGGATAAGGGAGTACATATGTAATGGGAGTTCTGTGAATGTACTCCAAGCCACAAACACAACCGAGGGATCTAGGCGACCCGGATGGAACGGGTAATAATCGCGCAACTTTTCTTGATTGATGGCCTACCTTCCCACTCCCTTTAGCAAAAAACAATTGAAGGCAAAAGCTTGCAGTGAGTACTGATGACAACATTCCAAACATAGAAACTTCGTTGGCGCGAAACAGAAGATAGGTACTTTAAAGGCGAGAACGTTTCTTCGTGTTTCTTCACAGAAATACCTAAAGAAATGGCTGAGGTAGGTCCAGGCCCTTCACAAGAGGGACTTCAAACTTCTGAGAAAGTTAAGAGGACGTACAGTAGTGTCGAACGCAAAATTATCGAGAAAATTGCGAAAGCACGTGAATTGGAAAAGGAGAACAATATGATTTATTTATTTATTTGATCAAATAAAAAGTAAACTCTGTATATAACGTTTGGAGGAAGAAATTATCTGCGCCCATTTCCTTGAGGCCCAGAATGGAAAAAAAAGTGCGAGATTAGCAACATTTGAAAAAAATAGACATTTTCGTTCCCGAATTATAGAAAAACAATTTCAACAGTAAATGAACTGCTGATTTGATTTTTCTACATTGCTAACAAAATAGTAACGAACATCAGTTCTACTCCTACTACTACAAGCAAAAGGAGTGCTCAACAAAACGTGCGCTCAGTGAAGCTACATTTACGTCCAGAAGCAAAACAAGGGGCCTTCTCAGCATTTGCGCAATGGATCAGAGAAAATGGACAAAAACCTGACCGAACCTGAGCCAAGATTAATTTGATGTATGCTTTGACTGTAACGTTCAGATCGGGATTCTGTGTACCCTGGAGCCAGCATTTTCACGATACGTAGAATAAAGACAAGAAAAGCTAATGCCTCTTACAATCTTCATAAACGCCCGGCAAAGAAATGTCAACATTAAAGGAAACCAATTTATCATATGCTTTGTAATTATACGTTTTTTACCTACTACCTCCACCAACTTTCCACAGATCATGAAATGCAAGATTGATTTATAGTATTTCCAGTCATTAAAATGTTTGTCTTGTTAGTTACTTTTAAGACTGATAGTTGATAAGAATAAATTCATTATAATAAAATAAGATTCGTCACGTCAGGCAAACAAATCAGGGTGCTACCCAAGTAAAGAAATTACAAATACTGCGAAAGGAGCCGAACAAAATTCTTGGCTGAAATGGAGATGGTTAGATTCCGGGCGATAAACAGCTTCAACTGTAAAACAACAGAACAAAATACTGTATTAGATAAATTAAAATTTGACAAAAATACAGATTAATGCGACGAGGTGAAATCAAATTGGGAAGCGCTGGAGAAAACAACAACAAGGTTGGATTAGTATCTGAATATTTGAAGAGGTCTTATGTTTGACCAATCTATGGCGCCCTCTTATAATACTAAAATATTATAAATACGTAATGAAAAGAAATGTAAAAAAATTCTTTGGAAAACTCAAGAAAAATAACTTTAAACTTTAATTAATTGTTGAAGGCTACAAGCCACATGTGCATGAAAAGCATAAAATATTTTCTTAGATCACCATTTCCTGAACTGAAAAATAACTTCTGAAGAATGAACTCATCTGTAATTTATTCCGTTAGATTTGAAATATTTTATTAAAAAAGTCGAAAAACTAAAGGCCCATTGTTTTCCACAGAGGTGAGGTCCTTCGTGATCGTTAATTGCGTTATGAACTTTGGGCGCACACGTTGCAAACTTCCGTGAAGCAGGCAAAGACCCATCAGCAAAAGCAATTTTTCTCATAACCCGAATTTTGTGCTGTTTTTGTGCTCTTGAAACCTATAACAAAAGTTATAAATTGTTGCCAATTGAAAATGTAAGAAAGATTATGTGTACATTTGCGGGTACGATAAAACTTCGTTTAAAAGTGACTGGGGGCTCCTATCCTCCTCTACATCGGATGCCCTAAGCACGTGCTTCGTCCGGTTGTGCATGAATACGCATGAAGCCCGCTCCACTGCTCGCTGGCCCACAGCCACCGGCGCCTCCTCGCCGCAGCCTCCACCCGGCGTCCATCTCTCCTCTCCTCCTCCGCTCGTCGCGACAGCCACAGGGCGTGTGACGGCCACTTCGGCCGCGGGGCCGCGTTTCGTAGCTGGCTTTGACCTTCCCGAGGTCGATGGATGATGAAGGACTTTCGCCGGCAGCTGATAACACGGGGGACCCCGCGACTGTTGCGACCCGACCCCGCTGCCCCGTCGTGTACCGCCGCCCGTGAACAGCGCCAACGGGTTGCTACTGCCCGGCCCGGGCCTGCAACGTGCGCGCGGCTCTTGGCAATGTCCGTCCGTTTAGCTGCCAAACCTGCAGCTACTGACCAGCAGGGGCGGATCCAGTCGATCATTTTGGAGGGGGCAATCATAGATTCCTTTTAAATAATAAACATTTGTTAGCATATTGTATATTATTTTTTGTTGTACGTATATGATACTTTACAACAATAATTTTTATTTAATTAATATTATAATTACTTTAAAATAATTTTATAATAATTTTTTTAAATAATTCTAATAAATAATTAAATCAATTTTACCAAATAAAAGAGGGTAGCAAACGAAAACTCTAGGCCTTGGATCAGCCACTGCTTACCTGAAAATTCTGGATCCGCCACTTCTTACCAGAAAATTCTTTATATTCAGAATTCTGTGCTATTTTCGTGTTCTTCAAATATTAACATTAAACAAAATTCGTGGTTTTTGCCGACTTCACGTTATGAATTTTCTAATCTCTTACTAATGCCTGTTCTCTCTGGGAAAAATGCAGAGCACAAAAATTAAAATCTGAGTTCTAATGATTCAAGAGCCCAAAAATATAACAAAATTATGGTTTGGAGACAAATATTTTTTTTCTGAAATGGCTCTGACAGCTTAACGGCAGGTTGCAACGTTCATAATGGTATTAATGTTCGTTGATCTTCTCGCTTCTAGGGAAAGAGACAGGCCATTAGTTTTTCGAAATTTCCTACTAAAATATTTCAAATCTGACGGATATCAGTTTTAAAAATTAATAATTATATAGCAATTTAGGAATGATTAAGAAAATATTTTGTTATTTTCATGCTCATTTTGTGTCGTGTAAACTTCAACAAATTAGTTTAAAACTGTTTTTTATAGTCTTTTCAAAAATAGTGAACATTTGTAACGGATATTTAGGTGATCATAAAAGTCACGTTATGGTGAATAAGAGCAACACGAAACACTTTCAGCAAACAAAAACAAATTTGTACCAGACCTCTAGAGAGTGTCTAATTCATTGATGGAATTTTCAATAAAAAAATCAGAAAGCATTTCCATGAAAACAAAATAATTTCAATTAAATAAAAAATAACAGTCGCTTGCGAAGAACGTGAAACGAGTTTATTTAGTTCTTGAAATTGCCGAACATTTTTCACATTTATTTTGCTTTAAAATATTCTGTAATATTAACGAATCCCAGGCTTAGACCTAGCGAAACTGTGGGACAAGGAAGAGGATATACGTTGAGATAGTCAAAAAAGAAATTTCTTATGGATTGATTATTTCATGTTTCCGGATGCGTCAGCTACTCTTTAGTCAAGAAGTGTGCTGCATGTTTTTTGTCATGGATGATAAAATCGGGGCGGGGATCTTTCCCCGCTGGATGGTGAGATTCGGCGACGATTGATTGATAGACTGATTAGTGATTCCGGGCACGTGAACTGCGAAGGTCATTAGTCCGTAAGTCTAGTGCATATATTCATCGTGGAAGGTCGTGGTGTTCTTACCTCTTTGGCTTGCGAGATTTGGCGCCGACACCTACGTGGGCTTGCGGGGATTTTCCCCAAATAGGATTCTCCCACAAGCGGGTCATCATCCCAGCAGGAACAAGCTCCACGCTCTCAACAAGCCCAAGTCGCTCCAGACACTGGTCTCCTGACAAGTGTGATAATGTAGTGCATGTGAGGTTATGTGTGTGTAAGGGGTGAGGATAGGACAAGAAAGAGGAAGGAAAGATCGCGCGCGGTCCGTGGCCCGTTTGTTAGGGTACTGACCCTGCATTCGCCTGGTTTTGTTCGGAGAAACCACGGAAAAATACCGATCGGAGAAGTCAGTCGCTCTCATTCTCCCCCTGACAGCAGCGGAATTCGAGATGTGTTGAAAATCCTGCCACCGCCAGTTCTCGAACCCCAGGACCACAGGACCCCAGAACCCTAGGACAGATAAGAAGTATTGCAGTGACGTCAGTTCATGCTCTGAGCCGCCTAAGCTGTATTGCTGATTGAGTGACCGATATATTTGTGGAAAGGAATTGATCCTACTCGGTGTGTTTTCCCTTCGACTGCCAAAATAATTCTTGATGGGCAAAAACAGGGATCTCCAATCTAAGGCCCTATAGTCACATCCTGCCCTCGGCAGTATTGTATGAGGCCCACCAACTCAAAGTATGTTCTAATGCGATTTAATCTTGACACAAGTTGTAACATTTTATTGCAAGATATAGGAATCTAGTTTCTATTGTTACGCTCTTTGGTCCACATTCCAGCCGTTTGAGATATTTTAATAATAGGTGAATACAAAATTGAGCCACAAATTTACTTATTGTTGGAGTCTAGAAAACTCATTCCTCTCATTCAGATACGTTTAAAAATTATTATTCATTTTTGTGTTTTAGAAATGAAGTGACCGTAATTTCATTTTGAAATTTTAAAATTGTAGCCCAAAATGAGTTTTAATTATTACAAATATTAAGTCCAGCATTGTGTGTTCATATGTCCATGTGTTTTAAGAATTAGTTTTTGAATTGTTAACTGTTTCGTCGTTCTTTAATTAAAATTTTCTTTAGCAAATAGGCAAAAAAATTCCATCCTATATTGAAATTTAATTTTTGGTCTTCGAGGCTCTAAGAAACTTCGAATCCGGTCCCTAATAGAAGAAAGATTGGAGACCCGACTCAGAGCAAGAAGCCGATCTACGAGGCGAATGAAGGAAATTAATTTGAGTAGTGCAAAGAAAGGGCTTCGTAAACTGGCCAGACGAAATGATTCACATCATGGCCAATACAAACTTCTGAAGACCATTATGATATCCATCATTTCTTCTGGAAGGAAAGAATATTTTGGATACTTCGTACACAATATTCTTGTAACATGATCATTTTTCAAATTAAAGTGTAGTCAATTTTACGAACTTCCTTAATTATAATAGAAATCACCATCTCGGAGATGTTTCCTACTGTAAATTTCCAGAAATGAAAAAAAACATTATGGGATACATGCATTACAATATGCGATGGAAGAGTTGGCATAATCTTTATATATTTCAATTTGAATTTTAAACACTTACCCTTTTCGCTCATTCTTTGACCGAATATACACTCATCGTCATAAAAAAAGCTGCACCCCAAGTACCCTACTGATCTGCTGCAAACTCAGTGGGTATTTTGCACACCATTCGCTAAGCCAATGACTTAGTTTGCACGTTTGGCCACGCACTGGAGGGTCAGGGTTAGGAGCTTGACGTCGTGCCCACCGGCCGATAAAAGAGGGCATCAAACGGCTGCGCCGGCCATTGCGACATCGGGTAGCATCGCCATACCGTCACCTGCACGTACACTACGCCCAGCAAACGCGTTCGACAGCCGGTTGTCCAGGTAGACGTGTTCGAGAGGGGCGCATCGTAGGTCTGCGAGAGGATGGTTGGTCCTGTCGCCGTATTGCGCGCCACACCGCTCGTACGGACACCACCATTGCCCATTGTTGGCGGCAGTGGATTGAGAAAGGTACGCACACACAACATGCAAGATCTGGACGTCCGGCACGCCACGACAAGGAGGGAGGACCGACGGATTGTCCGCCACGCCGAACAGATTCAACTGCAATGATAGCTGCCATTCAGCGGGCTCTCCATCCTGCACTGTCACATTCTGTAAGTGCCAGTACCATTGGCAGGCGGTTGCACAACACTGGGCTCACGCACGCCGACCGTTACAACACCTGTCATTCAGACCCCAGCAACGTCGCTACAGACTCGCCTGGTGTCGGGAACGACGGACCTGGAACCATGCAGACTGGCAGAGGGTCATCTTCAGCGACGAGTCCCGTTTCTGCCTTAATGGCGACGACCTCCGGGTCCGTGTCTGGAGGCGGAGAGGGGAGCGCCACAACGAGCGATATGTGTTATCCCATCACAAGTCCACGAGTCCCGCCAGTCTGATGTGATGGTGTGGAGCGCGATATTCTATGGTGCCCGTTCATCGTTAGTGTTCCTCCGGGCACCGTGACAGCGGCACGGTACGTTCAAAAGATCCTGCAACCGGTGTCTCGCCGTTCGTGAACGCCCACGCCCATCCTTATTTCAAAAGAACAACGCGCGTCCTGATACCGAAGCGATGTCCCGAACATACCTTGCAGCCGAGAATACACTGCTATGGGCCAGTCGCATCGCCAGACCTCTCCCCGATCAAGAGTGTTTGGGGGTGCTATGGAGCGTGGGATCAAAACCCTATCGCTATCCACCAATCTGCAAGAACTGCGCGCTCTAATGCAAGGTGCATGAGATGAACTAGCACAGAACTCCATTTGAGACCTGTACAACTCCATGCCGTGACATCTGGACGACGTTCGCCAACATCGCGGCCCCACGCCATACTAACATGTACCGTCTGCGGCCATGTAGCGCAATAAATGTTGAACCTACATATGAACCATTCCATGTCAAATCGCACAAGAGTTGACACGACATTTTTAAAATATATGATTTTTTTCTTAAATCTGGACATCAAAAAAAAGAGACACGTATTTTTTTATTTGCCTGAAAATTGATTATTTGTGTAGTTATGCCTATATTAAATTTTGGAATTTACAGGTACTTCACAAAATAAGATCAATTTTTTGCTCCGAATGTACTAACTATACAAATTTCTGGTTTATTTCATTTAATACTTTGAAATGTGTATCTTATTCCTCTGTAAATAAATTTTTCAAAAAATATTTTTTTCATTTTAAAAATTTATTTTTTTCAAAAAAAGTAAAATTTCTATATAAACTCGATGAGATAAAAATTTGAAAAAAATATACGCGTGTTCCTTGTTCAATTTTCTATAAATACAACAAGAAAAAAGTAGGCACTCCACTCACACAGTTCTAAAACTAGTGGTGCTTCCAACGCACATACTTTCTCGCAATGCTTCTATACGGTCCTAAATGCTTCTCCACTACTTCATAAACCAGCAAAAGTGTATTCTACTAGCAAACGTTTTCTGTACCAAGACCCGAAACCCGATACCCAAAGTTAATGAACCGGCACTTATACCACTAAGCAAACACTAGCACCGCATGGGTCGAACAGAGCCACAAAGAATCGTACCGACCTAAAAAATGGTAAATGCGTGATAAATAAACAATTAATACGAATGTACGTACGCTTTACAAATCAAAGGAGAGACGTGAAACAATTGTTAAAACTTTTCTTAAGTATTAGTAAGGCGAGAAAGTAAAAACTATAATTCCCTTCTCACATCAATTCTTTCTTTCCCATCCCTGGAAGTGAACAGATGGATTCAGCAGCTTGGAGGCTTCTGGTACCCTTCACAACTTTTCGCTTTCCATACTTCTCCATTTTTTTTTGGAGGAGTAGACAGGGCTCTAAGTCATAATGGAGGCAAAGATACAAGGGATGGAATACCAAAATAAACCATGCAAGATGGAGAGTTGAAAAGTGGCAGTCCCACTATCTATGTCTGTGCAGCCCTCATAAGGCAGCCAGATTTATATTTTATAACCAAAATGCAACATAGAAACAACACAATAACTTCAAATACATGATGAACTTGGCATGACATGGATAAATAACTTGGAATTGCAAAACAGATTAAAATAACCTTATGGAATGTGAGAGGAATAGATATTAGATAGGATGAGTTAGGAAACATCATTAAAAACCACTCCAAATTTTTTCCATGTGTGTAACAAGGAACACGTTTGTTCTGTGAATCCTGTGTACACTGTGCAACATGAGTGGCGATCACCGTATGAGATATGATAGTTTCAATCCATTTAATTTTTCTGATAACGATTTTTCGAAAAGAAAATCTCCAAGACGCGTGAACCACGATTACCTGGTGAATTTACAGGAGTTATTTCATTTGTGAATGTGTGATTCTTTTCGGAAGAAAGGGAATCGGCTTCCAAAACGACCTTTTGTTTGTGAAGAGAGCGTCGAAATCAGTAGCTCCCGTGGCATTAACGAAAGTAGCGGAAACGTCCAGTGAATATAGTGAAAAGTGCGGAAATCAAGAAAATGACAATTTAGGCTCCTCAGATATTTCGTCAATTGTCTGCGAAATGAATAAAGAGAAGATAAACAAGAGTTTAATTGCAATAGGAGAAACCCCCGCCAAGAAAAGAAAATTGAAAAAATAAGGTATCCCCATTAGAAATTTCAGAAAGTACGAAGTGCCAACACAGATAATTTTTTTCACGTTGAATATCCCTCCGCGTCAATCGAAAAATCAGACAATAAAGATACTGTTTAGAAACTTATCGATTCCTTTCACACAACTGATGAAAATTTTAATTTTGACAATTTTTGAAAGTTGGACATACAATAAAATTAAACGACATTTTCCAACAACCGAACGCATGATCAAAATGTCTAAAAAAGCTGGCAGAAGAAAATGGAATTTTGTCCAGACCTGAAGTAAATTCGGTAGGGCATTAAAACTGTGCATTGTGACGAATGTTCAGAAATTTTATGGTAAGCGAGTACTTGTATTTAAAGTGAGTTATGAGGGACCAGAAAATTTCAAAATGTCAGTGAAAACATGAGTCAAGAATCCGTCATTTAATTATTTATAAATTAATATTATTTTATACATTAATATACATAAATATTATTATTTATAAATTCAATCGTGAAGTTTCACCACCTCGAGAAGTACTTAAATTACTGCTTCATCTAAAGAAACCGACGGCCAGTAACGCAAGAAACGTCTTCTAACGAATTGTCTATTAGAACAATCTACTACACACTGGTTCATAAATATTAATATATTTTAAAGTTACTGAGATTCCACTTTGATTTTTTCTGGAGTTATCATCAATACTCTAGTGCGTTTATAAATCTTTTTAAAAATTATTAGCTCATCGAGTTTACAAAAATTTTCAATTTTTAAATTTTGTTTAAAAAAATTGAAAATTCAGAAAATTAAATATTTTGCAAAATCTTACGTTAAAAACGATAGATATAGTCACTTTTCAATCGGCCATAGCCCCGTAAATTTTTAACCAAAATACTTAATTCAGAGAAGATTAGAGCTCAAAAACTCTACTTTAAGAACTTTGCCTCACACAATTTAACAGTAAAATTACTGCAATCGTTTAAAAATTGCGCCGCACCGCCAAATTATAATGCTACCGTTGTAAATTCAATTACATTTTAGATATTGAACGTTATGGTGCTTAATGTGGACTTTTGAATGTAGTACGTCTACATATATTTTTCGGTTGCCTTTAATTACAGTTGCAACGTATTTATTTCATTTTTACCCCGAGTGCATGCTCGAAGGAAATATCATGTTCCAGCATGATACGCGGGTCATGTAGATGAAGCAACTGATGAAGAGATTTGGATAATGGAAGAGGTAGAAGGAAAAGGTTCAGGGTATAAGTTATGTGAATACGAACGTGGTGCGGAGAATTGAAGAGAACCAGGAGGTGTGGGAGGTGATGGATATTGAGTTCCTTCATGGGCCAACTATATAGGCAAATGTTGACACAGTCTTGATTTGCTTCTGAACAGTAAACGTAACTTTCTTCCACAAAAGATGTGTCCTTATTTCTTGATTAAAAATACAAAAATAATTTCATAAGTACCGTTGAATGATACAACTATGTACCAGGGTATACAACTGTAAGCCCAACATGTTTAAGAGAAAATAATGCTCTCACTTTCCTTCTAGCATATACTTCTTGAATTAAACGACATTGTTAATATAAGAGGACGGGAGCATTATGTTGCAGAAACCAGAAAGACGGGAACCGATAGAGAGCATCATAGTCTCTTAAGCATATTTGGCCTTCAGTAGTATAGCCTGTCACATAGTTGTATTATTTGACTCTAACATGAGAAAATGAGCTAAAATTATTTCTATTTTTCTACTGGTGTGCTCTTTTTCGAATATTGTTATTTAATTGATAAATTTGTACGTTGAGTTCCTGGATATTAAATGTATTTACTGATTTTCGTAATTGGGATTTGGATTTATTGAGGCGAATATTTCTAACAGTTTGGAAGTATTAGTACGAATCGCAGCGGAATCGTCCGGTTTGGTGACAAGGGATAGCTTGCATCCAATACATTGTTACAGGTCATTCTACTTTCCTCGCACTGCAATTTTGCGGATTTCGTTAGACTAGTTCGGGTCAGGAGAGCAAGGAGATGAGTTTTGTACTCCCGGATGAAGTCTGAAAGTATGAGGAAGGCGTGATCGCTCGGGGTCGAAGTCTAATTGGCCGCCTCTAATTACTTGAGAATTGCAATGCGAATAATGTTACAAAATTATCTTTATCGTTCTGTTGAAATTAAGTTTTAATGGCAGCTACAACTTGTAATTTTCCGATGTTTTTGCGACAATGTTTGATTTAGATACTATGATATATGAGAATGTGTACGTGGGAATCTATGCAGAAATATTGCGATGTTTTTCATTCTAAATTATTTACTTCTCTTACGGAAATCTAAACAACAACAACAAAATACTGAACTAGTGGTGTTACACAGGCATGTATTTACTTGCAATTCTTGTATTTCATTACATTTTCAAAAATTCAGAGAGTAGAACGAATATGAGACTGGCGCCATTTCTTAAGCGTCCTTTGCTCTTTCCGACATAAAAATTTACAGAAAATATTGCAGCATTTTTTGAGAAAATAATTGTTTTAAAGCGCTTATATTTCACGCACAATTTGCTCGAAAACTACTGATATTTTCCAGAGATTGTAGTAGATAGTCTTATTTCAAGATATGTCTTTGAACAACAGATTTCATTAATGAAAATTTCTCATTCTTCAATATTGAAGTTGTAGGAAAACGCTGAAAAAACGTTTGAGATTTTGTAATTTTCGAAATTTCAGAGAGAACTAAAAACTGAGACTTCTATTTTTTAAGCGTCCTTTCCTCTACCTCAGAGTTTCTTACAGTCGAAAAATCACCAGGGTTTGCTCCAGCAATACAATATTTTCTTTTACTTGCATAAGTACATAGTATGGCGACAAAGAAAAATTCATTAGCAGCCAGAAACCTTTTGCTAATGTGCCCTGGCATTTATTTAATGTCGGTTTTAAAATGCAGAAAGATTGAAATGTGAAATCAGTAACTTTTTTGCTTTTGAATACTATCCTTCTAATATCATCTCTATTAGACTCATAATTTTCCTGGAAAATTTTCGTAAGTGGAAAGTAGTGCGAAATTACCAAGTGGAAATTTAGCGCGTGGCATTTACACATGTGCTTACATGCACCATAGTACCACAAATGTGGGTCACTTAGTTTGTCCCGGATAAGGTGGTGCTCGGCTGCTAGGAATACCTGAGTGAGGAAAACCCTGCAAGTCGACTTGTAGGTCGGTGCCGAATCTCAACAATGAACGAGGGGAAACAGCCATCTCCCGTGATAAATCATTCTCTACACTTACGGGAGTAATGGCCGTTGCGTATAGGTTAATGACAGTAGTTGCGCTCACTCCGAAAAATAATTGATCAACAAATTTGGACCATTCTTTAGAAATTTTTTTTTTTATTCATATCCTTCCCGTTCGGCCCTTCCGGCCTTTCGGGGGTTATTATTTACAAAATATACATACATCAATTACGTAACAGTCTCCTTCAGTTACATCAGGGCACAAGTACACTTACTTGAGCTCAGGTTTTAATCTACTTATAATAATACTACTTTACTATTTACATTGATACAAAGTTACAACATTGTGTAAATACCACATTTGTGAATGATACTACATACAGTTATAATCATCACATACATATTTACAAAGTCAACATCAGCAATAATTCATGGGGGCTTTAAGCGATCTTTTGGATAGCGTGACAATATCCTGGATGGTGTATACGCTGTACGGCCAAGGTTGAAAGTTCTTTTGCTCGGACAAGCTTCAAGCCTTAAGTAAAATTTTTAGATAATTTATTTATGTGTGCTTTAATGCAACTAATGTTCAATTCCCTTTGGATTTGCGCATTAGGAATAAACCAAGGAGCTTTGGTAATCAGTCTTAGGAATTTGTTTTGTATTATTTCTAATTTATTAATATGCGTGTTTGCAGCTCCTCCCCATACTGAGCATGCATAGGTGAGGCGACGGCCGAATTATAGATTTATAAATTGTTACTCCGTTTTCTATTCTTAATGTTGAATTTTTATTTATTAATGGGTAGAGTTTGCCAAGTTTTGCATATGTATTGTTTGCAATATCTACTATGTGGTTCTTCCATGTTAGTCTTCTATCTAATTTGACTCCTAAGTATTTGACGGATTGGTTATTGTTTAGCCAGGGAACCGGATTGTTACTGATTGTTAACACTGGAGGGGTTATAAATCTTTTAAGGGAGAAAATTTTTGCTTGAGATTTGCTTGGATTTATCTGGATTCTCCATTTGTCAGTCATTTGATTAATGTATTTAAATCTTTTGAAGGCATTCCAGGGCAATATTTAGTTCTTGATGTTGTGACAGGATGGCAGTGTCATCTGCGAAAAAGGCTATTTCGGTATCTATTAATTCCGGAAAATCGGCAAGGTAAATTTTGAACAAAGTTGGTGATAATGGGGAACCTTGTGGAACTCCCGCTGAGATTCTGTATTTTTTCGATATGGTGTCATGTATTTTAATTTTGAAACGATCTGTTTAACAAGAAACTTTCAATTATATTTTGCAGATATTTGGGAATGCCTAGATGGCGGGAATTTGTATTTCAGACCTGTGTGCCAGACACGGTCAAAAGCTTTAGTAACATCTAAAAATATAGCTGCCGTGTACTTTTTCTCGTGGAAGCCCTTTGCAATTAAATCCGTAACTCTTAAAATTTGGTGTTCTGTCGAGTGATTTGCTCTAAAGCCAAACTGGGTATCAGGGATGGCCTTTGTATCGTTTAAGAATTTATTTAAACGCACTAAAATTAGTCTTTCAAAACACTTTAGCTAATGAAGGTAATAGGCTAATTGGCCTGTAATTGTCTAGTTGTTGTGGACATTTATTAGGTTTGCTAATTGGAATAATTATTGCATTTTTCCAATTACTTGGGTAATACCCTAGTCTTAAAGCTGCATTTAATATTGCTGCTATTGCTGCTATTGTGCATCTTGGTAGTTCTTTTAATATTTGACTAGTTATTAGGTCGTCCCCTGCCGCTTTCCTGTTTTTGAGTCTGTTTATTGTGCGTTTAAGTTCTGCGGGGGATATGAATTTTGTTCTTGCGTCCGCAGAGTATATAGGTTGTTTCATGCTGCTTAAAATTTCCTCATTAAAAGTGTGGGTTACTATTGGATTGGGTTTAAAGGTATTTACAAAGTGAGCAGCAAAGGCCTCCGCTTTCTCTTCATCTGTATAGAGAGTGTTAGTACCTGATTTTAATGGTGGTATTATAGCTTGCTCTCTGGTAACCTTTTTGATGGTACACCATAATGAAGGTGAACCTGGGCTAATTTGCGCTAAAAATTGCTTGAATGAGCTATATCTGTGCTCATCGATTAGAAATTTAACTTTTTTGCATAAAGAGTTCCATTTCTTTTTTAAGTGTGGCCGTCTATACAACTGCCAGAGTCTTCTAATTCTGTGTTTATTTTTTATCAAATCCACTATGTTTTTCGGTAGCCAGTAAGATAGATGTTTGTTACGCGTATATTGCACTGGTTGACATGATTCTTTAACCGCGAAGCTTATTGCTTCTACTAGATTATTAATTAGTGAATCA
>JAHLJT010008446.1:64918343-64952145 GCA_031308135.1 Acheta domesticus | reverse complement strand
AAATATCTTTATTTTTCTAAAATAATTATTTTCTAAATTAATTTTTTCGTTTTCGTTTCCAGTAGCTTCCATTATATTCTCTGTTATTGTAGTTCAAGGGTGTCCAACTCGCAAGGCTTCCAGGGCTACAACTGAAACATTTGATGTAGTGCCGGACCATATTGATATTACTCAGGCAATCCGGACCTGATTTTCACATATTGTTCATCTCTGCAGTTAGCCTGGCTTTAGAGTAGCTGGCAGTTCTGAAACGGAAGAAGGTTGGAACCATGCGTGATATGAGGCGATATGAGGTGATATGAGGCGTGCATGACTCAGGTAAACACAATTGGGATGATTTTAAGTTTGTGAATTTACTAGAAAAAATATTAACTCCAAACTAAACCTATTTTTGTGTTAAAGGCCCGGCAGGGCACGTGCGCTATGCCCACAATGTTCTCGCCTGACATGGATGCATGAGACTTTTAGTTTGATTTACAACCTTTCGCAGGCCACAATAAGTAGCACCGCGGGCAGCATATGGCCCGCGCGCCGCCAGTTGGACAATCCTGTTGTAGTTGCTGTTGATTCTCTAAATATTTTCCGGCATTAAATTGTAGCAATAAAAACGAATTACCTTAATTAAATATTCTGATGATGAGTAATTTGTTACAGTTTTTTACCATAAGATAGCTTCAACATATTGTTGTACAAGAACTACAATTTTATTGGATGATGGTGAAAATTCGTTTTTGGTCCACTGATTTCAGTCCACTGATTTCACTGTGGTGCACCGGTTTCACCAGCCTAGCTACGCCCCTGGTTCGGAGATACAACAGTTCGGATCAGAGGAAACAGTTGAATATAAGTTGCTGTAATAACGAAATTATTCAAAGTATGAATAAACGAAGATCTTGTCATTTCATGGATATATCATCTTATATGTAGTACCTCTTGTGCAATATAGTGACTTCAGAACTGCGGTCATTACTTCAACTCAGTTGATACTGCATATGGTGAGAAATCGAGACGATACAGTGGGCCTAACATATTAACACGACAGATCATTGTGTAGCCCGCAGGTGTCATTTACTATAACAAACTTGACTGGCCTGATCGCGTTGGAAGAGAAGAATTTAATTAAACTTAGGGAATGAAATAGGCAAAATATGATCCTGAATATTACAGAAATATTTCCGTGTCTCCAAGAAAGGAATCTCGTTTGATGAGAAATGTGAAAAGAGAACAATTCAAATATCAAGTATTTCTATAAAAGACGTCTCTTTGCCAAACCTCAAAGACAAGCATATTGCGTACAATACAAAAAATACAGTTATTAAATGTAACGAAATCCTTGATGTTGATTCATTTGCATTATTTTACCAAAAATAGGAGTATTTTTATTGAAATCAGTGTGAGTCCAGTCAGTCAAATTAGACTGACTAACAGATATCAGTTCGTTAGATTTAATTGATGATTAATAAATTAATGTGAGTTTTCATTAAAATGTGTTTTTATTTTCATCCATTCAATATCAGTATCTTCATATGGTAACACTATACAACTGAAATCTAAAAACTAATTTATCCGAGTTTCAGTCAAATATTTTTATTTAACAGTAAAGAGACATTATTAGGTATTATTCATGCCACTGCAAAATTAGCTTTGCGGGTTGAAAGAAGTTAAAGTGCGTGGGTCTTTGTGGCGTTTTCTATTTGCCCGCAAAGCCATTTTCATTTCGCTTTAAAATTAAATTACTTCACAATTTTATTGAATTAATTTAAATTACGTATTTACTGAAATGTGCCGAGGTATAAAAACAAATTTCGATATTTCAAATCCAATCCTTTTTGATATTAGTCTCTTAAACATTCATAAGAATAATGATGTATCATTCCATATGACCCCTCACGCCTAAATCGGAAACCACTCTACAATAATTCGACAAACAGAGAGGCGAATTCACCAATATACCCTGAAGCTTGAAGACTTTGCTTCTTCTTAAATTAAGGCATTAGCCTTTAAGTAATGTTTCCCAAAATAAGAAAATTTTATTGTACCAAAACTAATAAACACGGCAAATTAAGCCTTTAAAAAACTTTGTTTCCAGAACTTAGATACTTTTTTTTTTCAGAATTCACTTCAGAAGCGAGCCACGAACAACCATGAGAGCCCCTTGTGGGGCACACTGTTCCAACCAACGGCACCCCACTCTTGCGCGTGACCATGGACCACCGCCGCGACCGAACTGCTGCAAATATCTCGCCAGGGACAGGCCTTTCCCGTCTCCTCTCCCCCGCCACCGCTCCCGGGCTACCGACCTCTCCTTGCCAGACGATGTGCACTTCGGACAGCTCCGCAACTTCCGGGACGCTCTTCCTTGCGTAACGAAGATGACGACAGGTTACTATCCACTCGACTCGGGATCAAAGGCGATCTCCGTTCGCCAATGTAGGCGCGTTGCTTCATGAGCGACTCTACATCATGTTGTGATAGTCGCACCCGATCTCGGAGAGCCCAGTGTCGCGACATTTGCCACACTAACAGCGAGTTCGATTCCAGGGATAACAATGATCGTCAAATTTGGAAAATCCGCAGTGCCCATGTAAATGGAATGAAGTAAAAAGCAGTAGAGTAAAACGTTCGGAACATCAAAAACCTTCGAGAATTACATAATAATAGTTATACATCGATGTAAACAAATTGGAAAAGCGAAGAAGAACTGCCTTCACGCAACACAAAAACTCCGATTTTTACTTTCTCGCCTACTAATAAAGAGAAAGTATTGCAATGCTGGAGCGGAAAGTGGCAATTTTTTCTTGAGAAAACTCGCCTTATGAGGCCCTGATATCCGAAAAGTGGATTAACCGTGTTCCCATATTTAGTAAAAAACATCATCAAATACGCTTCAAAATTCACAAACTGTGGGCCTTTGACATCAAAGAATTGGTTTACAGTGAAATGTCTGTCTCTCGGTCGGTCTGTCCATCTGTCGGACAGTTCGTCTTTCGGTCCTGCATCAGTGGCAGGTCTCATTCAGAGAAAACCAATTTTTGAAAAAATGTACATGAACTTATTTCAAAACTTATCTTTAAAGAACAGATTTCATTAAGGAAAAATCTCTATCTTCATATTGTAGTTGTATGAAGACGTCGAAAAAAGTTTGAATGTTTGCAATTTTCGAAAAATAAAGAGTTTTTAACGAAAATGAGACCTGCACCATTTTCTTCAACGTTCTTCACACTCTCCAACAACAAAATTTATTCAAAAACAATGGAGATATTTTTTTGAAAATGTCCCAGAGCCTTCATGTAAAGTACTCCCCAAAATTAAAATATCGGTTTCAAATTCAAGGGGCCGCAATATCACCTAGATCGATGGATCCACAGAACATGGATTCTGACTACACCCCGAGTTGGAGGATTGTTTTTAAATTTAGCAACTGACTGTATCTAAGGCCCTGCAAGCGTTATCTGCCGAACATTCCCATATTTTTCGCGCAGCATTACATAACTTTCTTACTACTGCGCAAGCGGTAGCGAAAAAGTAACTAGTGGTGCTACAGAACGGCACAGACTTTCCCGTATTAGTTTTCTATTTCTTTGGGTCTGGGCTAGCTATTTGAAATTGCTACATACTCGTGCCAGCTGCCATCTATCGTTGCCCAAAGTTATTTTTTTATATTTTGTTAATTTTTCGGTTTCCGAATGGTAGAACGGAAATATTAATTTTAGAATATTAAAGAACAATATAACCTCGTAATAAATGGCAAATTTCTTTGAAAAATTAATTCGCATTTTTAGTAGCGCTTAAATGCCATTTTCTTAAAAACGGCTCGAAATTTTTCAAAGAAAATTGCCATTTAGGACGAGGTTTTACTGTTCTTTAATATTCTAAAATTAATATTTCCGTTCTACCATTAGGAAATTGACAAATTAATAAAATGTCAAAAAAATGTACTTTGGGCGGCGATAGATGGCAGCTGGCACGAGTATGTGGCAATTTCAAAAAGCTAGCCCAGACCCCCAAAATGGAAAACTAATACGGGAAAGTCTGTGCCATTCTGTAGCACCACTAGTTTGTTTTATTCCATTCAGCTCCAATAATAGTTTGTTTTTTAATTAAATAAATTCTACGTGTTTTGAACCAAGAGCTCTCTCAAAATATAATACGAAGTCATTAATTTTGAACTTTAATTTTTGTTATCGTTATTCGGGTTATTTTTTTTATTCCAAGAGCATCTTTGAATTCGATTTCAAAGAAAGGTAATCAAATTTACATTGTTTCTGATTTAAGGATTATAACACTTCTGACGTTAATATATATATATATATATATATATATATATATATATATATATATATCAAATTAGTAGAAATTTGTATATACTTTGTAAATGATTTTTGAGTGTTTACACTGATACATAGATCTTATATATTAGGAGCGGAACTTTCGAAATGTAGTGATCTGTGGAAATGTAGCGATCATCTGTACATCCGGCATTACGCTGATAAATCAGATCTTACGGAACTGACGACATTTCTAGGATGTACTACGTCATCCTGCTTTGAGTGGTTTCGGGAAATTACAGAAACCACCGGTCAGAAAGGGTGACCTGTGGACTTCACAATGACGTATATAATCTCTTCGAACTTGGAGTCACTCGGTCTGCCCGAAACGATATTTTTAGATAAAGGTATTACATATTAAGGGGGCTAAATGTTTCTTAAAATAACAATTAGTATACAAAACTACTTTAGAAATTAACCACGAATAAAAATCAGGCAAAATAATGGTATAATAACAATATAATTTAGAAGTCTTAGATGCATAAAAATAAAATCGGAATAGAATGAGCCTACAAAGAAATGAAAAGTAGGAATATTAATAATCCGAGTTATGTTTTCGCTTCATGACTGCCATGACGAACAAATACTTACTCATTATGCCACCGGTTGAGGTGGCTTAGGGCATCAATTGATATCACTGCAGTGTCCTTGGACTGAAAGGTCTTCGGATTTGAGTCCCGACGGTTGTAGGCTTTTCGACTCTAGTTACATATAGCTACATCGAATTCAGCCGTTGTCTGGAGGGAAAGTCCAGCGGCCGTCTGCTCAGATCGTTAGTTTTCCACGGTTTCTCCGATTAACAGGCGAATGTCGGAGCAGTACCTTAAGAAATAGGCCACGGACCGCACATCTTCCCTTTCTCTTCGTTGTCATATACTCATTCCCTTACGTACACACACTTACTTGCATTGCACTACCACACGTCGAAGGCTTTGAGCGTATCCCGGCTGGAGGGAGATGCCTGGTTGTGGGAAAAAACGCAAGGAGACGGGTAGGTTGGTTTCGGATCTCGCCATCCACGGGGATGATCACTGTCATATCCCGCGATAAGAGCATGCACTACACTTAAGGGAATATTTACTTTAGTTGTTGAATCATCAATCAATCATTCAATTTTAAAGTAGTCACTGACTACACCCAGCTTTTCATGCTTCCATTTGTTCGGAAAGATATTACGAAGCAACATAATATTATTATGAATGAAGCCAATTGGCTCATTATATATGGTATAACAAATAATTATACATATATACAAATTATTTTTCTATCTGTCTTCCTCAACCAACAAAATTATTCTCAGAAAGTCCCGTGACAGTCAGTGTTCTTAACTTCAAGTAACGGCCTTAGAGAAGCCGGTTGTGGATGTGTCAGATATATGAAGGTACTCATTACAAAAAACCTCAATAAAGTTCAGGCTTAATGTTTATGTTCAAGGAAAGAACTTCGTCCCAGAGAACTTATCAAATTATTATATATCTGTAAATATAAATTTCTGAAGCCCCATTTTCATTTCTGAAATGATAGATCTATGATAAATGACAGTCGATTTTTATTTTGTTTTATTTTTTTATTTTACATTTACAGACAGAACAACGTTCGGCCATGAGGCTCTTCAGTTGATTGGCCGAGCAACTTTGTATCAGAAAAGTGTGAAGGGGTTAACTGCTTGTTACCTCCCTGATAGTGATTACATGTGTTGTACCTTCAACCAAGGTTATGGCGAGGGAATGATGTTAGAGCAATAACAGGATTAAAATGAAATACGATGGGAGGGACAGGTAATTGCTAGAAATGTTCTTGCCTTATCTAATGTCACAGAGATATTGAAGGAAAATATGGAATGGGAGTCTGTTTCTTAGGCGGGAGAGTGGGGGCTGATCGGTTCCTATTTCGTAAGTACAGTCGATTTTAATGATTTGAAATGAAATGACGTGACGCTAATTCATGGAAGCCTGGAAGCCAACTGTCAACCTGGATGTCTTACACATTTTGTTTGACCATATTTCATTACACTCAAAGTAAATAAGTATTAATGAACACTGTCCACCTTTTTAAAGACGAGCATTACACATATTCCTCCAGGCTGATCTCGGAATGATATTTGACGTGATGCCTTCGAATGCACTACATAAAATTAGTGGAGCTAAAACGCCCCACGGTTTTTCGCATCATATGGACCTTCAGCAATTTAAAAATAATCAGAGAATTCAACAAAAATTGGACCTACGCGATTTTTTAAGAGTTCTTTGCACTATTCAAAAAGAAAGGAAAACATTTATAACCGTTTTGCAGAAAAAAATCTATATTGTCTTTACTTCAAGCAAAAATCACCGTTTTTTCAAAAAAATTGTACACGATCTTATTTAATGCACATTTTTTAGAACAGAGTTCATAATAGAAAAAAAAACTATCAACAATATTGTAGTTTTGCACTGTTGTATTTCTTGAATTTTTTTTTAAAAATAGAGCTCGCAAAAAATGGAATCTGTGCAATTTTCAAGTATCTTTTATTCACATTTAAAAAAATTGGAACAGATTTTTGGAAAATAATGTTAATAATAAAAGTTGATTTATTTCACGCAAAATTACTGGAAAACTACTCATAGTTTCTAAAAATTACATGACATTAACTAAAACTTTGTTTTCGAAAAAACAGATTTCATTTGGAAAAAAAATCTCTATCTGCAATATTGAACGTAGCTGTAGCAAGACGCCGGAAAAGTTAGAACTTTTGCAATTTTCAAAATTTAGTGATTTCACGGAAAATAAGACTGCGCTATTTTTTAGTTCTTTACTCTATCTCAGAAAAAAATCAAAATATTTCGAACCACTTCTGAGAAAATGTGTAAAATTTAGAGGCTTTATATAAAGTACCCAAAAAATCAAAATATACATTTCAAACTCGAAGGGCCTAGAGTTTGACCAGATGCATAGATGAATATCAATTTTGGAAGAAATCGGTGAATGGTTTACAGGCTATCGTTTACGGACTCGTTGTCATCAACTATTTCTCCGTATCGTAAGCCGGAGTCATTTCTTGCCTCGCAGGTGACTTGTGCCACCGGGCCTTTTAGAAAACTATTGAGTTAAACTGTGTTGTGACTCTACTTGAGGCATCGGTGAATACATCGTGCACCTGATGTGTAGTGCTATCCATTACATTAGAAACTGCATTCTCATTACTGTGTTCTTACGTTTTTAGTTTTTAATTTTGCATGAATTGATGTTGTGCTCATGTAGCTAGGAAAATTTGTTGCAACGCAGAGTACAGTAACTTTAAGGAGAATGAATTTGTTGTATCTCAGAAACACATGCTTTCTTAAAAGAAGATTTGGCCCACTCGGCCGCCATGTACAAATGCAACGAGACTCTCTAGTAAAACACTCTGCCATTTGGCTTACTCTACGCAGCGCGCTCTTCCCCCAAAGATCTTCCGCCGGCGCCCTTATATCTCGGCCAGCTCCCGCGTAAGGCTTCCCGCGGCTCCTCCTAATTGGCCGGCTCAATGGTGCGCGAAGTCCAAGTAGTAGTCATTCCCGTTTCTGAGCGCACTTTTGGCGCGCTCGGCGAAGCTCGGCGCTCCTGCTGCCGACGCTCTGTGCTGTGCGCTGCACGCCGCCGGCGCCCTTTGCCGTTATGTTAGCGCGGCAACTTTAAATTGCCGGGGCGTATATTACAGAATTATGCGCAATGTTTTACAGCGTTATTCATTAATATAATGCTATAATATCTACTCTTTGTTTTTTGTATTTGAGAGAGAAATAAACTGATGGAAAAAGAACGCGTGACGACTTTGTACCAGTGCCTTTTGAATATTCAATGCGATATTTTCAAAGATTTTGACACTTATCTTTAAATTAGTTAATTTATTCATTAGTTTCTTGTGAAAATGGGAAATTGTTCGATTAACAATTAATGCCGTGATGATCCCTCAGTAATAGCACTTACCATTCATTATCGTCTCAACCATAACAGTATGAGAATTTGTAATGGTGCAGCATGAAGGAGAGCTGTTTCCTGGACAAGTCCCTGCCATTGAAAGAGATTTGCCACGTGCAGTATTGTAGAAATCCAAGGGTTTTTTGGAAATGGCCGCAGAATAGGGATGATTTTTTTTTTACAAATATGAAGATATAATCCAGAAAATTCATTTATAACCCTGAGTTAAAATCAAAAAGGAACTCGTAGCTATTCCCGAGATAAGCTTTTCCAAAGATAAGATAAGATGTGGGTAAATGATATGCTATTATTACCAATGTCAAAATGTTTACTTAATAATTTTAAAAAATCATTATATAAAGTTCTAAATTGTGTAATACTGTTTGATCCATTTCTCCCTGCAAAGCAACCATGAAGAAGGAGGCGCAATAAATTAGTAGCATAAAGTCACCCCATCCTACGAGGTGACTTAATGCCAAGCTCAGGTGAAATTCTTTTGTTCAACGACATTTATTACAATAATTAACACCACCTAAAATGGTGACCACATAGACAAATCATGTCCTTAAATTTCATATATTGCTATAACTGTGTTAATTACGTGACAAATAAACAGGTTATATACTAAAATCTTCCAAAATTGGCACACTCAGGTTTCGAGTATCAAGAACCTACAAAACATGGATTCTGATTGATTGATGTTTCCGGGGCGCGTCAACTCCTCAGGTCATTAGTCCCATAAGTGTAGTGCGTGCTTTTCTCGGGAGGTGGCGATGGCCTTTTCCCCGCTGAATGGCGAGATCTGGCGCGACCTACCGTCGACTGCCGGGGTTTTCCCCCCAACCCAGATATCTCCCACCAGCGGGGCACCGACCCCAGTCGGGGACAAGCTGTAAGCTCGCGACTGGTCTCCCAGCATGTGGTAGTGTAGTGCATGTTAGTGTAAGTGTGTGTGTAAGAGGATAGGATAAGGAAGAGGAAGGAAAGATTGCGCGCGGTCCTTGGCCCGTTTTGTTAGGGTACTCCTGTTGACCAGGAAACAGAAAAAAACACAGAAAACTACCGATCAGAGCAGCCGGCCGCTCGAATTCTCCTTCAGACAGCGACTGAATTCGACCTAGCTGACAAGCTAGTGTCGAAAATCCTACCGCTGTAGGGACTCGAACCTAGGACCTCCCGGTCAGAGGTACTGCAATGACATCAAGTTGATGCACTGAGCATCTCTCCCGGTATGGATTCTGAGTGCACAATGTGTCAGAGGAAGTTATTTACTTTATACAGGAAATTGATTTATTCACTTTTTCGATATCAGGGCTCCTCATTACATGTTTTTTTGCAAATTACCGATTTTTGCCGCAACCAGTTCACTATACTTGGTGGCGGTGATGGTGTAGCGGTTAATGTAACGGACTGTTATACCCAAGTTCGCGGGTTGAAACCCGATCGACGCCGTGGATTATATATGGCGAAAAAATCCTTCATGCGTCTCTTTCGGAGGGGAAGTAAAGCCGGCTGTCCCGTGTTAGTAGATTTACTGCATGTAAAAGATCCTCAAGCCTAAATAAAGCATCTCAGCTAAATTCAAATATCCTGTTTCGTCGCCCAAGTAGCCTTCTTTCCGCTCGATGGTGAAAGGAGAGTAGCAAAATTTGCGCGGTCAGACGGAAGAGCAGGACTCAAGGCCTGAGTCTCGCCACGTAAAATAAGGCTTCAATTCAATATATATATACTACATACTACGGAACGTAGTAACTACATACTACGTAAGTATGTAGTAAGACTCCACCTACTAAACAGCAAAGGAAGCGCCGTTAGACTCAAAAGAAAAGTGCTTATTTAGCGATATTTCGGAAATGTCTTGAAACAATAAACGTCCATCCTTCATTTAATCTTCAACATTACTGCCTAACAAATTGTGCTTCACACGCAAAAAAAATTAATGCTAGACTAAAAGAATCATCGTCAGTCCATTTACGTAGTCAGTAATCTATTATAGGCTTAGTGAGGAAACGTCTCCCTGCAGAACATCCTTTAACATAAGATAAAGTTGCCATATTAATTTATTATACTGTCACCGGGACGCTATCAATGCAACTTTTCGTCTTCCATCCGTCTTAGATGAATGCTTTCACGCATTTCGTACATCTTCCTCAAATCGAACTTCGTCAGCACTGGATGTAAGCAATGTCATTCATCCAACACTGAGGAAGCACTCTGAGGTCGCAAAATTAAAAACTGCTGCGTTCAGGGTAGCAAACCAAACTATAGTATTTATTGAGATGCAGTTTTCACTACAGCGAATATATGCAAGGGACACATAAGTATATATATGATGAATGCAATCCAGTCAAAACACTTGATTTTAAAATTTATATTTAATTTATTACATTTACTTTCACTTTAGTTTGGTTGTAAAAAGAAAAGAAAAACTCGTATTGTGGGACCAGTGTATCGAAAAAGTGGACAAATCGTGTTCATGTATGTAGTAAATTATTTCCTTTAGCATGCTGTGTAGTCAGAATCCACATTTTGTAGGTCCTTGATCCCGCAAATTGGATGAGGCAAAACGTCTGATCGCCATCAGTGGTCAACGCTAGCGCTTAAATAGTTCAGACGATTTTCTACGAGTTTGAAACTTATATTTTCATTTTGGGGGGTACTTTATTCAAAGTCTCAACAATTTCAAAGTTTTCTTAAAAGTAGCTCTGAAAAGTAATTTTGATATTTGGGGGGGGGGATGGCGTTCTAAAGATGCCTACCGTTGAAACACTGGTGTTTTCTTAATCGAAAAGTTGCACACATAATTTAAATTGATTGTAGTCGGAATACCAGTGTGACAATATTTTGGCATTGCAGCTAAATTATTTCAATAATTGTTAAATCAGTGTCAAGTATCATGACAATAGTGTAATTTTATTCACACTTAATTGTAAAAGTATCAAAATCAGATAATATCAATGTACACTCAAAACAAGATGAAAATAATGTAGTTATTTATTATTTTTGAAGTACAATTGTTTATGAGGGTTTATGTTTTTTAAACAATTATTGACATATTGCTTTATTAAAGTCACATCAAAATATCATCTCGTTTGGTTTCGTGAAAGGAACTGATATTACGTATGAAATTTGAAGAAAAACTTGAACTCATGACTTCTCATTGAAAAACTAGTGGTGAATGGCACAAACTTTCCCGGATTAGTTTTCTATTTCCGCTCGATGGCTCCGCTTCTGGCAAGCTATTCGGACTTGCCATATACTCTTGCCACCAGCCATCTATCGCCTCCCAAAGTACATTTTTTGACATTTTCTTCATTTTTCGGTTTCCTATTACTATAACGAAAATATTATTTTAATATTTTAAAAGATCAGTAAAACCTCGTCCTAAATGGCAATTTAATGGCGTTTAAGCGAATGCGAATGCGAAATTTGAAGCTCGTTTTCACAGAAAATATTTGAGATTCGAAAAACTTCATTACACGTTATTTGAAGCAATTTAACTCGTAAATAAAATAGTGTTTACAAAATACTGGAAATATGCATATTAATGGTATGAAAGATCTTTCCAAAAAATACATTTGTGTAATAATTGAAAAAACAAAAATATACGCCAAATTGAACTTTACGTCATATTAAAGAGTGCAATTAGCACTATTCGTTCCAAAAGTTTGAAGACAAAATGTGGAGCCATTTATGGGAAAATGGCATTTGAGCGTTTCTGAAAATGCGGTATTACACACTAGTTTTCACAGAAATGGTTGAGTTGTCCCGAAACTTTATATGAAATTATTTAAAGAACATGTACTCATAAATATAATACTGGGAACAATTCGCCGCCAATGTGAATTAATCGCCGCCAATTAACGAACGTGAAAGAAAGTCAAAGAAATTACATTTTTGCAATTTTTGAAAAAAAAAAGAGAAGAGGGAACTGATGTTTATGTCATCTCATAGATTACATTAGGCACTATCCCTATGAAAACTTAAATGAAAAAATTTGGTGTCATTTTTGAGAAAATCTTGTTTTTGTTATTTTTTTAAATTGCACATATTGCACGAAATATAATGCCAAAACTACTAAACTTTTCGAAAAATTGTTCATGACCTTAATGAAAGAACTCACTAAGGAGAACCAATTTGATATGAAGAAAATTTCTATCTTCAATTTTGTAGTTGCAGGTAGACGTCGAAAAAGTTTCAAAACTTTTCAATTTTCGAAAATTCAGAGTTAACAGTGAAAACCGGACCTATTCCACGTTTATAAGTGTATTTTACTCTAGCCTTACGAGAAATATAAAGCAAAAATTTGGAGCCGTCATTGAGAAAATTTTGAAAATATCCGGGATTTTTTTTGTAAAGTACCTTCAAATTTTCAAGAAAGTTTTTCAACATCGCAGCGCCTCGTGTCGAGTCAGATCAACTGGGGAATATCCATTTCGGAAAAACTCCTACGTACGGTTTAGGCGGTAGTCTTGTTCATAGACGGACGGACGTTAAAAAAAAAAAACAACCTTTTTTTGGTGTTGGGGGACCCCAAAACGTTATTTCCGTTGAAGTCTCGAAATCGATTTTCCGCAGCATTACATAACTTTCCCAATACTACGTATATAACTCCGTATATACGTAAATCCGTGTATACGGGTAAATAAAAATGAATATCCTATTTTTCAACGATATCTATACTCCGGTTTTCCTTTCTTGGCCGGGGTATGTCAATAAAATGGAATATCTCACGGTGTTCCGCGTCGTTCTCCGTTGTGCCACAAGGAATCGCATGATCGTCAGCACTGCTCGATACAGTCGCGATCATGCGACTCCTAGCGACACAACCGAGAACGACGCAGAACACCGTGAGAAATTCCATTTTATTGACACACCTCCGTGCGCCAAGAAAGAAAAACCGAAGTATAAAGTATCTTAAATAGCGGCCCTTATACAAAACTTCAATATCACATTAGTTTTGCAAATAAATTATTTAGAACATTGCGTTTAACACACGTCCCTTCAACTCGCGCAAATCTCAGCATGAATCTGGCGGATGAGAATGCCTCTTTCCACAGCTCATTTGATACACATTTTAAACGCCATTGCCCCAACGTTCAGGCAACGGTGCAACTCGTTAAGAAAGATAATTTTAGAAACTACAGACAAGAGGAGAGTTGAAAATAGAACTTTTCACAGGTTCAGGGATTTTCAAAACCTTCCAGGACAAAGCTCGACTTACCGGGCGTCCCTTTCTCCCCTACATTTATTAGCAGAGGGGCGCAGAGCAAGACGAATACCTGTGCCCTGCCCCTTCCGCCACATGGCACCAGGGAACACGCTACGTGCATGATTTTGCACTGCAATGCTCGTTTCAAAATACTGTCTAATAAAATTCTATTATTGGCAATATGGGTTATATTACGGTGTTACTTCTTTAAAGAAATTTCTGCTGCAGGAGGGCTATGAAGAAAGTTATTTATTGGGATGTGGTGAATGGAAAATGAACTCTATTTATCTATGCTAACAAAGAAAGTAAAATTAATAGCAAAAAATAATACTGCTTATTTTTTAAAGCATCTTTCGGTATTTACCGTTATTTTAATTGCCATTGTGCATAGTGTACCCGGTAATGAAATCAAGGAAATAATAATTAATCTTAGATTTCATTTACTTTCTTGTTTTTAAATAATGATTATGAACATGGAAAATAATTTTAAAACTAAATATTCATTTTAATTATTATGTATTGCAATATTGATTCACTTATTCCATATTTAATTGTTAATTCAATTATTCAAAGGCTGTATTCTGACTCTAAATACCACTTTCAAAATTTATTATTCACTCGAGAAAGTATGCTTATATGATTTTTTTTAAATAAACTTTTATCACGATATACACGTAAAAAGGCTTGATGATAATGAAAACAAACTTTTTGGTTATCACGCGTTAATCTCTTCAAAGGAGATGGTTCTGCGCGTAAGCGTTTGCCGCTGGCCTCAGAAGCAAGAGGCTTGCGAAAGAACTTTCCGCGTAAGGCGTTGGTCACACGTCTTCCTCGTAGTGCTGCACGAGGGAAGGCCGTCCCAAAGTTCACCTTGCGCGCATAGCACAGGGTTCTGACGGCGCCGGCTGCAATAGTTACTGCCGCTATACTTGGGTTTTTATTTCTTGGCGCATGTGGGGGTGTCTTCAGGATGGAATATCTCACAGTATTTCGCGTCGTTCTCGGTCGTGTCACTAGAAGTCGCATGATCGCCAGCACTGCTTGATGCAGTCGCGATCATGCTACTCCAAGCGGCACGACTGAGAACGACGCGAAATACCGTGAGATATTCCATTGTGAAGACAAGCCCCCACACGCCAAGAAATAAAAACCTAAGTATAACTCCCATTACCGTTGCCTTGGTTTCGCAGAAAACAGAAACAAATGTTCCGTTGCTGTTCTGCAACCACTAATATTGACTTGCTATGTGGAACAACTATGTCGGCACAACCGGATAAAAATAGTATCTAATAATGAATTTCTGATTTCGCCAACTTATTTCGTTAAGAAAAAGAATGTGTGGTGACTTCAAATAGTCTTTTTTCTCGTTCTTGAGAAACACATCTTCTTTGGTACTAACATATTTCACAGTGTTTTGAGACGTTTGATATGTATTTGTTAGTGCATTTTTTTGTTGAAAAGGCATTTTTTTTTTGCATTTTTTAGTTTTGAGGATATTTTTAATTTTTAACTTTTTCCAATAGTTTTATTTCAGTTTTTACGTTCTCAACTCTAAATAAAAAATGCTGCTGTCGCCACCCAATCCATTATCGCGTAAAAGTATCTACATCCTGTCAACGTAGTGGTGTCAATGGCTTTCAACGATGTGAGGGCAGAGGAAGAGTCCCTAAACTCTTACCTTCGGAATTTATGTCTTTGTTACAGATAGTTCTATGATTTGCAAGCAAAGTCAGCGCGGAGTCTGACGGGGAAGTGGAACGTTGCATTTCAAAAAAATGTACAATATTCAATTTGTTCCAAATATTTTTATCATGGCAAATTATTGGCTGAACAGAAGAAAGAAATATTTCGCAATGTAAACATTATGAAGTGGATATATTTTAGGTAATTTTTAAGGCATCTTAAGGAATTTTTAGGGCATTTTTGAAGGATTTTTGGACATAAATGCACTCTTTTTAGGGCATTTTTATGTAGTTTTTAGGTCATCAAAATCCTAACCCTATATATAAGCTTACATATGGTCCAAACCTTCACGGAAATAACATGAGAATTATTTTTTAATTAATTGTTACTATTTCGAATTAATTTCCGTCTATCTGAAGCTTGATACAGCTGTAAAGACTTCGACGCAAAACCTTTAATCGCTTTTATTGCCTTCGTCGCCGTCTTCTTTTTTCCCACCATCGTCTTCGCTTTCGTCTTCCCCTTTTTCATCGTCATCGTCCCTGTTACAGACATGATCGCTACCACACTGCAGAGGGCTCCGTTTTCCCTGACACTACTTGTCCCATCTGTCCTATTACAATTTGTAAAGTAAGATGCTCGGTAAAAGGGACCCATCCTTTAAATTTAAATGATCACAGGTGTTGTCATTGCCAACAATGTTATTTATTTTAAGAGCAGCTTTCGATGTCGTCGTTTAGTCGTTTCGTGGCTTCCAGACAGCAGAAAACTGATGATGATGGCTAAGCCATCGAAAGCTGCTCTTAAAATAAATAACATTGTTGGTAATGACAACACCTGTGATCATTTAATTTTAAATGCCAACGACATTTCACCACTAAACCAAGACCCATCCTTTGTTTTCTATTTCCCTGTGAGTAGCCCTGAGGAGGCGGGAGTTTATTGATGTGTATGAGACGTACATTCTTATACCACAGAGGAAACACATTAGTTTCAGAAGGAAATGCAATCTTTCCTTTAAGATTATACTAATCTTACACCTACTAATCTATAAATTACTTCTTCTTTTGCGTCTTCTCGTTACTACCGTGTCGGCACTAATGAGTGGGGGCTCATTTTTTTATTAATTTTCTCATACTCATTTTTGTACAGATGTGGCGAATATTTTATGGCCTATTGCCCTTCCTTACGCCAACCATAGGGGACACACAAGCATATTGCACGTTGACGACACACACAATCACGAAACACACAACTGTGCCCGAAGCGGGATTCGAACCAACGATCCTTCGGTCCAAAATCGCCACGGCACTACTGCTTTAGCGATCGCGATCACCCGGATCGGCAATGATCTATAAATTAAGTAATCTTAAAAATTGTTTTATGGGCAAAGAAATGTAAATTTTAGGATAAGATAAATGCTGAATCTCTTTAATCTGTAGCTAATCTCTCAACCGTGTCTCATGAATCTACTTGTATTATTGCAATAATGAATACTAAATTAAGAGATATCTTTTTATGTAAAAGTTTGTGATATGAAATATCGATGAAGGCTAATCTCAGCGAGATATGAAATATTTTACGTTACTTGTTAACGACACTTTAAAAACGTACGTTCCGTTCATTTAGCATTAGAATATGACAACACAGGCACTTTAATAAATTAAAAGAATTTTTCCTGGGAACTGTTTTATCTCCCAAGAACTTCCACTAGCCCTAGCCTCATCTTAGTAACATTAGGCATCATGGTGCGCCGCATTATATTTACTCGTGCTTGACTTCTTGACCTCTATTACTAATATTATGGAATGATTCTTGAGATTAGGTCATTGATATAAAAACTTTTCAATCTGCCAACGTTTCGGCCTTTATTCAGCCTTCATCAGGGCACATATTTCCGCATTTTCCGCATTTTCACACCTGAGGTGTGAGGGGTGGTGTGTGTAATATGGCGCGGCGGAAGGAATGTGTGTGGTAGAGGCTATAAGTGAGTAAAGAGGATGGCGGGTGGATTGTTGTGGAACCGAAAAATGCGGAAAATATGTGCCCTGATGAAGGCTGAATAAAGGCCGAAACGTTGGCAGATTGAAAAGTTTTTATATCAATGACCTAATCTCAAGAATCATTCCATAATATTATATTTACTAGAAAATCGTACTAATTACTGCAATATCGACATTGGGAAAAGAATGAAAGTTCATTTGCAAAAAATAACTTGACAAAATTAAATAAATTGTAAATAAAATCCTTTTCTAACATTTATGAAAGTAGAGAAAATAAAGAACCGCATAATACCTTAAACGTTTCGATCAATAGAAAGTAAACTGTTTCTTATCCATCTACACAAGAATTTCTTATTTAAGAGTCTAATGAATCGTTATGTTAATGAAGTACTCAAAACAATCTCTACAAAAATTACTTCAGACTCTTATCATTTGGATATTAATTACTTATTATATAATATACGTTAGCTACTCGTAATCATGCTCAGGGAAGTTCATAATCAACGCTCTCTTCACGATAAGGCCTTGGCGACGTGGTAGCTTTGTTAGCTGTTGCTTCACTTCCACGGCCAGCGCCCGCGCCGCGCCGCGCCGCGCCGCCACAGCTTCCGGCGAAATTGCCGTCGCCGGCGCAGCGCCGCGCAGTGGCAGTCACGTCCGCCCGCGACCTCGCAAGGCCGCCCAGCTGCGCGCGACGCTGCCGGGGAAGGGATTAGGCCGCTGCGCCGCCTCACGCTCGCGGTCAGTTTATTTACATAGGCAAACCCACTCAACGGTCTCAATCAGGGTTGCGAATTGGCAATTTTCTCACGGAGGGACACATTCAAAACTTGAGGGGATGAACAGAAGGACAGAGAAGTGAAACTGACAGTCTTCGCTTATGGAAGATCGTTTCCTTGTTTCCTTGATTGATTGTTTTCGGGTGTATTAATGGATAAAGTCATTAGTCGCGTAAGTGTAGTGCACGTCTTCTATCTCGGAAGGTGGCGGTGATCCTCTCCAGCTGGATGGCGTGTGCAGCGCCAATTGATTGATGTTTCCGGGTGCGTCAACTGTTAAGGTCATTATAATCGTAAGCAGGGCTTGATTTCTGTCTGAACGCGACAGAACGACGTTTCGGTACCTCGGGGAATAATTATTAAATATAGTATACCTATTTCTATTAAATTTAATAATTAATTTGGGGCCCGTTCCGGAACCTAAACCCTGCTCATAAGTGTAGTGCATGGCATAACTGAGAGAGAGAGAGAGAGAGAGAGAGGGAGGAGAGAGAGAGAGAGTCATATCCGTTTATTGAGGAAAAGGGCATTACTGACTTTTTAGTAAACAGGAATTTTACCAAAATTGGTAATCCCCGGTAAGCCTGGCTGATGTCGCAGTCACTCCGATTACAAACTTTATCTTTTTTTATTTATTTAGTCTCACCAACTTCTAGGTCTTACCGATCACTCTTTTAACGTTATGGTTTCTATAAGGATGCACGATCTGGTGTAGATGGGGGGTGAAGGACGAACTCATCAACCATCCCGAGTCGGGACTCGAACGCCGCTATCGTTCGGTCCGAGATCGCTACGGCACTACTGTCATAGCGCTCTCATCCACCGGCCCGAGTTTTTATCTTTGAGTATTTGTGCGTCATTTTTATTTAGGATATTTGTAGAGTAAATTTTTAAACGTTCACTAACATAGCTTCATTTTTTACTACCAAACAGTACACTTTTAAAGACAGCATAGGTCCGCTTTTCATTAAAATCTCTGTATTTTCGAAAATTGTAAAACTTAAAAACTTTTAAAGTTAGAGAGTTTTCCTTCATAAAATCTGTTTCAAAATAAAGTCCTTAAACAATATGCAGTATATTTTATTTTTGAATAGTCTTTGTGTTATTTGGTACATTGTGAAAAATAAAAAACAAACGTAACATTAAAAAAAAAAAAATCGGCCTCGGCAGATTCAATCCACCATAACAGAATCAAGAGAAGTGTCGGAATTCATAACTATGTAACTACTAATAAAGTGCGTTCGCCGCATTTCCCAGTGTACCCTACCGTTTCTGTCCCTTTCCTATACGCAAGAAGTACTCACACTGTCGCTACACGTGCGTATGCTACTAGGGGGCGTCCGAGGTAAACTTTGAAAACGGACTCTTATGGCGGCAGGCGATGCCAATCTTCCCTTTAACTGTGGTGTTTAAACCGACAAATTTAATAGCAAATAAACTTTACAAAAACACAACGTAATGTGGATGAGCATAGTGTAACTGTAACGCACAATTTCGGAAGTCAAAGGGAAACTTAATCGGAATACATGGCACATGGCTGTGGCTATTCCAATAATCAAAAGTTATTAATTTTATTTAAGTTATTTAGTTATTAATTTATTCCTTTATTAATTTTAAAAAAATGATATAAACAATATACTGCGGAAAATATATGAGTGTGTTATAATATCCAAAATGAAACTATGTGGAAAAAATGTATGTTAGTTGTAATTTACAAACGAATTTGAAACCTTAAAACGGTGAGTGCAATGTCCTACTAGATAACTCAAAAAACCGTACTTCAAACCAAACCCTGGACACGCCATAACACGATGCCATTTATTGTGATGTTTATTTGACCTTCATTCTACATGCTTTTTACTAAATCACGAAACTCCCTCCCGTAACTACGTTTAATGATGCCTTCTCTCCCTTACCCACTGTTCCATCTAAGGGCACTCCGAATCCTTGATCTAACTAATCGTTTGACATATCACTGATGCACAAGAAAAGTTACACATTTCAAAACGTCATTTTTTATTTAAGTGAAGAACTGTGTTAGAAAAAGTCTACTTTTACTAGCGCAAATTGTGTAAAGATAGTTCACAAGATTAACAGATGAATAGAATAAAGTACTTTCTTTGACCGCAAAATAAACGGCTCCGCTCAGGATAATACTGGATTTTGTTTATTTGTCACTTACCAGTTCCTCTGGGGAAATGTTCATACGATCACAATTGGCAAACGTAAATGTAGATTTGCTAGTTTATGGTTTATTTGGATAATTACTTCTAACTACATAGATACGAGCTAATTGTAGAAACTAGAATTATTTTTGAAAACAAAATTAAGAAACATGTTTGAAGAGTGAAAGAAGAATAAAAGAAAATATGCTGTTATGAATTCTGGATATTTATTCATAATAGAAACACGGTCGTCACCGCTGGTGTGTTGGTGAGTACACGTCTCCCTCCAATATTTTTGGGAAATGGGGTAATATTGGGACGGGGACTCTCCGGTACCTTATTTATTAAATCATCCAACTAATAATTTGTTGTAGGTACCGCTCATGTATAGTAACCCAATATATCAACGCCACATTGCAGTTGTTTTATCCAATTTTGATTAATTGCATTAGTGTCGAAATATTACACTCCTGCCGCGTCAGCGAACTGCTTGACTGCAACAAGGTCATGCACCCACATCCCAAGCTACCGAGCACTTTGCATTAAGCGACGACCAAGCAGCTGTGGTGTGTGTTTTCATGCCGACGCACCATGATGTCTGCGTCCACTCACCGGTGCCAGGCAATTCTAACTGCCAACAGGCAACGTTGGCGTTGGCTCGAACGTTTCCGGTGAACACCGTTGGAATCTGTGGACGCCGCAGTTGGCCTCTCTTCTCATTCTCTTTTTTCTACCTCTTCCCCTTCTGCGACGATCGTTTCTTTTTATACTTCGGTTTTTCTTTCTTGACGCGTTCGGCGGGGGGGGGGCTGTCATCAAAATGGAATATTTCACGGTATTTCGCGTCGTTCTCGGTTGTGCCGCTAGGAGTCGCATGATCGCCAGCACTGCTCGATAGAGTCGCGAAAGAAAGAAAAACCGAAGTATACTCGCCTTCCCCCATCTTGCAGCTTGCAATGCAGCGATATTTTCTGATTGTGGTCATAGTCGTATAAGGAAGCAGCAATGGCTCAACGCAGAACCCAAGAACGGCCAGAGACAGACTGTCCCTGGGCGAAAGTGTGACCTCTCTTTGTACAACACTGATATACAGATTGTCCCACCAATTATGGACCATCCTCATATTTTTTAAACGGGTCAGGATATCAAAATGCAGTTTTCGCTGAAAAATGCGGAATCATGGGGTAAGTAACATGCCGTAGATAAATTGTCTATAACATTTTTAGTTTTCGAGAAATTTAATCATCTTTGATTTTTTAAATGAAACTATATATTTTTTCAGCAGCAATGTATAGATCATGAAAAGACGAATAAAATGATGTATCATATGCTAGTATTTTGATAGTAATTTGAGTATAAAATTAGACTTTCTGATATGTAATTTTGAATTAAACGGACAATATTTCGTGTAGCAGCCCCTGCAACTCTCGCCTTCGGAGAAAGTGGCCTTCGCGGCGGCAAGACTGTTGCGTGGAGAGAGGAATCTGAGACGGGTGGCAATGGGGAATAAGAGGCTTAACTACAGCAATCCAATGTCTTGGCACAAAGGTCACACTAAGGAACACCAATTTTAACGATCAGAATGAGATTTTTTCCAATGATTTATCTGCATTTCACTTGTCTTCTTTAATAATAAATATCATTTTCAAACATGACAAGAATCCAATCACCGTCTCTTCGTTGGTAAATTTCATTTTTAATTAAGATGATCATTCGTTCACTTCGCAACCATACCTCTACTGCTGTTCATAAATGGAAAATAAAACAGAACACTTCAGTATTCTGCCGTTGATTTTTAATGTTGAGGCAGCACGTGGCGTTATGAAGTGAGAAACTCTCCAATCAGTATTAGCAGTCGTGACTGCAGATATGCATTTGTTTTAAAGTTCAGTAAATTTACACAGATATTCTGTCAAGAGTGTTTAAAAATTGGTATTGCTTTGTTCTTTTGGCAGCGTTTAAAAAGGCGTTTATTTAGAGTAAATAATGAGAGAAAATGTCTACCTATCTATAATTTGATGAATTAATCAAGATATTATAATAAAAATCTTTAAGCATTCATTCCCTTCTCATGTTTTCAAATGACAGCTTGATTCTGCCATAACACTCTCAGCTCTGTTCTCGATTGTTGTCAGTTTGAAAAGGACCTTTATTATTATTGACCTTGTGCTACAAATTATTTTTATTTTGTTCTTTTCGATGATCGTTGCTTTGGAATTTCAGAACAAGAAAAGTTCAATTCAGATGAACAAATGGGAAAAAGTCCCTCATTCTGATCGTTAATATTGATGTTTGTTCATATGATCTTCGTGTCAAGACCATGAATTGCTGTAGTTACGCCGCTATCCTTCACGGCCACCCCTCTCACACTCCCTGTCTCCACAAAACAGTCTCGACGCCGCGAAGGTCACCTTTACCAAAGGCGGCTGTTGCAAGGGCTGCTACAGGAAAGGACCATTTACTTAAAAATCACATATAAGAAAGTATTTTGTTAGAAATCTGAGTATGAAATTAGACTAACATACGATATATCATTTTATTCCTCTTTTCATGGTCTATCCATTGGTGGTGAAAGAAATATATAGTTCCATTTAAAAATCAAAGATGATTGAATTTCTCTAAAACTAAAAATATTATAGACAATTTCTGTACGGCATGTTACTTGCCCCACGATTCCGCACTGTTAATCGAAAATTGCATTTCGATATCCTGAACCGTTTAGAAGTTATGGGGGTGGTCCATATTTGGTGGGACACTATAGGTATGCTCTGAATCACGCAAGTGTGATTGTCTTCAATGGAAATTTCAGTTTTCTGTTTGCATACGCATTCATTCCAAATCAAAAAACTGAATGAGAACGAATGCGTACAAATTAAAAGACTTTACTCTTTCACGTACTGTTCAGCATCTTTTGAAGACTTATCTAATAGAACGATGCAAGAATGAATGACAATAAATATAGGTGAAACAGTCCTAGACAGGACTCTGTGATAGAGTACATTAAGTTATTCATGAGTGCAAAAGAAATAGTGTGAAACCTATTCAAAATTTTGAGAAAAAAAGGGTTTTCATTGGTTATTTTTTGCATAAAAGTAGCCCAAATAATAAATTAAATATTGATCTCTGTTGCTATTATTACCTACTGATCAATTAATATGAAAGAAGGGAGAAAAACTGGTCATTAAATGTTCTCTAGGATACTTTATTATTATTTGCGTATACAGCCAAAATTTCACGTGAACGCAAGATGGGCGTCTGTGCCACACGACCTCCGTGACACGCACAACTCTGGCGGGTTGTCCTTTTATTTCTGCCTACATGTTTTCAATGCGCCGAAGGAGGCCATCACGATCCATGACATAGGTAGCATTAACGCGGTCTTTCATTAACCCCGAGAAAAGAAGCCTAGCGGACTCAAATCCGGAGACCACGGCGGCCATCATTTTAGGCCCCCCTCATCCGATCCACCGATCTGGAAATTGCATATCTAGATTTACCCGAACTCCGCAATAATTATGTACGTTTACGTTATCATGTTGGTGCCAAATCTGTTTCTACACATTCAACGGGACGTCCTATACAAGCGTACGGAACACCTGATTTATAAAATTTAGATACTGAACTCCTGTCAAACACTCGGGTATGAAGTGACGACCGGTGATAAATTCATCCACAGTGCCAACCCACACATCTACAATGAATCACTCTTGGTGAGCTACGCTTCGTTCAACATGAGAATGTTGCTCGTCCCACACATGAACATTACGCGCATTAATTGTTCCAGTTCTTTTAAAACACGCTTCATCTGTCCAAAGAACGGTTTCAGAAATTCCTGGTTTTCCTTGCATTTGCGCAGGAAAATGCCTAGAGCAGTGGTGTCAAGGTCTTCTACTGGTGGCTATGGCACGCGTCGTGGCGCAGCGTAGCATGCCACAAGCTTTTCTGCGCAACTAGCGTCGGTAAACTTCACTATTAGTAAACCCGCCGTTTCACAATAGGGTTAGCGTGGAGGAGCGATTTCGTCGTGGCACTCGTGCCTTGGACTCCCACTCGTGTCATCGACCTTGACAACATTGGCCTAGAGAATTCGGAACGACGTTGTAAGTCTGTTGTGCGCAAACGCTGCACCCGCTGAAAGTGGAAAGGTCGTAATCTCTCCGTATGAATTGTTCGCCAGGTAACGGACTATGATGCGTTGGCCTCGCGCGCTTTGCCTTGCGCTCGTTTCCGGGACTTAGCGGATAGTATTAAGAACAGTTTTACTGAGAACTAGCGAAAGCTAACGCGAGGCGAAGCCGTTCGCTCATTTGCCATATCCCGTGTTACACAAACACAAGGGCATAGTCCAAACTTTAACGTTAATTATTTACAAAACTAAACGACGAAGTGTATCCAATTTTGGCAAATTCAATCTGTACATTACATATGGGAAATGGCTCCGGCGTGTTAGCAACGAAGACTGAATCACTCTGTATAGTCAATGACCCACTATATTTTTTTTTCGATTTTCGGTAAAATTGGTAATTTCATTTACGTATCTATTATTTTGGTAAAAATAATAATATGTATGAATGGAGTATATTGGATCTGTAATTTTATGGTGCCATTCCTACAATTGAGTCTTAACGCTTATCATGTTCTCGCACACGAATCTACTCCTGGCTCCGAGGTCGGAGATCCAAGGCGGAGAACAACAGACGGAAACATGCAAACGAGGCCCTTCCGTTGATTGAATATGACAGTTAAATTGTATGTGACTGACATGACAGATAATTGTGAACAGATACTCGTGAACACGCCAAAGTATTGCAAGAAGATTCTTTCAGGTATTGCAAGAAGAACAATTTTAGAAGCAATTGTGTAAGCCTTTTCGTTTATTAATTGTAAATCAGTTTCTTCATTAAATGTTGGAAGATCTTCTCTGTTTTTCTTCCTTTTTACTTTCTCGCCTTACGAATACTTCGTAAGAAGAGAAAGTTATGTAATCGTGCGGCGGAAAACGGGGAATTTTCGCCAGAAAATCTCTTATAGCAGGGGTCTGGTGACAAAAAAGTGGATAAAACCTGTTGCTAAATTTAGGGAAATAAATCCTCTATCTCGTGGTATAGTCAAAATCCATGATTTGTTGCATCTTCATACTTCAAAATCGATTGACGGCATTCCGTCCGTCTGTCCGTCTGTGGTCAACGCTAGCGCCTAAACCGTTCGGTCGATTTTCTTCAAAATTGATATTCCCCGATGGTTTTTACTCGTCTCAAGGCCTCTTGAATTTGAAACCGATATCTAAGTATTTGAGGATACTTTACATGAAGCCCATTTTGAGATTTTGTAAATTAAAAAAAAATGGCTCCAAATTTTTTGATTATATTTTGTTGTTGAATAGTGCAAAAAACGTTGAAGGGAATGACGTAGGCATCATTTTCGTTTATAGGCTCTATTTTTCGAAAATTGCAAAAAACTGTTTAAAAACTGGAAAATTGAAGATAGAGATTTTCGCTTCAGACAAAGTCGGTTGTACAAAATTAGCCCTTCAAATAAGGTAATGTACCATTTTTTGGAAAAACGAATAGTTTTTGCGTAAATTGGGATTCAAATTGACAAAAAAAAATTTTCTCATAAACCGCTCCAAATTTTTTCTTTAAATTTTCTGCACATGTGTAAGAAGGGAAGGTAAATATATAAATAAACTAGTGGTGCTATAGAATGGAACATACTTTCTCGCAGTAGTTATTTTCCAAATGCCGATCATCCGATAAATTATGTGGAGTAAACCGTTCAATGCTGCCTTTCTTGGTCATGTTTTTTGAAAGACATGTTTTTCGCATGTTGACAATTACCGGCTTCTTAATAAGAGAACTGATACAAGATAGGTATGACTGCAATATTAGCAGAAGTTCTGCAAGTCCGTCTCGTAGCGCGGTTGGTTAATGCACCTACGGGTTGAGACCTTCAGTAAGGAAGGTACCGAATTCGATCCCCCGTGGGGAATTTTAATTTGATGAATGTGATGTTGCAGGAAAAAAACACTGAAGAGTGTAGATACTTTATTGAAAATCATTTGAAGTACTTCTACTCACGAATAGATTCAATATAGATAAATAGACAGGACTTGTCTGTGTTTTCCCTAACTGCGTCTTTTAAACAATTTTTCAACTCTGTTATTCGATTTCTGAAGCGTATGACATGTCAAATCAACCGTTGTCTAGTATATATCTGTATGAACCAATTTAAATAAAATTATGAGCATTTTAACGTTAAATTGTAATACAATATAACCAGAAGGCATGCGATAAACTTACATTCCCTAACGGTTCCGAAATGATGATTACTTTCTAGCCTTACGAATACTTCGTAATGCGGTTTAATCGCTGCATTGCTTGGTCATGTTTGAAGACACGTTTTTCGCATGTTGAAAATTACCGGCTCCTAATGATAAAAGCGATAGAATTACGTTTTGACTAAAATATAAGTAATTGCGATAAATTTCCTGACTAAAAGCGTGTACCGACTCAGTGCCGGGCGGTCCGAAGGGTCGTGAGTTTGAGTCCCGCATGGTTTTTTGTCCCTTGGCATTGGGCATGGTTTTTTGTCCCTTGTCTTTCCTGTGTTTTGTCGCGGGGAACCTCACGTTCTGCTGACCCCTGATCAGAGGAGCCCGCATGTGTTAGTGGCGAGTGTACTTAGCTACACTCAGTGTCTAGTGTTCGACTAGTGGACGAATAAGCATCCCATCGGGACGTAAAGGGCATCCGGGTGTGTCGGCTGAAAAAAATTACGAAAATTAAAAAAACACGTTGAAGCAAAAGAAAGACGAAAAGAAATAAGATTCGATATCATTCGACGTGCTTTTTATAAATAATCATCTACAAAAATTACGTACAATTTGACAATAGAAAGTTTGATTCATTACAATAGTACCAAAATTTAAAGAAAATACCGGGTGTTTATTTTATCTTCCGCGGAAGATGACGCGCCGCTTGCCTCAGGGTTCGAGTCCTCGGTTCCCAGGGAGCTTGTCAACAAGGGCCCCGTTCATCCGGCGCGATCGTCGTTCGGTGCGACCGGCCAATACACCAGTGTCCAGAGAGCGTTCAACTGTGCATCGAAAAATTTTCTATCAATCAAAATTTTCTCAAAAACGTCTCCAATTATTTTTCTTTAAAATTCTTCAAAGAATAGTGTAAAATTCACTTATAAAGGGGGCATAGGTCCGATTTTCACCGTAACTGAATTTCCAAAAATTGCAAAATTTTGAGTTTTTTCGGCGTCTTTCTACAACTAGCAAAATACAAGATGGAGATTTTTCCTTCAAATAAAATTTATTGTCTATAATTCATTTTTCATTAACTTCGCGTACATTTTTTTGAAAATTTAAATAGTTTTTGTGCCATATTGTATGCAATATGCACAATTTTAAAAAATAACAAAAAAAGATTTTCTTCAAAAACCGTTCCAAACTTTTTCTTTAAACATTTGCAAGGGATGATGTCTAATGTACTCTATGAGGTGGCATAAACATCAGTTTGCTCAATTCTTTGTTTTTTTTAATTACAAAAAGGTATTTTTTGTACTTCCTCATGTCGTTAATACTTACATTGGCGGCGATTTGTCCCCATTATTATATTTACGAGTACATGTGCTTTAAATAATGTCGAGTAAAGTTTCTCGAGAACTCAACCATTTTCTGTGAAAACTAGCTCAAAATTGCGCATTTTCAGTAACACTCAAACGCCATTTTCTCATAAATGGCTCCACATTTGTTCTTCAAATTTTTCGAACGTATAGTGCTAATTGCACTCTTTAATATGACGTAAAGTTCAATTTGAGGGATTTTTTTGTTTTTGCAAAAATTACATAAATGAAATTTATTTTCCAAAAAAATCTCTAACACCTTTAATGTGCACATTACTAGCAATTTGTAAACACTATTATATTTGTGAGTGTAAGTGCTTCAAATGATATTAAATGAGGTTTTTTCAAAAGCTCAGAAGTTTTCTATGAAAAAGCGCTTCCTATTTCGCATTTTTAGTAGCACTTCAACGTAATTTTGTTAAAAACCTGTCCAAATTTTTCAAAGAAAATTACCATTTAGAACGAGGTTTTACTGTTCTTTAATATTTTAACATTAATATTTCCGTTCTACCATTAGGAAACCGAAAAAATTAGAAAATGTCATTATATGTATTTTGGGTGGCGATCGATCCCGCTGGCACGAGTATGTGGCAATTCCGAATACCTAGCCGAGACCGAAGGAAATATAAAACTAATATGGGAAAGTATGTGCTATTCTGAGGCACCACTAGTTCAAATGTGTAGATCTGTTATATACCAAAAATAGATTACATTGAAGTACACATCAAGTAATGACGTTGACAAAAATGTGATGCTATGAGAAAACAAATTGAAAATGCTGGTTTCGCGGATTCAGGGCTTTCCGTCAAGATAACGTTATCAACATTGTAATGAGGTACTATGTTACGCTCACAATTTCACCATGTGGCGCGGAGATAATTTTCAAATTCTCTGAACCAGCGTAAAGGAAATTGCCCCTTCGCTGATGAAACATTTTATATATCAAACTAGTGGTGTTACAGAATGGCACAGACTTTCCCGTATTCGCTTTCTATTTCCTTAGGGGTTAGCCAGGTATTCGGAATTGCCACTTACTCGTGCCAGCTGCCATGTATCGCCGCCCAAAGTACATTTTCTACATTTTCTTAATATTTCGGCTTCCTAATGGTAGAACGAAAATATTAATGTTAGAATATTATACCACAGTTAAACCTCGTCCTAAATGGCAATTTTCTTTTAAAAAATTAGAGCCATTTTTAAGAAAATTGTATTTAAGCGCTTCTACAAATGCGAAATTTGAAACTCTTTTTCACAAAAAATTTTTGAGTTTTCGAAAAACTTCATTTGAAATCATTTGAAGCACCTACACTCACAAATACAATAGCGTTTATAAATTGCTGCTAATATGCATATTGAAGGTGCGAGATCGTTCATAAAATTACACTTGTGTAACTTCTGAAAAAACAAAAAAACAAAAACAAAATGAACTTTAAGTCATATAAATAGTGCAATTAGCACTACTCGTTCGCAAAATTGATGAAAAAAATTTTTGAGAAAATTGCCTTTCTGAAAATGCGGAAATTTGGACTAGTTTTCATAGAAACGGTAGAGTTTTCGAGAAACTTTACTTGACATTATTTAAAGCACATGCACTCATAAATATAATGATGTAAACACGTCGCTGCCAATGTAAATATTAACGACTTGAGAGAAAAGTCAATAAATTACCTTTTTGCAATTTTTGAAAACACAAAAGCATAGAGCAATATGGCGTTTACGTCATCTCATAGAGTACATTAGGCACTATCCCTACGAATAATTTAAAGAAAAAATTTAGAGCCGTTTTTGACAAAATCTTGTTTTTGTAATTTTTTTAATTGCACATATTGCACGAAATATTACACGAAAATTACTAAAATGTTTCAAAACACTGTACGTAACCTTAATGAAAGAACCCACTATGGAGAACAAATATTATTCGAAGGAAAAATCTCTATCTTTAATCTTATAGTTGTAAGAAGAGACCGAAAAAAATTCAAATGTTAGTAATTTTCGAAAATTCAGAGTTAACCGTGAAAAGCAGACCTATGCCAACTTAAGTGTATTTTACTCTCTTTTACAAGAAATTAAAAAAAAAAATTGGGTGCCGTTTTTTAAAAAATTTTTAAAATGTCCGGGGAGTTTCATGTAAAGTACCCCTAAATTTTGAAGAATGTTTTTCAAAATCGCGGCGCCTCGAATGGAACCACATTGGCCGGGTAATATTCATTCTGGAAGAAATCGTACTTATGGTTTCGGCGCTACGGTTGTTCACAGACGGACGGACGGACAGGCAGACAGACGGACGGACGGACGTTTTGAAAAGAACCATTTTTTCGGTATCAGGGGACCCCAAAATGTGTATTCCCTTGAGATCTTGAAATCGATTTTCCGCAGCATTACATAACTTTCCATATGCTACGTATATACTCCCTATATACATACAGATAAGGGAAAGTAGAAAAGATATCTAGTCACAATACAACTCTACAGTACAACGCCGAGACAGGGCATTTTGAAATTCTTAGAATGCCTTCTCGTTGGGCTGAACTTTTTCTGGCTGTAAGGAACGCAGTTTCGATTTGTCGAATTTGTGTTAATGTATTAGCTTTAAAGGAATTTGTTTTCGCACCTCATGCGTTACTATTTATTACTTTTCCGTATACATAGGTATATACGGAGTAATATACGTAGTATAGGGAAAGTTATGTAATGCTGTGCGAAAAACGGCGAATTGTTGGCAGAAAAAAATTCATTGCCGGGCCGTAATAACGAAATAATGGATAAATCCAGTTTCTAAATTTAGAAAAAATCCTCTACGTGGTGTAGCCAGAATTCCTGATTTGTGCTTTCTTCATACCGAACTAGAGGTGCTACAGAATTGCATAGAGTTTGCCGTATTATTTTCCTTTTTCATTTGGTTTCGGCTAGCTATTCGGACTTGCCACTACTCTTGACAGGTGCCATCTATAGCTGATAGATTAACGATTTACTCTGAATTTTCGAATATTACAAAATTTTGAATTTTTTTGGCGTTTTCCTACAACTGCAAAATTGAAGATAGTTTTTTTTTCTTCAAATCAGATTGGTTCTCCATAGTGAGTTCTTTCATTAATGTAATGTATAATTTTTCGAAATTTTAGTAGTTTTCGCATAAAAATGCGTGCAATATTTGCAATTTAAAGAATAACAAAAACACGATTATCTCAAAAAACGGCTCCAAATTTTTTCTTTAAACTTTTGGTAAGGATAGCGCTAAATGAACTCTATGAGATGATATAAACGGCGATAGATAGCAACTCGCACGAGTAAGTATGTGGCAATTCCGAATAGCTGGCCCAGACAGAGCCCGGACAGATAGGCGTGTGTAATTCAGGTTGGACCAGCATTACGCTTGATCTCAGTTTTATCCCCCAGGGTTGATAGCCCTGAGGGTATGGAATATGGAATAATTATTATAATGGGGGGGGGTGAAAGGACGGCACACACACAAACACAAATACATTCATGTTCGAGGCGGGACTCGAACCCGCGACCCGACCCTGAATTCTGCTTTAGCGATCTCGGCCACAGGGCCGACTTATTATTATTATTCCTCTAAATCACGACTTAAGATGTTATGTGTCGGCTGAATATAAAATCTACTCCAGGTTGCAACCAGCTCCCTAAGGAGCAGATCTAGGGACTGTCGGTGCCTCTACAATACTTTGCGCAAAATGTGGGCTGTTCCAAATAAAGCTATTTCTTGCACTTCCCAGTCTTTTGGATTACCTGGGAGTATAGACAAGTTCTTACACAAATTTTGCGGAAAAAAAATCCCAGAGCTCCGATAACTATCGGTACGACCTGTGCTTTTACGCCCCACATTCGGCTGATCTCGATTTCCAAACTCTTGTATTTAAGACGTTTCTCTGCCTCCTTGGTAACGACGTTTTGATCGCAAGGTACAGCAACATCCACAAGTAAACACGATTTGTTCTCCATATCCCGGATGACTATATCCGGTTTGTTTGCTGCTATCGTGTGATCAGTTTGAATTTGTTGGTCGTACAATATCGTACACAATCCAACAGACGTCACCGGTTTCGGTGAGTGTTCGTACCACTTGGGGCTTGTGTTCGGAACTTCGAGGGCGGTACAGATCTGCCAGTGGAGGTAGCTACATACCCTGTCGTGTCTTTTCAAGTATTCGGTCTTTGCTAGGATTGGACAAGCGGAGACAATATGATCGATGGTTTCTACGTGTTCCTGACAAATGCGGCATTTACCATCTTGGGAAATTTTGAAAAATCGCTTTATCATAATGTCGTGTTCTCAAGGCCTGATCTTGGGCAGTTATTACAAGTGCTTCCGATTCTGGCTTCATTCTTCCCCTTTTACGCCACATAAATGATTGATCTTTATTGATCTGCACCTTGTCCATTCTTTTTAGATATTGTCCGTGGAGTGGTTTGTCTCTCCACGATTTCTTTAACATTTTCTGTGTCTCAAATTTCATGTTAAGTAGCATCAGAAGTTCTGTGTCTCTGTCATTCTGGTTGTCTTGCATAGTTTTATTCGCAATGCTTCTTGCTACACTTACAAAGCCTCTGTTTCCCATTCTTCGGTCAGATTTCATGACCTGCCTCATTAGTGGGTCATCTTGATGGCTGACTACATACTTTCCCATCCCGGTTATTGCATTGTGCCAGGAGGCTTCAATTTGTCTCAGGCCTCTTCCTCCTTCCTTACGAGACACATAAAGTCTATGTACATCAGCTCGGGGGCGGGCAACATGATGCATTGTAAGCAATTTTCTGGTTTTTCGACCCATGATGCGAATTTCCTGTTCAGCCCAGTCTACTAGTCCGAAACAGTATTCGGCTACAGGCACCGCCAAACTACCTATTGCTGATATTTTATTCCTTGAGTTCAGAGCGGACTGCAGGACAAGTCTCACTCGTCTATAATACTCCCTGCGAATTCTCTTTCATTGTGTCGTTTCGAGATGGTCTCACATTCTTCAATGCCCAGATATTTGTAAGTTTTTATTATTATTATTATTATTATTATTATTATTATTATTATTATTATTATTATTATTATTATTATTATTATTATTATTCCATATCACGACTACAGATATTATTATTATTATTGTTGTTGTTAATGTTAATAATATTTGTATTATTAATATTATTATCTACATATTTGAATGGATTTTTTTCTCTTTCCAAGCATTGATCTCTAGCTCAATTACAGAATTTGGCGTAAATTAGGAATCCCGAGTTCAATTTCCAGTACGGGTGACTAACTGAACAATGCTAATTCCTAAACTACATGTGTTACACAGTGACAAAGTCACATCATGGAAGACTTTCACTGAGTCAATTACGAATGAAATATTTTCATCCAAGAAAGTGACAGGGTGATGACATTAATGATTCGAAAGTATATTCACTCTATTGTTCGGCAGCATTTAAATTTTACAAGTTTCGTCTCCATTTCACAAGTTCCGACCCACTGCGAGACGCGCTAATTGGCGAGAGGGCGGCCGGGAGAAAGAAACTGGTCGGATCAGCTGGTGCAAGACGGCGCCCCACACAGGAGAGTGAATGTGACGGGCGTCTGGCGGCGGCGGTAAAGGCGATGGAGGCGGCGGCGGCGGCGGCGGCGGCGAGAAGGCGGAGGCGGCGGCGACGGCGGCGGCGCCTGCTGAGGCAGAGACGATGGAGGCTACGAAGGCCACCGCGACGGGACAAGGCGACGGACGCGGAAAGACTCGGCCGGTTTCCGGGCGCGCGCCGGCTGGCACGTACACGCGAGATAACAGGAGGGATTCTTTGTTGCGGCGGATCCGTGGATGCGAATTCATTTTCATCTGCAGTATGGTTACTGCAATGAACTACCTGTGAGAGCGGTCAACGTACGGAGGCACCAGGGTCCGATTAATGCGTTAAAGAGCTCAAAGCGTGATCAAAGTTTGAGGCCCAGAGCCGGTTTTGCATACTATGAATCCCACAAGCATATACTTTCCTCCTCCGGAAAAAAATATGCAGATTCAGTAAATAATTTTCGCCGCCCCCTCCTCCAATTGATGGAG
>JAHLJT010008446.1:64869585-64918243 GCA_031308135.1 Acheta domesticus | reverse complement strand
TTTGGCAAAATATTAATAGTATTGCGATCACAAGTGCACCCTCCACAATATGAAGTGAGAATAAAGATTTCACTGAATGCAATGCACTCCACTTGAGGCTTCAGCACAAGTATCTACAGGTACCAGATTACAGCCACGAAGTAAGCCGCTGTTATAATTCCATATCTTGAGCTTCATCTTCACTGAAATCAGACATAGACGATTCACTGTCCGAGGAGACACCTTGGTTCTCCTGTTCCCGGAGGGCTTCTTCGGTGGCATACTTTCTCACATACTCTAGAAACAAAAAGAAGAATTTCAGGTAATTTACAAAAATTATACAGAAATAATTTCCCAATAAAAAGGGCTATAAAAAAGGCTACAAAAAGAGAAAATATAAAATGAAAAAGGAACTTTGTGAATGTATAATTTCTCTCTCAAAGACCATTCTCATAAGGACTACCTGATAACTGAGATGGGTTATTCCAGTCATTATGTCTTGAATAATTTTCAAATCTGAACCCACTGATTAAAATAAATAAATACATGAGTAAATAAAAAGAAAAACAAGAAATAAATGCCCCATGATCATAACTTCCACATCCATTAAAAACAAATAAAGTTTGGAAGACCACAAGCATAATTGATCACCTTGTCCAAGGTCCCCTGTAGGTACAAATCAATGTAGTGTGTGTTACATCCAGTATGTAATCTTAAAAATGAAATTGTTTTAAAAATGAAGCTTTAATATAATTTTACTTACTTTTATAAATTAAAATTAATATTAGCTTTACCATTTCTGGTAAGCCTTTTACACTATAACTTCATCATCAATATGTATTTTGATCTGTATATCACTTGGTGTTTCAATAATGTTTTCCCCGATAAAAGTAATTTATTTCCAATGGCATTTTGATGCTGACAGTTCCCCATATACCCCATGTCCGACCCCCAACAAAAGCCTTTTGGCTCATGACAATGGCAGATTAATACTCAACGGGGCCCAGGGCGATTGCAAAGGAGGACCCCCACACACACACACTTTTCATTGACAGTCTTCCTTATGTCATGATATGATGAGCTATTAAGGCATGCAGGGTATGCACGTTTAATTAATTACCTTATCGTATCTTAAAAAAATTTTGATGCAAGATATAATTTCATTACAGTTTTGAAATCCCTGAAAATGTCTAACAAAAAATGGTGACTGTGCTCAATATAAAAAAATATTGAGTTTTCACAATTTAAAATGTACTCACTTTTCGTATTTGTTATCTTTGCTGTCTTTGAATTTGATATTTGCATTTATGAGCTCAAAATGTCTTCAAATTAATATACGGCTATAAAATAAGTTTCAGACTCATTTAATTATTAAAAGAATGTTTTTTAAAAATGTTTTCATGTCATCAAGGCCCTGGTTTGTCGGGAGCCCTAGGCATTTGCATATTATTGCCTGTTAATTAATCCAGCATTGCTCATGCCCTGGTGTGTGCCTATAGCTCTTGCTTCTGGCAATCACATATAATTTAATTTATATAAATTAACAATCGCAGATAATTTAATTTAAAGGGAGTAGTACTTTAAGCTGCATTCCATTTCAGTGAAGTACTCCATTTCTTTAAAGTCATTAATGAAGTAATACTTATGCAGGTTAATTATTTCTTGTTGAAGTGTTGAATGGTACACGTCACTACGGAGACTGGTACCTACAGAAAGCACATAAATAATCAAAAAAACATAACCCAATTACAATGTGCATGTCTTCAGTTACCACAATCTTTTTAGACATTCATTTGTTGGCATGCTCCAGTCCCCAAACCACTGAATTACCATACAGACTTACAATAACAACAACAATAACAACAGCAACAGCAACAACAACAACAACAAAAAAGACTCACGACTATTGCTTTTGCAGAGTATTATAAATTAAGACTACTCATAATAAATTCTCTCACAGTGGTATATAGTTTTCTTAGCACATTGTTTTACTCAAAATACAGGGCGAGACATTTAAAGTGAAAAAAACAGTGAGATCCTCATAATATTAACAACAAACAATTCCTTGTGTGTGAGTGTGTATCTTGTGTGTAAAAGAATACACACACACACATACATACACATATACACATTCATGTTCCTATTGTTGTAAATTCGGGAGGTTGTTGGTGAACAGTAAGTGTAGTCCAATTCCAACGACCTGCTGGCGAATTATGGTTTAGTCGGGTGTGATCGCTGAGCCGCGTGCAATATGTGTAGTAATACGCACCTTAATTCCACCAATTCACAAATTTGCGTTTTTTTATTTCAAAAAAAGGTAGGCCTTTTGTCGCAGTACTTCGAAATATCCTCAGCGCTCGATTCACTTTAGTAAATTAAAGCTGAACATCATTTTGTCAGCTCACCAATCGTCGTCGCGTCCCGTGCACGCCGTCATTGTTGGAGCTCTCTGGTAGCATGTTTTTTGCAACGTAAAACGTTATAGTGCTAAACCACTGTCTTATTGCAAAATTATATTACTAGAGCGCTCCAAAGTGCCAACCGCTTGTTTTAAGAGCTTCCCCCCTAGCACTAGCAAAACCGTTAAAATTACATTTAGCTGCACATCCCCATAAACCAACCATAGACCTCATCAAACTTCGGTGCGGACCAACCTTCGTTTGCTTTAATCGTCTTCTCCCTCTGATTTAACCATAGGCAAATAGCAGGTCCACACGAGTTTAAAAGAAGTTTTGAACCGATGCAAGTCATGGCTACACACTGTCCAGAAGCGTACAATGCTTTCGCGAACCTCTGCTAAATAGACATTTAGCGTGCAGGAATTCCAAAACTTTTCCAAAATGTCCAGAATATCTGTGTTCGAAATATAAATTAAATCAAACACGGATAAATGTGAAGAAGAGAAAAAAAAGGATATATCTGCTGGGTTAAACAGAACCGTCCGGACATTTTAGAAATCTTCAAGAAACTCTTTTGCAGTAACGAAGCGTTTTTAAGCAAAATGACCACAGGATCATTTGTTCCTCTAATTGAGAAGACTGTGTTGTTGTTTTTTAACATGAAACAATACACCCTGTACATTCGGGCAGATAGGTTTTGAACGGATATTCAACGTTATGCCGTGCCGACGCACTTGACGCTTAATTGCACTCCTACGTTCAATTGTATTGGTATGTTCGCATTTGTTTCACATTCCTTGAAAAACACACTAGTGGTGTTACCGAATGGCACAGACTTTCCCGTATTATTTTTCTATTATTATTATTATTATTATTATTATTATTATTATTATTATTATTTTCCTTCGGCCTCAGCTAGCTCTTCGGACTTGCCACATGCTCTTGCCAGCTGCCACCTATCGCCGCCCAAAGTACATTTTTAAAAATTTTCTTAATTTTTTGTTTCCTAATAGTAGAACGAAAATATTATTTTAAGAATTTAAAGAACAGTAAAACATCATCCTAAATGGAATTTTCTTTGAAACATTTGGAGCCGTTTGTAAGAAAAAGCCGATAAGCGCTACTGTACATTCGAAATCAGAAGCTCTCTTCATAGAAAATTTTTGAGTTTTTGGAAAACATTAGAAGTCATTGGAAGTACTTTAACTCACAAACACTAAAGTGTTTACAAATTGCTGAAAGTGAGCACATTAACGGTGCGAGAGCTCTTTCAAAAAAATTAATGTGTAGTTTTTGGAAAAAAAACAACCAAAAAAACCAAAAATGTACTTTACGACATATTAAAGAGTGAAATTAGTACTATCCATTCGAAAACCTGGAAGAAAAAAATGGACCCATTTATGAGAAAATGGCGTTTAGCGTGTCTGAAAACGCGGAATTTTGAGCATGTTTTTACGGGAAACGGTTGAGTTTTCGAGAAACTTTATACGACATTATTTGAAGCACATATACTCATAAATACAATAATGTTGACAAATCGCCGCTTATGTAAATATTAACGCCAGAGACAAGTCGAAAAAATTACATTTTTGTAATATTTGAAAAAACAATAGAATAAAGCAAAATGATGTTTTATGTCATCTCATAGAGTATATTTAGCATCTCATAGAGTACATCTCTACCAAATGTTTAAAGAAAATATTGGGAGCCGTTTTTGGAGAAAATTCTGAAAACGTCAAGGGGGGCTTACGTGAAGTAACCCCATAAATAAATGAATGCTTTTCAAAATCTCAGAGCTTTGACTCAGGTCAGATCGACAGGGGTTTATTCAGTTTGGAAAAAATCGTACGCATAGTTTAGGCACTAGTGTTGTACTCGGACGGACGGACTGACTGGCTGACGACTGACTGGCTGACGACTGACTGGCTGACGACTGACTGGCTGACGACTGACTGACGACTGACTGACGACTGACTGGCTGACGACTGACTGACGACTGACTGGCTGACGACTGACTGACGACTGACTGACTGACGACTGACTGGCTGACGACTGACTGGCTGACGACTGGCTGACTGACGACTGACTGGCTGACTGACGACTGACTGGCTGACTGACGACTGACTGACGACTGACTGGCTGACTGACGACTGACTGGCTGACTGACGACTGACTGGCTGACTGACGACTGACTGGCTGACTGACGACTGACTGGCTGACTGACGACTGACTGGCTGACTGACGACTGACTGGCTGACTGACGACTGACTGGCTGACTGACGACTGACTGGCTGACTGACGACTGACTGGCTGACTGACGACTGACTGGCTGACTGACGACTGACTGACTGACTGACGACTGACTGACTGACTGACGACTGACTGACGACTGACTGACTGACGACTGACGACTGACTGACGACTGACTGACGACTGACGACTGACTGACGACTGACTGACTGACGACTGACTGACTGACGACTGACTGACTGACTGACGACTGACTGACGACTGACTGACGACTGACTGACGACTGACTGACGACTGACTGACGACTGACTGACGACTGACTGACGACTGACTGACGACTGACTGACTGACGACTGACTGACTGACGACTGACTGACGACTGACTGACGACTGACTGACGACTGACTGACGACTGACTGACTGACGACTGACTGACTGACGACTGACTGACTGACGACTGACTGACTGACGACTGACTGACTGACGACTGACTGACTGACGACTGACTGACTGACGACTGACTGACTGACGACTGACTGACTGACGACTGACTGACTGACGACTGACTGACTGACGACTGACTGACTGACGACTGACTGACTGACGACTGACTGACTGACGACTGACTGACTGACGACTGACTGACTGACGACTGACTGACTGACGACTGACTGACTGACGACTGACTGACGACTGACTGACTGACGACTGACTGACTGACGACTGACTGACTGACGACTGACTGACTGACGACTGACTGACTGACGACTGACTGACTGACGACTGACTGACTGACGACTGACTGACTGACGACTGACTGACTGACGACTGACTGGCGACTGACTGACTGACGACTGACTGACTGACGACTGACTGACTGACTGACGACTGACTGACTGACGACTGACTGACTGACGACTGACTGACGACTGACTGACGACTGACTGACTGACGACTGACTGACTGACGACTGACTGACTGACGACTGACTGACGACTGACTGACTGACGACTGACTGACTGACGACTGACTGACGACTGGCTAAATGACGACTGACTGACGACTGACTGACGACTGACTGACGACTGACTGACTGACGACTGACTGACTGACGACTGACTGACTGACTGACGACTGACTGACGACTGACTGACTGACGACTGACTGACTGACGACTGACTGACTGACGACTGACTGACTGACGACTGACTGACTGACGACTGACTGACTGACGACTGACTGACGACTGACTGACGACTGACTGACTGACTGACTGACGACTGACTGACTGACGACTGACTGACTGACGAATGACTGACTGACGACTGACTGACTGACGACTGACTGACGACTGACTGACTGACGACTGACTGACTGACGACTGACTGACTGACGACTGACTGACTGACGACTGACTGACTGACGACTGACTGACTGACGACTGACTGACGACTGACTGACTGACGACTGACTGACTGACGACTGACTGACTGACGACTGACTGACTGACGACTGACTGACTGACGACTGACTGACGACTGACTGACTGACGACTGACTGACTGACGACTGACTGACTGACGACTGACTGACTGACGACTGACTGACTGACGACTGACTGACTGACGACTGACTGACTGACGACTGACTGACTGACGACTGACTGACTGACGACTGACTGACTGACGACTGACTGACTGACGACTGACTGACTGACGACTGACTGACTGACGACTGACTGACTGACGACTGACTGACTGACGACTGACTGACTGACGACTGACTGACTGACGACTGACTGACTGACGACTGACTGACTGACGACTGACTGACTGACGACTGACTGACTGACGACTGACTGACTGACGACTGACTGACTGACGACTGACTGACGACTGACTGACGACTGACTGACGACTGACTGACGACTGACTGACGACTGACTGACGACTGACTGACGACTGACTGACGACTGACTGACGACTGACTGACGACTGACTGACTGACTGACGACTGACTGACGACTGACTGACTGACGACTGACTGACTGACGACTGACTGACGACTGACTGACTGACTGACGACTGACTGACTGACGACTGACTGACGACTGACTGACGACTGACTGACTGACGACTGACTGACTGACGACTGACTGACGACTGACTGACTGACGACTGACTGACTGACGACTGACTGACTGACTGACGACTGACTGACTGACGACTGACTGACTGACTGACGACTGACTGACGACTGACTGACTGACGACTGACTGACTGACGACTGACTGACTGACGACTGACTGACTGACGACTGACTGACTGACGACTGACTGACTGACGACTGACTGACTGACGACTGACTGACTGACGACTGACTGACTGACGACTGACTGACTGACGACTGACTGACTGACGACTGACTGACTGACGACTGACTGACTGACGACTGACTGACGACTGACTGACTGACGACTGACTGACTGACGACTGACTGACTGACTGACGACTGACTGACGACTGACTGACTGACGACTGACTGACGACTGACTGACTGACGACTGACGACTGACTGACGACTGACTGACTGACGACTGACTGACGATTGACTGACTGACGACTGACTGACGACTGACTGACTGACGACTGACTGACGACTGACTGACGACTGACTGACGACTGACTGACGACTGACTGACTGACGACTGACTGACTGACGACTGACTGACGACTGAATGACGACTGACTGACTGACGACTGACTGACGACTGACTGACTGACGACTGACTGACTGACGACTGACTGACTGACGACTGACTGACGACTGACTGACCTGACGACTGACTGACGACTGACTGACTGACGACTGACTGACTGACGACTGACTGACTGACGACTGACTGACTGACGACTGACTGACTGACGACTGACTGACTGACGACTGACTGACGACTGACTGACTGACGACTGACTGACTGACGACTGACTGACTGACGACTGACTGACTGACGACTGACTGACTGACGACTGACTGACTGACGACTGACTGACTGACGACTGACTGACTGACGACTGACTGACTGACGACTGACTGACTGACGGACTGACTGACTGACGACTGACTGACTGACGACTGACTGACTGACGACTGACTGACTGACGACTGACTGACGACTGACTGACTGACGACTGACTGACTGACGACTGACTGACTGACGACTGACTGACTGACGACTGACTGACTGACGACTGACTGACTGACGACTGACTGACTGACGACTGACTGACTGACGACTGACTGACTGACGACTGACTGACTGACGACTGACTGGCGACTGACTGACTGACGACTGACTGACTGACGACTGACTGACTGACTGACGACTGACTGACTGACGACTGACTGACTGACGACTGACTGACGACTGACTGACGACTGACTGACTGACGACTGACTGACTGACGACTGACTGACTGACGACTGACTGACGACTGACTGACTGACGACTGACTGACTGACGACTGACTGACGACTGGCTAAATGACGACTGACTGACGACTGACTGACGACTGACTGACGACTGGACTGACTGACGACTGACTGACTGACGACTGACTGACTGACTGACGACTGACTGACGACTGACTGACTGACGACTGACTGACTGACGACTGACTGACTGACGACTGACTGACTGACGACTGACTGACTGACGACTGACTGACTGACGACTGACTGACGACTGACTGACGACTGACTGACTGACTGACTGACGACTGACTGACTGACGACTGACTGACTGACGACTGACTGACTGACGAATGACTGACTGACGACTGGACTGACTGACGACTGACTGACGACTGACTGACTGACGACTGACTGACTGACGACTGACTGACTGACGACTGACTGACTGACGACTGACTGACGACTGACTGACTGACGACTGACTGACTGACGACTGACTGACTGACGACTGACTGACTGACGACTGACTGACTGACGACTGACTGACTGACGACTGACTGACTGACGACTGACTGACGACTGACTGACTGACGACTGACTGACTGACGACTGACTGACTGACGACTGACTGACTGACGACTGACTGACTGACGACTGACTGACTGACGACTGACTGACTGACGACTGACTGACTGACGACTGACTGACTGACGACTGACTGACTGACGACTGACTGACTGACGACTGACTGACTGACGACTGACTGACTGACGACTGACTGACTGACGACTGACTGACTGACGACTGACTGACTGACGACTGACTGACTGACGACTGACTGACTGACGACTGACTGACTGACGACTGACTGACTGACGACTGACTGACTGACGACTGACTGACTGACGACTGACTGACTGACGACTGACTGACGACTGACTGACGACTGACTGACGACTGACTGACGACTGACTGACGACTGACTGACGACTGACTGACGACTGACTGACGACTGACTGACGACTGACTGACGACTGACTGACTGACGACTGACTGACGACTGACTGACTGACGACTGACTGACTGACGACTGACTGACGACTGACTGACTGACTGACGACTGACTGACTGACGACTGACTGACGACTGACTGACGACTGACTGACTGACGACTGACTGACTGACGACTGACTGACTGACGACTGACTGACTGACGACTGACTGACTGACGACTGACTGACTGACTGACGACTGACTGACTGACGACTGACTGACTGACTGACGACTGACTGACGACTGACTGACTGACGACTGACTGACTGACGACTGACTGACTGACGACTGACTGACTGACGACTGACTGACTGACGACTGACTGACTGACGACTGACTGACTGACGACTGACTGACTGACGGACTGACTGACGACTGACTGACTGACGACTGACCTGACTGACGACTGACTGACTGACGACTGACTGACTGACGACTGACTGACTGACGACTGACTGACTGACGACTGACTGACTGACGACTGACTGACTGACGACTGACTGACTGACGACTGACTGGCGACTGACTGACTGACGACTGACTGACTGACGACTGACTGACTGACTGACGACTGACTGACTGACGACTGACTGACTGACGACTGACTGACGACTGACTGACGACTGACTGACTGACGACTGACTGACTGACGACTGACTGACTGACGACTGACTGACGACTGACTGACTGACGACTGACTGACTGACGACTGACTGACGACTGGCTAAAGGACGACTGACTGACGACTGACTGACGACTGACTGACGACTGACTGACTGACGACTGACTGACTGACGACTGACTGACTGACTGACGACTGACTGACGACTGACTGACTGACGACTGACTGACGACTGACTGACTGACGACTGACTGACGACTGACTGACGACTGACTGACTGACGACTGACTGACTGACGACTGACTGACTGACGACTGACTGACTGACGACTGACTGACTGACGACTGACTGACGACTGACTGACTGACGACTGACTGACTGACGACTGACTGACTGACGACTGACTGACTGACGACTGACTGACTGACGACTGACTGACTGACGACTGACTGACTGACGACTGACTGACGACTGACTGACGACTGACTGACGACTGACTGACGACTGACTGACGACTGACTGACGACTGACTGACGACTGACTGACGACTGACTGACTGACGACTGACTGACGACTGACTGACTGACGACTGACTGACTGACGACTGACTGACTGACGACTGACTGACGACTGACTGACGACTGACTGACTGACGACTGACTGACTGACGACTGACTGACGACTGACTGACTGACGACTGACTGACTGACGACTGACTGACTGACTGACGACTGACTGACTGACGACTGACTGACTGACGACTGACTGACTGACGACTGACTGACTGACTGACGACTGACTGACTGACGACTGACTGACTGACTGACGACTGACTGACTGACGACTGACTGACTGACGACTGACTGACTGACGACTGACTGACTGACGACTGACTGACTGACGACTGACTGACTGACGACTGACTGACTGACGACTGACTGACTGACGACTGACTGACTGACGACTGACTGACTGACGACTGACTGACTGACGACTGACTGACTGACGACTGACTGACTGACGACTGACTGACTGACGACTGACTGACTGACGACTGACTGACTGACGACTGACTGACTGACGACTGACTGACTGACGACTGACTGACGACTGACTGACTGACGACTGACTGACTGACGACTGACTGACTGACGACTGACTGACGACTGAACTGACTGACGACTGACTGACGACTGACTGACTGACGACTGACGACTGACTGACGACTGACTGACTGACGACTGACTGACGACTGACTGACTGACGACTGACTGACGACTGACTGACTGACGACTGACTGACGACTGACTGACGACTGACTGACTGACGACTGACGACTGACTGACGACTGACTGACTGACGACTGACTGACGACTGACTGACTGACGACTGACTGACGACTGACTGACTGACGACTGACTGACGACTGACTGACTGACGGACTGACTGACGACTGACTGACGACTGACTGACGACTGACTGACTGACGACTGACTGACTGACGACTGACTGACTGACGACTGACTGACTGACGACTGACTGACGACTGACTGACTGACGACTGACTGACGACTGACTGACGACTGACTGACGACTGACTGACGACTGACTGACTGACGACTGACTGACGACTGACTGACGACTGACTGACGACTGACTGACGACTGACTGACGACTGACTGACGATTGACTGACGATTGACTGACGGACTGACTGACGACTGACTGACGACTGACTGACGACTGACGACTGACTGACGACTGACTGACGACTGACTGACGACTGACTGACGACTGACTGACGACTGACTGACGACTGACTGACGACTGACTGACGACTGACTGACGACTGACTGACGACTGACTGACGACTGACTGACGACTGACTGACGACTGACTGACGACTGACTGACGACTGACTGACGACTGACTGACGACTGACTGACGACTGACTGACTGACGACTGACTGACTGACGACTGACTGACTGACGACTGACTGACGACTGACTGACGACCTGACTGACTGACGACTGACTGACGACTGACTGACTGACGACTGACTGACGACTGACTGACTGACGACTGACTGACTGACGACTGACTGACTGACGACTGACTGACTGACGACTGACTGACTGACGACTGACTGACGACTGACTGACGACTGACTGACGACTGACTGACGACTGACTGACGACTGACTGACGACTGACTGACGACTGACTGACGACTGACTGACGACTGACTGACGACTGACTGACTGACGACTGACTGACGACTGATTAACTGACGACTGACTGATTAACTGACGACTGACTGATTAACTGACGACTGACTGATTAACTGACGACTGACTGATTAACTGACGACTGACTGATTAACTGACGACTGACTGATTAACTGACGACTGACTGATTAACTGACGACTGACTGATTAACTGACGACTGACTGATTAACTGACGACTGACTGATTAACTGACGACTGACTGATTAACTGACGACTGACTGATTAACTGACGACTGACTGATTAACTGACGACTGACTGATTAACTGACGACTGACTGATTAACTGACGACTGACTGATTAACTGACGACTGACTGATTAACTGACGACTGACTGATTAACTGACGACTGACTGATTAACTGACGACTGACTGATTAACTGACGACTGACTGATTAACTGACGACTGACTGATTAACTGACGACTGACTGATTAACTGACGACTGACTGATTAACTGACGACTGACTGATTAACTGACGACTGACTGATTAACTGACGACTGACTGATTAACTGACGACTGACTGATTAACTGACGACTGACTGATTAACTGACGACTGACTGATTAACTGATGACTGACTGATTAACTGATGACTGACTGATTAACTGATGACTGACTGACGGACACGGACGGACGTTTTGGTAAAGAAAGGGGAAAAACAACACTACTTCGGTTTATGTAAAAAGTACGATGTTGAAATATCGAAAGAAAAAACGAAGGTGATGGCATTTGGGGGAAAACATTTAATAAGATCAAAAATTATTTTGGATAAAATAATTTTAGAGCAAATTTCCAGTTTCAACTATTTAGGTTGTCAAGTCGATCAAGATACCAATAAAGGCATTAACATTAAATTGGCAAGGTTCCAAAGAATTTGTGGTACTATACATAACACACTAAAAAACAAGACAGGATACAAGAATAAAGTTTTATAAGACTATGGCTCTTCCAATTCTTCTACACGGAAGCGAAAGCTGGGTACCAACAAAAAGAACCTTAAGTAGAATTCAGGCCGCTGAAATGAAGTTTTTGAGGAGAACGCTAGGCTGCACGAAAGATCATATTCGTAATGAGAATATTAGGGAAAAACTAAATGCTGAAGGAATTGGAAGCAAAATAAATAAATATCGAAATAACTGGTATCAACACACGCAAAGGATGGATGACCCAAGACTACCTAAATTAGCTTTACTGTACCAACCGCTTGGAAGGAGAGACGTGAACAGACCCAGAAAACGATGGAAGGAAAACTTGTGAAGACGGAACAGGCTAAAGCCTAATCCATGAAATGCAGAAGACTACTTCGGTTACAGGGGACTCCAAAACGTGTATTTCCGTTGAAATCACGAAATCGATTTTCCGCACTTTTTACTTTCCCATGTATACGGGAAAGTAAAAAAGGGAGGTTGACGGCAAGGAAACTGTCATTAAAGCACCGTAACAGCTAATGGCGTCGTGAAAACAGCTGAGGAAGGCAGTTTGCCAGACAGCGGACTGTCTTATCTCACATGTGTGGTTTCCAAGAATTATCGGGAACGGATTAGTTTAATTAAAATAGTTTTACGGGCACTTGAGATACTCCTATACTAATTGTAATCATAATATTCTTGCAGCAAACCGCAAAGAGGTAAGAGAGATAGGTACCAGGTCGAGTAGTCATTTTGAGGAAATCGTCTAAACATTCGAAGTCTGTTAACAGGTTTAACAAATTTAGTAAAATATATTTCATAAAAAGCTTATATATTCGCGTTTTTTTAAATTAAAAAGCACCATTGTTTTGCTTTCGCAACAACATACGGGGAGGAGAAAAGAAGAAATGAATTTAATTTTCGTCTAAAATGCTCCGATGCCATTGCCATCTTTCAGGGAGTACGGGAGAGAGAAATTTTGTTTATTTTGGATGAAAATTTTGGAAGCTATGATCATTTGAATTACGCCATTTTTTAAATATTTATGTGACCTTGAACACGCTAAAGAACATACTCTACTCAGACATAAATCAACAGGATAATTTTAGTAGCATCTACAAAGGTTTAAAAACAATCAAAATAAGATAGCTGATTTATTCAGATTGTTGTCATTACAAAATTTCTTGCTACGTTTCACTTGCCGTATCTGCATGTCGCGTTTTGCGTGACAAGCTTTGTGAAACTGCAAGATATTTTGTAATGACAACTATTGGAATAATACAGCAAATTCATTTTGATTGTCTTTAAACCTTTGTGGATTAAATAATAATTAGACAATACTTGATTAATTTTTAACCACATTCAGATATAAATCAATTGGATTCATTTTTTCAAATATTTTATTGTACAATTGAGGAACAACAGATTAAAACAAATTACCTCGCCAACAAAATATAACACAGTATTAAGTAGTCATATTACATGCTTTACCATTTTCTGATACAATTTTATGGGCTCTCTTCCCTCATCGTGCTCGAAGTCAAGGAATCGACTTATTACACCGAGAACAGATTTGAATTGATTTGATTTATTTAAAGTCGCATCAACTACATAGAGTTATTTGCGACTTAAGCAAGAACAGAGAACGCGAACCAGAGAGCAAAACGGCATTATTATTCAAATAATGTTAATACCTATAATAGTTATTTATGAACTACAGGTGTTATAAGAGCAACGCATTTTACGCCTAAATATTGTTTTAGGAAAAAGAGACTAAAACAAAGCAAATTCTCAGAATCTAATTAAGAAATGGACTTAGAAATGAGAGTTTCAAGAATACACTGAATTACTTAAAAAATAGTTCGAAAATAATTTTCTTAATGTCTCCTGAGTATCTATCATAACAAACATTTCACACTCCAACTAATGTCATCGCATGCTTATTCTCACGCTTTCTTTCTATCTTTGTGAACAATATTGTTCTTAATGATATGTTTAACTTCACTAAAATGAACTTCGCACAAAGCACAAAATTTAATCACGCACATTCAAATATGGAGTAGGAATACCCTTGTTACCTTTGTTATTCCCATGTCATTCTCAGATTCCCCGGCTTTGGAGGTTGATTTGAATCAGGGGCAAAGTAAGAGAAGATAAACAGTCAAGATGGGTGAAGGTGAACAAAATGGAATGATACGGGATAAAACCCCATTGTATTTTCTCAATTATATCCAATAAACTGAATTTTCTTTTATTCATCATATCTTGTTGCACCTTCAACAAATTTTGAAGATTAATGATTTTCCTAAAACCAAATTAAATGACCTGTAGAGTTAATTAATTTTTATCTGTTGATCCACAATTAGTGAGTAAAACTAGTAATAACAGAATTGCCTCTGCACACAGAAAAAAAAAAGCCAAACAATTGGAATGTATTCTGAGCTAATTAGGCATATCAGCAAAAACAACCAACTATTTTCAGTATATTACAGAAACTTTTTAAAATTATAGAAGTGTTAAATTACAGAATATAGTTTTTTTATTGCATATCAAAGTAAACTGAAAATGGTAAATGAATTTGCAGACATAAAAATGTATACAAATGCAAATATTCACAATGTACTCTAAAAAAATGGTTAACAATGAAGAATTTACCACAACAATCAATCAAAACTTGAATGCATTGTTTTATGCACATTTGTTTGGCAAATTTTTTTTGCAAACAATATATCTTTCTCTACTACACATTTTTTATTCAAAAATTTACAATGTAACTTCAAGTCTTAGATAATTACACATTAAAAGACATTGTATAAACTCTTAATGAACCTGAAAACATTTCAAAATAACCTGTTGGCATATTGCTGTGAACTGGTTATATTTAAAGCTGCGTTTCCACTACTTAACATTTAATATAATTTAATGGCAGTCAATGAATAATGTGAGTGGACACATGAATTCTCTCTATTTCGACTCTGTAGAGGCTGTGCAGAGGGAGCTATTGGCAGTAAGATACTAGAGTCCCTAGATGCAGGTATCTAGGGACTCTAGAAGATATAACAGTCTCATGAAAAAAAAATTCCTTTTTTTTTTCACAAAAATAGTTCACTAAGCTAACGCCAATTCCTCAACAAACAAGAAATACTGCCATCAAACTAGGGCACAAGAAGTCTCTAAACATAAAATTATTTGTTTTAAAACATTCTATTAATATTTTGAAGGATTGCCCTTTGTATTTGGCTAAAGCTGGCCAAAGCAAGCTCCATAAATATTCAAAGGATTCACATTCAGTGATTAGGAAGTGGGGGACACAGCAGCTGTTTTGATACATTGTCCAGAATTCGAAGTTTCGAATTGTTTGCTGAGGTTCATTATAGTGCAGAAAGATGCAGTATTTTCCCAAATTCAAGTTTACAACACTACCTCGAAAATGTGGCCTTTACAATGCCAATGTACATGAATTAATTACTCTATCTGCAACTATAATTGTCCCCCACCACTGGCACTCATACTTTCCCACAAGGGCACCGGACCAGTATCGTATTTGACGGCGAGAATAAAGCTTCCCTGCTCCAGCTCTGTACTTGTCTCCCTCAATACCATGCGCCCATCTGACCCCAATTGGAAAATTTGCTCTCGTCTGAAAATACGACCTTCCTTCGAAAGTCATTCCCGAAACTGACGAGATTTTGCCGCAAATGATAAGCTTTCTCTCCCCCTCCCCCCCCCCCATCTTAACAATGCGTCCAGGGCAGGCGTTATAAAATGCGCAGTGGCGGGTGCGACTCTTTTCCTGCTATCCAGGAAGTCTATCAAGGCCGGGGCACCGGGGTCCATGGATTAATCTTCACTGCACGAACAATAATCCGCTCGAACACATGACTTCAGGGGGTGATTGCTGCGCGGCTTGTTGTGGAATGTTTTCCTCTCAGCAAAAGGTCTATAATGACATGTGCTGTTGGTTTTAAAAAGAAATTTTGTCTAGATTGTAATATCTTATTGATATTAACTCCCACTGCACACTTTCCACGGGCCCAAACAGAATATGCAAGTGTCCACGAACATTCACTGACAGTATGTTAACGTAAGCATGCATGCCGAGTGTAGCAACATGCTAAATACAGGCTATATGTTCCATGTTGCGCCATTACATTGCGTCTACACCTAATACCACGTTGGGAGAATTTTGTAATCCAAATGAATTTAGTACTTGTTTTATGAAAACTTTGTGTTCTCTTCATATTTTCTTTACTTACTGGCTATATTACGATCGCGTGGTGCTATTTTTTTTTTTTTTTTTTTTCGTCTTGAACGCCAAGAGCAGGTGGAAATTACAATTACCTCCCAGTATGAATAACACTTTTCCCTTCTATTCATGAACTCTTTTTGACGTGGAGTCCAATAAATTTGGGCGCACCCTTTACAGTTTAACTTTGTCCATTTCATTTTGCTTAAATCAAGAATACCGAAAATTTAATTCGAAGTTCAGCCTGTTACAGTTCTTGGCGAGGAAACTCGCAATCTTGCATGAACTTCAGCCGCCAACTCTCGAACGAACGATTGGCTAACATGTTAAGGAGTGGAGACATGGCTTAATCCAAGTAAATAAAATATTTCCATAAAACAATGTCTTAAGCAAGATTTCACATCAGGTACGTACATTATTCCAGTGGCGGCTTGTGCCATTTGAAAACGTTTGAACTATAACAAACATCTCTCACCATTTAAATATAAGTAGTTACGTGTAATATGCATATGCTTCATTTGTATGATTACACCTAGTCAATCACTTCACAATTTCCTCACATTATCGGCAAAATTAAATAGAGAATGATCTGTGCGTGCACTATGAGCCCGGTGCTCAGTGCTCCTAGGTTACTCAGTGCTACCTAGGAGAGCCAGCATGGGCGATAACTAGACCGCGGAACTTCATGCACTAAAAAAGTTAAAAGTATGCATGCAATCATGCACTTAAAATTGGCAAAATATGCACTTAAAATAGCCTATATATGCTCTTAAAACTAAGAAAATGCGTTAAACAAAAAAATGTAGTTAGCAACAGTTAACATTTATTTATGAATAATTTTAATTTTACACTGTAGTACAAAACACGCAAACTAAAAATATATTTTTAAATATAATAACAAAATATTAAGCAAGAGAACCCAATAGAATAATTACAAATGCCGAAATATTCAGCCCAGTTCACTAAGTTCATTGCGCACAATAAAGTTACAGGAAGTAAATCGATTCAAGCGAAAACAATCTTATCAGAAGACTATCAGAAATATTATGTGGTATTGTAGCATTGTCATGGATTAATTCACTTTTTATTTTGAAAGAGATATACATGGAAATATCGGACTTCGACCCACTTTTACACAAAAACCTTAATAATATAAGCAGTTAAATATGCAGTTAAAGAAAATAAAAATCCCAGAAATTTGCAAAATAAAAACGGGCTAGATTTGTTTTTATTTTTGGTGATAGGTCATGTTATATACATTTCCTTTCGATATGCGCAATCAATAAAAATATGCAATTGCATAAAGTTCCGCAATCTAGCAATGAGAAACCACTGATTACAAGTGGAAGGAAGCGAGGTGTTGGAGAGCAAGGTCTACGATGTTAGACAACATCATGATGAAAATAACACTGGTTATTTACACCATGGACATCATCTCAAATATATGGGGAGGAGGTCAGGGTCATCTAACCACGAGCATACAAATGACATTCAGATCTTTTTCTCACACACAGCATGCTTTGCAAGTCAACAACAAAACTTGAGGGCAGGGAAGAGCTAACCATAAGAAAGCAAAGCAAACTCGTTGGTATTTTCTAAGTGTTTTAGCCAATTTACGTTTAGACTGAAATCATACAAATTTCAATAGCTACACAAACATCATTCATTTTCCAAAAAATTTAAGAAAATCTAATGCTCTATATTCTCCATGCTAGTCAGCACCTTCCATCACATTAAATTGTGGGAGTTCTGGTCTGCTTTCAAGTATATGCAACAGAATGTGTAGATCTGCAGTGGCATGCATTAAGGTCATTATTATCATTGCTTACAGATGTAACTGGGGGCATCCTGTGCCACATCTTTTGTGAACCACTGGTTCTTCAAGTCACGAGCCACCACTGATTATATTTGTATTAGACAATAATTATGAACGCAAATCAAATTTTATTATTCTTTCGTAACTCATAAACTTACTATTATCTATGTTTACATCAATGTGTTTCCCAACACTGGTTTGAAATCTTCACAATTATTTACACACACCAATGTTCATTGACATATCTCATTACACAGTGTAAAAATATTTTAACAAAGGAAAGAATAATAGTATTCTTTCATTTATTAAATATAAATAACAGATTACTTATTTATTAAATATAAATGGCAGATAAATTAATACTTAAAAAACAAAAAATATAAACAACAAACACACCTATCTATCTACTCTAATAATGCCATGAAGAAAACCTTCAGTGACAAAGCCTTTATGAAGTCTCTTAATATAAATTTCATCTTTTTTCTTTAATTCAGGATGTTACCCACTGATTGTACAGAAAATTTAACATCCGAACCTTTGTCAATGTGAAGAAAAAAAATGAAATTAGTTAATAAATTTAGATGTTTAATGTTTAATTCACAGGGTGATTCACCTAACATAAGTAGTTGAAAATCTATCTTGCATGTCAAATACACATGATTTTCCTTGGGGACAGCTGTAGGAAATTCAACTAAGAATCACACTTCAAAATCATCAATAATACACACAAAGAAATAGAAAGATTTATCTCCTTACAAGCCGTTAATTTCATATCCATGTTTTTTAAGAATCTACAGTTGATTTTCAAGGCATTTACAACAAATAAGTCAGTTTTGAGGTAAGATAATATAGAAAACAATGGAATAAAATGTTTTTACAACATTCTGAAGTTGACAGACTTCTCAACTAGCTAGACTTGCTTTTTTGCAGCGGTATATTCTTCAACAATTCCAACACATACTGAAAATAATTGACTTCTTGTTCTAAAAGATCTAAAGAAAGTCAATCAGACATCTCGATTTAAATTATTTATATAAATTTTAGGATTAAAAACATTCCCAAAATAATCTCACTAATGCACTACATTATAACAGTTAAGAACACAAATTTATTGGAATTCTGGAACTTCTATAAGAATTATATTCTAGAGGAATAATATTAGCAGAAATTCTCAGTTCCATAAATTATACAGGTATCCCACATTAGACTAAAAATCAATTATAAAAACAAGGTAAGTAGAATGTTAAAAAACTGGTTCTGCAATTGACAAAAACTTGACACTTTTAGGAATTATTCTTCACAAAAATAAAAATTAGGTGAATCATTCTGTACAGATCTAGTACACTGAAAATAACTAGAAGTTGAGGAAGTACTGATCCCCAAGTTATCCAAGCCTCTTTGCTTGAAGATTACAGTACCATTATGCATTTAACCTCAAACAATGCTTTTAACAAAAACAGTATCTTCCTACACTGATGAATTCAGCAAGCCTTTTTCTCTTTTCAGAATTGTTGTAATAATTTCACACCATTATCGTCAACCCTCTGATGGAGAAAATTCATTAGCATAAAGCTCTAAAAATTCTGAAATATTTGCATATAAACAGCTCTATTAATTCTGTATGAAAGAAATACAGCTGCTTATGACCTGCATTATCACTAATGCATCGACTTTCATTTAAGAAAAAACAAACAGAAAACGCCTGACTTTAAAAGTGCCACCGAAGATTTTTTTCATTCAAATTGTGCTCATTATATACATATGACAGCTTCAATGGAACAGTAATTAAGAAGTGATCTGAAAAAACTAGACATAATTTTATCAGTGGTATTCTCCAACATTGGAGCAATAACTCACAACAAATTGAGAATCCAGAACAACAGGATACCAGGTATACCCTGCCACTTTGATGCAGCAACTCTTTAAAGATCTGAGAACGGATTTCATCTGTTGTGCTCTGCAATTTTGGTGCAGCAACTCAATACAGATCTGAGAATCCAGAACAACAGGAATTCATCAGTTATACACTCTAGAATTTTCATTTTGATAATGCAGCCTGTATTGTGACAACTCTCATAGCCATTGGAGTGGACAAAATTCTTCTTCTAGTTTCCACTTCACAATTTTGAGTTGTAATATAGTATTTTGTTTCAATGATCAGTTTCTTATAACTGGATACTTATTTAAAATTAATTTTCTTCACACATTATGTAATAGAATTTTTAAATTAGTATTGTAAAGTTGTTTCTTAAAATCATAATACACTTTTTAATTTATTTTCTGTTCAAATTAAATGAGAAATTTTATATTGAAATTTTGCTATTGTTCTTTTTCAAAAGCATGAAATAATGTATAACACACTGAGAATCAGACTGGAAACCTGATTTAGTAACTAATGTGAAGCACGTTATGAAATCTGGAAACCTCAATATAAAGATCAAAAAATTGTTCACCAAGTTCCAACATTTATGCCCTTCATTAACCAAATGTTATCCCTAAATGTGGAATTACACCAATAGATTAATGTGTGACCAAAAAAAGCAACTTCAATGCACATGTTATATGGCATGTTACAATCATTTATATTGTCATGTCACTTTATTTTCTTTCACTCTTGGATAGAAATTAATAATACCATTTATTATATTTCTTATAACACAACTAAACTTTAAAACCAAGTTGAATAACAAACTTGAGAATCCAGGCAAATAAAAAAAAATAATACACTTGTGATTTCTTGAAATCATATTTCATCTCCACCATTTTGTTAACCGACATTTTACTTCATCAGAGCTGCAAAAACATTCACACAACATAATTTATGTAAATGGTTTTGTAAGTATGAGGAGGTAAATAGAGTATCAACAAAAAGTTGGCAACGAAATAAAAGATTTCAAGAAGTAAGGATAAATTTTTCCAATTTCCTGGATTCAAAAATCCATAATTCAACTTTATACAAAATTGACGTCTTTCAGCAAACACTTTTATCTACATCTACACAGTTGTCAAATTATATATAACTATGTACATAAATAGATTATTCAACATAAGTGTGCTGTGAAATTGAAGCTAGGATCTTCATTACATTAAATGTTGATCATACTGAATTAAGCTTTTAAGATAGTGATGTCAAAACAAAAATATTTTTCTTTGGTTCATGTTTAATTGAAAGTCAATGTCAGAGCAAAAGGAAACTTAAAGTGGACAAAGAAACCTTTACATTTTTTCATTAGAATGAACTGAAGATGAAAAGAAATTCCATCAAAAGTACTGAATTTATATCTTAATTTGACTCCAAAACATAACATATAACTCATTTCGTTTTATGTCACATTAATATAAATCTATTTTGATTGTTAGGATTCCCTACTTTAAACAAGAAAGGTACAAATCTTAGTACTACAGTCATGTCTTATATAAGGACTCAAACCTACAGTACTCTTCAAAACAGTGCTATGGGAATTCTATGGTGATATTTCTGTTGCTTCATTGGAAGGTGAATACAAAGGCTTCTGGGGACAATGTCTTGCCTTACCATGACACTTACCTAGATAGCCAAGACAACATTGCAAAGACAAGGAATAAAATTTGCAGCCAAATATTCTGTAGATACAATCACAACAATTTCAATGCCTCACCAGATTAAGAAATCACACTTAATATTTTCCAAATCCTCACATAAACTCAAAATAACTTCCAATCACAAATGTGTCACTTTAACGAATGTGACAAAAAATCAAAAATACATTCCTCAAAGCTAAAATTTGTCTAATATGAGAGCTATTTATGAATTTACACAGACTAATCTTTTATTACTACAGACTGATCCTATAATCACACATTCTAATCACAAAATGTTTGCTTTTTTCAATATTATTAAAAATTATAATCACCTATATTATTACCAAGTTTATTTATCCAAATGATAAATATGAAAATTGAAATTTTATTTTAATCTCTTTTGTTCTAAACTCTAATGTTTGCATTAAAAATTCCAATAAATTTTTCATTCTCTTTGTGTCTTTACATATCAAGAAAATACCATTACATTTCAATCAACACTTCAAAAGAAAGTAAGGTAACAATGATCATTCATGAAATGAAATAAAAAATGAAATAAAGAAGTGCAACATAATATTGATGTAGTAAACATTCTTTGATTCAATATGAAAATGGCAGAAACAATGAAAAATGGTATATTTAATTAAGACATATTCCATCTCCCATAGTTAAAAAATGATTCATCTAATTTGAAATGTCATTTTACAATTAACATCAACCAGAACATTCTGGAATATTCTATAATGTTAAAATAAATTTAATTAACCATTGTAAAACAATAAATAATAATAGTAATAAAAAAGGATCCCACTGGAAAATTTAAATTAAAAGCAACAAGATAGCTCTTGATATAAGTAAGAATTAAAAAATTTCATTAACACTACCTTGAACTTTCTTTTTATAATCTTCAGGTTTATGAAGATACATTGCTGCAGCATCACCATTCAAAGGATCTATGGGATTAGGGTATGTCAACAGCTGTGGAAGGAAAGACTCGAAGATATTGGACAAATCTGAAAAGGAAGAAAAAACAACACAAGAAGTTATATTTTATAATGCCCATTTTAGAAATAAGAGTTACAATAACTGTAAGGTAAACAAATGGGTTGTTTCAAATGCCTCACCATAGAGTGCAGTCCAAGCTTGATTTATAACATCCAGGCACACAGTTCCTGACACTTCATCGATATTTGGATGATAAACTTTGTTCATAAAACCTATAGAAGGCGACTTAAAGGGATAATGTTCTGGTAAATGTACACGAACTTTCCAAATACCACCTTCATATGGAGCTAGAAAAAAAAGCAGTTGTCTTGGACACACGGTTATACAGCCATGGATATGAAGCTTATCTTATGAGTTCATAAGTGTCACAAAACTCAAAGAATATAACAGAAAATTAATTAATATTGTACAATTACATGCAATACCTGTTAAACAATTACTTAACCAAATAAAAACTATTCATAAAAGCAATTTAACTTCAATTAGAAGAAACCTTCTTGTTATAAAATACAAATTTAATAAAAGGTTGCAAAACAAATATTTTTATCTACTCCTTTTGCAACGATTGAATGCATTAAATGGGAAACCATAACAATAACAACAAAAAAGATATATAAAAAGGAGTTCTTCCTTGACAGAATAGAAGAATGACAGTCGTATTGAAAATATGTATTTTATAAAATAATGAACTAGCACTATGACAATACATTGACAGTTGGTCTGAAAGTTCACAGCAATCCATATTTATTGAAGACAACACAAAAATTTCTTGTTTCAACAAACATATTGTGATAATCTCACTCCATTGAAATAAAGAAAGTTACTTACTGCCCCTGGGGCCATAAAATTTAACACAAAATTCATTGAGTCCTCCCAATAAAGTCACTTCATGTTGACTCTCTATGCTAAAGACAGAGTCAAGGAATATCAACAATGACAGGTGAACATTATCTTCATAATATTACTACTGTATCACAAACAATGGCTCAATCAACTCTTTGGATGGTTAAATAACATTGGCAAGAAGAAAAAGAAATGTAAATTACAATTGCCAACAATAAACAGTGTTTCATTTTTAATCAAAACAAAAAAAAATAACAAACACGAACAGCAATCTCATAATGAACCCAAAATGGATTTTATTTTCTCATATGAAAAAAATAGGTCACTGATATTTGCACAATTCTGGCAAGACACAAAGGAAAGTTCACACATTGGCTTTGTTCATACCAAAGTCGTAACATTCGTCATCTTCATTCAACATTGGTACAAACTGTACAGCTGACAATACTACAAGTATAGACAACAATGGGAACAATGCAACCATCCAAATGAAGAAATATCTTCACTCGCATGCAAAAAAAAATGCGCAGTACCAATTACGAACATCACATACATTTTAAAAATTAATAACGACGCATTACGATAAAACACATCTGAATCATTTAAAAATAAGGTACAAAACGCAGTGAAAACTACGTAACATAAAGGATACAGTTTTATAACATCTGTATCCATTCGTCGCTTCCCAGCACTCGGTGACGACATAATGAAAGTAACTGTAGGGGAACCGAAGCCTTGGAAAAATGTCAATAAAAACGAGCAGCTTGCTTTCAGAAAACTGCCACATCCAAATGTTTACCACTAAACATTGTAACTATTGGCACTTGCAATTACAATGGCGAATGTTTCCTAATCACACACGCCTTTCGACCCCAGCGTCGATCTCTCGTCGATCTCACTTAACAATAACACAACGCCAACCTTCCTGCCTTCTGTCATGTTATGCAGTGCAGCCAACATTACCCCCCTCCAGTCAATAAAAACACTTGGGGGCCTGCGGAGCTCAGCTGAGCGCCAGCTGTTTCCTGAAGACCAGCTGGTTTGCTGTTGGCACAATTTGAAAAGTCAATGTCACTCAAGGTTCGGCTGCCTGTTGTTAGAGATATGCTGGCGATTTGTAGATACAGTTGACGAATGCGATTATATATTTAATACATGTTTTGGCTATGAAGTATTTAAGCAAATACAATAATATAAGCGATTTTGTATACCATTTTATAATACCATTGAGAGATTATAATCAAAAGCTGTTCTTGCAAAATTATTCTTGCAATGAGCCGAGTCACATTACATATTATATTTGCTTTTATGCGGGTTCAACGACAATACTACACGGGGAAAAATGTAAATCTTTAGCAAAATATCATTTAGAAAACGATTTTGGTTATAATTTACAAATCATCAATGGCTGAAAAGTTCATTGATAAGGTAATATTTCGTTCATCAATGTTCGGTTGTTTTTGCTTCGGGGCTATGCAGTAGATTTGCGTTCCAAACCACGATCATTGAAAAACCTGCTAAATAAAAACATCTTAGAAACAAATAAAACAACACCTAGCTTCACGAGGTAACTTATTAATATCGATTGAGAATATTTCCGTGCCAGGCCCATGACCCTTTCGATCGAGTTCTCACGTTACGAACAATGACCCCATTTATTTACTACTTGTAACTATTTCATTCTTTTTGCGCACACCACTTAAGTCTCAATTTTTAGTTTGGAGTGAGTGCTATTTTCTCAAAGAATAATTTTAAAATCTACTTGTACTTGGTACACGTATCTCAACGATAATTTATTCTGCGGATGCGGGGGGAAAATACCCGCCTACCCCAGGCTTGGCTAACAACAACAACGATATAAATAATAATAATAATAATAATAATAATAATAATAATAATAATAAAAACGGGAAAGAGATGCAGAAAAATAAGAAACATTAGAAACATCGAAGAAACACTGAAACATTTGTAAGAAATCTCATAAATGTATGTGGATACCGCGCGATATTTGGTAAACGCGCGGTAGTCCTAGTCTCTCTGTCTTAAAGCGAGATGTTTTCTTTTTTTAGAGCGTTGCCTGGCACAAAAACTAAGCCACTTCATTTTTCAATGATGTTTAGTTTCTTTAACGAACTAAAGATTTAGATGATATTACATTTCAACCGTAGCAAAAAACAACAACAGAGTTATAATTTACTTTTAAAATTTATAACGTAAACAGGGTGTCAAACTAACGACAAAAGCCGGACATACCTATACTAGATTTTTTAGACATGAAAAATGGGAGAATGATATTAGATTTTTTCCTTTCCGGCCACACTACGTACTTATTTAAATTTGAAAAATGGGAGAATAATGCTAGATTTTTATTTTCTCGCCATACAACGTTCTTACATAGTAAAAGGAAGATTGTAATTATACAGCGGAAATTTGCCAGAAAAAAATGTGTGGGGACCTGATGTCGGAAAGTAAAATGTCTTGCTTCTTTATTTAGTAAATTACTTCAACAAACACGTTGTGGAGTAAGATTACACGTTTTATCAGTCCTTGATACCGAAACACTGATTGATGGCAAAGCTGTCTCTCCATTTTTGTGTGGACAACCTAAACCGTGTAGACGATTTTTTCCAAAATTAAAATTGTTCAATGAATCTGAATGAACTCAAGGCCCTGCAAGTTTGAAACGGATAATTTTAATTTTGGGAATACTTTACACGAAGGCTCAATTACATTTTCAAATTTGTCTAAAAAATGGATACAAATTTATTGATTAAATTTAAATGATAAAAGACAAAGGATGCTTATAAAAATAGCGCACAACTAATTTTCTTTGAAATATCCAAACTTCGAAAATTGTAAAAGCTCAATTTTTTCGGCGACTTCCTATACCTACCATATTGAAGGTGAAGATTTTCTTTACTTATTAAAATCTGTTCTTCAAAGATAGATCTTGAAAGAATGTCATATACAACATTTCGAAAATTGACTAATTGTTAATATTTGCGTGAAATACGGGCAAACTTTTAAAACCCTTCTTCATAAAAATGGCTCCAATTTTACTTTCTCGCTAAGGAGTACGTATTTTCTCGCCCATATTTTCACACAAAATTACGCAAAAAGTACTCAAATTTTCGAAAAAAATGTACAAAAAATGTCAAATTTATTTCAAAAGCTATCTTTAAGGAACATATTTCGTTAAGGGAAAAATCTTTATTTTTAATATTTTAGTTGTTGGAAGACTCCAAAACAATTTTGAATTTTTACAATTTTCGAAAAATCAGGATTTTCAACGAACATGACACCTGCAACATTCCGCTGCAACCGTTCTTTACACTATTCAACAAAATTAAATCTTTTCATGAAAATTCGACGTTTTTCGCGCAGCATTACATAACTTTCTCTTACTCTGTAGCGAGAAAGTAACTAGTGATAATGGCATAGACTTTCCCGTATTAGTTTTCTATTTCGAGTCTGGGCTAGTTATTCGGAATTGCCATATATTCCTGCCATCTATTGTCAACCAAAGTACATTTTTTGGCATTTTCTTAATTTTTCAGCTTCCTAATGGTAGAACGGAAATATTAATTTCCGAATATTAAAGAACAGTAAAACATCGTCCCAAATAGCAATTTCTTTGATGAAAAATTTGAAATGAAAAATTTGAAGTCGTGTTCACGAAAACGGCAATTAAGCGCTAATGTAAATGTGAAATTTGATACTTTTTTCACAGAAAATTTTTGAGTTTTCGAAAATCTTAATTTGACGTCATTTGAAGCACATAAACACACAAATATAACAGTGTTTACAAATTGCTGGAAATGTGCATATTAACACTAATATGGAAACATCGGTCTGACAGGCACCATGTGAAATTGGTTTATGCAATTATGGCCTATATGAGTGGGCGAGAGCGATGGCAGTCATAGTAGCTTCCTCCCTGACCCTTTTCTATCACTCGGCGTAATTTTGTTTAGTTCTGCTGAAGCGGTCGGCATTTAAGGGTCATTTTTTGATATCGTAGCGCTCTGTGAGACCGAGAGTTTCTCTTTCCGTATTTTTCGTAGCGGTATGTAAAACCGTTTTTCTCTTTGTGTGTATGTGGTCTGTGAGACTGGCGTTTCCATAGACGCTCCTGGGTGACTTCCTCAAATATTTATTTAATATTTTTACTTTCAAAATATTGCAATGGATCGCTCAATTCGTTCGGACGATCCTAGCTCAAGAAGAGAAAATTTAGAACCCTATTCAAGCTATGCTTCTTGTTTGCAAATCTATTGAAGGGTTTAACAGGAATGCCATTTAGACAATTGATTTAATTCTGCAGAAGTTATTGTTGAACTGATAAAGAGAAAATTAACTTATTGGGACAGTAAAAAAGGACAAAAATGATTCCTGATGAATTCCTTGCTAGCCCACAAAGAGAAGATGGATCAACGCTGTACAGAGTTAGATGACGGAGGAGACTGTACGGATTAAGAGGCAATTTCAATGCTTTACAACAATTAGAAAGTTTTTCAATAACATCAATGATTTTCAACAATTTCAGGTTTTTCAAAACTTCCGATCTTTTTCAACAATTTCAATATTTTTCAATTATTTTCATGTTTTTATAATATAAAAATTTTTTAAATACTCTAAAGAAATACAAGAATTAATTGAAACAGGTCTATAATTTATTTTACATTTACATCCCACATTCAAGGCTCAATAACAAATGGCGGTCTCTGAGACCGGTGTTTCTCTTTACGTTATAAAAATCATATTTCCATATAAGTGTTAACGATGTGAGAGATCTTTCAAAAAAGTTAGATTTGTGTATTTTTTGAAAAAAACAAAAAAAAGAACAATAAAAAGTAAGCTTCACGTCACATTAAAGAGTGCAATAGCACTATCCCTTCGAAAAGTTTGAAGAATAAATTTGGAGCCATTTATGAGAAAATAGCGTTTGAGCGTTTCTGAAAATGCAGAATTTTGAGCTAGTTTTCACAAAAAACTGTTGAGTTTTCGAGAAACTTTGTCGTAAATTATTTAACCCATATGTACTCGTAAATATAATAATGTGAACAAATCGCGGCTAATGTAAATATTACCGACGTGAAAGACAAGTCAAAAAAATTTAATTTTTGTAATTTTTCAAAAAAACAAGCATAAAGCAATATGGTGTTTATATCATCTCATAGAGTACATTTAGCACTATCCCTACCAGAAGTTTAAAGAAACAATTAGGAGCCGTTTTTGAGAAAATCTGGTTTTTGTAATTTTTTAAAATTGCAAATATTTCGCGCAATATTGCAAGAAAACGACTAAAATTTTCAACAAAATGTACATGACCTTATTTATTTATTTACGTCAAAAACAGTTTAAAACTGTGTGTATGGAGAGAAGTGAAATTTGTGCACGTTTTCATAATTCTGTGATCTCTATTCTAAACCATATTCTAGTCGAATTTTGAATACATAAACAGAACGTTTTTTTTTCAAGTTTTGTTGACAAAATATTCGCTCCTATGTAATACAATATATTTTCAAAGGTAAATTAGCTATAATTCCTGCCCTGAACACTCATGTTCTTCATGAAAGAATAATACTTTTTGCCGCGATAATATGGAAAACGATAATAAGAATAACTATATTTCACTGAAATTCAGAAGACGAGCACAAAGAATGAAGTTACATTTATATCCAGAAGCAAAACAAGGGACCATCTCAGCATTTGCTCAAAGGATCAGGGAAACTGGACGAAAAACCTAATCGAGATGAGGGCCATCAACCCAGAAACTGTGGTACAATACTTTTTACTGGTTCTTTAGAATTATACAAAATGATAAATAATTGCATTAACTATCATTGTTAAAATTAATGTTACTTTCCGTTTGATGCTCGGTATAGTCTCGAATTGTATAGAAACAGTTATGCAGCAGAAAAGATTTTACTTGGGACTTAAACTGTTCTATCGAATTAAATCGTTTAATGTCTTCTGGCAAAGTGTTGTAGAGTAATGTACATGAATTGTATGTGAATTTTTTTGTAGTGAGTTGTTGATACTGCCACCTGATGAATATGATTACTACGTCATGTGTTATACTTATAGATATCAGCGATTGCTGAAAATATATTCCCGCCCTTAAGTAAGTCATTTTTGACAAAAACTACTGATTCGTAAATCAGGAGACAAGTTAATGGTAAAATTCCTAGATTAATAAAGAGAGACTTACAAGAATCACGTGGGTTGGATTTGCTTATTATTCGTACAATTCTTTTTTGTAATCTGAAAGTCTGGGAGCTATAAGATGTGTTTCCCCAGAATATTATGCCATATCTCAGGCGGGAATGAACATTGGCAAAATATACACAACGAGCTGTATGAAGGCTAACGGAATTTGAAAGAATTCTGAACGCGTAGCACAATGAACTTAATTTTGTGTTCAATTCATTTAAGTGGGCATTCCATTTGAGGTTTGACTGAATTGATAGTCCTAAAAATTTTGTTACTTTAACATAAGTGAATGGCATGGCACACCGTTCATTTTCAATGGAGTACAGAATTTTTTATTTGATACGGAAAACTGCATTGAAACAGTTTTATTTTCATTTACTATTAATTTGGTTTTACGGAACCAATTTGAAACATCTGATATTGTACTATTTACGGTTACTTTATTGCAAAGAATATTTGTATCATCCGCAAAGAGAACTGTTCTTCCGTTTCGAATCGCTAAGGGCATATCGTTTACATATAATAGGAAGAGAATAGGGCCTAAAATCGATCCTTGCGGGACTCCACGTGTAATTGGCAAAGAACCGGAAAGGTGTTTACATAGAGTTCCATCATTCCAGTAAGGTATTTCTACTCTTTGAGATCGTTGTTTCAGGTACGAACATAGCCAATCTAGAGCAATACCACGGATTCCATATGAAGGTAATTTTGAAAGTAAAATGTTATGATCAATGACGTCAAAAGCTTTTGAAAGATCTAAAAATATTCCAAGAGTTGCTTCGTTTTGATCCAATGATGAGGCAACATCTTTAAGACAATAAAAAATGACTGTTTCCGTAGATTTTGATTTCCGGAATCCATGTTGGCAATTTGAAAACGCGTCGTGTTTATTGAGAAAGGTTTCCATTCGTACATAAAAAAGGTTGTCTAATATTTTTGAAAAAACTGACAAAAGATAAATTGGCCGATATTTTTGAATTTCATTTTTGTTGCCTTTTTTGAAAAGCGGCTTAATCTTAGCTGTTTTAAAAATATCTGGAAAAATTCCGCTGCATAAGGATGCATTAAATATGTTAGTTAACGGGTGTATAATGGCAGGCGCACACATCTTTAACAAACAATCAGGAAATTCATCTAAACTGACCGAATATTTATTTTTTAATTTATCGATTATTTTGAGAATTTCATAGGGAGAGGTGTCGGAAACGCACATTGTGTCTAAGATTTTTAGGGAAACGTGAGATGTTGAATTTTGTGGCTGGAAACCCTTTGTGAGATCGACAGCAATTCTCGAAGAGTATTGGTTAAAGAGACTAGCCACTGTTGCCGGATCGTTCACATCTCTATCGTTATCTTTTAAAACAACATTGTCTACAAGGTTTCTAGTTGGTTTGGTCGCATTTTTTACTATATTCTATATTACTATACTACATTGATTTTGTTTTGTTATTTGAGTTCAAAATATCCTGATCGTGTATCATGATTTTAGCCTGCCTTATGAATTTTCTTAACAATAATTTGTATTTGTTAAAGTAGCGGAGGAAATCTTGAGATACGTTATGATGCTTAGAAATGAAAGAAAGAACTCGTTTGTTTTTACATGATGTTCTAATCCCTTGTGTATCCAAGAATCGCTTTTCCGTGAAATATTTAATTTTCTTTTCTGAAGAGGAAAGCATGTATTAAAATGAAATGAAAGCGTTGAAAAAAAAAGAATAACATTTATCGTTTGTATCAATAGTATTATAAACCGCGTCCCATGACTCTTGCAGCAAGTAATCAATGAATAACTTTATTTTACTTTTAGAAAACACTCTACTCATACGTGTATTATTTATTGCGTCATTGTTCGCATCTCGTATAATTGTAAGAATTTGTGCATCGTGGTCACTGTATCCTAAATCATTTGTTTCAATTTCATGTCGAGTAGTGGTTTCGTTAATTATAATTTGATCGATTGCCTTCTTTGAATTTACTGTGATCCGTGTAGGTACTTTTATTGTAATCTCTAAACTCAAGGAATTAATTAAATTAAGAAACTGCTCTTTCTCGCAAGATTCGACCAGAAAATCAATGTTAAAATCTCCGCATACAACAATGAATTCAAAAGAGCGATTGATGACTTTGATTAATGTTATCTCTAATTTTTCTAAGAACAAAATGTAATCTGCAGCTCTCTTTGTTGGAGGCCTGTAGATGCAAAGCAATATCATTTTTAGCATAGGAGATTACGTAGCATAAGGGTACGGCTGACGACGATTTAATTCGGAGGATCTGAGTTCGTGTCTCGTGCGAAAATAATTTTTGGCGGTTGAAAACCTTTTTGCATGTTTATGTATTGGTATAATGTAGCAGAGCAGTTAGAAATAATGCGAGAAAGTATGTGCTATTGAACACCACCAGTTTTCCTTTTTGCCTTTTATGTAGCAACGAACGTTTAAAAAATTAATGCTGGTCCCATTTATCCCATTTACGGCGAATTATCGAAATTTGCAAAAAATTAACATTGCCAAAGTACAGTACTGATGATAGAAATTTATTCTAAAACAAAATCTGTTCTAGAAAATCAGATCTTAAAAATGTTGTGTACAACTTTTTGAAAAAAACTGTAGTTTTCGCAACAAGTTTTTTTTTTCTGCGTTGGACTCACGTCCTTCTGGTTCGTCACTGCTGGACTCATGTCCTTCGAGTTTACTCGCCATGAGATTTACCTCCACGTTATCGAAACGCAGTGAATTCCGACTTCGGGCTTGTAGTTTTGAAATGTTAACTTTTTGCAATTTTCGAAAATACAGAGTGTTCGCCGAAAATGAGACTAACACCATATTTTCACTGTCCGTTGTTACATTCGAGGTTCGGACGCTTAAATCGTTCAACGCTAACTAGTGCCTAAACCATTCAGACAATTTTCTCCAAAATTGATATTTCCCGATCGATCTAAACTAACGTGAGTCTTTGGGATTTTCAAACTTTTTATTTTTTTATTTTTGAGGGTAGTTTACATAAATATGGTGCTAGACTCTCTTTCGGCGCGCATTTCAATGTGCCAAAACTCCCCATGAAGATATAGTAGGGTAGTAGGTACAGTCACATGCGTTTGCTTTTATTTACGCCAGGAGACAGAGGCGCGTAGAATGATATATCGTATGTCTCGATTGGTGCAGGGAAGTGGTCTAATCGTGAGAGACGGAACCACAAATCCGCACACGAGGAGTTTACGCAAGTGGGGGGTTACTCAATAGTGTTTATTTAAAATCAATAAAAAGTAAACACGCCTTTTATATAACTTATAATCAGAGTTGGACAAAATACTTGAAAAATGTATTTCAGATACAAAATACTTCCTCGAAAGTATTGTAGATACCAAATACTACATATTTCCTGAAAAGTATTTTAGATACCAAATACTAAATACTTCCATAAAAGTATTTTAGATACAATATAGTATTTTAAAATGCTTTTGAAAATACAAAATACAACTAATAGTGGTCCAGTTTCGCAATTTATTTCTCAAAACTTGGTTATGATTTACAATTGTATACAATTGGACACGTTTCCCTTGAACATTACTAGTTTTTCAAACATCGTATCACTAATATTTCACTATATTAATTTTGTAATAAGATCATTAAATTTTGTGTGATCTTTTTCTTTTTCCTGCCTATTGAAGAAACTAGATGTTAAACTTGTTTGTTTTAACTTCTTGGCATTAGTATCACTATTCTCTGTGCTGTTCATTTTCCTCCTAGGTTAATTTGATCTTCTTGACCAGGGATGTCCAACTTGCAAGGCCTCAAGTGCCACAACTAAAACCTTTAATATGGTTGAGAGCCATATTTTCATTATTTGAGCGATCCACATCTGACTTCCACGTATTGTTGATCTTGGCAAATTGCTCGGCTACTCTGAAACGGGGGGTGGGGGAATGGGACCATGCGTGATATCAGGGCGTACCATGCATAACACAGGAAACACGTGGGATGATTTTGCACTTCTGAATTTACTAGAAAAAAAAATATTAAATCTAAACTTAATGTATTTTTCTCGCCACGCTTACGCATTAGAGAGAAAGTTATGTGATGCTGTGCGAAAAAAACGGCGAATTTTCGGCAGAAAAACCCTTACTACAGGGCCCTGGTAACGAAAAAGTGGATAAACCCAGTCGCAAAATTTAGAAAAAAAAACCACTAACACGTGGTGTAGCCAGAATCCATGTTTTGCGGGTCCTTGATACCGAAAAATCGATTGACTGCAAAATATCTGTTCGTCTGTCTTTGAACAATGCTATGGGCTAAACCGTTCAGCCGAATTACTCCAAATATTCCCCAATCGATCGGGCTGATGTCGCGGTCCCTTTAATTTGAAATCGATATTTTAATTTTGGCGGTACTTTACATGAACGTTTTCCAAATTTACAAAAAATAGGCTCCATAGTTTTTGATAAAATTTTGTTGATGGATATTGTAAAGGATGTTTAAGAAAATGGTGCAGGTTTCATGTTCGTAGAAAACTGATTTTTAGAAAATTGCAAAAGTTCATTTTTTCGACGTCTTCCCACAACTACAATTATGAATATAGAGATTTTTTCTGAATAGAAAATAAGAAAATTTTGAACAACATAGAAGACACTACGGTGAAGGGAGGAAACGACATAGGATCTGATCATTTCTTAGTAGTTACCCGAATAAAACTCCTAGCAAAATGGAAGAAAAAAGAACGACGCCACCTGAAAATGGTGAAGATACAGTCTTTAAAGTGTTTCTATTACATGATGAATGTGTACGAAAGCTGTACAAAAATAAAGTTAATAAATATCTGCAAACGTATACCATAAGTGACGATACAGAAAATGAATGACAGAATATTGAGCGAATAATGAAACAGCATGCAAAAGAAACTCTAGTAGGACATAAGAAAAAACATAGGAAAAAAAGGTTTAAACATTTGGACAAAGGAAATAGAAGAAATTGTAAACAATAAACAGAAAAAGTATAAAATCTACCTTCACAATCCTACTGAAGATAACAAGGAAGCATATAGAAAAGGAAGAAATGCAGCAAAAAGGTAATAATAATAATAATAATAATAAGAAGAAGAAGAAGAAGAAGAAGAAGAAGAAAAGCACATGTGTATGTATGCAGAATCATGGGAAAGATTTATCATAACTTCTTAAATGAATCTGGCCACAGATTGTTTCCAACAGACGAAAAGTTTTTATTTCGATATCCAAGTACAAAAATGGAATTTCAAAAGCGACGTTTCGAGGAATATATTTTTCCTCGTCTTCAGGCTATAAACAGTAAAAACATAGATACATAATTTAAACATTGACAAGAGTATGAATCAGTAGTCATAAAAAATGCATAACGAAAAAGTTAAACAAATGAATATAGAATAGTACTCGATATAATATAAATAGATACATGGAGACTTACCAATTCAAATACATATCAAACAAACAATATTCAGTAAACTAATATATACAGTATATACACAATAGCGTGCAAAGCACGCGCAGAATGGTTGTTAACCTTTAAATATAACCCTGGGGTCTACTGGACCCCAACTAAATTTCGTTAAATCAGTTTCATTGGAAAATAAATATTCGAGATATTTTACTCCCACGTAAATTCAGTTAGTACGTTTGGGAAGGGTTTACACAGTTGCTGCCTTCCAATAGTCTGCTACTAACATCGCAGTAGAGTGCGGAAATGTCTTTGGGGTTTGCTGGACATCAGTGTTATATATACGCATGTCTTTTTCAAACTTGCAATTTTGTTTTTTGTTTGTTTGTAAGACTTTTTCTACACAAAATAACATAAAATATTAAAGATAATTCACAACTAATACGAGATTTACTAGATGAGAGTGATAATGAAGAAACATCGGAGAGCTTGTTTGGTGATCACTCGGATTTGGATCCTGATTTTTTAGAACACGATTTTCAATAGTTTTAATTTATTTTTTACACAAATGTTAATTTTAAATGTGTAAATTAAAAATAGTAGTTAAAATTTGATTTGTTTTCATTTTTCAGTCAAAATTTACTTCTACTAAATCTCTAATGAAGTATTATTTAGTTGTTTTTTTATCTAAATAACGTTTCATTTGCTTAGGTATTATAAGAAAAACTGTTCACGTTTTTATCATAATGATAATACTGGGTTAAAGTACATTTTATGGCCTTTAACAAAATATAAAGTTTAACAGTGATATTTTGTTTTAAAAACAAAAAAAATCATCCAAATCTCTACACATTTGTCAAACTAGTGCTACAACAGCACGTACTGTCCCGTATTAGAGGAAACAGCCACGTTGTACGGAAATATTGCACTTTATGTGCTACTAACATCTTATCTTACAACTCACTGTTTCCATCGCAGTGTTGTCAGAACTATGTGAATTCTACAGCTGCACAAAAATAGAATACAAAAATTTTGTAAACCTGTATTGGAAAAAGAAGCCTGATATCCTGGACAATATAGAAATGCATTCCATAGGGCCATGATTAGAGAAGAGGATTTTAATACCATGCAACAAATTCTCTACTCACTACAAATGGTACAGCATTTGGTGCGAAAACTAAATATTTTCATGGAAATGTCAACATAAATTAGACAATTAAAACTCCTTTTCATACAGCTCCATCAGGTCACAAAAATGACACGCAATTCACAGATATTCGCGAGCGCAAAGTGAATTCCACTGTTGCAGACCCTGCATTGTCGCTATTCTGAGAGCTATTAATTATTTTTACTTATTTCAATTATTTCAAAATAAACAATTCTAAAATATTAATGTGTAAGTGTATAACAAAAGTTCGAATGTAAGAAACGAAGGAAGAAATAATATACAAAATTGCACAATCTAATTTACGACGCACCCAGCTGTTCGAAGCGCAGTAAATTTACAGCGGGCTATTATGTTTGTCACAAAATTATAGAAAAACTACTCGTATTTTGAAAAAATTACGCATGACCTTATTTGAAGACGTTGTTTGATAAATACATGTAATAGAGAAAAATTGTATTTTTAAAATTGTAGATGAAAGAAAACGACGAAAACGAAGCGCAGTCAATTCCGAGCGGGCTATTATGTTTGTTAGGAAAGTAGAGAAAAACTACTCATATTCTCAAAATATTCAACACGACCTTATTTGAAGATCAGTTTTTGATGAGAATATTTCATTAAGAAAAACAATCGTGTCTTCACAATTGTAGTTGAAGAAAGTGTACAATTGTAGTAGTGCACAATTGTAGTGCACAGTTGTAGAAAGTGTACAATTGTAGTGCTACAGAAGGCTCAGACTTTTCCGTATTAGTTTTCTATTTCCTTCGGTCTTCCCTAGCTATTCGGAATTACCACATACTCTTTCTTGCCAGCTGCCATCTACCACCGAACAAACTACATTTTTTGTCATTTTCTTAATTTTTCTGTTTCCTAATGGTAGAACGAAAATATTACTTTTAGAATATTAAAGAACACAAAAAACAAGTCCTAAATGGCTATTTTCTTTTAAAAATTCATTTCAGCGCTACTAAAAATGCGAAATTTGGAACTTGTTTTCACAGAAAATTTTTGAGTTTTCAAAATACTTTATTTCAAGTTATTTCAAGCACTTACACTCACAAATACAAAAATCTTTACAAATTGCTGGTAATGTGCGTATTAAAGATGTGAGAAGTCTTTCAAAAAAATTACATTTATGTAATAACAGAAAACGGTTGTGTTTTCAAACAATTTTATTGGACATTACTTAAAGCATATGTACTAATAAACATAATAATGTGCAAAAATCGCCACTAATGTAAATATTAACGATGTGAGAAACAAGTCAAAAAATTACATTTTTGTAATTTTTGAAAAAACAAAAGAATAGATCAATATGGCGTTAATGTCATCTCATAGAGCACATTTAGCACTATCCCTACCAAAAGTTTAAAGAAAAAATTTGGAGGCCGTTTTTGAGAAAGCCTTGTTTTTGTATTTTTTTAAAATTGCACATATTGCACGCACTATTGCGCGAAAACTACTATAATTTTCATGATGAATTTTCATGAAAAAATGCACATGACCTTAAAGAAGAAACTCACTTTGTACAACAAATTTTATTTAAAAGAATAATCTCTACCTTCAATTTTGTAGTGGCAGAAAGACACCGAAAAAAGTTTAAACTTTTGCAATTTTCGACAATTCAGAGTTATCCGTGAAAATCGGACCTACGCCACCTTAATAAATGCATTTTACCCTATTTTACTTTATGTAAAGTACCCCCAAAATTTCACAGAATCTTTTTCAAAATCTCAAAGCTTCGACTAGAACCAGATCGACCGGGGAGCATCCATTTTGGAAGAAATCGTGCACACTCAGAAATTTCATTAAATTTAATGTAGTTTAATGTACTTTTCACATTAAATTTAATGTACCGTGTACATTAAAACGATATTAATGTACATGTACATTAAATACAGTGTGTAAATTAAAATCAATGTAGATTTAATGTACTGCAGTACATTAAATTGAGTGTACCGTGTACGTTAAAAGCGAATTTAATGTGTTTGTGCATTAAATTTAATGTTAAAATTAAAATCAATGTAGATTTAATGTAGGACTACGTTAAACGTTATGTACCTTGTAAATTAAACTGATATTAATATGTTGTACATTAAATTTAATGTCTAAATTAAAATCAGTGTAGGTTTTAGATATATTTTCTTCCGCTATTTGAACTTATGTATAATAAATTTAAAATATAGTTTCAACATGTATACAAAAAAAGATAGATGTTTAAAATTCGTATTTACATTCAAATTGGTAACACATAAAATTGTAAAAATCTTTATAATAAAATTGTAGCAATGTACATTGTATGGTAACTCTTTAGTTAACAATTTTTTCAAATTCTCCGGAAATATTTAAAGTTTTTCAAAGAATTGTCACTGTAACAATGTCAGAATTTAGTACTCTTTACGGCTACGAAACATATTTCCGAGCGTAAACGCGTTCAAAACAGGTGAAGAAGTAGTGACAATTATAAATAATATACATAATTCTGTAGAGTTAATACATATTTAATATATATTACGTCTAAAGAAATATGTTCCGTAGACGTAAAGAATACATATCATAGCGGGCAATACATTAGGCCTAAGAACCTGTTGAAGCAATTGGATGCCGCAATAGCTCAGTGGTTAGAGCAACTGTAAACCACAAGTTCCGGGTTCGAATCCCGGTCGGGGGTGATTATTCGTTGAACAAATTTAAATATTAAAATACAATTGTTACTCAGAACCAAGATCAGAACTTAGTATTCTTTACATCTGCGGGACATATTTCCGAGCGTAAACGCGTCCAAAAATGTGACAATTGCATTAATCCCAGCGGGCAATTCATCAGGTCTAAGAACATGTTCAAAGAATTGATTGTCTCGTATGGATAGTGGTTAGAGCAAGTGGGCGTAAACCAGGAGAGACGGGTTTGAATCCCGGTCGGGGTGGCAATTATTTGAACAAATTTTAAATATTGAAGTTAGTACATGTACAGCAAATTTCATGCACACACACAGTAATTTCAATGCAAAAGTACATTAAAGTAAGTATAAACCACGTAATTAAAATTTAATTTACACGTACAGTAAATTTAATGTACACGCATATAGTAAATTTAATTTACGCATACAGTAAATTTAATTTACACGTACATTACATCTAATGCACACGTACTTTAAAGTTACTGTACGTGTACATTAAATTTCATTTGCGTACATGATACTTACATTATTGTACTTTTACATTAAAAGTAATGCGGAAATTTCTGACAGTGTACGTATGGTTTAGGCGCTAGCAGTGTTCACAGACGGACGGACAGACGGACGGACAGACAGACGGACAGACGGACGTTTTCCTTTCAATTGGTTTTTCGGTATCAAGGACCCACAAAAGAGGGGTTCTGGCTACACCACGTGTTAGGGGATTTTTTTTCTTAATTGAGCAACTAGTTTTATCCACTTTTTCGTTATCAGCGCCCGGAAACGGAATTTTTTTCTGGCGAAAATTGGCCACTTTTTCGCGCAGCATTACATAACTTTCCCTATACTACGTATATCACTCCGTGTATACGTACGTATACGGGAAAGTAAAAATGTGTAATTTTTTATGAATGGTGCTAATAGCTTAATAAAATAACATTAATTTCCCTCAAAACAGTGTTAGCTCTACTGCAAAGACTTAAAAGTATAATTTAAAAATATTTACAGAACATTCGATAATCTTCAGGTAAAAATATACATACTTTAAAATTGGGGTCTGACTGACCGCACCGTCATATTTACGTATAATTAAGTATTATATTTAAGGGTAAAGAGCATTATTTAAAAGCCGTTGTGAGGAAGAGGGGAAGCGGAGATGTTTCAATATACGTTACATAATATAAGACAAATCAGAAAATTAATCTTGAATTTCAAAAAGGCATGAAGAATATTAAAAATTAAGAATAATTATACAAGAAGACTAAAATTAAATAAAAGAAAAACCGTTTGTGTTGGCAATCAACAATGCATAATTTTCTATCTGAAAAGTTCCATAAAACAGAGTTATATAGACACGTCAAAGAATCTGATTCAACCTGAGTATTAAGAGAGTCCGAAGTTTTTATATAAATAGTCTCTAAAAACCAATCTAGAAAAATAATTCGGTTCTGTCTCCAAAACGTTTTCATCTGAAAAATTGATGGAATGACCACCGTCCAGACGGTGTGCTGTTATTGAATTGTGCCGATCTGAAATCTCATTTATATTGAGCATATGCTCAGATACTCATGTTTTCGACTTTCTCTTGGTTTAACTAATGTACGATTTTGAACATTGTAGACAATTTATGCGATAAACAATATTCTGAAGATCCATTTTTTCCATTCTTTTAAGATTTATCAGTTAATGGAATATGATTTGTTTGTAAGGTAGTCAGGGGCAGTTTCGAAGGTAGGCATTACAAGGTAATTCATGAAAACATCAAATAATGAAGAAAGAGACAACGTAGGAGTAAACGTCATAAATCAGATAGCTTGAACTCAGCACCATACTCAGGTATAAAAAAGGAGAACCGCAAGCAGTAACTAGTGGTGTTACAGAATGGCACAGACTTTGCTGTAGTAATGTTTTCTAATTTCCTTGGCGTGGGCTAGCTTTACGGTCTTGCCCCCGTCCTCTTGGCGGCCGCCATCTATCGCCGTCCAAAATAAATTTTTGGAAAATTTCTCAATTTTTCGGTTTCCTAATTATGGATTCGTAATATTATTGTTAAAATATTAAACAAGAGAAACACATGGTACAATATGGAAATGTTTGTTAAAAATTTGGACGGTTTTAAGAAAAAATCGTATAAGCTTTAGTGTAAATGCGAAATTTGAAGCTCCTTTTCACAAGAATCTTTTGTGATTAGGAAAAACTTAATTTAAAGTCATTTGAAGAGCTTTCACTCACAAATGCAATATTGTATTGTAAGGAAAATTGCATCATCTACCGGAATCAGCTGCGCGGATCATCTGCCGGCACCTTCGAACTGGACGATTTCGGGGTATTCGCGGGTCGCCAAAAAGTGTGCCGCGAGTTCTGGAAGGGTCCAGGCAGGCGCCGGTCAGGTATAAATGCGCCGCTGTCGACGGCCGCTTGTCAGTCTAGTCAGGAAGCCGAGCTGTGAAATGTGTGTGCATCGCGGTGAACGGCGGTGTAGTGGGCTGTGGTCGGTGCCATGAATTGTGGCCAGCGCGGTCAACTGTGGTCAGCGCTGTGGACTGTGGTCAGCGCAGTGGACTGTGGTCAGCGCAGTGGACTGTGATAAGTGCATCGGACGGCGGTAAGTGCATCGGACTGTGCGACAGTGCAAGAGAAGTGAACAATGAAAATAAATAATCAAGAGAACTGTGCCATGTAGAGAGCAATAAGTAAGTGAAGAACACAAGGACTGTGAAGACTATCTGTACATAAATCAAGTATTTTTAGTGTAATATTAAGAAACATAAATAAACATCTTTGTTAAAATAAATCTATGTTTCAATTCACCACCACAAACGTTACGGTATACTAATCGCTGTAAATGTCCATATTAACGGCGTGAGAGCTCAAGCCTCGGCCTCGATGTTCAGGCGCCAAGAGAAGTTTGAAAAACACCGACCAACAAGCCACCATGTGCTCTATCGTCCGCGATTGCTAGCCCACCCACACTAGATAAGTATACTCATATAATTTCATTCGTTTTGCTATATTTGAAGATAAAAACTTTCCAGGTGAAAGATCAATTATTAAATTGAAAAAGAATGGTAGTTAGAACTAAATAATATATTTAAAAAATGCTATTGCTTTAAAATATTGTTTAGGTCTTAGCGAGCATATTCTTAAAAAAAGAAAATATGTCGATACATATCAGTTCAAAGAGGGATATAAACAGTGAATTATGGGTCTTGTAGCTACAAATAAGGGCATTACCCACTTCATTAGTGGGAAAATAATTTCAAAGCGTGGCTCATTGCACCCCAGGCATTCAATCTACGCGCGACGCCGTTCTCTCTGTGCAAGAACAAACTGTTCCCCTCCCCACAAAGCTGCCTACCCTCACTACTTGTACTTGCACCGTTCTCGCGGGCAGAACTCCGGCTGTTGAGTGCAGAATGATCGCGGGAGCAGGCGTTGTGCAGACCTCTAATACAGCTATAAACCGTCGAAACTGGGTTCATTCATTCTCTCTCGTCGGGCAACATCTGTTCAGAGAAATTCAATGAATTTGAAACGCAGTGCAACTTGCCACTAAGCTTCGCGCCCGGACGTAAGGTCAGATGTGACATGCGCATGCAGTCTCGTGTTGGTAAGTACAACGAAGTGCGACAAAATGGATATATAATCCGATTGGGAAGATAGACCACGAACATAGCTTTGGCTGACACGCAACACCTCACCGTGCTGGATACTCGGATTGACTTGAGATTTTACCAGCTTGTTCAGCACCTTTCAAAACCCCTACATACAAATTTTTACGTGCTATGAAGCATTGCAAGTAGTGTTTTTGCGATAATTAGTATTGGGACCTTTCTTGACCTTACCGACCGTTGAAGGGCAGAAATCGCTGCTCGCTGCTGGTTCCGTGGACGTTACTCATACACCGCGCCTGCACTATTGGCCTATCAGCAAGGTCTCACTTACCTGAAGGGCAGGCGGGGGTGACAAAAACGGGTGTTTACTTTGCAGGTTCAGATGGAACGAACGCGCTTGGAAATCTGACACCGGCTGATAGACGCCGCGTAACGTTCTTAGCGCTGCTGAAGCAACGGCTCGCCCGCTGCGGGAAGCGCGAAGGTCACGAAAGGTCCTGAGACAAAATGCCTATAAAACACTATTTATAATATTCCATATCACTTCAAAATTTGCGTATATAGGTTTTGCATGGTGTTCTATCAGGTGGTGAAATTTCATGTCAATCCGAGTATCCAGCACGGTGAGTGTTGCGTGTGAGTGGCCGCAACCAAGGGCCGCGAACCGAGTTCGTGGCAACACCCCATACCCCAACTACCGGGACAGGTAGCTCAGTGCATCAACTGATGTCACTGCAGTTCCTCTGACCAAGAGGTTCTCGGTTCGAGTCCCGACGGGCGGCAGGATCGATACTAGCTTGCCAGCTAGGCCGAATTCAATCGCTGTCTGGAGGAGAATCCTAGCGGTCGGCTGCTCTGATCCGTAGTTTTTCCGAGGTTTCTCCAATCAACACCAGGCGAATGCCGGAGAAATATCCTAACAAACGGACTACGCACCGCGCGCGATCTTTCCTTCCTCTTCTTTGTCCTATCCTCACCCCTTACACACACACACGAACATGCACTGCACTACCACACATGCCGGGAGACCGGTCGGGGGCTTAGAGCTTGTTCCAGCGGGGGACTGTGCCTCACTGGTGGGAGATACCTGATTGAGGAAACCCTAGGTAGGTCGATTCCGGATATCGTCATCCAGCGGGAGATCCACCGCCACCTTCCGATGAAAAACCATGCACTTCATTTACAGGACTAATAACCTCTGTAGTTGACGCGCCCGGAATCACTAACAATCTAACAATCCGACTTCCAACTATCTCTCAGAAATTTTAATTAAACAATAGACATCATGAAAGGTATAGACGCGCAGTTCACTGAGCAAGAAAATGCAGAATTGATACATATTAAGCCTAAATGTTACCGACAGTATTTCAATTTGTCATCACCACATGGCAGCACTAAAATAAGCAAAAATTACTTTACAATTAACGTCTGAACAAATGGTCCGGCAGTAAACGGCATTTGATTTGTGTTTAATTTATAATTTACTTTACGAAGCCCCTTTTCCAAAAAAATTTTCAAAACTCATTTTTCAAAACGCTCCATTTAGTTCCAAGAAGAAATTCAAAATTGTGGGCTTTTAGAGTGATGGGGATATGCTTCCTAAATCCAACGGCGTATTAATCGTCCAAATCGGAAGAATAGGAGCGTCATAAAGTAAAATTTGGAAAAATATAATGTGATGTAATTACGAGAAAACTCACATTTTCGAAAAATTGTACATGACCATATTTCAAGAACTATTTTTACAGAAACAGATTACATTCATGAAAAAAATTATCTTTAATACTGTAGCTCTAGAAAGAAAAAAAAATGAACTTTTGCAATTTCGAAGAATCAGAGATTTCAACGAAAATGTGACCTGCACCATTCTCATAAGTGTTCTTTACGCTATCCGAGAACAAATTTGAATTTTAAAAAAATGGAGCCATTTATGAGATAATTTTAAAAATGTTTTCGAGGTTTTATGTAACGTACCCTCAAAATTCAAAATATCCATTTTCATCTCAGAGGGCCTTGAGTTCGTTTTCGTAGATCGGGGAGTCTCAATTTTGGAGAAAATTGCTGAACGGATGGGCGCCGCTAACCTTGATCACAGATGGGTGGACGTTTTGCCGTCAATCGAAATTTCGGTATCAAGGACCCACAATTCATAAATTTCTAGTTTCACAATATGTAAGATGAAGTTTTTGTTGCTGTTGTTGTTGTTGTTGTTAGGGGGATCGGCCATCATGTGATGATCCATCGGCCATCATGTTGATTTTCTATGGGGGAAATGAACATTTTTTTAAATGGTGATTTCATTTTTATACCCCAGTGTTGTTAGCCCTGGGGGATGGGACGAAATTATGATGATAATGAATGATGAAATAGACACACAGACCGAGACCGCCATTACACTACTGCCTTAGTGATCTCGGCCATCGGCTCGGCATAAAGTAATTTACTGCATATAGGAACAAGATTTATCCACTCTTAGATACCGGGGCCGGGTAAGAGTTTTTCTGTCGAAAATTCGCCGTTTTTAGGCGCAGGATTACAATACATTCTCTTCTTACGAAGCAAGGCGAGAAAGAAAAATCTTGAAAGGATTGGTGTTACCATGGTTATGAGGTTTATAAATGAAGTCTTTTTTCATCTCTTTCGTTAAGGAAAAGTGAACTCATAAAATGTTTATGCATTTGGGTTGGTGTTATATTTAAACCACTTTTCATAAAAGAAACAAGTTGCCCTAAATAGATGTATTCTTGTACATAGTCCACGTGTTTTTTATTAAATATTATTGGCGATTTCTGGACTCTTGGTGATTTGTCACAATTTTTCTCTTGGATATGTTCACAGTAAAACCTGCTTCTTGGCAGATGTTGTTTAACTCTTCGATCATGTGTCCCAAGACTTTTGCCGTTTTTGCAAAGAGAAAATCATCGTCTGCAAATCTCATGTTAGTTAATTTTCTACCATTGATCAAAATACAAAATCTGACTTTCCAGTTAATTTTGCTAAATAAGTCTTCCAGATAATATGTGAAAAGTTTGGGAGAGATTGGGTCTCCTTGCCTGACGCGTCTTTATAACGGGAAAGCCTCTCCTGTTTCTGTAGGTGTTCGAGCATTGCTCGTTGGGCATATTTTGGCTAGTAGTCGTACATATTTCCTGTGTATACCTGGTACCTTTGTAAGGTCTATAAAGGCTATATAAAGTTTAAGGTTGTATTCTTTGTTCTTTTCTACGAGCTTGTTTAATGTCTGGAGATTAAACAAGCCTGTCTGTCCTGATGTGCCTGTCCTGAAGCCCAGGGGGTTGTTCAGGGGATGTTTCACGTCTAATGTTTGGTTAGCTTTCTTGTTATTATTATTATTATTATTATTATTATTATTATTATTCCATTACATCACGACTAACGATCTTATGAGTCGGCTGAATATAAAATCTACTCCAGGTTGCAACCAGCTACCTAAGGAGCAGATTCGGTGACTATCAGTGCCTCTACAATACTTTACGCAAAATGTGGGCTGTTCCAAATAAAGCAATTTCTTGCATTTCCAGTCTTTTGAATTACCTGGGAGTTTAGACAAGTTCTTATTCAACTTTTGCGGAACAAATCCCAGAGCTCCGATAACTATCGGGACGACCTGTGCTTTTACGCCCCACATTCGGCTAATCTCGATTTCCAAACTCTTGTATTTAAGACGTTTCTCTGCCTCTTTGGTAACGACGTTTTGATCGCAAGGTACAGCAACATCGATAAGTAAACACGATTTTTCGCCAAATATGTTTGAGTTTGTTGGTCGTACAAGATAGTACACAATCCAACAGACGTCAGCGGTTTCGGTGAGTGTTCGTACCACTTGGGGCATGTGTTTGGAACTTCTCTTTGGAACAGATCTGCCAGTGGAGGTAGCTACACACCCTGTCATGTCTTTTAAGGTATTCTGTCTTTGCTAGGATTGGACAAGCTGAGACAATATGATCAATGGTTTCTACTTGCTCCAGGCAAATGCGGCTTTTATCATCTTGGGAAATTTTGAGAACCGCTTTATCATAATGTCGTGTTCTCAAGGCCTGATCTTGGGCAGCTATTACAAGTGCTTCCCGATTCTGGCTTCATCCTTCCCCTTTTAAGTCACATAAATGATTGATCTTTATTGATCTGCACCTTGTCCATTCTTTTTAGATATTGTCCGTGGAGTGGTTTGTCTCTCCACGATTTCTTTAACATTTTTGTGTCTCACACTTCATGTTTAGCAGCATCAGAAGTTCAGTGTCTGTGTTATTCGACGTGTCTTGCCTAGTTTTTCTTCGCAAGTGTTTCTTGCTAGCACTAACAATGCCTCTGTTTCCCATTCTTCGGTCAGATTTCATGACCTGCCTCATTAGAGGGTCGTCTTGATGGCTGACTACATACTTCCCCAACCCGACTATTGCGTTGTGCCAGGAGCCTCAATTTGTCCTGAGGCCTCTTCCTCCTTCCTTACGTGCCACATAAAGTCTATGTATATCAGCTCGAGGGTGGGAAACATGATGCATTGTTAGCAGTTTTCTGGTTTTTCGATCCATGGTGCGAATTTCTTGCTCAGTCCAGTCCACTAGTCCAAAACTGTATTCGGCTACAGGTACCGCCAAACTTCCTATTGCAGATATTTTATTCCTGGAATTCAGAGCGGACTGCAGGACCAGTCTCACTCTCCTATAATACTCCCTACGAATTCTCTCTTTCATTCTGTCATTCGAGATGGTTTCACATTCTTCAATGCCCAGATATTTGTAAGTTTATACCTGGCTCAAGATCTTGAATCACAGTGTGCGTTTCAATTTCAATGTTCTCAGACGTTGTGAGTTTCCCTCTTTTTAAATTGATTTTTGCACCACTTGGTCAAGACCAAACTTCTGCAGAATGTCCTTTGCTAAAGTCATTTCACGACAGACGCATTTGGGAAGAATCGCTTCATTCTTAGCAACACTGTTCAGATTCATCCATGTAAAAACAAATGTGATACTGGGCCTTTCATCACCATGTAGCCTTAAAACCCAATGTCAGCTTTTGCGCAACTGTCCTCGATAGTGGGATCCAACTATGCAAACAGCAGAGGGGATAGTGAATCTCCTTGACAAATACCCCTGTTAATCTGAATACTTCTGGT
>JAHLJT010008446.1:64774589-64869485 GCA_031308135.1 Acheta domesticus | reverse complement strand
ACAAGCTCTTTGGCGAAGAACTACAGGCCAATTACTTGTCTGCCAGTACTGTACAAAGTTATAACTTCAGCCATAGCTGACAAAATGTATAGACATCTAGATAAGATCATCTAATGCCAGCTGAACAAAAAGGATGTCATAAAGGCTCTTATGGGTGTAAGGAAATCTTGCTACTGAATAAAGTCATCTTGAATGATGTAAAGAAACGCAAACGTAATTTGAGCATGGCTTGGATTGACTACCAAAAGGCCTTTGATAGTGTACCACACGATTGGATTTTGAAGACCCTGGAGATCTATCGATTTAATCCTAGACATATTGAATTTTGCAACGCTAGTATGAAGTCGTGGAGTACCAGGTTTACTAATCCACAGCGGAAAGGAAGCAGTAGAAAACCAGAAGTATTCAGATTAACAGGGGTATTTTTCAAGGAGATTCACTATCCCCTCTGCTGTTTTGCATTAGTTTGATCCCATTATCGAGACAGTTGTCGCAAGCTGACTTTGGTTTTAAGCTCCATGGTGATGAAAGGCCAGTATCACATTTGTTTTACATGGATGATCTGAAAGTGTTTGCCAAGAATGAAGCGATTCTCTCCCAAATGCTGTCTGTCGTGAATGACTTTAGCAATGACATCTGCATGAAGTTTGGTCTTGACAAGTGTGCAAAAAATCAATTTAAAAAGAGGGAAACTCACAACGTCTGAGAACATTGAAATTGATACGCACACTGTGATTCAAGATCTTGAGCCAGGTAAAACTTACAAATATCTGGGGCATTGAAGAATGTGAAACCATCTCGAATGACAGAATGAAAGAGAGAATTCGTAGGGAGTATTATAGGAGAGTGAGACTGGTCCTGCAGTCCGCTCTGAATTCCAGGAATAAAATATCTGCAATAGGTAGTTTGGCGGTACCTGTAGCAGAATACAGTTTTGGACTAGTGGACTGGACTGAGCAAGAAATTCGCACCATGGATCGAAAAACCAGAAAACTGCTAACAATGCATCATGTTTCCCACCCTCGAGCTGATATACATAGACTTTATGTGTCACGTAAGGAAGGAGGAAGAGGCCTCAGACAAATTGAGGCCTCTTGGCACAACGCAATAGTCGGGTTGGCTAAGTATGTAGTCAGCCATCAAGACGACCCTCTTATGAGGCAGGTCATGAAATCTGACCGAAGAATGGGAAACAGAGGCATTGTTAGTGTAGCAAGAAACATTGCGAAGAAAACTAGGCAAGACACGTCGAATAACACAGACACTGATCTTCTGATGCTGCTAAACATGAAGTGTGAGACACAAAAAATGTTAAAGAAATCGTGGAGGGACAAACCACTCACGGTCAATACCTAAAAAGAATGGACAAGGTGCAGATCAATAAAGATCAATCATTTATGTGGCTTAAAAGGGGAAGGATGAAGCCAGAATCGGAAGCACTTGTAATAGCTGCCCAAGATCAGGCCTTGAGAACACGACATTATGATAAAGCGGTTCTCAAAATTTCCCAAGATGACAAATGCCGCATTTGCCTGGAGCAAGTAGAAACCATTGATCATATTGTCTCAGCTTGTCCAATCCTAGCAAAGACCGAATACCTTAAAAGACATGACAGGGTGTGTAGCTACCTCCACTGGCAGATCTGTACCGCCCTCGAAGTTCCAAAGACATGCCCCAAGTGGTACGAACACTCACCGAAACCGGTGACGTCTGTTGGATTGTGTACGATATCGTACGACCAACAAATTCAAACTGATCGCACGATAGCGGCAAACAAACCGGATATAGTCATCCGGGATTTGGAGAACAAATCGTGTTTACTTGTCGATGTTGCTGTACCTTGCGATCAAAACGTCGTTACCAAGGAGGCAGAGAAACGTCTTAAATACAAGAGTTTGGAAATCGAGATCAGCTGAATGTGGGGCGTAAAAGCACAGGTCGTCCCGATAGTTATCGGAGCTCTGGGATTTGTTCCGCAAAATTTGAGTAAGAACTTGTCTAAACTCCCAGGTAATTCAAAAGACTGGGAAGTGCAAGAAATTGCGTTATTTGGAACAGCCCACATTTTGCGTAAAGTATTGTAGAGGCACTGATAGTCACCGGATCTGCTCCTTAGGTAGCTGGTTGCAACCTGGAGTAGATTTTATATTCAGCCGACTCATAAGATCTTTAGTCGTGATGTAATGGAAAAATAATAATAATAATAATAAGAAGAAGAAGAAGAAAATTCATAACAATAAAGCACAACACACTCATCAACAAAAAAAACACTAAATAATAATTTGTATATATTAGGTCTTATAATTTGAAATAAAATGCATTTTAAATCAGTAAAATCTAGAGTAAGTAAATATTGTGCATTTTAAATAAATATTACCATATGAACCCATTGCAGTCCCATTTTTAAACTTGCACCATGTGTTTGGATATATACGAGGATTATTATAGAATTTTTTCAATTTTTTTGAAGATGAGCATTTTGAAAAAACTCAAAATCAAAATTTATTTATTTATTTATTTGTCAAAAAAAACAGTAAAAACTGTATATGACGTGTGGGGAAAGAAATTTATCTGCGCACATTTTCTTGAGGGCCAGAATAAAAAAAAAATTTAAATTCAAATTTGAAAATCTTTTTGAACGCAACCCCTATTGAGTTGTATATCATATAAAAGGCCATAAAGAAAGCTGCAAAATGACACCTGTTCCAGCTCTCTATCTTAATTTGGTAAGGTTCTAGATCAATTTAAAAATTTTCGGGAAGCCAATTTTGCAAAATTTTACATGGCTGTATTTCAGAAACGGGTGGAAATATTTTACTCAAAATTTGCAGTTTTCTTATTCTCCATGCATACTACCTATGTGTCAAATTTCAATCTGAATCTAAAATGGTGAGGTAAAATTTTAATTAAAACTGTGTCGATTTAATATGGAATGACCCATATAGAAACGTCAAAATCTCAAACTGAACGTATAAAAGCCAAAAAGTAGCGCATACACGGTCTATACGCTTTCTATATGCTTTCTGCATGAATCGCCACAAGCCAACGCCAGGGGGGGGGGGCTAGCGGGAAACAACTGAATTGCGTCCGAGTACTTTCAGTGATGGTATTTCTGTGCGTGCGTTCTGGCTATGATCTTGATTTAGTATTAATTAATCATGAGGGGCATAGAGAATAAAAATTGGAAGGCTGGGATAAGGAAAGAAGTAGTTTATCACAATATATCACTTCATACAATCGCACCTTGACACACCTAACCACAAAATCAACATGGCCGATTACCGTTAGTGAACGATTCTGCCGCTAGATGCGCTGGAGTCAAACTGTATGCTTTCTACACGAAAAAATTACGAACATGTTCATAATTTTCTCATGTAGAAAGCGTAAAGTCTGGACTACATGAAGAATATACACGAAAACTATACCGTGTATATCGGCCTTTACAATTTTGAAATGGAAGCTGAAAATAAAAATGTTCCATTTTTTAAGAAATATCCCATGCGTTCTTTATTCTTGATTATTCGTAATTTCCCACTGACATGTCGGAGTAACATTTAATGGTGCAATATTATTTTACAAAATACACCTTTCCAACGATTTATTGTCAATTAATGCTTTTTATGTACTTTCCTAGTACATGATCTTTTACTTTGCTTTCTAAGTGAATTACAAAGAATATAAGAGCACAAACGGAATACCAAAATACACTTGCAGTGTTGGTATTAATATGCAGTAAAAGGAAATAATGAACTGCAAATGTTGCAGTGATCCATTTTAGCGACAACAAGAGGCCGTACGAAAGCAGGAGGATGGAAAGATGGAGGCCGTACGAAAGCAGGACAATTCCACGTCATTTCCATGATTAAACTTCAACTTTGATGACATTATCAAGATTTTTAAATCAGTTTTTAAAACAAATCTTGCTTCGGTCGTTACATCCACAAAATAATTATCATTCTCTCTTCTTTTCATTACAGTGGTTAAAATGTTTTATTAGCACTTTATTCTAAACATATGACATCTAAAGCTATATTTATGATCTATTATGAATTAATGAACATGTATGATAAATGATGAGTCAAGCGTTGGTTCAGAGTTTTCTTTCACCCGAAAATAAATATTTGGATGAAATTGAAAATTTGTTGAACGAAAACACGGTCAAGAATACACCCGAAATATCTGCACTACTTTAGCCTCCCAGACCAGAGTCAAGAATTATTGATGACTATCGCAATATTTTTTTCTGAATATACACTTGTATGGTGAGATTTTATATGGTCCTTGTAATTCGGAAACGGCTCTGGAAGTTAACACCGTACTTCGCAGTGCCGTCACAAATATGCAACCTGGAAGGAAGATGCCCCTGACATATTTGGCTCGGCTCCAAACCCCGACCTCGCAGAGGAGAAACGTCTCTAAGTAGCTGTTCGTGTCCCTCGGAACTGTCGCGAAAACTTCTGACTCAAAAAATTCTGATTGATATAGTAATGTAAGATTGATATAGTAATTGCAGTTACAATTGTTAAGAAACGAATAATAGTAATATTGCAATATAATTAATAAGTATAAAATACCAAAGTCAAAAGATTGAATTAAGAACATAAAGCAGTTTCGAAAAATGATTTTGTTTAGGGGTAGGAAATATAGTCTCGCCCGAGACTCTCGAGACCAATGCCACAAGTCACGGAGGGAACCAAGAATTCTTGTAAAACGTTCTTCCGTCCAGTAATACGTGCGATGTATACATTGTTCTTTAATCGTTGTAACTTGTAGGGGGTATTCAGAAGAAGGCTGTGGGTTGGAGAACAGATTTTTTTTTGACAGAACAAAAAAACCATACATTCAAATCCACAAACAGTCCAAATACAGGAATGTGTCGAAATTATATTTTTGAGATGCCTTTTTTTACCGGGGAGATTGCTTCTAGAAAATAATTCCATAACTTTGAAATTTTCAGCTACAAATTCACAAAATTAAAGGATAATTAGACAAGAAATATATGAAAATATCCATTAGCTATCCTGAAAGAGGGAGAATGTTAGAAATAAAGAATATATTCATAAGAATGAAAAGTGCAACGCAGGTGAAAAACTTGAAAATAGATTAGGAAAAACAATTAAAAAGAAGAAAGGAGAAGATTTTAAAAGAAACAAAAATACATATACTCAATTTATTATAACATTAAGATAATATAATAAAGATTGACAAGCACCAATCATTTATAAAATATTGAAAGGGAATAATTTAGAATTGGAAGCAGTAATAATAGTTGCTCAAGATCAGGCATTGAGAACATGACATTATGATAATGATATTCTCAATTTTTTTCAGAATGATAAATGACGTGTTTGCCAAAAGCAGATAGAAACGATTGATCATATCCTCTCAGCTTGTCCAATTCTAGACAAGTCCGAATACATGGCTCGATAGGGTCAGTAGTTTCCTTCACTAGCAGATCTGTGAGGACCTCCAAGTTCGGAACACGTGCCTCAAGTAAACACACACTAAAATCTATTATATTACTTCTGTTGGACTGTGAACAATAATATTCAATACACAATAGTGTCACAATTGAAGCACAACAGTTTTGTTTATGCTTTTTTCCTAGTTAATTTTTAATTTCAAAATTCCAAATGAATCCGGTCTGGTTGGGCTGGCCGATTACACAGGGTTAACTCATTATCCCTCACCAAAGATCGGTTCGAATTTCGCAAATCGTTCATGGCCGTTTGAATGTTGTAATAGTCGCGTTCCATCCCACGTTATGTTGCCCCTAACCAAAGTTCAAGTAACGTGGTAGTTCCAGATAAATCCTTTAGAGTGTATGCCTATTTATGAAAAGTATCACACTAGAAATACTATAAGATATTTCACAGAAATTAATATCCGCTTACGGTATTGACGCACACGACACATTTTATACATCGATAAGTGTCCCTTTTCTAAGCTTCGCCTCATTTTCTTGAGAATCATTTCGACAGCCTTTATATTTTTGTTGTAAGACAAAGCGAGGTGTAATTGGTGTTTGAGACGCCTTAATTTATTCTGTTTATATTAAAAAATACTTATAAAACGAGTTGTATTGAAAATACCATTGGAATGTGCATCAACTAAACGCTTTAGCCAATGTGGACGTATTATACTACCAAATAATGAGTGAGAATGTGTCACCAGAGAATGATGATGCTCTTTTGGCCTCTTGTGTCTCGAGGTTCCTTGTCACGCAACGCTTAATGTGACGTAATAAACATTTGATAGGCCATCAGGATAATAGATTGTTCTCGTTGTCGTCGCCTAATGCTCGGCTCTGGAAATTTACCCATTGACCATGCTCGACATGAGGTAATTTCAAATTATGCGTCACATGAGCGCCCAATGTTTATCTCATCTCCCTTGTTCGCCGCCACGGACCGACACAACAGTAGCCTGCGTCGTAACTATCCATTACTGGGTTCTTTCTCTGCTAGAGGGATTATGGTATTTTATTACGACAGCAATTGGAGGATTTAATTTTCCTTTTTTCTAGCCACAGTTTTGCCACATGCCATGAGTTTGGACTGGCACAATGGTAATTTTTAATCATGAGCCAGGTTTGAACTCGCGATCATGGGTTTAGGAAACTAGTGTGCTACCCTCCGTACCATTGGACCCACCTTCAGGCTGAAAGGTGAATGTTTGGAATAACCGCCGTAAAAATAAAAGAACTTATGTAGATATCGAGAATGAGAATAAGCGACAAAATTAATATAGTTCATTCTATTTTATTTGTACCTTCCTGAAATTAGGGGAAAATATGGATGACAACTTGTAAGGGTATAATGGAGACCAAATATTAAAATTGATGGAGTAAGTCGTCCGCTTTTGGGGGAAATATTATAAAATAGAAAACGTGAAATACAATGTTAGTAAAGATGAGTGAAAAATTAATGTCTGGAAAGTTACGCAAACAGCGGCAGAGAGGATGCAGCACATCTACGAATGTGTTTTTGAAAGTGCCACGAAAAGATATTTGAAAGGTTTTTCTCTCGCTGTTCATTATGATATTCATATGTTCACTTCAATAAATCAACATTAATGTAAAATGTTACAGGACATCATACCTTTTGGCAATAATCCCATTTTTCGCTTCCTTCTTGGATGGATGATGCCTCCTAAAGTCTCTTTACTCAAACTGACACAAACAAAAGCCATTAAAAAATTGTATGAAAATAATCATATAATTCAAGATATGCTTGTGCCAATATCTTCGATGGCTGAATCTATTCAGATGTTTCACGATGCAGTTCAGGTATGTAAAGAACAGGATTAGGATCCGATGACCTAAAAATATGTCCTAAATGACCAATAAAAATGACAAGAAATACAATTACTTAATTTTTTTTTTTTGAAGAAATTGATACATTATATACAGAATGTCCGGGGAGGAAACGTCTGAAATTCGAAACCAAGCTCTTAAGACAATTTAAATAATATTTTATCTAATAAACTACTTGGATATTCTGAAGGTTTGAGCCGCAACAAGCACTCGATAGTTGGTTTGAAAAGATGCTTTCTAGGCAAAAATTTGCCTTGCAGAAGCATAGAAACACTCCAAAAACATGAAAATTGTTTATCGTTTACAGAAGAAATAAATATATTTGTTCAGAAAGACAAATTAACTGAGAAATAAAAGAGCAGTCGAATTGTATAAATTGGGTGCTTTTTATTTCTGGGTTATTTTTTTCTTTCTGAACGAAAATATTCATTTCCTTTATAAATAATAAACAATTTACATGTTTCTACAATGTTTTTGTGCTTCTGCAATGCAAATTTTTGCCTAGAACGCATTTTTCAAATCTACTTTTAAATGCTTATTGTGGCTCAGCCGTTCAGATTATCCAAGTTTCAGTTGATTAGACAAAATGTGTTTGAAATTGTCTTAAGAGCGTATTTTCCAATTTTCGACGTTACCTCCCCGGACACGCTGTATTTACATTATGTAAACATTTAAAATACAATGAAGAGACAGTAATTAAAGAAATGTCACCATTATGTATTAAAGTATGAAATGCATTGTATTGTGTGTGTTCTGTACTATTGAAAATTTAAAAAAATGTTTTAATGAATTAACCATTGAAAAAAATGTTTTAATGAATTAACCATTGAAAAAAAATGTTTTAATGAATTAACCATTGAAGAAAATGTTTTAATGAATGTTAAACTTACAAAATTTTACGTGGAAATTGGAAAACTCATGTCATTATCTTCCATGTCGTATTTGAAATAAATAAATGAAGACAAGCCATAAAGAAGAATGGCTTAGTAAAATATTCGAAAAGAGAAATATATTAATAAAAATGTTAGTGACACAAAATTGTTAAAATCGGGAATCTCAATACTATAATGACCGAATTTAACCGACACAATTTCAAGAAGAGGCCCGATCAGATAGTATGTAAAAATATCTAAATTCATTAACATGTCATTAAAATCCGGCCCTAGTAATATAGATTTCAAAATAAATTGTGATAAGGAACGTGTAATCTTCATCGATAAAATTGTCAGCTCTAAGACCTGTCTTAAAGATGCAACCGAGACAATGTGAGAGAGGAAATAGATATTAACATTACAGGCTGGATTGTTCACGTATATCTATTCTAAAACTCTAGGCATTAATTCAATTTGTTTAACTAAGTACAATTTTTAATCAATTTTCTAGGTGTATCCTTTATGGCTGTGCCCGTTCAAACTGAACAATGATCCAGGCCTCGTACATTCATCAAATAATGGAGATGAAATGTATGTTGATATTGGAGTATATGGTGTTCCTAAGGTACCTAACTTCCATCCTGTGAATACAACAAGGAGAATCGAAGAATACGTTCGCAAAGTAAAAGGGTATGTAATGTATATTACTTTAAAAAGACCTTACCTTTTATTGCACTACCCTGTCGTCGCAAGGGTTCGGCGGCGTAGCCGCTTGTCGCAGCGAAATGGCGTCAATACCAGTCTTTTCCTATAGTGCAGTCGATAAGTCATTTTGCCGTGCAAAAGGTAAGGTAAAAGATTTCATTTTTGTTTATTGCTTATATTATTAATAAGAAAACACTAAGTTTTCAACCCTGAAATACTTCGGGAAAAGTTTTGGTAGCCAAAAAAACAAAATATTTTCGGGCATTTTCTCGTTTTGGTTAATAACGTTTTAATGGTTGATCTTAGCGCAAAAATAGTTATGTACAATTTTTTAAGATAATAAATCTCTCTACAAATATGCTTTATAAATTATTTCTCTCAAGCATATAGTAACAGAGCAACGATATTTTAAAATTTCACCAACTTTTCGCTTTTATTCTGAAGTTAACCAAAATTACTCATGGACTCTCTAATGTGGTACTTTTGAATTCCTAAGCTCATTATAAATAAAAAGTCCGTCCGTGAGTGAACAACGGTAGTAGCTAAACCGTTCAATCGATTTTCTCCAAAATTATTATTCCCCAATCGATCTGGATGAGGATGGGGTCCCTTGAATTTGAAACATATTTTAATTGAGGAGGGGTACTTCATAAGAAGTTTCTGGGACATTTTCAAAATTTTCAAAAAAGATGGCTCCATCGCTTTTGATTTTTTTTATAATATGAAGGACGTTTAAGGACGTAAATGGTGTACGTCTCATTTTCTTTGAAAACTCTGATTTTCGGGAATTGCAAAAATTCAAATTCTTTCTGTGTCATCCAAGTCATCGCGTGTGATAATACAAGTAGCCTCTCCTAGTCCTGTCTCATCAGGTCATGAGAAATTCAATTCACGATACAACAGTATGTTTTGTCAATCATACACAAAAATGTACATAAACGTAATAAAGAAAACAAGGAGGAAATTTGAGGAAAAATTAAAAATACAAAATAACGTAAGTTCATAAATGTTTAATAAAGTAAACTTGATGATAAACAGTGCACCTCCCAATTGTTCAGCGGTAAGGTTTGCCGAACACTTGTCAACAACCACCACCTATAAAGTGCATGTAGAAATGGGCTTTCTTTGTCGTAGTCTGGTGTCTGCTCTTCTGAAAATCAAATTAACAACCCAGACTAGAAATATTATTTCTGATCTGAGAGTGAGAATGATATTTACTGATAGACGGTGCCCATGCAAACCATCTGCTACGGTCGCCATAATTTCGAAGACAGTATTGGTTTCCATCTCATGACCCACGCAAAATTCCACTGCTTCTGCGAATTCGTCCGCAGCGAGAGATACAATTCTAATAGAATTTTATCACCACCGTTTGTGGTTAACATAAAATTCGAATTCATTCACTTCAGTTTGTTCGAAGCACGTTATAGCTGCGATACAGTGGTACAGTGTATTTAGCTTGCGGTTAAGTGTAACGTTTGAGGTAAGATATTCCTTTGAAACTAGCGGTGATTTAAAGCACATACATTCTAGAATTATTTTTAAACTTCCCAATTTTGAAGTTCAGAGAGTTCAACGGAAATGACTCCCACGTCATTTTATTAAGCGTCCTTTTCTCTCTACACGAAGACAAAAATAATTAAAAATGGAGAGGTTTCTCAGAAATAAAAAAAATTGCAATAACATCAACCGAAAGTTACGTGAAAACAGCAAACAAAATATTACCAGACTGTACCTACAGATCCAATTTTTGAAAACAGATTTCGTTTAAGAAGAAGTTTCTATCAATAATATTGTTTTGGCATTGTTATGAACAGATTTCTTTAACAAAAAATTATCGTCAATACAGATGAGACTTTTTTAATGCAAATTTTTTGTTTGCAATTTTGGAACATACAGAAAATTCGCCAGAAATGGATCCAACACCAATTCCTTTGCTGTCCTTTCCTACATGCAAGAAAAACATTTAAAGAAAATATTTTGAGTCAAATTTGAGAAAATAATTGTTTAAAAATGCCTGTTTCAAGCAAAATTATGCAAAAACGACTGAATATTTTCTGAAAATTGAACATGACCGTATATAAACATTAACTTTCATCGAACAAATTTCATTAAGAAAAAATACTTCAATCATGTAGTTGTAGGAAGACGCCGACAAAAATTTGAATTTTTGTATTTTTCGAAAATTCAGAAAGTTCAACGAAAATGGAGGAAAATATTTTTAAAAACTTTGATCTGTTTTCGTGAAAACAATTGTTTAAAATAGTTCTAAATGATTTAGATGATAGTTTTAAATGAAATAAAATAGTTTTAAATGATTAAACATGATCTTACTTCACGATCTGTCTTTAAGCAACAGATTTTATTAAAAACAATCTATCTTCAGTATAGTCGATAATGAAAAGCGTCAAAGAATTAATTTTTTCCAGATTTCCATCAATTAGGTATTAAAACGAAAATGAGTCTCACGCCATTTTTGATGAGTTCTTTACGCTACTAAAGGACAGAGCATGATAAAAAATATTTGGAGCAATTTGCGAGAAAATATCAAAAATTGCTTTGACTTCATGGAAATTACCCCCCAAAAATTAAAATATCGGTTTCATACTTGCAGTGCCTCGAGTTCGTTCTGATCGACCGGGGAATGTCAGTTTTGGAGAAAATCGGCTGAGCGGTTTAGGCAGGAATGTTGGCCACAGACACGTTTTGCAAGTTTTCAATCGATTTTTCGGTGTCAAAGATCCAGAAAACATGGATTCTGACTACACAACACGTTAGAGAATGCAATTTACCACATACAGAAAGAAAATTCATTTACTTTTTCCTTATAGGGCTCGGAGACGAAGGCTTTTCTGTCGCAAAATCCCCATTTTTTCCAGCAAGATTAGAATACTTTTTCTACACTGAGTAAGCAGTACGCGAGAAAGCAAAAAATCATATCTTTAAAAACAGTCTTGTACAATTTTTTGAAAAAACGAGACTTTAGCGTAATTTCTGCTTGGAATTAATGCAATTTATAAAAAAATCTCAGAAATAGCTCAAAATTTTTTCTTTGACTTTTTTTAAGAATAGGAAAGTGCACAGGTCTCATTTTCGTTTAACACACTGGAGTTTGGAAGAATTGCAAAATAGTTTAGATATTTTTGTCTTCCATGAAATCTGTTGTAAAAAATTGATTTTTAATAAACGTCATGTATTATTTTTTGAAAAAATGAGTATTTTTCTCGGAATTTCTGCTTGCAATTAATGCATTTTATAAAAAACATTTTGGCAAAAAGGGCTCTTAATGTTTTCTTCAATTTATTTCCACACGCATAAAAGGATGTTTAAAAATAGCGCAGGTCTAATTTTCGTTGTACTTCACGAATTCTCGAAAATTGATTGTTAGAAATAATGGGGGAGGCCATTAGTTTATTTTTACGTCGAGAAATGCGAGTCCGACCGAAAGGCATAGTGAACCGATCAAGCGCATGAGAGTCCTAGGCGACTTAGCTCCATGTATTGACCTCATATGTTTATAAAGCGACCTAAAATAAATAATTAAAAAAAGACCAGTTATGTACATGAGAGAATGATTTAATGTCCCAGCAAATTCATTTGCTTTCCATTAGTAGATAGCAAGTAATATCACTTTACAAGTTATATCAAAAAATTGTTTATATCTCTTAGATTTTTAATTTATTAAAATGAATTTTATAAAACTGAATATTTAGCCAACATTATTCCATAAAAGTAAATGTCAATCTCTTTCCATGACATAGTGATGCATTTCCTTCCTTGTTGTAATTATTATAAACACTTATTTCTCAGAAAAATCTTTTTGGGAGAACCAGTTTACCTTAACCCTTTCCAGCCCAAATTATGGGTAATTAACAAAAAAAATTAATTTCCACATTTATCGCTTCTAAATACCCTCAACAACACACACAAATGAGTTTCTTTAGTTATTTTTGTCACATAGTTGAAATTTTTTAGTGGGTCAGTATTTTTTAGTGGGAAGATGGGGTAGAACATGTTTATATGTATACATATTATATACGTGGAATTACTCACATATATACATGTTTGTATGTGTATATATGAACATATATAGATGCATATATGTATATACCAACATTTATATATGTATATGTATATGTATATGTAAACATATATACGTGTATTTGTATATATGAACATATATACGTGTATATGTATATATGAACATATATACGTGTATATGTATATATGAACATATATACGTGTATATGTATATATTAACATATATATGTGTAATTGTTAACATAAACATGTTTATCTGAGTACATATATATGTATATGTATAAGTATGTTTACATATCTATGTATATATGTGCATATGTATATGTGCACATATCTATTTATATATGTGTGTATATGTACATGTATACATATCTATGTATATATGTGTATTAAATATTTATGTATACACATAATATAATTAGACACAATTAATTGTACACATGTAATATAAATAATTTTCAAGTTGTGATTTCCCGCACGTAATTTCATTTTGTAAAGACATTACTCTTACTTCCCACTGGGTCCATATGGAACCCGAAACTTATGATGTCACAGCATAATACCTTTCAACATTATATAACTGCCAAATTTATATTATTATCCTTATTACATGTACATTTATAATATATTTTTTTTAAACTGCAGTAAACAATATTTTCCCTCGAAATTATTATTATTTTCTTATGAAGCACAGCTGGTGCAATGGCGGCACGCACTCAGTTTTTTACAATGCTGAAGAATGTCACGTGTTCCAACAATCAAGTCTATGGTGCCATTTACTGACTCTATACACACACAACAAAGTCATGGTGCCATATTGGAACGATGGACAATCGCGGATGCCGAGTAAACATAAAAAAAATGTAATGGGTCCAATTGGCCCCATTGGGCTGGAAAGGGTTAAAAACTCAAGTTTTATTTTTCTTTAGTCACAACAGTATTCCAGAAGAGCAATGATATGCAAACCATTTCAACATTCCATGAATAGTTTTCAGATGTTGTATGCAGATACATATGCTACAAGAGAAGAATTTGAAGAAATGTTTGACTTTAGTTTATACAAGCAAATGAGATATAAATTGAATGCAACTGAAGCATTTCCTGATATGTATGACAAAGTTAACAAACAAGTAAGAGAGTGACTGTAATTAAATCAAAATAAAGCTGAGAAATTATAACAAATCCATAATGAAAAATATTTATATTATGTAGAATTATCAGAATAAAAAAAGTCTTTTCAATTACTACCATGAATTATTAACTTGTTTAAATTTTAGATTCTAAATGCATTGAAAGGGATTTTATTTATTTTTGTGCAAATATAATGCAAAAATATATAAATTGGCACTTGTGTTATCTAATTTTGGGACATTTATTTTCCATTTTGAATAGCACTTGTTTCTATACACACTTCACATGATTAATTATCCAACATTAAGTAAAGTGAAATGTATTACTACATTTCACTTTTCTTAATGTTAGATAATACCTCAATAATTACTATTATGAAAATGGTATTATGAATAAGAATTGTAAATACCACATCTATTTAGTAAATAAAAGGTCAATAAATATCAAGCTGTTCAATTAAAATGAAACCTGTAATAAAACTGAGAAAAAAATTTAATACTGTTTTTTGAGCAAGTTCTTGAAAGGTTTTCAAGTACAGAATACACTAAAAGTAACAAAATGCATATCTTGATTTGGGAGTTCTCTATCCAGGTAGACCATGATGACCTCTCAGTTAGTACTTGTAAGGAAAATGGAATACCTAATCTTGTCTCTGGAGCTCCATTTGACAGACTTCATGTTTGACTTCTTGACTTCATGTCTTCTAAGACATGACACTTGGAAATAACAAACGTTAACTAAATTGTTCATCATTAATGTCCTCTAATTCCTTCTTTGTTAACAGATTTTTCATTTCTTCAACAATGAAGGCCATCTCAGGTCTTAATTTCAGCTGCGCATTCCAACACATCTGATAAAGATCAATGTACCTTTTATCATATTGAGTTGTCCCATGCAATACTTTTGGACGCATGTTTTCTGAAACAACCTGAACACAAGATTCAAATGAATTCTGTAAGATCACTGAACTAGTATTTCCACAATAATATATTTTTTTAAATATTTATTCAGCTACGTTCTTTCCATGGTTTTAGTTTTCAAAATATGTTTACAATATAATACCTCGCACACAATATCACAATTTATTAAAAGAAAATATTTTCCATCTCTTAATTGAGGGACAACAGCACAAATACCATAATAATAATTTCACAGAAAAACAGTTTACAGAAATATAGTTTTAAAATTTCATAGAAATACCTTGTATATAATTGTATGACATTCTATTCCTTCATAAGGCACTTCCTGGGATAACACTTGCCACATAGTGATACCAAATGAATACACATCAGATTTGGGTGAAGGTCTTTCACCACACAACAATTGAGGATCAGTGTAACCTATAGTATTCTGGGTGCAAAGACGTAGTTTTAGCATAGATTGAATCATTCAAGAGAATGGATTGCAGATTAAAATGAAAAGTATAGTAGTACTCACAACTCCCAAGTTTTTTATCTGAAGAGAATCCAAATCATCAATGTGAACTGAACATCCAAAATCACACAATTTACAGATGTTAGCCGAAATGGAGAGTAAAATATTCTTTGGCTTTACATCAAGATGAAGAATCTTCTTCTTGTGACAGTATTCTAAGGCACATGCTATATTGAGCATATATCTGAAATTGATATAAATAATTACCTTTTAAAAGGTGCATAGAAATCGGCAAAGTAAATTACCATACCAAAAAATCTGGTTAATTCAATAGTCAGTAAATCAAAGATTTTCCGCCATTGAAATTATAATTTAAACCAATGTTAGAAAATAACATATGATTTGAATCATTAAAGGTTTCTTCTCAGTAATGAAACAATATTTCACAAAAGTCTCTTGAATTCAAGATTCATTATTTTCACAAAGTCCTAATTACTACTGAATAGTTTCCATAAATGCTCAAAAATCTAGGGGGGGAAGAGATAATTACTAATAATCTACAGAATGGCAAAAAATCACAGCTATGGAGCTTAGAAACGGCTTTCTAATTATTGAGGTGTTATAATAAATTAATACTGATTTACTATTAGAAAATTCATTTATCACTAAATTCAAAGTTTTGAAGTAGAGAAGACCGGGGTAGTTGTGACAGGGGCAAGTTGTAATATCATGTTTACTGACCAATCCAATAGAGCTCAGCTCTTAATAGTTTACATGCACGTTTCAAACCTTTGCCTAAATCTGCTTGAACATTTTGTGTTTTACACGTAGTAATGTAAAAATCTGAATTTCAATGTAAATGGTGAGATTGAATTGTTTTTATGATATCACCTCAGCCATATCTAGTACATGTTATAGCAACAACAACAACAACAATAAATAAATAAAATCCATTAGATGACTATCCCCCTTGGTAGAAGTCTGTGTAAATATGTGTGATAATATATATGTAAATTTATAAACAGTGCATACATAATAATGTATATCACCCAATCACTGCAAAATACTGCAGCAGAGTTAATCTCTGTTACTACATGAATTATTGTTCTTGAGATAATTATTGTTTACAATTAATTTTCTTATGCAACTCTATGGTTTATACTGCTATTACTATTTCAAACCTAGGTTATGTGTCAATAAAAGAATATCTATTTGATGCCTTCCTTGAGGTCAAGTGTCTGACCTATCCATAATAATGTATAGTATGTATAATAACCTCCTTTATTTGTCATATAGTAACTTACTACAGAAATACTTTGTAAATACATGTGATTCAGTATTACAAGCTTGTGGTCTCTCAAGGCCTATATGTTTATGCGACCATTATAAATAAATTAAATAAATTTTTAAAAAATTTAAAAGTAAAAATCAATCGGATTGTTCCAGTCAACCTCAGCAACAATAAATCAGAGGTATGTACAACTACTTAGTATCATTGAAAAACCTACTTTTTAAGCAATAATTTGATGTGTTTCTGGTTTATATGAATGGCAAAATAACATGAAATAAAAATGGAAATTCATATTAGTGTCTCACAGGGCTAGTTGTGACAGGTTCTAAGGGGCACGTTATGACAGTGTCGCTTCTTGTTCCAATGTTGTTTGCTAATGACAGAGAAGGCAACATTGCTGTGTCTGTTGTAAAAGATGGGCTACCTACATAAGCAGTTAGTCCTTTGGGAATCGGAACTCTTCCTAAAGCAGGTCCATGAGGAATAACCAAATGAGAACAAAGACTTTGAAACCAGCAATTTTAACCAGCACTCCTTTTTAAGAAGCAATTTGATTACAGCAAAAAGGAAGATTAAAGAAAAGATCTTCACTAAAAAAAAGAAGGAAAAAACAAAAAAGAAACATGTTGTCAAAAAGCTAAGTTTCTAAGCAAAGATCTAGATCTAATATGCCAAAAAAAGACAAAAGACATATCCAAAAGCCCCGAAGATGAGGAAGAGTGTATACGCCTTGTTTGTTTAGAACCATTTCAAACATCAAAAGGTGTAGAGAACTGGGTGCAGTGTATAACTAGTAAGAACGTGTAAGTAAGCTTGTGTAAACTGTACTAAAAATGCAGTACATTATGTTTAAATTCACTGCCATTCGGATGTTGAAAACAATTAAGATTAAATCAAAGTTAGCATAAAAATGAATCAGTATTACAGAGACGTTTGTTAGATTAGAATATAACAATATTCTAGTTTCTTTTACATGTGTCACAACCTGCCCAGTCCAGTCACAACTTGCTCTGTAGAGGGGCAGGTTATGACAAAGTGCACTGCTGCGTACAATTGTTTATATATCATTAAAGATATATGTATTTTAAATACAATTATAAGTAAATTTATACAAAGAGCCATTCTATTTGTTCCATTTATTATGTTTTAAAATTATGGTTCATACACCTTCAAAAATTAAATTAAAATTGTCACAACTAGCCCCGGTCTCCCCAACCCCTTTCTCGTTGGAATTACAAAGTTCTCTGGGTAGATCCTGACATGGTCGTGACGTGTAGTCATGCGTAGCGCGGGGGTGTGCATGCGAGCGTGTATGCGTGCGAGCGTGAATACAAGCGAGCGTGAATACGTGCGAGCACGAATGCGTCCGCGCAACAAAAAGTTATATCTCGAAGTAATATATTTTAAAACAATGTCTTTGGTGAAATTGTGCACAAATTGCATTAGTAACAAATATATGTCAATAAAAATTATTACACGAATGTATGTTTAACATAATATTAATATTGAATAAAACAAATCTCTTCCGTTACAACTTTGCTATTCGTACAGTCGAAGTGAGGGCCAGTATTAAGTTCTTCCGCATCGAGTTACTCGGCCCTTGACGGTATTCCTAGGTCTCAGTGCGCTTTGTATTGTTAGTTCCGCCAGTAGGCAACAGTCGGCATCGAAATGGCCAAGCAGAAGGAGCTCACATGCAATGAGAAAGAGATAATTGTCAACTTAGCACTTAAGGGCTATTCCTTGCGATAAATAGGTCGAATAGTTAACACAAGCCACTCTACAGTCCAGTACATTGTAAGAAATTTTAGAGAGGAAGGTGATTCCCACATGGCCAGGCACGTAGCCAGGGGAGGGGCTCGAGGGGATTAAGCCCTCCCCGAAATTCTAATATTTTTTTCCATTCATTCATTCATTATTTATTTATTACTTTAAATTTATCCAAATATATCGACATGTGTAAAAGAGATTAAAACCCTCTGATACTGCTTAAATATTTTAAATTGTTTGAATCGCGCGCTAAAAAATTACGTGGGAAGATGACTAAAAACAGATGTGCAAAAATATTAGATGAAGGTATCAGCTGATGTTGTGTTGAGCACCCCTTTTGCTTGTAGTTCATTTACCGTTGAAATAGATTTTCTATAACTCGGGAAAAAACATATTTCAAATATTTTTATTTTCGATTTAAATACGATTATTTTCTAAATTCATTTGTTCGTTTTCTATTATCGTTTTTTTTTTCTTTTTTTATTTTTATTCTGGCCTTCAAGAAAATGTGTGCAGGTAAATCTCTTTCCCCACACGTCATATACAGTTTTTACTGTTTTTTTTGACAAATAAATAAATAGATGTAACTCCATTGTCTACAGTGTAACGCATTTTGCTTTACGCCATTTCGTTTTTATCAGTGTTACTCGTATTTTGAAAGCTATTGAAATGAAACGATCTAAAACCTCATCGAGTCAATTAAGCATCACTTATTTGTTTAAGAAATATATGGAATATGTGGAAATAATGTTTAAATATGTATAAAACAATGTTAGTGTTTCATTTTTTAAGAGTATCTCTTTTAAACAAACCCAATGAAGATATTATAATAAATCTCGTACTATCCATTTTTTAAATTTTGGAAGCCCCTCCCGAGAAATAATCTTGGCTACGGCCCTGCACATGGGCTGAAACCCAACTAAGTATCAGGTCATAGTGGCGGAACAGAAGACGATGAATCAGGTTTTGAACCGATTTCGTCAGGTAGTCTGACGAACAGCGAGAGACAGCTTGACGAGAGCTGAGAGAATCAGAACAGATGACTACTCGCCGCAACGTCGTTGACTCGATGTATTTTAGGGCTTCGAGAATTGCATACATTTCGGCAGTGAATATACTGCACTGGGAACGAAGCAGATATGATTTGGAGACCCTGATTCCATAACAACTACATGCCACTGCATGTAAGTACGTAGTACAAAGAACCATCTGTGTACAAGAATAAATGATCCGAATAGGCTTCCCTCGTACCCTAAAACTGCTACTGGTAAACAATAGGACTCGTAGTTTGTTTGGAAAGATTGGAGAATCTGATGTCAATCGGGAATCGGGTCACTTGGGGGTTTCACAGGAGTGGGAAGTTCACACATTGAGTTGCCGCAAAAGATTTCGCAATCGCATACCTAAGGACTGGGGTAGCGATGTTCGAAGAATATACGAGGACTCATAATTTGGGCGTGCGATTATTCAGAGAGTCCTGACACTTTACCACCGTGAGACACTAATAAAATATCTTGCCTTCGGCTTAGAGATGGTTCTCTAGCCTCGGCCAAGAGGCATTCAATGCGACTCGTGCGGAATGCATGTGTACTAATCTTTAAACCGGCATTAAGAATGGTATTTAATAGTCGGAGGGTTGATGGGGACGCTAATCCATACACAATGCATCCATAATCCAAAATAGGGCGGATAAGGTTTCTATACAAACGCAAGAGACACACACGGTCAGCGCCAAAAAGCTGCCTGTAAGGGTGCGGAGGAGGTTCAGAGGTGACACATATCGGCTCATCAATTTACGGATGTGATTTCGCCAAGTTAGGCACTTATCAAAAGTCCAAGGAAAGTTGCAGACTCTACAAAAGGAGGAAGATGACTCCCAAGAAAGAGATCAGGGAGATCTCTACAATGACGGTTGGGCACAAGTAGGCAACACTGCGAATTTCCCCAACCGTGCACCCGTGACTGCACATAAGACACAGACACCACATCCAGTCGCAATTCAAAACAGATTTAGTGTTTTAGATTATGAAACAGATTTTCCTCGCCTTCCTGATCCTCACAACCCTTCCCTTCCATCGACAAATACATGCACAAACCAACGCAAACAGGCTAGGAAGCGTGTCAAAACCAAAACACGTAAAGCTTAGCATTCTAGCCCACTTGAAAACAAAGCCATTCCTACTGAGCCTAAAAAACAGGTACTTATTTTAGCTGACAGCCATGGTCGCCATCTTTCCTCCATTCTCAGTAGGAAGTTACCCCCCAACTACTCAGTCTCGTCTATTTTTAAACCTAACGGGAGGTTTGCAGACGTGACTGCAGAGTTGGACACTCACACGAAGACAATGACCAATCAGGACACAGTCTTTATTATCGGAGGGCAGAATGACATTAATTTGGGCGGTAACTTTACACCTGAGCAACATGTAAACAAATTACAATGTGCCGCCCAAAATACTAACATTGTAGTCTCGACTCTGCCCTTCTGGTACAACAGGCCAACACTCTGCAGCGAGATTAAGCACGCAAACCAACAACTAAAACTGCAACTGAGAGAAACAGATGTAACACTTTTTGAAATGAATTTCCTCTCAGTAAAACACTTCACCCGGCACGGTCTCCACATGAACCTTGCTGGAAAACATGCAGTCGGTGAAAAGCTTGCACAATACATCATCAACTCCAGTCCTACGCAGCCTCCTGCCAAAAATCCATCCCTTTCACCTTCCTTACGTTCCCCACCCCCCACCCTTATTCTGAACCCTCTTACCCCCTCCTGTGAACCTACTCCCGTTTCTTCCATTCCCACTACCAATGACGCCTCTATTTCCTCACAACCTGTGACTGCTGGGACACATTACAACCTTCGACCACGCACTCGAGGTAAAAATGGAGTAAATATATAGCAACTACAGTCAGATGCAGCAGAAAAACATTCGTGTAGGTACTTGCAAAAAATAAAGTTATTGCACCATAATGTTCAATCCCTTTCAAATAAAACTGAGTTTATCGAGGCAGCTCTACAGAGCGATTTAAATCAAATGGATGTTCTTTGCTTTACAGAACATTGGTTATCTCCTAATGAACTTAGCATTTTCCAAATTCCAAACTTTTACCTCGCAGGCTATTATTGTAGAAAAAGAGAATCTCATAAAAGTCCGGCATATGGAGGTTCTTGTATTTACGTTAAAAATAATATTGATTCTATCTCCTTGACGGAATTCAATGAGTATGCCGTTGAAAATGTTTTTGAAATTTCTGTTGTACATCTTCCTGTGCTAAAAATGATATTGCTTTGCATCTACAGGCCTCCAACAAAGAGAGCTGCAGATTACATTTTGTTCTTAGAAAAACTAGAGATAACACTTATCAAAGTCATCAATCGCTCTTTTGAATCCATTGTTGTATGTGGAGATTTTAACATTGATTTTCTGGTCGAATCTTGCGAGAAAGAGCAGTTTCTTAACTTAATTAATTCCTTCAATTTAGATATTACAATAAAAGTACCTACACGGATCACAGTAAATTCAAAGAAGGCAATCGATCAAATTATAATTAACAAAACCACTACTCGACATGAAATTGAAACAAAAGATTTAGGATACAGTGACCACGATGCACAAATTCTTACCATTATACGAAATGCGAACAATGACACAATAAATAATACACGTATGAGAAGAGTGTTTTCTAAAAGTAAAATAAAATTATTCATTGATTACTTGCTGCAGGAGTCATGGGACGCAGTTTATAATACTATTGATACAAACGATAAATATTATTCTTTTTTTTCAACGCTTTCATTTCATTTTAACACTTGCTTTCCTCTTCAGAAAAGAAAATTAAATATTTCACGCAAAAACAATTCTTGGATAACACAAGGGTTAGAACATCATGTAAAAACAAACGAATTCTATCTTTCATTTCTAAGCATCATAACGTATCTCAAGATTTCCTCCTGTACTTTAAAAAATACAAATCATTGTTAAGAAAAGTCATAAGGCAGGCTAAAATCATGAAACACGATCAGGATATTTTGAACTCAAATAACAAAACAAAATCAATGTGGGATATAGTAAAAAATGCGACCAAACCAACTAGAAACCTTATAGAGAATGTTGTTTTAAAAGATAACGATAGAGATGTGAACGATCCGGCAACAGTGGCTAGTCTCTTTAACCAATACTTTTCGAGAATTGCTGTCGATCTCACTAAGGGTTTTCAGCCACAAAATTCAACATCTGACGTTTCCCTAAAAGTCTTAGACACTATGTTCGTTTCCGAAACCTCTTCCTATGAAATTCTCAAAATAATCGGTAAATTAAAAAATAAATATTCGGCCGGTTTAGATGAATTTCCAGATTGTTTGTTAAAGACGTGCGCGCCAGCCATTATACACCCGTTAACTCACATATTTAATGCATCCTTATGCACCGGAATTTTTCCAGATATTTTTAAAACAGCTAAGATTAAGCCGCTCTTCAAAAAAGGCAACAAAAATGAAGTTCAAAATTATCGGCCAATTTCTCTTTTGTCAGTTTTTTCAAAAATATTAGAGAGACTTTTTTATGTGCGAATGGAAACCTTTCTGAATAAACACGACGCGTTTTCAAATTGCCAACATGGATTCCGGAAAACAAAATCTACGGAAACAGCCATTTTTTCTTTTCTTAAGGATGTTGCCTCATCATTGGATCAAAACGAAGCAACTATTGGAATATTTTTAGATCTTTCAAAAGCTTTTGACGTCATTGATCATAACATTTTACTTTCAAAATTACCTTCGTATGGAATCCGTGGTATTGCTCTAGATTGGCTATGTTCGTACCTTAAACAACGATCTCAGAGAGTAGAAATACCTTACTGGAATGATGGAACTTTATGTACACACCTTTCCGGTTCTTTGCCAATTGTACGTGGAGTCCCGCAAGGATCGATTTTAGGCCCTATTCTCTTCCTATTATACGTAAATGACATGCCCTTAGCGATTCGAAACGGAAGAACAGTTCTCTTTGCGGATGATACAAATATTCTTTGCAACAAAGAAACCGTAAATAGTACAATATCAGACGTTTCAAATTGGTTCCGTAATAACAAATTAAAAGTAAATGAAAATAAAACAGTTTCAATGCAGTTTTCCATATCAAATAAAAAATTCTGTACTCCATTGAAAATGAACGGTGTGCCATTGACTGATGTTAATGTAACAAAATTTTTAGGTCTATCAATTCAGTCAAACCTCAAATGGAATGCCCACTTAAATGAATTGAACACAAAATTAAGCTCATTATGCTACGCGTTCAGAATTCTTTCAAATTCCGTCAGCCTTCATACAGCTCGTTGTGTATATTTTGCCAATGTTCACTCCCGCCTGAGATATGGCATAATATTTTGGGGAAACACATCTTATAGTTCACAGACTTTCAGATTACAAAAAAGAATTGTACGAATAATATGCAAATCCAACCCACGTGATTCTTGTAAGTCACTCTTTATTAATCTAGGAATTTTACCATTACCTTGTCTCCTGATTTACGAATCAGTAGTTTTTGTCAAAAATGACTTACTTAAGGACGGGAATATATTTTCAGCAAACGCCGATGTCTATAAGTATAACACACGACGTAGTAATCATATTCACCAAGTGGCAGTATCAACAGCTCACTACAAAAAATTCACATACAATTCATGTACATTACTCTACAACACTTTGCCAGAAGACATTAAACGATTAAATTCCATAGAAAAGTTTAAGTCCCAAGTAAAATCTTTTCTGCTGCATAACTGTTTCTATACAATTCGAGACTATACCGAGCATCAAAAAGGAAAGTAGAATTAATTTTAACAATGATAGTTAATGTAATTATTTATCATTTGGACTGTATAATTCTAAAGAACCTGTAACAAGTATTGTACCACAGTTTCTGGGTTGATGGCCCCCATCTCGATCAGGTTTTTCGTCCAGTTTCCCTGATCCTTGAGCAAATGCTGAGATGGTCCCTTGTTTTGCTTCTGGACATAAATGTAACTTCATTATTTGTGCACGTCTTCTGAATTTCAGTGGGAAATATAGTTATTCAAATTATCGTTTTTCATATTATCGCGGCAAAAAGTATTATTCTTTCATGAAGAACATGAGGGTTCAGGGCAGAAATTTATAGCTAATTTACCTTTGAAAATATATTTTATTATATAGGAGCGAATATTTTGTCAACAAAACTCGAAAAAAACTCTCTTTTCTGTATTCAAAATTCGACTAGAATATGGTTTAGGATAGAGACCACAGAATTATGAAAACGTGCACAAAATTCACTTCTCCCCATAGCTCGTCATACGCAGTTTTTAACTGTTTTTGACGTAAATAAATAAATAAATAAATAGAGGTAATGGAGGTGATGGATCCTGCAGGAGTGCATGCAGTTGGTTTTTGAGGAGGAGAACGTGAATCCTGTTGCGTCGCTCCATTCCTGCGATTTGTTGAGGACAAGCTTTAACTGCCTCTCTCTATCACTTGCATACTTTTGGAGGAGCAAAAAATGGCAAAATCGTCAACGATGAGTAATGCTTTCACCGGCTCTCGGATTATCGATGATATACTATTGATAGCGATGGTAAACAGAGTGACGCTCAGAATTGATCCTTGAGGGACCTCGTTTTCTAGATGGTGACTGGCAGATATCCTGTCACCAAGGCGAACACGGACTCCCGTATCTTGACGAAAGAAAGGCTACTAAAAAAGGGAGAGACATAAGTTCCCAACAATGTATGCAGCGAAGAATGCCGTAACTCCAAGTGGTGTCAAATGTTTTCTCTAAATCAAAGAAAATTGTTACTAGGTGTTGACGTAGCACGAAAGAAGTGGAGATCTGTGCAACAAGGGTGACAGTCGATGGTTGAAACCACACTGGATGGGTGTAAGTAGGTTTCTCTGTTCCAGGAGCTAGACCAGACGCGTGTTCACCATTCGCTTTAAAACCTTGCAAACACGGCTTGTCAGTGAGATAGGGCGGTAGGTTGAGGGGTTTGTCCTGTCCTTTCCTTCTTTGGGAATTGGAATGATAAACGCTTCGCGCCGAGCCCTAGTAAAAGAATGTTCCATCCAAATCTGGTTGAAGATACGGAGGAGAAAAAGACGTGCCCTTTCCGTTAGCTGTTTCAACAATTGGTTGTGAATCTGGTCTGGTCCTGGAGCAGAATCTTTCCCACGGACGAGGGCAGAGGAAAATGGCGTTATAATCCTTCTCCAAGCAAGTTGACAAGTCTAATCTGTCATTCTCCATTCTTCTCTTCATTTTCAAGAAGCTAGGAGAGTAGTGTAAGGAGCTGGAGTTACTTTCGTAATGACAAGCCAAATCCTGAACTATGTTTTCTGGAGAAGTGATGACATTTCCATTAATCAGAAGTCCTGGGACAGACGGGGATAGTCTTCCTGCAATCTGTCGCACCTTTCGCCGTACTACTTTAGGGAGATATGACAAGAGAAGAAATATAGGCTCTCCAGGAAGCAGTCTTTCTTTCCCGTATTACTAACCTAGCTCTGGTCCGCTTTCTTTTGTAATCAATTAGGTTTGCAGTGGTGGGGAACCTATTGAGCCTCGCCAGTGCCAGCTTTCGGTCGCGCACCGCGATGGCACAGTCAGCATTCCACCAAGACACAGGTACGTGTCGTGGCCGGCAAAGGCACGCAGACTTTGGGATTGCAACGGTGGATGCGCAAAGAAGGGCGTCGGTGAATTGGGCCACCGAAACATCGATGTTATTAGAACAATTGTCTGAAATTTTAATTTCCTTGCTGAATGTGTCCCAGTCTTCACAGGCTTCGTCAATGTACTGACGAAAGACCGAGAGAGATCCACAGGGTTTCTCGCCAAGTAACGGCGTTTGGCCTCGGAAAATGGCACCTCGCTCACTAGGATCTTTTAGATCCCTCTCTCCTTCAAAAGGGGGTAGGGGAAACTGGTTGAAATTTGATGCATGATTTCCTTCGCCGTTCATACAGTGCACTTTAGTGATGCAGAGTTCTACTCTGCGTTCAGAGGTGCCACACTTCATGCATACAGAGCTTACTGCCATGGAGCATTGGTGCGTATGCCCGAACCTTTGGTATTTAAAGCAGCGTAATGGGTTCGGGACATACTGCCGCACATGAAGATTGTAGTATCCGCAGATCCTTTCTGGGAGGGCTGGGAGGTTGAACGTCAGGATCAGAGTGGGAGTGGGGATCTCTCTCCCGTTCTCGTTCCTCTTGATCCTGAAAACCTCAGTAACACCTTCGCTCTTGAAAAAGGAGAGCAGAGGATAGGGTGAGAGGTCACTTCCACCTGGAGGCCGGTAATGTGCTTAGTTGTGACTATCTCGTCGATCTGGAAAGAGAATGGTACCATTCCTTTGTCGCACGACAGCTTGGAGCTGCCCGAAAGACTTTTCAATTTCTCGCGCAAGACGGATCGCGTTCACACTTAAGTGTTTTGTCTTCTTCGGCGCATATCATTAAAAGAAACCGTGGTTTCTCTATTGAAAAAGCTATTCAAATCGATCGCTTTTCCGTGACATTGCCTCTTCCTTGCGGAACAGCGCAGGGGTGGTGGTTAAGTATCCACAAGATGGACGTGAATTTATCTCCGTTCTCCACACCGACCATGGAGTCTAACAAGGGGACACCCCACTGGGGTGCCAGGGTTGATACGAAGATATAGTGGGGGAATGATACAGCGCTGCCCCGCCGTGGATCCCCCCCGCTTACCCTGGGAGTTCAGTACATGACCTAGTCCGAGCCGATTGATCGGGACTGAGTTAGCTCCCGACTGCCCGTCTAGAAGAGTCTCACGCCAAAGCAAGTGTATTGAAGCCTACAAGGAATGTTCCCCAATATTCATAAAAGACTTATCCCTTGGAGCAAAGCAGAAAGCACGAGTAGTTGGGAAACAAATACGTCCCTCAACCGCCAGGACACACATTCCTTCCGACACGGGTCGCCATGCACTGCAAACACATGGTGGGAGAAGGCCAGTGTGGAGGAAAAAGGAGTGAAAAGAAAACGTGACATGAAATGAGAAACAAGATGAAAAAATGGAGAAAGGAACACTTGAGAGCCTTCTCTACATCCCCCCGTCAGGACGTGGACCAACCCACCTCGACGTGTTTTTGTTGTTCCTAAATCTGAGTGTACGAATAAGAATGTTAATAATGTATGACATGGCGGATCGCAGAATAAGATTTTTACATAAAAAACTAATTTATTTAGCAACCCAAGAAACGGCAATGTTGAAATTAATTACTACATTAACCTCACTATCAACCTCATCCACACAAGCAATTATAATTGAAAATATAATAATAATAATAATAATAATAATAATAATAATAATAATCAGTGGCGTAGTAATTAGGGCAGCGGTGCACCCCGGTTGACACCATTTTAGAGGTGGCACCAATTAGAACATTTTCTAGTTGGAATTATATTATTTTAATAATTTATTTAAGAATTATATACATTAATTTATTAGTTACACATTAAAACCATAAACTCTACGAAAACGGTAAATAATGCAAATTAAAACTATAAGTGGTAACTGCCTGTATTCTTCAATGATCAAACAATCTCGATTTCAACGATTACTTTACCTTAATAGGTGAACTGTTGATGGAAATAAGAGGTAATACTAACAAAAAAATCATATGTACTACTCGACTGTGTTTGCGACTGACTGAGAAAATTAGAGCAAGTCAACAAATTCATCATTAATTTTCATTTCATGTATTGTGGTGTAAGTACAGTGCAAAATACGAAGAAAAACTGAAAAATGCATAGTAGGTGTGGTGTTAATAAAAACCATATATTTTAAGAGAAAAAATTAGTGAGTATACATATTTGTGTGTTTATACCTAATTTACACAATAAGACTGATTTTTATTTCTTGGTTTCATTTTTCCTTCTGAACAAATTTTAAATTTCTTTTGTAAATAAATAATTTACGTTTCTGGAGTCTTTCTATGTTTCTGCAATGCAAATTTTTGCCTAGAAACCATTTTTTCAAACCAACTTTTGAGTGCTTATTGCGGCTCAGCCATTCGGATTATCCAAGTAATTTATTAGACAAAATATGCTTAAAATTGCCTTAAGAGCTTGTTTTCGAAGTTTTGACGTTTACTCCCCGGACATCCTGTATATGTACACGCGTAGAAACATAAAATTTCGCGTCGAAAAGGTCTTGGCTCGCGGTGTTGACGGCGATGGACATCCCTTCACTGACAACGATATCTAACGATGGGTTAGAATACTACGTTCTCTAAACCGAGCTATGAAGACAAAATTTGTTTGGAGAGCGTATAAAATATTTTAAGTCCATTGAGAGCCAACAGTAGTAGTAGTACAGAGGTAAAAAGACTTCGTGATTCCTGCCCATGAAACTAAATATAAAACAAACTTTTTATACGAAATGTTACATCCACGTCTCGTTAATTTAAAATGTGTTGTTATAAGAAGGGTAATAGTGCAGCGATGGAGCAGTAACAGACAGCTGTGCCAAAATGTTCCAGAACTGGAAAAGTGGCGGGTTTGATTCAGAGTCTAGGTAAATATTTTTATCCATTCTACATTGCCATAATGTCTTCTAAATTACAACATTCTAGGTTTGTCTTGTCAATGTTATACATAAAGCAGCTAACATTTGCATTCGCGAACCTGGCGAATATTTAATTTCTGAAAAAATTACATATTCGACGATTATATAATTTCGTTTTAGTTATATGATTTCTATCAAAAATTACTGTAAAATACCGCTGGTGCTAGTATTGTTATAAGACCGTGCTAGTATTGTTATAAGACGATGTTAGTAATGTTTTTCTGCTTCCAACAATTTTATAGATCAGAAAAGAGTTGAATAAACTCGTCTTTTGTTGAGAGATATTATCGATTTTCTCTCATTCTAAGTATTAGCCACAGAATTTCAACTATACTTGGCAGTGGCAACTATCCGTGGCTTCGACTCCAGGTCAGAATGTGATAAGTTTGCAGCGTCGCCACTTGGTAAGAAAAAACATTTTTCACTCACATCCAAGCAAACGGAACTTGTTCAATTTTTCGACTCACCATGCCACACGAGAGCGAGTAATTGCATTAGTGGGAGAGAGACACCCATTTGTCTCGGAGAAGGCTCTTTTGGTTTCCTTATTAACCATGTGTCCTAACAAGGGATTAAGACAAGGACGTTGTCTACCCCTAACACTCTTCAAAATATAAATTTCATCAGGCTTGAGAAATGGATACAAAAGTGCACTAAAATGGGAACACAGATAGGGGAAGAAAATATACATACTTTATTGTTTGCTGACGATCAAGTGGTTCTTGCAGATGCTTCCTGCATGATGAGAAATATGAAAAATGTAGAGGAATATGAAAAATGGGGATTGGAAATTAGCATGGAAAAGACTCATTATTTGGTAGTTGGTTATGTACAGAAAGAATAATTCTAGAGGGTTCTAAGATTAAAAATGTAAAAGATTTTAAATATTTAGGAGTAATTCCACTTTAATAATTTTAATAACACACGTGATTCTTTGAATTAAACATCAAATTTATTCAAGGCTTTCATGTGTACACGATACTCATAACGTTCTACAACAGTCAAAGTCAAATATATTACTTAAAAGAAAATGAGTAAACAAGTTATTAAATAAACAAGAGAATACAAAAATGCACAATATCAACACCCTCCCGTATTTAATAACGTACTGAGCCCCATGTTGTTGGATAACTTTTCCAATTGAATACCAAACAACGGCTTCGTTAACAAGTCTGCAAATTGGTTTACTGTATCCACTCATGAAATGTCAATTTCTCCAGATGTTACTAATTCTCGATCAAAAAAATTTCTTATACGGATGTGTTTCGTTCTGCGATGAAACTCAGGATTTTGCGCTAGACGAGTTACAGCTTCATTGTCAACAAACAAATGTGCTTTTATTGGTTCATTTAAAAGTTCATTTAAGAATCTCTTTAGCCAAATAATCACACCAGCTGCTTCACTAGCTGCTACACTCTCTGCTTCAGTAGTAGAGATGGCCACAGAAGATTGTCTTCGACTAAACCAACTAATGGGTGCGCTGGCATAAAGACAGTACTCCTGATGTCGAGCATCCTGTCTCAAGGTCACCTCCATGATCTGAGTCACTGTAGCATGTTAAACCGTTGTTGAATATGCCGCTTCTATACGTAATCCCATAGTCAACAGTACCATTTTCAGGTAACGAAAAATTCTCTTAATTCTAACTACACATTCCGTTGGCTTCTCTAAACTTCTTGATACCACTCCTACAGCATAGGCAATATCATGCCTAGTTACACACATCAAATACATTAATGCACCAACAGCTTCCCTGTATGGAAATTTTGTAGCAAGGGGACTCTTTTCAGTACTATTGTCCTTTATTACTGGAGTCGTAACAGATCGGCAGGTATTCATACCGAACCGTTCAAAAATCCTTTTCGTGTAATTCGCTTGACTTACATGTACGGATCCATCATTTTCCTTTTTAATTTCAAAACCTACGTAAAAAGATGCCGGCTTCGAAGTAATTTTGAACCCCTTCTCAAGTGCACTAATGAAATCTTGAAGTTCTTGTTCACTATTAGCAGCAATCAACCCATCATCTACGTAAAGTACAAAGAATATCTTATAAATGCCACTCTATTTTATAAAGAGGCATGGATCTGCTTCACTTCTCTGGAAACCCAAACTGATAATATAATTACCAAATGCTTCATTCCAACAACGGGGTGCCTGTTTCAAGCCGTATAAACTTTCCTTCAATCGGCACACTCTTCCAGAACCATCATTATATCCGTCAGGTTGCTTCATATCTATGATTTCTTTAGGTGCCCATTTAGAAAAGCAGTCGATGCATCTATTTGTGCAAGTTTCATTTTCTCACAGGCAGCAAAACAGAGCAATGTTCCGATTGTAGAGGTTCTTGCAACTGGGCTAAATGTTTGATCATAATCAACGCCTTTCTCTTGTGAAAAATCTTTAATTACTAATCTAGCTTTAAGTTTATCAACTGATCCATCAGCATTAGTTTTAGTCTTGTAGACCCATTTGCATGGAATAGCTTTTTTTCCCGGCAGTAATTCTTCCAAAACGCAAGTTTGATTTTCTCGATGAGCTTCCATTTCTTGATCCATTGCTTCTTTCCAGTCATCCAGTTATTTTGAATGTATAGCTTCATAGTAAGTATCTGGTTCCCTAAACGTTGTTGATGCCATTACATAATCTTGAAATCTTTGAGGACATTTTAACAAGGAACGATCACGCAGTTGAGGTACTGGAATTTCTTGATTCACGTCTCTAGACTCTCTTCCATTCTCCATTACTTTTTCAAAACCTTGTAGCACATTTTCATGAGCATCATAAAACTCCTCTTCTTTACTTTCAATAGTTGTGTCTTGCTTTTCAGGATCATCAATATCCATACGAATTGCCACAGTTTTTCTTTCAAGAAGTGGTTTTTCTTCAAAAATGACATCACGTGATCTAATTAATTTGTTTTCATCTTTATTCCAAATCCTATAACCTTCATTATGGTCGTAGCCAATTAAGATTCCCGTAACTGCTTTCCGATCCATCTTCTTTCTTCTTTGCTTCGGAATGTGAGCGTAACAAGTAGAGCCTATTATGCGAAGGTGTTTTATACAAGGTTTCTTCTTGTACCAAAGTTCATAAGGAGACTTTTTGGGATCACTAGAAACTCCTGTACGATTCAAAATATATGATGCTGTATTAATCATTTCAGCCCACATCAATTGAGGAATCTGACCATGGGCGTACATCATTACTCTGCATACTACCGCCATTTCTACAACTGTGCGGTGTTCCCTTTCATTGCAACCATTTTGTTCAGGAGTGTAAGGCATCGTGAAACGTTGAATTATACCTTCCTTTTCCAGAATTGCTTTAATAGCCTTACTATCAAATTCTCCTCCGTTGTCGCTCAAAATTTCCTTAATTGTGTCCAGCTACTTTTATTTCTGCTATAAACTGAGTCAATTTATTAGGCACATCTGACTTCTCTTTAATGAAATTAATTGATCGAAATTTGGTATAATCGTCTTTAAACAAAACAAAATAACGATACCCAGAAACTGATTCTTGAAAATGACCACGCACATCCGTATGAATTAGCTCTCCGGTGCTGATGCTCTCTTTCTACTTCCAAAAGATAGACGATGAGCTTTACCAAAAATACAACCTTCACAGAGCTAAGAATCCATTTCCACATCAATGTCTAAATTCCTAGAAAGCGTGGTCTTCACGTGTCTCTTATTTTGGTGACCAAACCTTTCATGATATAACTGACGCACATTTTCTTGACTAGCTAGATTTACCTCAGTAGGCAACTGCGGTCCGAGTCCTTTTACAGCAACAAACCTCCAAAACGTTCACGTACACCAACCAACATAACTTCACCAATTTTAAAATTACATACCTGTGATGTTGGTATTAAATGAACTCTCAGGATTTTTATCTTGTGCAGCAAGAGAAGAAAATAAATTATTCTGAATCTTTGGAACATACTATAAGTCTCCCAGAGTGTTTTTTTCACTTTCCATTAACCACTGCTTTAATGTCAACTTGTCAACTGCACCTTTTCCCATAGCCTTAACAGTATCTCCATTGGCAGTAGTTACTGTATGTATTGTAAAAAAAGACTGAAACGACTTGAAAAGTGTGTTATCTTTTGTAATATGACTTGTTTCTCCATTGTCAACATACCAACCATCATTGTCACATTCGACAGACATCCCAACAGAAGTCACAGCTGTAAGAATCATATTTGAAACATTTTCATTTAATAAATTAGAAGGTTCTAATTTCTTACCTTTTTCTTGGTTTGTTTTGATGGCCTTCCATCTTCAATCCATTTTCGACATTTAGAAACTATATGGTTAGGTTTCTCGCAATAATAACAGATCAGTTTCTTTTTCTCATTGGAATACTTCTTTTTGACCTTGACTGCAAGTACTTCAGACTTATATTCACCTCCTTTGCTGGATAGAGCTTTTTCATATGCACATAATTGGTTTGTTAGATTATCCACTGTCATGTCATTTTTTGACATAAGCATCCAACTTGATTTAAATGGGAAATATTCCTCTGGCAATGTTCCCAAAATTTTGCATGTAACTCTGAATTATTCTCACAAGGGAAGTAACAGATCCTTCATGTCGAAACACACCTCGAAATTTTAATAGCATATGCTAATTGATACCAGAAACTCGTATGCGAAAAAATAGCGGCCAGTTTCCATTGCAAGTCCTCCAAATAAAGCCTTGAAAAACACATATAAGTACTAGGAAAAAGATAGACGCCTCTACCGGTCCGTTTGGGCAGCCCTTACTCCAGGCGAGCTGGCGTGAGGGACCCCAAGGTCACGGATGAGTCGGCCGGCCCGTCAGCGGCCCTGCAATAAACAAGGACTGCGTAGTTTCGCACCCAGTTCATCTTTCGCTGTTACAAAAGAAATAATATCTGCAATGGCTACAGAGCAAGTTGTATAAATCCCGTTAACATAGTTGAGTTTGCCTTGTGTTACTTTTGTAACAATGGTGTATCTTCCAAGGGAAGTGTAAATGAAGAAGAACGAGAAATGGGTCAATGTATTATCGAATTGATCGAAAATAATAGCACTGGAGTGGAGCATTACGAGGAATCGACCCTCGTTGTATGCGAAGGAAGTGATTGTGAATCAAGTGATAGTGACAGTGATAAAGACTTACAAAAGCATACTTCTACCACGGGTGATGATATGGGAAAGTGTTTATTAGAATCAGACAGTGAATCCCCGGAAATTAGTAATTCTAAAAGTCAGTCACCTTGCAAATCCTCCGGTTCGGTTTATTATCCAAGCCCTGTGAAAAATACAAATGAGGATGTTAGCATTAGCTACGAGTACAAGAAGAAAGCTATGGAATTCTGGTTGATTGAGGGCGGTAAGAAAGTTTTTCAATATCACATGTCCATAGAAATTTTCGCCGCGTGATGTCAGAGAGACAACTATATTTGTGGAAAAAGCAAGGCAAATCCTAGTGAACACAAAAAAATTATGTATGAGAAACTTTGTCTCGATTTGAACTTGTAAGAAGAACGAATCAAAATGTGAATGATGAAGATCTGCGACAGTGGACCCTGGAAATTTCACAAGAAACTGGCAGCAAAAATAAGAATTTTTCCGCCTCTCACTCCTCGATCAATCTTTTAAAAAAGCGCACAAAATTAAGAGCAGGAAAATAACAAAATTTGTATCACGCACTTACGTTGACGACAAAACACAAAAGAGTGTGCTTGTAGAAGAATTTTTCAAAAACGCCAAAGAGAGATTTTCACATTACACGCAGTAGTCTAATACAGACTAAAGTGGATTTGAAAGCGAAATGCGATCAAAACGGGCTTTGTCGTTTGTTGGAGGAAATTATACACAGACAGTTGCCCAATCAGTTACTGCGTTATCACACTCGTACACTAGAATGCCAACAATAAGTATGGATGGATCTTTGTTGCCTAAATTATTTATAGTGCTGCAGGAACCAAAAGGATTTTTCGGCCCTGTTGTTTTCAAAAGAATGTTTCAAGCCAAAAACATAATTGTTACGACTATAAAATCAAGAAAAATGGGAAAGAAAGAGTTGAAACAGTGGGTTAAAGAGGCATTCTTCCCATTTGTAAGGGGAACGTTTGCTCTGCTTTTAGATTCGTGGACCACGTACGATGTCAGAACTTGTATTGAAGATATTTCTCCAGGCAAGACATTTGAATTGCTCCAGATACCTCCCGGAACTACAGGGAAAATCCAACCACTTGATAAGTTCTTCTTCCGACAGTGGAAAGCTAAGTATCGCCGTTTATCAGAAAATATTGTCTCACAAGTGTATAAGTGCCAACGTTTCCGATAGAGACAATTCTTCAATTGCAATCCTTCATTCATTTTCAATTTTCATCTCCACGTTTCCAAAACAAAGTATTCGTGGTTTGCTGCGAGGTAGATAACAGAACGGCCTCCTGAATTTGTAGTGCCCGTCAAATATTACCTTGAAACTGTGAAAACCCAATGTGAAGAAGAATGTGACAATGAAGTTTTTATTCGTTGTGCATGGTGCCGAACACATTTGTTTTAATCATTCAGTGGAAACCAGTCATTTCTGCTTTTTATTCGTGCCGCACTAACTTGTGACGAGACACTGCTCCTGGCTTTCGCCTGCCCGCGCGCCGGCTCTGTGGCCCGCCTGTTCGGCCGGTCGGTCGGCCGCGCGGTCGCCCGCTCAACGCTGGTAGGGATGTCCAGCGGCGCCGCAACACTCCATTGCTAGTTAAGATTTTAGCTTCAATTTTGGAGCCTTGCAGTGGAAACTGGCAGCTAATATTTTGGATATGGGATTCAGATAGTGCATTGCGTGTGTCATAAAAATTTCGAGGGGTGTTTCGACATGAAGGATCTGTTACTTCCCTTGTCAGTATCTTTAACCATTTCTTCCTTTAATTGAGACCACAAGTTCTTCAGTTTTGATATATGTGTAGCTATATCATCACAAGTATTTTTCTTGAACCCAAAGAATTGTAAACATAAATCATATACCTTGTCTTCTGAAACTCTCTCGAGCAGTGTTTAGATGCATTATTTTCTGTAAAGTATCTTCAGTCATATTTGTTGTTAAAACAATCATAGCATTACTGTCTGCCTTGAGAAATTTGGCGTTTGCCATTTCGTTTGCCGCCTCGACATCAGGATCTGCATCCCTTTCGGGCTTTTCAGGTTTCACTAACGTACCTGTTAAATATTTTGGATGTCTGGGATTCTTGGCGAAACACACAGGCCTATCATTTAGAAACACATGCTACAAACATTTATTCAAACACGTTTTTATACACTCACATAACATAACAGCAACCTTCATCTTTTGTGCACACTAGTGCCAACATAAGAAATGTAAATATTTTACAACCAACACTACCTTCAACCACATCGAGTGCTTGAGGTATACCTCGTAAACAAACATTAGCTTTATATTTCCAGGTACTCCAGTTTGATTTTCCTTCCAAACAGCCAATGTTTATCAATCTTGTATCCATTTCAAGAGGCGTATACAAGCCAATATCACAATGTTATCGACTTCAGTTATTTAATCACTCTCGTCGATATTTAATTCAAAGTCACGTTCCTTCAGGTCAAAACGCACCTGGGTCCACAACCACTTGAATATTTTTATTATCACACGTGATTCTTTGAATTAAACATCAAATTTATTCAAGGCTGACATGTGTACACGGTACTCATAACGTTCTACAACAGTCAAAGTCAACGATATTACACAAATGAAAAAAACAAGTTATTAAATAAACAAGAGAATACAAGAATCACAATATCAACAATTCTGACTGAAGAGGGTACGTATCAAGCAGATGGTGTAACGGTTAGCGTATCGGACTGTTATACCCAAGTTCATTCCGATCGTTAAAATTGGTGATTGTTAGTGTGACCTTTGTTTACAGACCATGGATTGCTGAAGTTATGCCGCTTATCCCTCACTGCCACCCCTCTCAGTCTCAGGCGCGGATCCAGACTTGTCTTTGGGGGGGGGGGTCAGGTTACGACTCGAGTGCAATTTTTTTCGGAAAGGGAGAAGAGTACAGAATGTATTAAGATATATTTGACGTGCATCATAAGTATATCAGATTGATTTTATTATACTTTAAATATATTAGAAACTCAATATACCAATAGTCACTTCAATTTTCACATATCAGGTTCAGATTACTATTGTTTTGAAAACGTTACAACACAATTTCCAATAGAATCCATTTGCTTTTTGCGAATTGTGTAATCACGGAATCAATATTAAGATCAGTATCTCGATGAATGTGCAATAATGCAAAACCAGTAAGCCTATCGTCTTTCATTGTAGCTCTAAGCCAAGTTTCTGAACGTCGCAGGGTCAAAAAAGAGCGTTGTGCTGTGGCGACAGTGACTGGTAGTGTAACCGAGATGGTGAGTAAAATAACGATGCAGTGATAGAAATACTTATCGCACGTATCGATAATCTCAGGTAGTGAATAAGGAATGGCTTGGTTATTTTTTGTTTGTTTTTCTCAATGTGACGCTACCACATGAACACCCACAATTGGTATTCACCTACGACTGCAGATCCCGGAGTGGACAGCAGCTGCTGGTACAAATTCTCCACATTCCATAAATCATTAAAAGTTCGTCCGAGTATGATGTTCTGGGCAGAAAAAAAAACCCTCAACTGGAATAGATTCCTCACGTCGGGAGAAAGTAGTTCAAATCAGAAACCATTTCCCCTTTCTCAATTTTTTTCTTTTATAATGCCATTTCGTATATTAATAAATTTGCACATTTGAATCTCCTTCAATGATTATCCTTTTATAACAATGATACTTCTAAAACTTCATTATAATTTTCGGGACAACTACATTAAGACATACGAACATAAAGAGTTTTAATAAATTGCAAATGTGCCTGACCTGATTCCATTTGGATTGCCAAGGAGCTTTTATTTGGGTATAATTAAAACCCAAATAATGTAACATCATTGCAATACTGTTCATCAATAATGACAGCTTCAAAAGATAATTTTGACACCAGTTTCGGACTCAGCGTCAGAAAAAATAAGAAAATAAGACATTTTAGGCGTCAGACTATTCTCGCTCACCAGCCAAACTAAAATTGTCTAAGCGTTTTTCGACAAGTCTTAACAGTTGATAGTCCCAGTTAACCCCAGTTGATAGTCTTAAGTTGAGCTGAAAGCGGCTTCTTACGTTCTTACAAAACCAGAACAGGAATCAGTATTCAATGATCAAATTAGGTCCGCCGTTACTGATTACGTTAAGCATTACGTTAAATAAATATTGAGTTCGATAGTACTTCCGATTCTGAATTGGACTGTATTATCAAAACCAAATTCTAACAAACATCGGAAAGCAACAATGTCAATTTTAATATACATACGAATACCATTATTATTACTAAGTTTAGCTAGTTCTATTCCATATTGAAACGGTTCCTTAATTCCCCTTTGAATTTTTTAATAATAATAATAATTATTATTATATTCACAAATATCTATTTTTGCCCCAATCTGGGCAGCCAAACTGAAACGGTCTCTATCTTCGCAAATTTTACTAATGTATATATTAATACAACAAACGCAAGAGTGGAACCACTGACCGTTCAAGAAATTTATTTGGGTCGTGAGAGCGCAAAACCCCTCCTATACAGGAAACGGGTGTTTATCATCGATTGTTTCGAATTTGATATGAAATTTACCCTTCCCTCACTCCCAATGAAATAAAACAAGAAAATCTTTCCAAAATTAGTTATTACCAACCCCAAAGCCGGTGCAACCTCACTTATTTCTAACAAGAATTACTTAGCGTCGTTGCCGCCTCTCCTGGCTAGTACAAAAGATTTTACAACACAACAACAAAATACGTTTCAAAAACATATTTTTACCCTTGAAACAGAATAAATATTTACACATAACACTTAAGCTTAACATTTGCAAGACTCATTTGCATACAAGCGCGCATTCGTTCCCTTATTAATAGCCATATTAAATTGAATTTTAAAAATGCATTCCCAATAAGATACATTTCTTGGCCTTCTCACAATGTCGAGAAAGATAGAGCCGAGTCTGAAATTATCACTTCCCTTTGCGTCGAATTCTGTGGCTGCATTACACAGAACCACCTATTTTTCCTAGTTCCATATTACATCCATTTATGTTTTAACTGTGATTTCCAATTGTATCCATCCAAACACCACACTTTATCCGGCATTATAGCTTCTTTCCACCATCCGTACTCTACCATGTCCACAAGCATTCACTCCGATCGACTTCCCTAAAATATTAGAAAAACAACTGCCGTCTTTCTCTTTCATTTGTTACTTGCACGTTCTTCATAAAATTGCGTTTTCTGTCTAACTTTTCCTTGTATCTGATCATATTCCATACGTAAATTAACTATATATTTATTCTCGTTATTCACATATGTTTTATTGCCTTTTCAAAGTCAATTTATTACATTTAACATATTTACTAACATGGCGATTTCGTTACGTAGGGTTCACTTGTTTTGCGACAAAGTTATATTTTCCTTTAATTCTCTTGGGAAACCTAATGTGCACTTGTTCCTTGTCCCTCTAAAATCTCTTATTTATTTATACCGGTCTTATTGAATTTCAACAGTTCCTTGTACTTAATGATTACTTATTACAATTACTTATTCCGGGGTATTAAGTAGATGAATGTCATGACGTTCCCTAACCCGACAATTGTTTATGCAAATATGTATTTTTCCCTATTAAATATATTGAAATTGTAATTTTTGACGAGTTCATCTGGACCGTCACACTATGAACAACGATTGTGACTTTTAAGCTGAGTCCTTATGTTGCAATTAATTTTTCCCACAGTTCTCTCGTTCAATTAGTGACAAATATTCACATTAAGTTGGCAACAATAGTAACGTGCAGTATGATTCCGACTTCCCTAAAATATTAGAAAAACAACTGCCGTCTTTCTCTTTCATTTGTTACTAGCACGTTCTTCATAAAATTGCGTTTTCTGTCTAACTTTTCCTTGCATCTGATTATATTCCATACGTAAACTAACTACATAGTTTCTTGTTTAGATATATTTCTTTGTTACAAAAATATATTTTAAGTGAGCTTGAACACACGTATGTTTTTATACAAATTAAATTCCAACTTCTAAATAAATTCATTAGTTTCAGCTTCACTACATTTTTATAAATTTCTAGAACTGTCTGACAATGTCTCAAAAAACGTCTCGGTTAGTCGCGATTCTGAATGGACACTGGAAAGATGTTTCTAAGAGGTTTTTTCATGTTAGAGTTTCTCCCAAAAATTGCACACAAAATATTGTATTAGCTCATCATGTTGGGGAGGGTCATGACCCCCATGACCCCCCTCTGGATCCGCGCCTGCTCAGTCTCCTCTCTCCACGCAACAGTCTTGACGCCGCGAAGACCCCTTTCCCCGAAGGCGAGAGTTGCAACGGCTGCAACACGAAATATTGTCCGTTTAATTCAAAATCACATTTCAGAAAGTCTAGTTTTATACTCAAATTAATATCAAAATACTAACATATGATACATTATTTTATTCGTTTTTTCATGATCTATCCATTGCTGATGAAAAAAATATATAGTTCCATCAAATATAAAATTTCTCGAAAACTAAAAATATTATAGACAATTTCTCTACGGTATCTTACTTGCCTCATGATTCCGCATTGTTAAGCGAAAATTCCATTTCGATATCCTGAACCGTTTAAAGGTTATGGGAGTGGTCCATAGTTGGTGGGACATCGTGTGTGTGTGTGTGTGTGTGTGTGTGTGTGTGTGTGTTACAGGATGATTCAGTCATCGTTAAAGACGCCGGGACCGTATCCCATATGTAATGTAGACAGAAATGACCAAATTGGATACTCTTCGTCGGTCGTTTAGTTTTGTAAATAATATTTCAATTATTCTGAATTAAATAGTTTTTAATGTATTATAAATAAATGTCATGCGCAATTAGACCGGTACTTTTATTTTTTAAATGTATAAAGTATTCTGTAAGTAAATGTATAATGTATAAAGTATTCTGTAATAGATATTTTTATATTTAATTTATGGGGGAGGGTGATACCGTTAATTTTGCCCCGGCTGGCACCAACTAATTCTACGCCACTGATAATAGTTGTATTAATAATAATAGTAAATATATTAATAATAGTAATAGTTTGTAATATTAATAAATATAATAACAGTAATAAGAACAACAATAATAATAATAATAACAATAATAATAATAATAACAATAATAATAATAATAATAATAATAATAATAATAAATTTCGACCTTATTCTGTTTGAGGTTGTAAATGATATGCACATTTGATGTAAAAGCTCATGCATATTGGGCCCAAAATTTCTCTCCATCAATACTAAACCATAATCCTGCTCCTTTACTATCTTGAGAATTTTAATAATATTCAAATGACTGATGTGCAAAGCATTGCCTTCACTCTTCAATGAAGAAATTTTCATTTTTGGCACTATTTTAACAGCAACTTCTTTGCCTAGAATTAAGCAATTTTAAGATTTTTTATAATACCATGTTTGGGGTTGATACACTTATTTTGGTTTACATACCACCTTTATAATTTCCACGTAAGACTGTCCCAAATGCTCCATTTCCAAGTAAACATTTCATTCCATTTTTGCGAATTGCATCTGGAAGATTAGGTCTATCAGGTGAATCAAGAGATACATATGGTCCTGGCCAGTTTCCAATGTGTTCTTTGCAATTTAATGAGTTCTGTTTCTTAATTTGATAAAAAGAACATTCTGAATCAATTGAATAAGGCACTTCATCTTTACATTTTCTTCTTGCTCTGTAACTAGTTGAAGGCGAACACAAAGCACAGACTTGACGTAAATATGTTGGAGATCTGTCAGAAAAAAGGAATGTACTTTACCATAAATTTACGTATCCTTAAAATTAATGCAGGTGCCACTAAATGTAAGTTTTCACAGCAACATTCCAAAACATTCCCAAATATTAATACCTTGCAATTAATTACGTTTTAATAAAACTGTGTAAATATCCAATAGTATAAGACATTAAATATGACCTTCAAAACTATTGACGTATTACTAATTGAATTGAATTTATATTTATTAGTCTAATTGTAAAAGGAAACATTAATTTTTTCTACACCCATTGTGTAATTCTTTCAATAGTTAGCTGCTGCAGCTCACTACATAATGATAGTCATTATGTTACAGCTTCACAATAGTACAGTTGTTTGACCAATCAGAGAGAAGTTTGCGGTTGAGAAGTATTCAATCATTGACCACCATTCCATAAAATGTTTCGTTGGGTTGTATACAGTCGGTGCTCATTAGGCTGCGCAGTGGAATACATTTTGGTCGTGCTGCGCATGACGTCACAGTCGAGAAAGGTTAAGCAACTTGCCATGTGAAATACTGGCGCGTGTTTGTTGTTTGCGGTTTGGTCGCGTTTTGTGAAATATTGGTGATACCGAAATTATACATTATCAGGATTTAGATTACACAACATTAACTTAAAGTTGTTTTTAGTGTCAGAGAAAAAAATGGTGTTTTGGAGTGTGTGTTTGTGAGGTGTGTTTATGTATACAAGTTGAGGATAGGTTAGGTGAGGCCAAGGGACTCATTTTATTATATACTGTGAACATACCAAATTATGCAATGGCAGTTAGTGAAAACTACAATCAAGAAACTAAAGGGAGTGATGTATGTAACGTATTGCATGCAAGGTTTGGGTGAACACTTAATAACGACACTTTATATAAGTCACAAATGCATACGTAACTGTGTGTTTATTCACTCTCACAATACAATACTGCAGTGGCGTAGCGTCAGGGGACGCTGAGATGCTGAGCATCCCCGTATATAAGAACCTTAAATACTGTATTGATAATCTTACAAGTGGTCTGTTGAGCGAAACACGTTTTTATTAATTTAAAATTGATTTCCTATGATTGAATTCGGCGGGATGTTGAAGCTGGCCTCTGATTGCTTGGAAGCTAAAATACTTCAGCGTCTGCCGCCAGATTGCGACGAGCAATGACGCATGCGCAGATGGCGAGGTTCCCCTCTCCCCTCTTCACCCCTGGCACAGAGAAACCCGACTGCTTTACACTAGCGTCTACTGCGGAAAGAAGCTCGTTTGTGCACGAGAGCGCAGCACACTTCAGGCGTTCAGTAAGTTATCTCTCTCTCTCTCACTCGGGAGTCCCCGCTTGGTCATGGGTACAAACTGTAGAAATAGTGCCTGACTACTATTTCTTAATTAATATCCAAGAAATTGTATTATCTCTTAAATAGATTACATATTATTTAAGTCTGCAATATATAAATTAACAAATGGTCTTATTGCCATTCGCGTATAAGAATTAAAGCTGAGCCATTGTATAATTTGCTTTCAAGACATCGGCAGCCCTGACTGCTGTGAGGATTTTGTGGGAAGCGCCTACACCGTCGATCGTCGTAAGCAATCGAGATCGTGGAAGTAGTCCCAGTGTATCTGCCTTGTGTTGCGTTCGCCTGTTAGACGAAGTAGTTGATAGTGACATTTTGTGTGTTATTGTTGAGCATCCCCAAACGTGTGAGTCACGCTACGCCACTGCAATACTGACTGGTCATGCCTCGTATTACAGATGTGCTACTCGATAGATCGATACAAGGTTATCGTTACATCTCCCTTCTCGAAACAAAAATTATTATTTATCTTTGATTATATTGCACATTGAAATTATGAATCAAATACAACACTTTATTTTTTAAAGAACTTTGTTAATCTTTAAGCTACAAATTTCAAACATTAACTAATACATTTTCTTGATCAAATAGTTTTTAATAGAGATTAATATTTACAAGTTTAATCTAACAACTGGTTTCACAGTTCTGCCATATCTTGATATGTATTTGGATGAATCTAAAGAGGATTGTTTTGTTGCATTGGTCTCAACCAAGGCTGACTTAACTGGAGTTTTTCCTCGTTGATATCATCTGAATTGGTGAAGGGTAATTGTGATCTTTCGGGCACATCCGCTGTTGGATATTGAATTGTAGACTGCATTCTCCTATCACTATCTTGATGTGGTTCCACCTTGAAGTTTGTGGTAATTGGTGTTTGGTAATTGTGCCTTCGATATTCGTTGGTCTGATGAAACTGGTGTTTCGTCGCATAATCGATCCATCATCTTTCTGAATCATAAAAGAACGATCAGTAACTGGATGTAATATTTTGCCAGAATACCATTTGTTGTCTGTGTCCCTGATCAAGATTTTCTCGTCATTTTGATATCTTTGTGACTCTTTGGCTCCGCGATCAGAATATTTCTTCTGTTGTGCTCTTTTTTTCTCAAGCTTCTGTGATACGTCGGTTTGTAGTGTAGGCTGAAGATGGTTGTTGGAAAGAGAAATTGGCGTTCTCGTATTCCTTGCAAATAATCTTAAAGATGGAGTGCCAAGTTTTTGATCCCGAGGTGCGTTTCTTGACATTAGTAATGCCAGTTGATCTTCACCACTGATGTCACATCTCTTCACTAGTTTTTTTTGCAATATCCACATACTTTTCCGCTCATCCATTTGACCTTGCAAAATGAGGGCTCGATGTGACAAGTTATGCGTTCCATTCCTTTGCGAATTTTGCAAATTCTCTCGATGAATATACTGCATTGTCAGAATGGAATTCTTATGGAACTCCATGAGTCGCAATCCAAATTTTAAACTGACTTATCATTTCTGATGCTGTTGTCCTGGTCAATTTCTGTACTTCATAGTATCCGCTGTAGCTGTCTGCAAGAACAATACTCTGACGGAAAATACATCTGACGATACTATTTCGAATGGTAATTTTGGTATTTTCTTCATGATGATTGTTTCCTTGTTCGGTTTGCGCTGTGTATGTTGACAGGTTTTGCAGGATTCTACCAATCTGAAAACATCTTTTGTTATACCTTCCCAAATTACGAATTGTCTAGACCTTCTAAGTGTTGCTTGTATGCCTGGATGTCCTTTGTGAATTACTTCCAAAACTCTTGATCTTTCGCTTTCGGGAACGAACACGCGATCTCCTTTGAAAATTAGCCATTCACAATGTGATAATTCGTCTCGAAAGGTGAAGAAGGTTCTCAATATCTGCGGTACTTGAAGAACGTCGTCAGGCCATCCTTTGTTCATCAACTTTATGAGTGCCTGGCAGGTTGGATCTTCGAGTGTCGATCTTCTGAAATCTTCAGAGACGCTTTCAGTCATTGATAAAACCGTTAGAACCTGAAGTTCCTCCTCATCCTCTTCATAGGAATCTTCACAATGTCTGCTGAGTGTATCAGCAATTTTCAATTCGCTTTCTTGTACATTATGTTAGGGCTGTACTCCTTGAGATCTAGCAATATTCTTCGTAGTCGCGGTGGTGCATTCACAAGCGGTTTCTTCGAAATTGTTTCTAAAGGATTATGGTTAGTTTCGACTGTTACTTTTTTACCCCAAACATAGTCATGAAATTTCTTACAGCCGTAGCGAATTGCCAATGCCTCCTTAACAATCTGGGGATAACCTTGTTCAGTGCTGTTAAATGATTTAGTAGCATAAGCTACCGGTTGACCTTTTTGCATCACGACTGCTCCTAATGCTTTCGATGACACGTCGACTGATAATTTCACATCTTCTTCTACATCATAGTACCTCAAGACAGGAGTGCTGGACAGTGCTTCTTTTATTCCTTTGAATGCCTGTTCTTATTCCGGGCCCCAAATCCATGCGATATCATTTTTCAATAAGATGCGTAGTGGAGCTGTCAATTGTGATAGACGTGGAACAAATTTTCCCAAGTAATTAATCATGCCCAACAGTCTCTCTAGTTCTTCGCAATTCTTCGGAACTCTGAGCTGCTTTATTGCGTCGACTTTGGTCTCATCTATTTCAAGTCCTTTATCTGATAAGACGAAGCCCAAAAAATTAATCCTTTGTACATTGAGCACTTTTCTTTGGAGTTTCAAGCCATTTTCATGCAGTCTTCGAAGTTCTGTTTCAGTTGTGTCTCGAAGTTTCTGCTCTGTACTCGCATGAATTAGTATGTCGTCCATTGCGCATTCTACGTTTGGAATGTCCTGTAGAACCTCTGACATAATCTGCTGAAATACTTCTGGAGCTGAGGAGAGTCCAAACGGAAGTCGCTTATAGGAATAACGGCCCCATGGTGTTGCAAAAGTTCAGTATTCTTGCGTTCTCTCGGTGACTTATTTGCCAAAAACCTCGAGTGCAGTCCAGACGTGTGAAATACTTACTACCGGCGATTCTTGCTGCGATGGCTTCAATTGTGTTTGAAGGGAAATGTCTTCTTTTAATATTTTTGTTCACGTCCGTAGGGTCGATACACAGGCGAATTTTGTCCCCTTTTTTGCCGATCACTAGAGGCGATACTGCTGCTGTTGGCTTTGTAACCGGTTTGAAGACGTCCATTTTTACCATTTTGTCGAGCTCCTGTTTCACTGCTTCTTTTATGGCTAATGGAATCGTTCTAGCTGGACAGATCTCGAAGCTTGGATTTTCAACAAGGTCGATGTCGTATTCGTACCCTTTAAAACACCCCAAACCGTTGAAAATCTGCTTCTCGTCTAATTTTGGATTAATCTTGACGCTCTACACCCTAACAGTTTTTCTTCTTCACAAGTCTTCTTTCCTATTATTGGTTGAACTTTTTCCTTCATAATCAAGAATTTTAGCTCAGTGTTTCTATTCTTGATCTTACATTTCAGTTTCAGTTCACCTATAACACTTAGCTTGTGATCACTGAATGTTTCTAGCTTTTTCACTTCGTATTGTTTTATTTCACCAATAGCACCAAGTTTTTCAATTATGTACAACGGAAGAACATGGCATTGAGCACCGCTAACTTAGCATGAAACGCTTTGTTTCCCACCTTTATTAATACCATCCAATCTTCTTCTTTTGATGGTACTGTGATGCTGCCAATGTACATCGTGTCACTACTATTTGACGATTGAGAGTTTGCTTCGTCGTCTTTCGAGTTGTGTACCACATGAATCTTCTTTTTGAACCTGCAACAAACTTCAAAATGTCCCAACTTTCCACATGTGTTGCATTTCCTCTTATATGCTGGACAAGATCGCTTTCCGTGTTTAGTACCACACCGTTTGCAATCGAAATGGTCACTATTTTTCTTTGTTTGTGTCTTTTTCTTCACTACGGCAACTGACAACTGCGATTCGTTGTTTTGCTCATGTCACTGGCTTGTTTGTGTGCCAACTCACTTGCTTGACACATTTGTACCATTCTATCGTAGGTTAGGTCTGTAGTACCTAGCAATCTTTCACGTAATTTTCATCTTTTATGCCACTGACAATTTTGTCTTTCGTTTTTCATTCGTTTTCATTTCAAAACATTCGTTTTTCTAGTTCACCAAAATTGCATTTGCTTGCTTGTGTTGTTATTCGAATCAGAAAACTGTTCAAAGTTTTCGTCTGCTTCTTGTACTAGTTTATGAAAAACGTATGCTTCATATATTTCATTTACTTTTGGTACAAAGTAATAGTTAAATTTTTCCATAATTACCTGCAGGTTTGTTTGTTGATCTTCTGTGAGGTTAAACGATTCAAATATTTCTTTATCTTCATAACCTATTGTGGTCATAAATGTGGCGACTTGGACTTCGGGCGGTTCTTTATCCAACTGTATTGCTTTTGAGTACCAGTTGTACGACACTTTCCACGTTTTCCATTCCTGTGCCAAGTTTTTACCAATACCAGGGGTTTCGGTTGCCGAATGTTTATGCGATGAGCTAACCTCTGATCTTGTACGTTTTCTTCAATGTTCGCCATTTTCTTGTTTTGGCCGATTTTTCCTACGTTTAATCAAACAAATCCAATAACTCCTGACATCATGTAACGTATTGCATGCAAGGTTTGGGTGAACACTTAATAACGACACTTTATATAAGTCACAAATGCATACGTAACTGTGTGTTTATTTCACACTCACATACAATACTGACTGACCTGGTCATGCCTCGTGTCACAGATGTGCTATTCGATAGATCGATACAAGGTTATCGTTACAATGTAGTGTATTATTCATTTCCGCAAGATCGTATTCTGATAGGAAAATGAGATTCATGTTTGTAAGCGCGCAGACTCATTTAATGTACATGTCACTATATGCAGTCTCCGTTTTAACACAAGACGATTACTTGCAAGATTGCAATATGAACTGCAGGGAAATTAAAATTATGCCCAAAACTGACACCGGTTCATATCAATATGTTTGAGAGGGATCGTCAAAAAGTTCATCTTGCTTGTCAACTACTGTCAAATCATGTTGCTCAGGCAAAATCTTACTTCATGCCTTATGAACAAGAAATGTCTAATTTTATTAAGTAAGTAAATTATGTTTGGCAAAATGGATTCAAGAAGCTCTGAAATCAGTCGATCGTCCTATTGCAAATGCTTTGGAATGCAAATGGAAGCTCCAAGAACAATTACTGAAACATTTTATGCAATTTGGTAAAAGAAACACCTTACTTCCATTTCAAAAAGGATTCATAATTTCAATTCGTTTCTCTGAATTCTTGTCACAAAGAATTTAAAAATACATCCCTACATCTCGAGTCAATCAAGACTGCCTGGAAAATTTGTTTTCTAGGATAAGAGCAATAGGGCGAACATACGATCAAACATCTCCCTGTTGAATTCAAAAGTCATTTACGCATTATTATAATGGGCAGAAATGTTACAAATAGTATAACATTAAACAGTTCTTGTCATGTGGTTTTTGACCAATATATTAATGCGTATCTCACATCTTACTCGGGTTAACTCCTAATGTGGAAGGAGCATTGAAAGGGGTACAGGATGACTCTCAGGTATAACACGAGATGACGTGAAACGTTTCCGTATTATGCAACTGAAGGTCTACGCTGTATAGCTGGATGCATAGTCCAGGGTTGTAAATCATATATTGTTCTCTTGGCATTGATTAATGAACATTGAGATAGTTTTCTTCTCATTGCAGTGGAGTTTGCATAGAAAATGTCTCGGGCGATTGATTATCCCAGCAAATAATTGGTTAAACACAATAAAAAGAATTTGAACTTATGTTTTCACAATTCAGTGGATAGCAGTACAGCAGGAGACCCAGGAAAATTTTGTCACAGAAATTTCAATCTTTGAATCCTCGAGTGGTAAAGTTGTGTGCCAGGACAAGGATTATTACGATTCGACATATTTGAATATTGAAGCTAGAGCAAGAAGATCTGTCTGAACTTCACAATCGAAAGGCAAAACAGTGGTAGGCTTCATTTTTCTTCTGTTTCAAAACAAAGTTAAGATATATGTTAATTTAATTACCTTCTCTTGTTTTCGTATTTTGCAATTTGTTTTCAGAATAACTAGGGGTAATTGGGATGCCATAAAATGGATTAGACATGGATGGTTATGATTATGATTATGATTATGGACACAGATTAAGTAATGGATTAAGAAAAAATTTAAATCATATGAGCCGATTACATTTCAGTAGAGTTAAAATCCTCTGCAGAGCGCTATTAGAATCATTTATGGCTGGATTAACACTCCCTTTAAAAAAGCTCCTTTCAGAAACTAGATATTGATTTCAGATATTTGTTATTCTTTATTCTGAGTAAATATTAATAAATATCCTTCCGTATTTTGGAATATTTAGCGATACTTGACATGTCTTCGAGCATAAAAAAGCAAGGCGTCTGCACGGGCGCGACGGCGAGTTGTTCTCGATAGTGACGTCATGCGCAGAAGCCAATGCGCAGCCACCCAATTTGCTCTACCTCTTAATCTAGGTCCTTGGATTGTATATTACACTGCGATTTTTGTAACTTTGCCTCTGATAGAAATCAGCTTTTTCGCTGCATGCATCGGGAGCTTATATTTCGTTTACAGTGACGTCACTATGGTGACGTTCAAGCTCCCGATCGGATGAAACCATCAACAAGATGATTCCTGTCAGGGGCAAAGTTCGAAAATCGCAGTTACTTTGCCAAGAAACTTCCGGGAGAGGGAGGGGACGGTAACCGCGCATGCCCTCCAGTTTTCAAATCTCATAAGAAAATCAGAATACTGAATCCCCCTGTGAGAAGTGTATCAGTTATTAAGCTTATAAGATATCAGAACATACTGAACTTTAATGTCATTTTTTAATAAATTGTATAGTCCTAAATTAACTCGTGTCTATTCTGCTCATTTGAATATCATATATCCTTCACCACCTGGAACATCTATTTTAGCAGACTCTCCACTGTCGCGTTGGCTGAATACTGCATGTCAGTCACATAACCGTCCAATGTGAAAGTTTGACTTATAGCAGTTATCATTAGTTGAAAAAAATTCTGTATGAAACTACATGTAATGGGTATTAATACAAGAGTGTAAAGTGATATTGCGATAAGAGCGAGTATCCTAACTTCACACGGATGTATTAATACTCATTAGGTTATCGTTTCATAATGGTCTAACTGGTCCTTAATGTCTCATACTAAAGATATGTGGGCAATGAGCTTACAATTAATACAAGATGAACAAAAATGTATGATTTACAATGCAACTTTTCCGAAATTTCGAATATATTATAGCCTCAGTTTAAACAATACCGTCAAAGAGGATAACTGGGCACAGTTGTGTAACTTGGGACGTTTTACGACTTTTCTGTACACAACTGGTTGTATCAGTTGTGTTCTGGGGTTTGTGTCGGAAACAGCGCCGGTGTTCACGACGGTTTAAAGAAGTTATATAATCATCTTTGTAAGTTTCTCTTAATTTTTTTTATGGAAAGTTCCTACGTCTGGCTAGATACGTATAAATTGAGACACTGTCCCAGTTGCCCAACATTGCTAATTTATAGGAATGAAAGAATAAAAATATCAAATTCAGTTTCAGATAAATGAATATGAATGCAAAGAAAATTAGAGCAAAGAAAAGGCGAAAAAGTATCAAGAATTTGACCAAGAGCAGCTGGTCAAAGCTCTGAATGAAGTGTGTGTTGATCCAGGAAAAACTGTGGCCCCAGATGAGTTAAATCAAGAGGTAGAAGAACAAGTAGTCTAGAAATATAAGAAACCTGCATGTCCTTCCAAGAAGCAAAATAAATCATTAAAAGAATCTACTGATGAACCATCAGTTGCCTACTCAATCCGACATTTCTTTATTCTTATTTGTTTATGTATTGTCTTTATATGAGATATAATTAAATATATTTATATTTTAAACGATTAATTTCTTGATTTACAATATGCCTTCCTTAAATTTATTTTGTCCCCCAAATAAGTCATTTACCAGTATTTTTTTAAAATGAGTTTCCCACTTTATTGTAAAAATCAGTTATACTTATTTCACAATATCTACTGTGTATAGATATGTGCCCCAAATTAGCCTGCCTAATCATGTCATTTTAAACACAAATGTGTGTTGCAAGTTAGCAAACATACTCCACATTCAACAAATTAAGCACATATTCCTACGTACTGACTAAGGCCAAAGTTTTGTGGTAAAAAACATTTCTCTTCCTCCAACTAATATAGGCAGGGTTAAACTACCAACACTGAAAGTGTCCCAAGTTATCCTCTTTGACAGTATTGGTTCAAACACTCAAAGAAATCTGCTGTCACCTGCCATCATTTTTTGCAAATTTTTGATGGTAATTACTCCAATTTCTAGTCAATTTTAACATTACATGAACTTTATTTTCAACAAATGAAATCTTGCTGAATGTTAATTCATTTAATACTATTGCAAATTTATGTTAAAATTTGCTTATAAACAGAAGTCAGATGCATCATGTAAATATTTTACAGTATCTTTGCAAATATTGAAAAACCCAACCAATTTCTGGTAACTAAAAAACACATTATAAACACTCCACTTAAAGAATCACGAAAGTTGCAAAACATTTCTCATAACTGATTAAAACTTTAAATTAATACAATGATTTTGTTCACTTTTCCAACACCAATTTGAATACTTTGATAAATGGAACCAATTTGATAAATTGAAGAATAGAAAGTAAAAACTATTTTAGAAGATTGTGAATATTGACAAGGAAAGAATACAATGCCATAACAAACTACCCACATACTCCCAAAAGGGCACGTTTATTCTATTTTCGAATATATTACCTATTCATGGTATCCATTGCATAAACAATCCACATTTCTTTTTTATCAGTCTAAAATCTTAGATACAACAAAATACAGAATTGACCCACCACTTCTGACTACTACATTACTTTCGTAGTTCATGCAAGTGGATTTTAATACTCTTTCAATTTAACTTTATTTTAAAATCATATATCTACTCATACCTTGAACATGCTGAACCATGCGAGTTTTTGATTACTGGTACGACATTTAATGACAATGAATGTTTTGTTTGATATTTATAGGCGATAATTTAAAAGGCTTTGATAAAATGTTTAAAGTTCGTATAGGACTTAGTGACATCGCTGCACATTTCACCTAAATGCACGAGTGTTGATAAATGATTATCTTCTCGTTCTAGTTAGAACACTGAGTTTATAGAGATATTCAGGAGATATAGAACAGAGAGATTACAGGGACCGCTACTGCAATTTCCATAACTGGAAAGAAAAACATCTCAGGTTGGTAATTACCCTTAGAAATCAATTAGGCGCGTGTGCTTCTACTTCGTATGGTTCAAATTACAAGGGGTGGTTGTAGTATTCCAGTGTTCAAGTAGTCTATACAGTATTTCTTAGCGAGTTTTTGGTAAAAGTACTTTACTTAAAAGTTTGAACCGTCGCAAATTACAAATATTCATTTTTTTTGCAGCTGCCGTCAGAACCTTGCTTTGTGAGTCCTCAAAATGCTAATGTAAGCTAGAAATAGTGTTACTTGAAATTTAAGCTAGGTTAAATGAATTGAAAAATATAAGGATATTCCTTTGATGACGAATGCAGATTTTGGATTTTTTCATATTTCTCACGGACACTGGAAGCAATTTTTTGCAATTTAGCGTTTTTCAAATTTAAAAATAAAATGTTTTCAAACGCAATTACAAATTTTGCCGTCAGAACGCAGCACACTTAATACATAGTTAATGTGCCATTTGCTTACAATTTTCGTATACCGTCACAAAAAGAGTGAGTTTTGTAATGCTGCACGAAAATGCCGATTTTTCGACAAATTAACACGTTTGTAACTCCCTGATACAGAAAAAGATTTTCCCGAAATTTGCTTGCATCTATATAGCCCTTTAATTATACTTCTGTATTGTCAAAATCCACGTTTGGCAGGCCCACTATGCCGAAAAAGTGTCTTTTCTCAATACGTCTTCCAATCTACATCTGTCCACCACGAACGAAACATGATGTCACGGCTCCTCGAATTTGAAACGGATATTTTAGTTTTTGAAGGGTACTTTACTTGAAAGTCCCTAGGACTACATTTTCGAAATATTCTTAAAGATGGCTGCAATTTTTTTCAATTTTTAAACATTTATTTATTTACTTTTTCCAATAGAGCAATATTCTCTTTCAAAAATTGCACCGGTCCAATTTTCAGTAACACATATGAATTTTCGAAATATGCAAAAGTTTAAATTTTTTGTCGACATTCTCCTACATTATAGAAGAAAGACGTTTTACTTCCTCGCACTTCTTAAAAGAGAAAGTATTGTTTTCGTGCGCCCTGAAGAGGGCGAATTTCCGGCAGAAAAACTCCTGTTGCTCTGGTGACGAAAAAGCGATACAACAGTATATACTCGTAGTTTCTCACAAATGAAATTTTCGAAAATTCAGAGAGTTCAACAAAAATATGTCCTGCGGCTCTCTCTTAAGCGACCATACGACCCTATGACACTGGAAATAATTTTGAGAAAAAATTTGGAAGTGTTTGTGAAAATGCTTTTTTTAATCGCATCATTTGAAGCATAAACTAAGGGAAAACGACCAGTTTTTTGAAAAAAGAAAAAAAAAAAGATCATGAGTGCATGACCTTTTTTAAAAAGATCTTTTTCAGATCAGATTTTGTTTAAGGCAAAAATCTTTATCTTCAAATTTGGAGTTTTGAAATGCTAAATTTATGCAATTTTCGAAAATACTTAAGAGCTTGTCTGAAATGAGACTTGCACCAATTTTTTACCGTCCTTTGATACATAACAAGAATAAAAAATAAAGAAAAACTTTGGAGCCGTCTTTGAAAAAATAATTGTTCAATAGATTTTAAAAATTACCTATATTTCACAAAAAATACGAACGTGAAAAAGAACGACAAAATTCTCTATCTTCAATATTGTAATTGTAAGAAGACGCCGAAATAAATTTGAACTTTTGCAATTTTCGAAATATCAGGGATTTTAATGAGAATGAGATCAGCTTTTTTTTCTTAAGCATTGCTTTCGCTACCTGAGGACGAAGTTTAATTCAAAAATTTGTAGCCATTTTTGAGAAAAATTTCAGAATGTTGTTGAAGCTTGATGTAAACCACCACCAAAATTCAGGATACCCATTTGAAACTCAAAGGGCCTCGAGTTCATTTAAATCGATCGAGGAATATCAGTTATGGAAAAAATCGGCTAACGGTTTAGGTGCTAGCGGACCACAGATACACAGGCGTTTTGCCCTCAATCGATTATTCGATATAAAGTATCAAAACTATAGTGCGATTTTTCTAACTTTGTCCCTGAAGGCCCGTCTTCAGGATGGAATATGACACGGCATTTCGCGACGTTCTCAATCGTACCGCCAGGTATCGCATGATCGCGACCGTATCAAGCAGTGCTTGCGACCATGCGACTTCTAGCGGCACAACGGAGAAAGACGCGAAATGCCGTGTGATATTTCATCGCGGCCACAGTGACTTGGGGGGCAGAGTTAGAAAAATCGCGCTATAGTGGTGCTACCAAAGCACATACTTTCTCGCACTGCTTCTACATGATCCTAAATGCTATTACATTACTACATAAAGCAGCAAAAGTGTTTTCTACCAGCAAATTCTTTTCCCGTTCTGCGACGCGAACGCAAATCCTCAGAGCCAATGTGCCGACACTCATACCACTACGACAACCAAGTGCCGTATGAATCGAACTCGGGCAGTCATAAAAGGGTACATGCGAAATGCAGGTAAAAAATATTGAGACAGGGCATAAAAATTCCAGCTGGACATTTTTTTTACTTTATTGTTGAAATTCAAATCCAACTAGTGACGCTACCAAAGCTCATTGCATTGTTTCTAAATTAACCACAATATTATACTTCTACATAAAACAGCAAAAATGTTTTCAACCAGCAATTTTTTCCGTTCCGAGACCCGAAATCAGATCCTCAAACTTAACGTGGCGGCACTTATACCATTACGCCACACTAGCAACGTATGGATCGAACAGAACCATAAAATGAATCCTGAAACTCATATTTAAAAGTATGTGAACCTTGACGTCTGCAAATTTCGAAAACTTCAACAGACATGTCTAGTGACCAAGAGGAAGAAGATAGAAGCAGTGCAAATTCGTCTGTTCCTGGCACATCGACAGAACTGGACAGTGACTCAATTCCAATTGAAAGAAGGGTATTCAATAGTGTTACGTGATTTTTCTGAATATTATTCATTTGTGGTTCAAGACGCAGTTCAAGGAGTTCACTGGAACAACGAATAAGTTACGGAGCATCCATTTGTCACTTATAAAGAGAGCACAGAAATTAAGCACACCATTTTCGTTGCTATTTCAGAATATTTAAAACACGATACCACCGCCTTTCATTTATTCCAGAGTCATTTAATATATTTTATGAAAGAAATGCCATTAACAAAACAATTCCGATGGAGCAAGTTATCATAAAAATAGAAGGAACTTTATAAATTTGTCATCTTTGTCATAAATGTTTCGGGGTTCCCACAGAATAACACGTTTTTCAACATCGCACTTTAAAGGGCCCAGTGATCGAGTTCGGGAACCGATCAAGCGTTTAACAGCATGCGACAGTTTTCAGCCATAGAGAACCAATAAATTCTCCTCGTAAGTTCTTTACATGGATTCAAAAAAACATCCTGAATGTTAAAACACATTTTTACCACTAAGGATTATGCTGCAGAGGAGAAAGCGAAAAAACGAGAAACGATTTTTAACTGCCCGAAGGATACCTGACACGCAATCACTTCACGTATTTCTACCGTACTAAAAAAGAACCATAATTGCAAAAGTGTTTTCAAAACCTGAAGATATGATATCTGTGGATATCTGTCGTGATTAAAACGTTTGCTTGTGTTTCCTTAATAAGTTGTAACGTAAATTAAACTGTATATAAAATATTACGAATATCACTTCTACATACCCAGAACCTGCTGGCCGAGATACGTACGTGAGTAGTAAATACATTGTTCCGTCATTGTTACATGCTCCATTGTACATGCTCCATTGGAAAAGTGAATTACGGTTACCATTTTCAAAATTGGTTCATTTTTTTCAAAAATTATTTAAAAACAATTTGTAATATTTATTTTTGAAGTTGTACAGCATATCAAATAAATAGTTATTTATGTCATGAGCCCTTAAAGACTAATAGAAGAAGTTATATACAATATTTTTGTTATTTCTAATTTTTCTAGTTATTCAAAATAATCATTTAACACTTTAATGAGTTAAGATTTGCCATTACTCTCGATGTTCTGTGGATTGTTGATACAGGTTCTAGGTAGTTTTTAAATAACATTCGCAGTGCAGACAAGGACAAAGTAGGGAAAGGACGAAGAGGGCAAGGGGACAAAATGGGAAATGGGACAAGGGGGAAAATGCGCCAAGACGACAAATGGGTCAAGGGACAATGGAACAAAGTGGGAAAATGGGACAAAGGGACGAACTGAGACAATGGGAATTGGGGATAAATGGGACAATATGACAAGGGGACAAATGTGACAAGGGGGAAATAGGACAGGTGGGCTAATTGGGACAAGGGAGCAAAGTGGAACAAGGGGCAAACTGATACAAGGGGCAAAATGTAAGAAGGGGACCAAATGGGACAAGGAGAGAAAATGGGACTGGGAGAAAATTGGACAAAGGACAAATGGAACTAGGGGATAAATGGGACTAGGGGTCAAAATGGGACAAGATGGACGTCGGGACAAGGGGCAAACGAAAAAGGGGGTCAAATGGGGCAAGTGGGACATGAGAACAAAATGGACGAATAGGGACAAAAAGGACAAGGGCCAAGTGAGACAAAACATTTATCCGAAGATTTATGAACACTGGTGAAATCTAAACCCAAGAGTCCGCTAAAATATTTTTAATAGACTCTCGAATATTTTAGCGGCCGTTGCTATGGACGCATTCTTAAAGCATTGTTTAGATGGTTGGTTACTAAGAAGCTAAGCGCGTGTTTAACGACGTAAATAACAAAAAACGTATTTAATTACCTTAATAGTTTGTGTTTCTACTTTAAGTACTTTCCAAGTTATTGCAAATTCAAAATATCGATGCCCCAAAAGACGCGGTTTTGCTCAAACTTTTAAAAATTCATAACTCAGCAATTACGAGTATATGCATAATGCAAAAAAAATGTCTCATTAATTTTATCATAGTTGACATAAAAATAATTACGACATCTAAGAAGTCAAGCTCAAAATGGTGTTCGATTTCACATGGAATGCCCCTCCTGTTTTCACACACCTGTATGTGTATCTTCTTGTTTAAGGTAGCTATCTACCTGAGAAAAAAATTCTATTTTGAGTTTATTTTGTTTTCCTTTGTACATTTTTTTCTTTATGATTTTAGAGATCACTTTTTTTCAATTTGTTTATAAATAATTGGCAAAAATGCAGGTTTTTACTTCATAACTCTCCAACAAATTGATATATTTTGATAATTCTCTTTTTAAATTAATCACAATTGAATTATCTAGTGAATGAACTAGATTAGTAAAGATACTGAGAAAAGAAAAAAAGTCAGGATTTGTTTATTTGAGAAAAAATTGTTTATAAATTTTGTCTGGACATTTCTATTCATAAAACTGAAAATGTTAGTAACAGATTAACTAATCCAGTTCATTCATGAGAGAATTTCATGGGTTACATGCTGCAAAAAGAATTAAATTCTTATCTTTAATAGTTTTTGATTAATGTTTGAAGTGCATGAATATGCTGAAAATTTACATTGCGAGAAAATGTATCTGAAGTTCACTCACTTAGAGCTTGTCAGTTGACACTCTCTTCAAAAGAAATATTTTCTCAAATTAAGAAACGTAGGAAGAAACGGTTTAAAGCATTTAAAAGAGAATCCAATAGGGCATATCATTTTCAGGTAGACAGATACCTAAAGGGAGAACATTAACTGAATAAATGACAAATTTAATGATCTTAATGCACTCCAGTGGCGAGGCGTTAGGTTTTAGTGTAGTAATCGCAGGCTTTCCCGAATGTCAGTGGAGCAGGGGAGGGGGGTCGCCTTATTTTTCGCGGGGAATTCTGTCTTTCCATACAACGATTCAAATTACGTTGATATTTTCTTAAAATACTATAGTTGATATCTTCTCGTGTTTTTCCAATCATTTCAATTACAATTTTTTTGAAAATGTAAGTAGCCTATATTCGAGAAATTCAGAGTTGAAATGAGGAGGGTTCCACAATTTCAATTATATATTTTTACGTAGAACCTTCAAGAATAACAAACTAAACTTTTTCAAAATGAGGTCTTAATATAATGTCATGTTCGATGTTTTGAAAATACAAATAGTTTTGATATTTTTCACTATGATGTTTAGGCCTATTTTAATAACGTTGATTTAGGTTTCTTTCGAAGGCATGCAACACATGACGAACACACCAAAACTGGGAGGTCGGAACGTCGTGGAATGTAGTATTTCAGATTAGCTCAGGTTTCGGTTTGTTCTAGTTCGTATACTACTCTACTTTTAAAATTAATATGTGTACTGTTTATTTTGACCACAAATTTAAACGTGTTTTCTGCCGAAAAACGACACTTTATCCCTGTACATGGCTGACTCTACACTTTGTAGTCGGCCATGCCCTAAAGCATTACATAACGTTCTCTTAATAAGAAGTAATTATAAGAAAATAATAGTGGCCCTACGACTGCACTTACTTTCCCGTATTAGAGGAAACAGCTACGTAGTATTGAAATATTGCACTTTCTGCGCTACTAACATCTTAGCTTACAACTTACTGTTTCCATCGCAGTGTTGTCAGAACTTTGTGAATTCTACAACAGCACAAAACTAGAATACAAAATTTTTGTAAATCTGTATTGGAAAAAGAAGCCTGATACCCTGGGCAATATAGAAATGCATTCCATAGGGCCATGATTAGAGAAGAGTATTTTAAAACCATGCAACAAATTCTCTACTCACTACAAATGGTACAGCATTTGGTGCAAAAACTAAATATTTTCATGCAAATATCAACATAAGTTAAACAATTATAACTCCTTTTCATACAGCTCCATCAGGTCACAACAATGACACGTAATTCACAGATATTCGCGAGCGCAAAATGAATTCCATTGTTGCAGACCCTGCAATGTCGCTATTCTGAGAGCTATTACTTATTTTGACTTATTTCAATTATTTCAAAATAAACAATTTCTAAAATATTAATGTGTAAGTGTATAACAAAAGTTCGAATGTAAGAAACGAAGGAAGATATAATATACAAAATCGCACATACTAATTTAAGACGCACCCAGCTGTCCGAAGCGCAGTAAATTTACAGCGGGCTATTATGTTTGTCACAAAATTATAGAAAAACTACTCGTATTTTGAAAAAATTAAGCATGATGTTATTTGAAGATGTTGTTATGATAAATACATGTAATTGAGAAAAAATTGTATTTTTAAAATTGTAGGTTAAAGAAAACGACGAAAACGAGGCGCAATCAATTCCGAGCGTGCTATTATGTTTGTCAGGAAATTATACAAAAACTACACCTACTTTTAAAAACATCAACATGACCTTATTTGAAGATCTGTTTCTGATGATCATATTTCATTAAGAATACGCTTGACCGCTGCCGTCTATCGCCGCCCAAACTACATTTGTTTTGAAATTTTTTATTAATTTTTCGGTTTCCTAAAAGTAGAACAAAAATATTATTTTAAGAATATTAAAATCCAGTTAAACATTGTCCTAAATGGCAATTTTCGTTGAAAAATTTGGAACTGTTTTCAAGAAAATGGCGTTTAAGCGCTACTGTAAATGCAAAATTTGAAGCTCTTTTTCACAGAAAAATTTTGAGTTTTCGAAAGACTTCATTTGAAGTCATTTGAAGCGCTTACACGCACAAATTCAATAGTGTTTACAAATTGCTGAAAATGTGCATTTTTACGGTATTAGTGAACTTTCAAAAGAAAATACATTTGTGTTTTGTTTTTTTTAAACACAATGAACTTTACGCCATATTAATGAGTGAAATTAGCACTATCCATTCGGAAAGTTTGAACAAAAACTTTGAAGTCATTTTTTGAGAAAATGGCGTTTGAGCGTTTCAGAAAGTACGGAATTTTGAGCTAGTTTCACAGAAAACTATTCAATTTTCGCGAAACTTTATTAGACATTATTTAAAGTACATATACTCATTAATATAATAATGTGAACAAATCGCCGCTAATGTAAATATTAACGACGTGAGAGACAAGTCAAAAAATACATTTCTGCAATTTTTGAAAAAACAAAAGAATAAAGCAATATAGCGTTAATGTCATCTCATAGAGCACATTTAGCACTCACTATCCCTACAAAAGTGTAAAGAAAAAAATTGGGACCCTTTTTGATAAAATCTGGTTTTTATATTTTTTTAAAAATTGCTCATATTACACGCAATATTGCGCGAAAAGTACTACAATAATCAAAAAAATGTACATGACCTTAATGAGAGGACTCATTTTGGACAACAAATTTTATTTAAAAGAAAAATCTCTATCTACAATTTTGTAGTTCCAGAAAAACGCCGAACAAATTTTAAACTTTTGCAATTTTGGAAACTTCAGAGTAATCCGTGAAAATCGGACGTATGCCACCGTAGTAAATGTATTTTACTCTATTCTTGTAAGAAATTTAAAGAAAAAATTTGGAGCTGTTTGAGAAAATTTTGAAAATGTCCGGGGGCTTCATGAAAAGTACCCCCAAATTTTACAGAATCTTTTTCAAAATCTCAAAGCTTCGACTAGAATCAGGTCGATTGGGGAATATCCATTTTGGAAGAAATCGTAAGTATGGTTTAGGCGCTTTAATTAATAATTATTATTAATAATTATTATTATAATTATAGAAATGTGCAAGCATTTGTGACCTAAAAATACGAAAATATGACCAGAATATAACTTTAATTTTTTGGTTACATTTTTTAAACCTTCCAATTCTTGACGCTGTTTAAATAACCATTATATTGAAAATATACCTTTAAAATACAGTACATTCACAATTCAGCCCTTCCTATTTGGCGCCCCATGAAGACATTTCTACCTGCTAAAGTTACTTATAGAAGGGTCATTCCATGCAAAATTTCAGGTTTTCTGACAGTGAGTCTCAGATTTTTTTCATATTTTATTACATTAATCTACTAATGATGAACAGTTAAAAGACAATTTATGGAGTTAATATCATTAGCAGTTTAGCAACAATTACAGGTTAAACATGGACGATGACACAATACACTCAATAATGAAAATAATTATGGCGATCATAAAATGAATAAAACTTTAAAAACGGGCACACTACTTTGAAGATAAATGATCATATTTTAAGCAGTTGATAATATATTAAGGTTTGAGGTATTTGTTTATAATAAAAAATGCTAATAAATTAAACAAATACATTTTTCTTCAAAAGTAATATTTTCTTTTCTTTCATATTTTACACACTACAAGAAGAACCAATAAATAACCATTCTGCAAACTGTCGCGATGGAATCTTAAAAAATGCGTAAGTTATTAAATAAAAAGTACACGCGCATTTTGCTCTTAAGGTTGAAAGTCGCGTGCCCTTGCCCAGCGAGGGGTGACGCAAGGTCGTACGCAGGCACCGCCAAGTTCATTCCCTGGGGATATCTATCGATGTCTTCGAAGGGATTCTGACACCAGTTTACAGGCTTAGTTTTCGCGTGTTACTGTTCAATGATACATCGTGAAAGAAATTGCCAAAGATTGTGAATACGTTTAACAGGCTTTGGTGCTGCAATCCATTCGGACTTGAGAAGCACAAAAGTCGGGTGGGTAAGAGAAAGATAACAGAGGCGATGCGGAAGAAAATATCAAATTTAGTGGTAGGAGAAGCAATATGCGATCTGTGTCGTCACAAAATATCCAAAATGCCCAATGCAGATCTTAGTGACTCAACTGAAACAGACAATGAAGTGAAAACGTCAAGTGAAGAGGAGTACGTAGCCCCAGGAGTTGCAGAGGAAGCCACTATCAGTAATGAAAACATTTTGAATCCTCTGGGTCAATCATCATTGTCATTGCGAAAACAAACCCGAGAGAAATCGTAGGCAAGGAGAAAGGTGAGTGCCGTAAATAAAACAATTTCTAAATTATTTCATGTGAGTACAGAAAGCAATGAAGGAGAAGAAACGACACAATTCAAAGAAAAATTTTCAAATGTGAAAACATCTAATGAGAAATATATGCATTTAACGTGTTTACCAAAAAGTTGGAGTAAACAAAAAATAATGGTCGAATTTGGCGTATTTCTTAATGTAGCTCGTACGGCAAAATTAACACCTCGAGAAGTAGTTTTGCGAAATCCACCATCGCGCCGCGGAGGAAAAAAGAAACGCCGAGTGCTGACGAAGAGGGCTGAGCGCGGCGGCTCTAGCAGCTGAGATGAGTTCGTTCACGGAGCGCCGGTAAGGTACTTTTATTCATAACTTTAAAACCATTCAAGATTCCATGATGAAATTTACAGAGTAGCTTGAAAGTAGTTTCAGCAATTTTTCTTCCAAAATTCAAGAATTTAAAAATATTACATTTCCATTTATTGCATTTTTTACAATTTGTTTACTTCCTAATTGTTAAAGACTCACTGTAAAAAAATGTCTAGCGTAAAATTATCTTTACATTTCTTCTACAAATAGTGTCACTTTCATATTTTCTGCTTGTTTGCATATCATTGGAAAAAAATAATAACGGAATGTCTACAGACTGCTAACCTAATATTTCAAGTGCCCATTGTTGCTAAACAATGGCTGATGGGACAAAAATGTTGTACCTGGTTCATGCAGGTATCATGATAAGTAAGATGTCAAAATATTTTTAAATTCTGAGATGTAGTGTCAGATTTCCTATTTTTTTGCATGGAATGACCCAGAAGCGATGACCTTTGCGCAACACCTGACAAAACTAAACATACTCTTCCTTCGCATCTGGTGTTTTCTACGCTTTTTTTCTCCTCTATAAGCCTACCTTACCCTCCTAATTCCGATGCATATATTTATAGGAAAGACATACAATTAGATACAATTGTAAGAAATTAGATAACAATTAGAAGACTTAAAATTCTCTTTAAGACGACTGCAAGCAAATATGCGAAAATGGAATCAAAAAGATAAAATCGTGACAAACTAGTGGTGCTACAGAATGACACAGATTTTCCCGTATTAGTTTCCTATTTCATTGGGTCTGCGGTAGCTATTCGGAATTGCCACATATTCATGCCAGCCCAAAGTTCATTTTTCTTATATTTTCTTAATTTTTCGGTTTCCTAATGGTAGAATGGAAATATTTATTTTAGAATATTAAAGAACACTACCGAAAACCTCGTCCTAAATGGCAAGTTTCTTTTAAAAATGTTTTAGTCATTTTAAAGAAAATGGCGTTTTAGCGCTACTAAAAACGCGAAATTTGAAGCTCTTTTTCCCAGAAAATTATTGAGTTTCCAAAAAACTTCATTTGAAGTCATTTGAAGCACTTACACTCGCAAATATAATAATGTTTACACATTGCTGGTAATGTGCATATTAAAGATGTGAGAGATGTTTCAAAAAAATTACATTTGTGTAATTTTTGGAAAAAAAAAACAACTGAAAATAAACTTTACGTCATATTAAAGAGTGCAATTAACACTATCCGTTCCAAAGGTTTGAAGCAAAAATTTGGAACCATTTATTAGAAAATGGCGTTTGGGCGTTTCTGAAAATGCGGAATTTTGAGCTACTTTTCACAGAAAACGGTGGAGTTTTCGAGAAACTTTACTTGACATTATTTAAAGCACTTGTGCTCATTAATATAACAGTGTAAACAAATTGCCTCTAAGGGAAATATTAACAAACGTGAGAGACAAGCCAAAAAAATTAATTTTTGCAATTTTTGAAAAAACAAAAGAATAGAGCAATATGGCATTTTTGTCATAACATGGAGTCCATTAGGCTCCATTCCTATCTAAGTTTACCTAAGTGCCTACCCAAGTTTAAAGAAAAATTTGGAGCAGTTTTGAGAAAATCTTGTTTTTATAATTTTTTTTAAATTCCACAAGCACGCAATATTGCGAGAAAACTACTAAAATTTTCAAAAGAATGTACATGACCTAACAAAGAACTAATTTTGGAGAACAAATTTCATTTGAAGGAAAAATCTTTATCTTCAATTTTGTAGTTGGAGAAAGACACCGAAAAAAATAAAACTTTCACAATTTTCGAAAATTCAGAGTTATCCGTGAAAATCGTACCTATGCCATTTTTACTCTATTCTTGCGAGAAATTTAAAGAACAAATTTTGAGCCGTTTTTGAGAAAATTTTGAAAATGTCCGGAGGGCTTCATGTAAAGTATCCCCAAATTTTGAAGAGTCTTTTTCAAAATCTCAAAGCTTCGACTCAAACCAGATCGACCACGGAATATCAATTTTGGAAGAAATCGTACCTCTGGTTTAGGCGCCAGTAGCGTTCACAGATAGACGGGCGAACGGACGTTTTGCTTTCAATTGGTTTTTCGTTGTAAAGGACCCACAAAAGAGGGATTCTGGCTACACCACGTGTTACGGGATTTTTTCTTAATTTAGCAACTAGTTTTATCCACTTTTTCGTTATCAGCGGCCGGCTATGAATTTTTTCCGCCGAAAATTGGCCGTTTTTTCGCGCAGCATTACATAACTTTCTCTATACTACTTATATTATTCCGTATATACGTACGTATACGGGAAAGTAAAAATACGAAAATTCGTGGAAAATTATGGCCGTAATATGAAAAATTAACGGAAAAAGGCAAAAGTGTTTAAATAGCCAAAATATGATGGTTTATGACATGTGAAAATTACCTCATATTAGATAAATTTAGTCATTGTAGATAAAATCATGCTTAACTTTTATTTTCCACAATAACATAAAGAAAAAAATGACATGTCATAAACATCTTGGCCCTAAAAATAATAATAATAATAATATTTATTGAGTCACACAAACATTCTTTGCTATGATCGAGCAATAAATAAATAAAATAAAGAATCAATCTGGAATAATTTTTGAAAACATTTTGATGTGTTCTAGGCATGTAAAGCTATGTAAAGTACACCCAAAATTCGAAAGGTGCATGTCAAATTCACGTGCGAATTCAATCAACTGCGGTCACGTCGATCGGGTATTATCTATCCTTGAGAATATCGTATTTAACGGTTTGAGCGCATGTTGTCCAAAGACGGACGTAGTACACAGATGACCAGAAACACGTTTTCCAAAAACCAATTTTTAGGTATTATAACCAGATGTCAAAATCTTGATACTGATATTTTCCAGCATTCCAATACTTTCTCTACTCTACGTATCTGAGAAAGTCAAAAAAGAAGGAAGTGAATGACAAGCGGTAAACATTCAACTATTATGATAAACATATACCCCTACAAGTCATAAAAAATGCATTGGCTTCATCAGTATCACTTTCACAAAGTCTCGATGTGTGCTCAGAAAATATTAGGCTACTTGTTTACCACTGAAAAAAAAAAAAAAAAAAAAAAAAAAAAAAAAAAAAAAAAAAAAGAAGGATAGCTCATAAATGCTGAGCTTTGAGAGGAAAAAATGATGTCGCTCTACACACTATCAACAGAAGAAATTTAAAAATAATTTATTCATACTCTGTTACAAACACCTTCTGGAGTAATAACTCACAAGAATCTCATTTAATACATTCTATTACAAATTTTGGCAGTCAAAATAACAGGATCAGAAAACAGAGTGGGGAGACACTCTCCAGTTTTTTCTGCATGCATAATACAACTTTTTTACACATTTTAGAAAAATATGTTAACAAAACACAAACACATAATTTCCCAATGGGTATTCTCAAGCATATTTGTACGTTAAATAAACAAATCGTTAAAAAAAAAACATCTGCATGCCATTCTTGTATACTGATATTCTAATGAATTACATAGTATTGATTTGTACTTCAAACTTTGAGATTTATTAAGATATCTCTAATAAAAGTGAAACTATTTCTCTAACAATATTACAAAGCATAAACTCTAAACAAATCAATATAGAGGAACATATAATACTCAAAATGTTATAACCACTATAACTACAAAATATAACAGAACTTTTATTTGCAGATAAACAAATTTTTCACCTCCATCCACAAAAATAACAAGGAAATTTATAAAATAAAACTGAAAACAAAGGTATAAGAAAAAATGCATTACAACTACCAAAATTCTACGTTTTAGCCTCTTGAAGAAATATTTGCCATTATTTCACAAGTTTCTGACATTTAAAAGCACATACTGTGTGTTTCACTTTGTAACCAAATTTTAAATACCTAGGTATATAATTATAATAAACCAACATTACTTTCAAATGTAGTATTTCATCACAGCTATTATGTAGATTGTGTAAAATGTAAGCTACCTTACCATTTTATCACAAGAAACTCCCCAAAATACATTTGTTTCATCTCGACATGGAAACATGCTCTTCAGTCACACGAGCCAATTTAAGACAAACATTTAATTGAACATAAACTGTTTCAGAAATCATACACAGTGCTTAAAAGTATAAATGAAATTCAAGATAATACACATTTTTGAAAAATATTTTAGAATTCAGCATTCAATTCAATATGTGAATTCAGAATCCTATCTATATTAGAATATTCACTTGAGAAGAGTCATTATGTGACAATATTCTATTTTTCTAACAAATACAATTGACATTTAAATTTTGTGTTTGAAAATATTTCTCACAATAACAGAAAATACAGAAATCCATCCAATGAAAGATTAACTACTTGCTTGAAACATTTTAACTAGCATTAAACAATTTGGAGAGAGAAATTTCATTATATCATATTATAACTCACAAATAGTAGTTTGTAACTATGATCGAAATGAAATAATACTAAATTATCATATGCATTGTGAATAAATTCCAATATAATGGGACAGGTAAACACAAGTTAAAAACACTATGAAATTGGGTACCCGTATATCATTCTTAAAACCAACTTACTAAACTATTAATTAGCAATAAACAAAATCTACATGCCTCTATATTACTGGAATGGAAGAGAGATGTAAATAAAAACACTTACCTATTTCATGAAATTAATAATTATCACACAATTTCTTTCCTGGTGTCATACAGGGCATTTCAGCAAGAAAGTGTACAAACATAACAGACAAGTAGAGGGGGTCAAGGGAAGCAGCTTTCATCAATGAACCGTGAGTCTGAGATGCTGAGGCTTGGGGCCATGCTATGTAAAAAAACTTATCTGTCCTCCTGTAAAATCAGAATACCAATGCACACTCGTGTTGTACAGGCAGCCATTGGTCCATGCTGAGAGCACTTGGAAGAACATGGTACCGAAAAAATATTGCAGTGGGAGTCATCATATTTGTCACATTTTCAGAAGACAAAAGCACAGAGGTGTTGGAAAATGAAACTCAATTTCATCATTACACTGTATTATGATTAATCAGAATAACTGAGTTTTGAATTGAATTGTTCAAAAAAATAATGCTGATATCAGAGTCATTTTCCAGTACTTCTAGCAACCATCACATCCAAAAATATGATCCATGATGCCCTTTGGTGACCCCCACTGCAAGAGTTTTCTCCTAAAGCTCTGCCTTGCTCCTCTCTGCTGAGAATGATGGCTTCCCATATGACTGAAGTGCACATTGGTATCCCATCGTCACAGGGAGTCATCCATATGCTCTGACACAGCCTACCACCGAGTGCCAACCTCTTAGATGCCAAGGTTCAGTGATGAAAATTGCTTCCCTAGTCCCTCCACCTGCCCTTTGCATTTGTACATTTCTTTCTGAAACACTATGTATAATGCATACTTATCTAATTTTGAGAAAAAGAAACAATATACATTAACATTTCACACAAGATATTTTCCTAAAAATTAACAATTAAATGTCAAAATCAGGATAGATTTACAGGAAAAGATCTATTTTAATTTTATACAATTTATATTATAACACTGTTTCTGTTAAAAGGCGATGTCAATAAACTTAATTTTTAAATAAATGTGAATTTAAATATTAGTTTAATGTTAAATTAGTTTAATGACACCAAAAAAATGGTGGTGGTGGTGGGGGGATAAATTTAAATAAACTGAAATGCTGAATGATTCACTATTCATTTAAAGGAGGAAATATCCTCATAATCACCATAGAAGTTATTAATACTTAAACTGTATACCAAAACAATTTATTAAATAATAGAAAAACACATTAAGCCCATCTGAGGTGTAAACAAAAGTATTTATTTTAGATAAATGGATATAATACTTCTTTCATAAGAATCATTATTACTGTTTAATACTGTTTCAAGTTTCAAGTCTACGGAAGGGCAAAAGTATTATTTAAAACTTTAAAATTTGTATTTATTGAAGTTATTGGATGGATTATATATAACTATACTCATTGGAACAAAGACAATCACAATCAATGGACATGTTGGATTATATGCATTTTATTTTATGGTACATATTTTCATCACTGAAAAATAGAACTGCGCATGGAGTACTCTGAGGGATCTAATATAGATAAAGCATAAAAATATATCTGCAGTCTACATTTTCCCACAAAGCAGAAAAATCTCATTCAGTTTGTCTTCCATACATAAACTCTTAGCACCTACACAAGCCTATTAGGAAGGGCCATTTTAACATTACAATTTATTTATATATGATTTACAAAGTAGTTTGTACACAGGGCAAAAAATAATTACACATATTTGTGTAGTATTTTTAAAGAAGTTAAGTTTCAAACATACCATGAATAGAGAGTTCAATCTTCCATCAATCTTGAATTAGTACTACTTTTACATGGCCCTTCAGCCACTAGCCTTCTTTTCTTTAATACTGTCTCTTTATGGTTTAATGGCAATCTGCATGGCAATGACTTACATAACATGACAATGACTAACATAATACACTACCAGTAGCTAAAGCTGGTTAAAAATCATCAAAAATGAAATTGAAAGAAGTACAGAGCTATACTCTAAATTCTTTAAGTTAGAATCCGTATTTAAAAATACCAAGAGAAAAATATTCCACATTTTTCTCTTCATATTGTAGAAATCATTGCCATTATTGTAATCACAGATAATGAAGAGAGTGTTAAACAGATAAAAGTATAAAAATTAATGTGAATAGGCAAGCTATGTTATTAAATGAAGAAATTATGTTGAATTTACTGATAGGAGAATCTGTGACTATTTCATCTACTTATGAGTGTGTTCTAATTCCAATATAATTGTGCAATATTCTATCCTTATAAGAATATAACAAGTTAACTCCTATTGCTGTACTGTACATTCAAAAGTTGATAAAACACTATTCACATTCACAACTACATTATGGTCAGAGACCTGGAAAAATTAATATCACATGAGATTTGTGTGCACAAGGAAAATTCAAATGTTAAGAACCTTTTTAATGAAGTTTATATAATTGTAATTTGTAAATAGCTTGCAGTTACTAAGTGACAATCATCAAATTATTTGGTAAACATTGCATACAGAGAATACAATTCGTAAAGTGCAAAGATGTACATAAACTTGACCTTTTCAAAAACTTTGTAATTTTTGATTGAATATTCATTAAAACTCAAGGCCATAAATAACTAAGCAAAATTAAACTTCACACACTTCAGACATAATACAATTTTAAAATATATTCTACATATACGAGAAATAATTAATCATGAAATTCTATGTAACAAGGAAAACTATCAAAAGTTAATAGCAAAAATATGACGTACATACAGTATTTCATAAGATATTAGAAATGAGTGTAGTGATTTTCTCAAATTACTAAAAAAAAAAAAACACTAAATTTTATTTCATAATTCAACTCTACATTAATTTTGTCATTTGTGTTGCAGCTTCAATTAAATTTTTTAATATGAACTTCTGAATTTGTACTCTTTTGCTACAACACAGATAAACAAATAATTAATTTTATAAAATATTATTTAAGATAATCACATACATGTGTAGAATATTTTCCCTAAATTGCAAGAACAATTTACTGAAAAATAACAAGAATTTACAAATCAAGAATTGGGTATTGTAACTTAGCATAGAAAAAATATTAAACGCTTATGACAAAAACTTTGCTCTATGATTGCAAATGAAATATTTAATAATTACATAAAACTTTTCAGCATCTGTCCCTGTACAATATTTTCATAATTTTCTTTTTATTCCACAAACAAAAATTTGGAAAGGAATGGAAATTATTGCTAGTAAAAATTCACATATGAGTAGTAACATTTTACTCTTAAAAGTCAATGTAAGAAACAGTAACCATACCTCTCCTTCATTAATGGAAGAGGGAAGCTAGGGGGATTTACAGCACATTTGCTTTCTATATAACATTTAATTTTAATTTGTGATTAATGCTAAGCAATAAAACAAACTTCCTAAAAAAAGTTCAGGGAAAATAATTCTTTTACTTTCAAGAATAGATGACAAGCTTCATTTCATTTAAAATTTCATTTCTTTGCACTAAAAAAACATGAAGTTATATTTGAAATTTTTAGGATTGTAAAGAAATGTGACCAACCAGTTTCTAAACTGTTATAAAAGCTCTAACTGAATTAATAAGACAACGAGTTAACACAATGTTTTAAATCTGATAAAATAGAAGAGAAAAATAAATACAAAATAAAATATTCAACACTTCCACTTTATTATATTTGTAATTTAAATAAACAGAGTACAGTTCATGAATAAGTGTAGAAAATAATAGTAATGATATCCAAATCATTTAAACTAATTCTCAGGAATTTTTGTCATTTTTCCATTGGAGTCAACATGGTCATGATATAAAAAAATTTAATCATTTTTCTTCTTACAAATAAACCTTGTCTTGAAGTTTATCCCTTTTATAATTATACAATTACACACCTACATGTTTCTCAAGGAATAATGTTACTGTAACTAGGAAAATTGTAAAAGTTGGAAGCAACTAAGAATGATAACTAACAAAAATGTTAATTTAACCATTATTGAGTTAATTTTACAAAAGTTAAACTGCATTTAATGTTATTTACACAATGTTAGATCTATGAAGTCTTGTGCCTGGAAATGACTAATTTCTCAATACTGCAACGATATGATTTCACCACCCAATAAATACTGAAATAAGAATATATTGTCTACAGTTTCTTAAATTCCTCTAGAGATTTTCAAATATAATTCCACAATTCAAGTAACAAACAAGTACACAAAACCTTACAAGAAATTGATTTTCATTAGTCAATTTCAGATTTTTTTTTTTTTCCAAATCAGTTGAAATTAATTATCTGAAAAACTTCGTCATTAACCCTAGAGGTAGAACATCAGCGTTACATGGGAATAGCAGAGTCCTTCAACAGGATAATTCTTTTCCTTTAACCCTACTTGCAATATAATATAACTATTATAATGATACTACTAGTTATCAATGTATATAATGTAAATACTAATAATGTATATAATACATTAGTAGTATTTCAGGCAGATATTCATTCACAAAACGGCTGGCCACATTGCTTAATTTTCCAGATTTTGAAATTGAGATACTTTCCATGAACTGAAGTACTGGCTTCTCTTCTATTTATGTTTCTCAGTTAACAACAAAATACACCACCAATCAATAAAGACAGATAAAGGGAAGTGATGAAAAACATGAGTCATCATTTTAATAAATCTTAAATAAAATACCTTAGACTATTACTTGTATGAGACTGTCAGAGCAAAGGAACTTCACCAGAATCTCTTGAAAAATAAAGAAACAAGTTTGTAAATAATGCACTACAATTAACGCAATCTCTTAATAGCAAATCCTCACCTAGAGCCCTTTTCATGTTATCAACCCAGTCTCACTATTGATTTCAAATTCATATTAGGTAAAATAACTATTTCTTATGTATATTGTTATCATTCTTCATAACAAAAAAAGAACTATCTACAATCATAAATATTACTTTTCTTTTAAAACTTTCTACCATCATTCATGTCTCTTCAGCATTCAAAATTTTCCAACAAACTTTGGGATGCTACTAAATAATGTTACATAACATTTCAAAATATCTGAAAAATAGTTTCTTTCTGTATTGTGTAGATAGTTAGACAGTAAAAGGAATATTTACCTCACTATGTTAATGTACACGGGGCAAATTAGAAAGGAAAAAATGTACAAATGTTATTTATAATTTACAATGGTCAATATATCACGTCAATGGGCAAACGAAAAAGTGAAGAAGAAAAATGCTTTTAGATAGATTAGAGAAATGAAACATAGATTAGAGAAAAGATCATTTCTAGAAAAAGAATCATTGCTTTGACAGTCTCAGAATCGAGCACCACAATTTTCACTTAGGCACTTGGTACCCACATAACAAACATCTGATGTATTCTGAGAACAATCGACCCTTACCTTTCACCATATATAACTATACAATTCGATTAACCTTACAGTATTCATTGAGAAAATACTGACAGTCAGAAAATAAGATGTACCAAGATATATTTACATCTTTGGGATAATATTATTTATTGGGCACTTATGAATTTCACAAAATTAAATAATTTGTTTATATTCTTAGGCATTTTAGTCTTAGGACATTTATATCTATCACTATCCTAATTTCTGACTCAACTTTATCTTATCACAACCACCCTTAATGCAAGAAGCATTAACACCAAACATTTTTTATTTCATTAAAGGGTTCTGCAAATTTCAAATTAATATGTCTATATTTCAAACACGAAAGCTTTCAATGTAAATTAAGTCAAGTATGTTTCACACTGTTTACTAAAACTTATTCAAATTCTAATTGCAATCTTTTTCTTTCAGACATGCATGCCTTTATTCAACCTGTTTTAAAATAATACCAACCAAAATGGCAGAGAGGACTATTTACCAAACATGATTTCACTGAAAATTCATTAAATGCAAATATATATTCACAAAAAAGTTATTTGTTGTGAATCAGCTCCTTTTGCCATGACATCCTAATCTATTATCCCATTCTGATACATTTTTGAATATGTTTGCAACAATGGATAGAACAACATGACTAAAAACTGTTGCAGGAAGTTAAAGAAATTTTACTCACATAAATCCAAATAAGTAAACCTTCACCAATGAAATATTTAAAATTTAAATATTATATAAAAGAAAATTTGCATAAGCATAAAACTCTATAATTATTTTGGAAATTTTTGCGAATTCTCCTTAGTGTAAGCAATGGAATGTATATCTTCTGCATTGTTAAGTCCAATCATTTGTACGTTATAAGGTCAAGCTCCCAAAGCATAAATCTCAAAATTGTCTAGGGAAAAAAAAGGAATTCTACAATAGATAGATATTATTACCACGGGCAGACAATGTATTAGATACCACTGTACTCAAAGGGTCTTTATGCCCAGAATGTTGCCAGAACTCATCAGGTGGGTGTTCATTAGTGGATAAAAGGGAACAAAACACCAAGAGGAATTCAACTCTTGGAAATTCATAGAGAAAAGCTCTATTATAACTTATTAATTATGAGCACTACTCAGAATTCTTGAATGGTCACTAGCCAAATAGAAGCTCACTAAACTTGTCTGATAGGACAAATAATGATGGCTTCCACACACCTTGATCATTAGTACTAGAAAATTGTAAATTTTTCTCTAACTTTCTAAAATCAGCTGATAACAAATATATTATATGCACTTTCACTCATTCATATAATCATGTATTGGGGCTCCACAACAAACAGTTTTGTCACCATACTCAACATTTCGTTCATAAACCATTTAACCGAAAAAGCAAACAATTCTCCAAGAACACATTACTTCTGAATACAAAAAAAAAAAAGTTCGATAATCTAATAGGTATATCTAGAGCCATGTTGATTGGTGTTCCTTTGAATATAAATATCACTGCAATAAAAACATTTTTATCAATAAAAGTATTAGTCAAGATAAACATAAAATCATATATTATGAACAATATTTTGGAATAGACATTATTCCAACAATACATACAAATTACACAATATCTCATCAAAATTCATAACAATATGATGAGAACACAAATTCAGTATTCTTACCAACAATAATGAAAGTAAACAATTAAGTTCACTGATATTCACCAGGACAACATTAAATGGGCATGAAAATAATTTAGAAACCAGTGAACTTATTGGTTTACCTATATTTTGGTGTTTGTACCCACATATATATATATATAAAATATTGTCATAAACACAAAACGGAACAAATAATGATCAGTCACCTACTGCAATCAACAAGGTCACAATAAAAACTAAAGTATATTGAAACAGAGATCACAATTATACTATTCAGAGACAAAGCAAAATTCATTTTGAATAACAATAAACAAACAATACAATCTATACTGTAATTAATACATGAATTAATGACCAATTAAGGTATTAATTCATGTATTATGACTACATGCAGATGCTAATCTATTCTGTATTTGTATTGTTTTTGTTAAAGTAACAGTTAATTTAGCTCATTAGCAATACTACTGAAAGTTAAACACATGAATAATAAATATAATGTGATACCCTACTAAATAGGTGCAAATTAATTATTAAAATAAAACACTGCACTTTTCATTCAGTGTCTTTCCTATTACTTATTATAGTCTCTTAAAAGTATAGAAGTCTCCTAATATAGGAGTTTCACAAATAACCAAAAACCAATCAATTAACACAAAAATATAGTAGTTAATTATTGCATTTGTAATATAAAGTAAAACTTTTCTCTTCCACTCCTGAGGTATTGTGAGCATTTAGAGAATCCAGTTATAAGATTAAAATCAATTGCTTGGAATTATTATGTTAAAAAGTTAATATGGGTATTTAATGTACCCACAAGAACTGAAATCTTAAATCAATGAAATGCAGTCTCATTTTAATCTACTTAATAGTTCATTATTAAAATTTCACAGACTAATGATTTGAAACTTGGAAGTTAACTTACAATAACATTTGGAGCATGAGATTTGCAATCCACATGCAATCACAATTATGAGTGGATCTGTAGGCCTATAATTTTAACAACCACTTCCAATAAGAAACTACCAAGAGACAGATACTCAGGCATGCCGTATACATTTTACCAATTGGAACACTAATATAATAGCGTATGTCACAAAATCAATCATTAAGAAAGAAGCTCAAATAGGGAGAAATTTTCCTAGGTGAGCTAAATGAATGTGTATTAGGTAAAGAACATTGTGAATATGCACAGAAGTTAAGTGTATTGAAGTAATCTACTTCTATTTGTTTGAAAAGGCACTTGAGAAATTAAACTACATACCCTTTGACCTATTCTGTTCTGGTGACATTGTAGGACACAAGCATGTCCCAACCAGTTAATTATTTTGATTTATAGTTTGCAGATAAATATATTTCACATATGTATGACACATAACTTCATCAGTAAGATAGCTTTATATATTGCTTATTGTTTATGATTGCCCAATATACTTCCAATGCCAAACTTTTGTGTTTGAGTGACATTATTTCAAAACAGAGGATGGCGTGTCGTTGCGTGAAGCACGTGGTGTTACGGAAGAGGCACTCCTGATTCTTGAACAAGTAATTTAACCAGGCATAGGAGCTTCAGTGTAGAAGTCTGGTTCATCTTCATCACCATCAGCTTCTTCACTATCCAACTGTAATTTATATTAATAATTATTTTCTTATATTATCAAAATGGTCCACTTATCAGACATGAAATCATTTTCTCCATTCCGAGACATAATACGCAACATTTTATAATAGACTTAGGTTTACACACCTTCAAAATTGAATTCACTTTCTCATATATTATGAAGAATCACATGATTAAGAATGGGATAATTTATAGTACAATACAGTGAAACTATTTCATAAATTTCTTTCTGTGTTTTCTTCACACAAATAAGTAACGATTCTTGAGAAAACATTGCATGTACGTACATTCATTACACGTAATATTGGTATAAGAGATGAAGTAACCAAATGTACATTACAAAACCTAGTGGATTTGTATGGTAAAAAAGTTTAATTGTTGTTTCAAAAACCAACAAGAAAATGTTAATTTAAACCTTCAAATTTTATGATCTTGAATATTATATTCATTAAAATTTTATTTCTTGTTATTAAATAATAAACATACTTCACATGACCTCTTTCCAATAAATATAAACTACTGTTTGGTGGCAATTAAACTGTTGAATAAGAAACAATTTAACTATTTTAAGAGTAACTAATTTCACAGACTTTTCAGACTCTTCCGAATTTTGCAATTACTAATTCCATTAGTTCATATCGTCCAAGAAAAATGGGATTATTACCACCTCCTTTCATGACAGATCCTGCATCATCATATTATTGAGCAAAAATTGCCCTGGTTTTGCCAGATTGCTGTAATTTAACATATTTATTAACAAATTTATAATAACATCATTATTAACAAATTCACAACCATTGCACACATCCAAATGCAACAAACTTAAAACGTTTTCCAACACAACATTGTTGATAAAAATGTTGAGATGATGTTTAAAAAAAAATTAAATTTCAAGATCAATAATGAATTCTAGTGTAAAATGGATGTGTATGAAACAAATCTATAAGTCAGACAGAAAGTATGTGTACTGAAAAGTACGAGAGTGGGTGTACACGTGAGTCAATATCTTAATTTTGTTTTACTGCAATTCACACAATAAAAACAACAGCAATCAAGTAAACCTTCAATTTCAAGAGCAATACAATGGAAATCATACTTACAGCACGTAATTCTGATGGAGTGAATAAAAATCTTAACTGAGCTCTTAAGGGAACCATAAGAATAAGAAAAAATGGGAAAGCCAAAGCAGCTTCTGTTGATTTTACAACCCAAAGTACGGCCAAACAGAAAAGCTGAATGAATGTGAAAAGATGCATCTTCATTGAGTGCACCTAAAAGAAAAGTACAAATAATTAACAGAAGAAATTGAGCATTGAATAGCAGTTTGTTAGAAATAATCCACAACAACCACTGTAATAAATAATAAGATTACATTTAGCAATATAATTAACAAAAAATTCATTCAATATTTATTATAACAGATCTTGTAAAGCAAAGCAGGATTTAGGATTGTTATTAGTGTTGAATAATAAAATGTTTTCAAATAATATTGAATATCACTCTATTACTAAATGGAAAGAAATAAGAACGGAAGGACGTTGAAAAGATGAATGTTGGAACACAACATATAATACCAAGATGAAACAGAAGTGATGCACAACAAAAATGACACAATAATCCTTACTAAGTATACAAACTTATTCTGAATACTCACTCTTCTGACATATGAAGCTTGAGGATGGTGCTTCACTGGCATAAATATTAACTGAAGGCGTTCAAAGAACTGAATTCCATTGGTAGATGAAACACCCATATACAAGAATACTCCAAAGAGAACAGATATGGGAACCAGTCGTAAGAGTGGAGCCATCGATACTGATATACCCACAAAAACAGCTACAATCAAGGAACTTAAACGTTGCTCTGAAATGATAAGAAATGTTAAGAAATACATTGAAGTGTTCAAAAGAAAGAAAACCATAATCTGCCTGATCTGAAGATGTTTTCAAAAAATAATTAAACAAAAAATTATACAACACACATTGACTGATACTTCCATGTCTGCATATTTAAAGCTTAATACGTCAATAAATAATACACATTACAGGTATGAATAACTGAAACCATTATCTGTAGTTCACAGAAATAGTTAGCAAACAAGAAATTTCACTGAAAATATTAATAGAAATCAAGACACAAAATATTGAATAATAAAAATAAATGTCAGCATCAATAAAACTGCTTATCCAATACTAAAAATGAACTTGCTTAAAGATGAGGTGCACATACCTTTAACATCTATAATATGTGGTTTATCACCAGGCGCATGAGTGCGAGACATCACAGTAACAGCAGAGACATGAGCAATGGACCGAACAGTTGCAGCACACACCCATGGTGCACCCATGAATCCCATTCCCACATTCAAAAAGCAAATTAGAACAATATCTAAATGAAAACCAGATCCTTTCTTTAGTTTTCGATCCTTTTTATCAATAATCAATCTAAAAACAAAAAATAATTTCATCAGTTTAATACAGATGAAGTACGCAAATTTTATGGGGAAGATATTTCATATACATGCATACGCGTGCATGCGCACACACACACACACACACAATGTAAATTACCAGAAATAAGGAAATATCTAATAAAAACTAATGTTTCATTTGAAAGCAGTTAATATTAAATACATTTTATTCAAAGATACAATGTAGTAATACACAGTTAAATGGAATTGACTGCATATATCCTCCAAATTGAAATTTTCTCAAAAAAATCCCTTACAAAATACTTACTTGAATCTACCTTTTATTTGATGGGTACTTACTCGCAAATATGAGTTTCCATGAAAAGTAGGATGTAAACAAGAATAGCAGGTGCACATGCAGCAAAAGGCACCCACATTTCTACATTAGGACTCGATGGAGAAACAAACCATCCCCTCACAGAAGGCTTTGATGGTGATAAACCTTGTGGCACTCTTAATTTTTCAGTGTACACTGTTGGAGTGAAATAATCTAATGTAACCATGGTAATAATTGCAATTGGCACACCAAAATCACCCAAAGCACGTCGAGCCTATAAAGGAAAACATTGCTAAAGTGATAAAAACAAAAACGGCGGATAATACACAGGCAAAGAGTGTGAGTGTGTGTGAGAGAGAGTGTGTATGTGTGTGTGAGTGTGCGAGAGTGTGTGTGAGTGTGCGAGAGTGTGTGTGAGTGTGCGAGAGTGTGTGTGAGTGTGCGAGAGTGTGTGTGAGTGTGCGTGAGTGTGCGAGAGTGTGTGTGAGTGTGCGAGAGTGTGTGTGAGTGTGCGAGAGTGTGTGTGAGTGTGCGAGAGTGTGTGTGAGTGTGCGAGAGTGTGTGTGAGTGTGCGAGAGTGTGTGTGAGTGTGCGAGAGTGTGTGTGAGTGTGCGAGAGTGTGTGTGAGTGTGCGAGAGTGTGTGTGAGTGTGCGAGAGTGTGTGTGAGTGTGCGAGAGTATGTGAGTGTGCGAGTGTGTGTGAGTGTGCGAGAGTGTGTGTGAGTGTGCGAGAGTGTGTGTGAGTGTGCGAGAGTGTGTGTGTGTGAGTGTGCGAGAGTGTGTGTGAGTGTGTGTGTGTGAGAGAGTGTGTAAGTGTGAGAGAGTGTGTGAGTGTGCGAGTGTGTGTGAGTATGTGAGAGTGTATGAGAGTGTGAGTGTCAGTGTGTGTATCTCTGCGTATTTAAAGCATAATACATCAATAAATAATACTCATTAAAGGTGTGAATAACTAAAACCATTATCTGCAGTTTATCACAATGTAAATTACATATATATACATATTTGTGTATGGGCCCACTTCTGACCACGCAACACATTTCTCTCTTCTGAAGCCCAGTCGTATTCTAAACTGGAGAGATCAACATGTGGAATTATGGAGGTCAGCCTTTTGACTGCATCCCTTAGTTAAGACAAGGTTAGCCTTAATAGTCAATTATGAGGTGATAGGATGTTTTGTTGTTGTTGATGATGTTGTTGATGTTGTTGTTGTTGATGATGTTGTTGTTGTTGTTGGTTGTTATTATTATTACTAGATAGGGGGATGACGAGGGGTGAAAGGACTAGGATGATGGTGGGACTAGGTGTTAGGTGGGGTAGTGGGAGGTGGGAGGTGTTCGTAGGCTTTTGGAACCCTTCCAGCATTCAACCTTATGACTACGGGAAACCACAAAAACCCTGGTCAGGATGGCTGGCCCGGGAATCAAACCCGGACCTCCCGATAGCGAATCCAGGGCACTACGAGTGTACACTCGGTGCGTAGTGCCCTGGATTCGCAATTGGGAAATTTTATATATATATAAATATATATAAAGGTTCTGTCTGAGCTCCGCTGGCAAACGCGCGCCGGGAAGGGAAGGGAGTTTAGTACTTGAAGATACAAAAATATTCCAAATATTCACAAACCTGTTGCAGTTTTTTCTGAACTCTACTTTCAGTCCTTTCGCATTTTCATAAGTAGTGTGTATTGAAATATGTTTATGTCCATCCTTAAGTTATTATTATATGCTTATTAACATTTAAATTGTTTGCTCACAATATGCAATATCCTTTGTAGTCTTAATATTTATTCTGATAGTGTTTTGCTTCAAGATCCCATTAATATCCTGTGATATAAAACCCTACTGAAAGGAGTTCAAGTAATAAACAATTTTATTACAATACATAGTTATGACAAATTTTTATTTTCAATCCTTCAATTCCTTCAACCAAAGAAAGAAAAAAAAATTGAATATGCGGAAGGATGGAAAGAAGAGTTCAGGGGAAAAACCTACAACAGTTTTGTGAATATTTGGAATATTTTCGTATCTTCATGTACTAAACCCCTGCCGTTCCCGGGGCGCACGTTTGCTGGTGGAGCGCTGCGTGACCTTGCGTGGCGGACTGTTACGAGTACATTCAAAATATCCGTTAAACCCTAGTAGCAAAAATCAAAATTACACAAAAAAAATGCTTATCTAACATATGACAGTATGTATATCATTGGATTTGTCTTTTTACGCTCGTCATGATAGACTGAAAAAATTTGTATAGTTTCATTTGAAAAAACAAAGTTACCTCAAAAATCTCGTATAATTCAAGTGATAAAACAGAAATGAATACACGTATTAATTAGCCACATTACCTCATGCACTTCTGTGAAAACTGCATTGCAATAACTTCATCTGTTCAAAAGTTACCGAAGGTGCTAAAGTTACGTGACTCACCCTGTGTATGTGTGTGTGTGTGTGTGTGTGTGTATATGTATGTATGTATGTATGTATGTATATAATATATATATAAACACACAAATAAAGTTTTGGTGTTAATTGAAATGTTACACTTACATTTCTCCCCAAAAATTTGCTGTTTCTGAATTGCCTTAAGTAATATGCTATGAAAAATGTTCCTAAGGCCAGAATCAGACAAAAAAGAGCGGTGTTGGGTTGGCCTCGCCCAAACTTGGGCCATCTGTAGAGGGTTCAAAAGTTGTGTTAAATCTGAAAAATAAAGAAAAAGAATATGATATTACTATGAATTCAATTAGAAAAAACATCTAATATCAATAGTTCAAATGAAGAGATAGGGAGAAAATACTAAAACTATATAAATGCATACATACCCACTAAAATTACTTTCAAATGATGGCATATTGGCTCCAATAATTTCTTCTGTAGTGGTGGAAGAGAATTCTGTGTCATTGGGTAATTTTGAATCATTTCCTGGAATACTCATGCCAAAAACATCTTCATCACAATAATCTTCTAACAATGGATGAGTTTTAAACACCTAACAACAGAAAAATACCACATTAAAACAAATTTTCAAAAAAAGAAATTATCATTCATGGTTCTATACTTCCACTCACCATGCACAGCTTCATAATACTTTCTACAATGTACAATAATGAAATGAGAGCTGCAAATATTTCTTCAGTAAATCGTGTAAACAATTTCACTAGCACACTGCCCTCAAAAAACACCACAAAGAGAGCTATTACTCCAAGCCAAATGCCAATGTAGACACGAATAGTCAGAAAATCAATTCTATTTTGAATGCAAAACTGAAAAAAAATAGAACATTAATACATATATTGAATGAAAGAAAGTTAAGGGAAAACAAACAAACAAAAAAAAAACACCCTAATGTTTTCCAACATTGAAAAACCTTGATATACTTAGATGATGTTATCATAATGATGTATAAAAATTGACATAGATCTATTGAAGTTGTTGAATGTTAATTTTAATTAACTGTCAAATTTTCATATAAATGACATAATCGAAAAAATATTAATATATTTTTGTGCACTGTCATCTGGACTGTCATGCATGTGAAGAAGATATTAGTAATATTGTGCTATTCCAGGAACATACAACTTAATTCATTCAAATTAACAGTTAAAAATATTAATTATTAACTTTGCATTGTTGATTAAATTGTGTGATTAAATTATTGGTCTTCAGCCCTTCACACTGGTGGCTCGTGACTTCAAAAGTTGCTGGTCCACAAAAAAAGTGGTTGAATGACCCAGTTCTCTTCATCAGTGAACTCAGTGATGAACAAGGCACTGCAGACACATACTTAACCCTAGCAATACAAAGGTATAAAAGACAGTGTGTGTGTGTGTGTGTGTGGGGGGGCTCCAAATATTGTGAATCATTTTTCCCTCAGATACTGTCAAGGACTTAAAAAATGGTGCAGGTCTCGTCAAAATTTCTAAATTTTCGAAAATCGCAAAAGATTCCATTTTTAGTCATTCTACAAATACTATTTGATGATTGATATTTTTTCTTTAATAAAAAGAGTTTCAAAGACTGATCTTAAAACAAGGTTGTGTAAAATCTTTCGAAAATTTGAGTTTTTCACTTAAATTTGCATGAAATATTGGAAATTTTAAAACAATTATTTTCTCAAAATCGGCTCCAAATTTTTTCCTCAGAGCAAAGATTACTTCAAGAAATAGCATAGGTCTCACTTTCGGTGAATTATTTGAATTTTTGACCAGTACAAAAAATTGACATGGCAAAAGTACAATTTTTTTTTCGATGGAGATTTTTTCAGTAATAAAATCTGATCTAAAAAATTAGATCATTAAATAAAGTTATGAATAATCTTTTGAAAAAACAAGTATTTTTTGCTTATGCTTTGCTTGCAGTATTGGCTATTTATATTTTTTTTTTGTCAAGAATGGCATCAAATATTTTTTTTAAATGTTGTCTCTAATTCAGCAAAGGGTGCTCAAAAAATGGCACAGGTGTCATTTCTGTTGAATTCTCCAAATTTTCAAATTTTTCTTTTCAAATAAAATGAGAGAAGGAAGTAGATAAATGAGGAATAATGATTCATGGGGCATTTCAATTGCTTGGAATTTATCAAAAGAGGAAAACATTATTCTCATATATTTATATGATTTTTAAAACCATTCAGGAATGAAACTTAAGGGGAGCAGATCAGGTGAGTGCCCCAGGCACTGGATTGGGAGGGGGCACCAAATTGGACTAGTATTTTTTTTAAAGATATTTACTATGATACACAATGGAAAACTGTAGGAGCTAAATGAAAAAGGTGGGATGTGTTGCATAAGATTGATATGCATCTTCAAAATGATGGATTAGATATTAAGGGCTGGAGAGGACACTTTTATTACAACAGGTCAAGCATGGCCAGCTTGCAGAAATGAGATAAATCTCAAATTCAAGAAATAAATAGTTAGGGGAATTTTGTTCCGTATGCTGCACATTCGCTAAACTTCGTTGATGATAATGTTTCTAGCTTATCAGCAGAGGCACAGGCCTACTTTGGCATCCTTCCTTGCTTGTATAATTTTTTTGCTTCCTCTACCAATAGATGGGAGATTCTAGTAAAACTTGTTCCCTTATCTTTCAAACTGCAAAGTCAACTAAGAAGGAAGCTGTAATGGTAATACACAACCATTTAAAAACATAGTAATTTTAATGATCTTAAGACCAGCCCAATACCAATTGCTGAAACCAAAATGGAAGCAACTCTTCTGAGAAATGTCAAAACACTCAAATTTATGGTCTTCTCCTGTTTCAGGTATAAGGAATAAAGCTGCATTGATACCGTGAAGAAACTATTGCAAAAAGAGGACACCACTATTGATCAACCAGCAAACCATCCATCTGATCTCAGAATTGGAATTAGAAAGTTGAAACAGTTCCACTGAAGTGGTTACAGAAGCAAAAGAAATAGGAGGAAAGCTTAATGTAGATCCTCATTTAAAGAAGGAAGCAAAACAAGAAGTGGACGTTGGATAAAAAGGGCAAGAGCAACGATGAAATCTATTCATTCTCACAAGAAAAAAGCTTGTTGATTATAGAAATCATAGATTGAATTTGAATTAAATAAAGCAAAATTTTAAGTCATTGAAAATATGAGTAGTTTATTTTGTCTTCCTTGATGGAGTGCAGTTTGAAACAATGAATGGAGAAGAGTTGGGAAAGCACTTGAGTCAGCTATAAAGAATACTTTGTGAGTATGAAGTGGAGACAGAAGTGGAAAGTTTTAAGTAAGCCTTGGATTTAAGCCACAATATGAAAATAGCTAATCTATCAGGCCTTCTGGTATTAATATACAGGAACGGACATAATTATGTGCACTACCAACATAACAACAATAGTATACTTCACACAATCTCAGTCACAAAGGAATTTTAGCACACTAAATATCACTTATCAGGACATCAAGGACTAATCATCCTGAACATGATATCCATAGAATACAAGTTAGCTTCAAAACTATCTTGTGAGGACATTGTAAACATTTTTGTACCTAAAAAAGCTAGCAAAGTTTATTGTGAGTTTAAACTTTCTATTCTTAAATTATCTTTAACATTTTGTAAATAAATTAAGAGATTTGTTATCCCCCCCCTCAGAGTTTTTTCTTCAGGGATCAATCCATTTTAAGTGGTCCAGCACTGGTCGCTCGACCATCTCGAAAAAAATTCATATTTTGTACATAAATTTCCTTATGTTTTGGCTGTTCAAAAACATCTTTAATTTTTTTATTGTACCTGGTTTACAAATGGCGGCCATTTTTGTTTCGCGCCGTGCGCCATTTTACGCGTTCGCAGACATTTACTCTTTCCTAAATTGCTCAGCTCTCGGTTGTTCTAGCATTCTAGAATAAAAAGCATTCGATTCAGGATACTTTGGCCTGCAAATCGAAATATTATTTACCTGTTTTATATGTTTTTATTTGGGAAATATTTGCAACCAAATCTATGGAACGCGAATGAACAAAACTCGATTTTCAGAGAGTAATTTTTCAAAGAAGTAATAGAATCTAAGCCTTAATTTTTTCTGTGCTTTTACACACAACAGTATAGTTACCTTTTTGTAAAATATCATTGGTATATAACGTACCCCTTGAAAATTACATCCTCTTGAAAATTGGAATTTTGGATTTTTTCCCAATTTTCAACTGTAATACCTTTCTTGGGGGACCAGATAAAAATCTGAAAATCGCACACATGCTAGACCGCTATCATACCAAACGTCAGTAAAAATTACAACTTTTAGATTTAAATCGAAGTATTTTAAAAAAAATTGAAAACTTACGAAAAAAGGCTTCATTTCCCCATTGAGGATACTTTGTGCCAAGTAGTAATCACATTATTTTGAAGCTATTTTAAACTAAAATCTACACTGATTTAAAATAATTAATTATACTTAATAATTAATTGCATTTAAATTTGCCATTCTACTTACTATTTCTGAATGTTTCTGTAGAAATACGGTCGGTCGCACCGTATATCTTAGTGAAAATAACGTGACTGAATTAACAGAAAATGCAGGAGAATCAGCGGATATTAGACCAGTGCAGTTTAGGAAAGCAGAGTCATAGCTACTATCAAACTTGACACAGCACCTCTGATTATTTCTTAGAATATCAACAACCGAAGATTCGTGTATCTGACAGAACCAACGCGGTGGGCCGAGGATTTAACGCACTTTCTAGATCACACAAGCTTTACAATCGTTTTCTATGAGCTTGTGGTTTGAGGGTTGTCTTCCCTTTACGTCAAAACGTGTTAATCTGTGCCTTTGTGCACAACTGTGTGACCGTTTATGAAAATAGAGTGTTGTTGCTGTATAGATGATATTACTAATGAAGTTGGCCATGCGATTTTCATTGTCTGAGTGCTGAGTGTCATGTGCCAGTTCTTAAGGCCAAGCCTTGCAGACGATGAAGTTAGTCAGATATCAGTCCATTTGCAGAGATGATCACATCGATTACATCAACAGACACTAGCCACCACATGTCACTTAGTTCAGTAGATAAGGCCTGATATTTTCGCTTTTTCTCGGCAACGGAGGCAGCTATATTTCGGTCTAAAGCAGGGGTCCTCAAACTTTTTAAACGGGGGGCCAGTTCACTGTCCCTCAGGCCGTCGAAGGGCAGGATTATATAGTGCGATTTTTCTAACTCTGCTTCTCAAGCCCCTTTGGCCGATCACATGGCATTTCGCGTCTTTCTCGGTCCTGCCACTAGATGTCGCATGGTCGCAAGCACTGCTTGATACGGTCGCGATCATGCGATATCTAGCGGCATGACTGAGAAAGACTCGAGGTAGTGTGACGTATTCCATCGTGAAGACAGGCCTTGAGAGGCAGAGTTCAGGCAATGACAGGCCTACCGATAACATAGTCATAACGCGAGCAGATCCCAAACTTACTCAGATTGCGCTGGCGAAATGTACCGCGTGGAAAGAGGATAACGCAAATCATCGATATTGCTTTATTAAAAACAATTTTTAAAAAAACAGCGATGTTTTTGCAACAAAATATCGATGTGAAGAAAACATCGAAAGCAAAATATCGACGTTTCTGGAGGAAAACATCGTTTTAAAACCATTGTTTTTTGCCATCCCTAGACACCCTAACACATAATAAAAAAATGTGCGGATTTTAAGAAAAAAATCTTTAAACCATAAAATCCCGGCGGGCCGTATAAATGCCCTCGGCGGGCCGCATATGGCCCGCGGGCCGTAGTTTGAGGACCCCTGGTCTAAAGGGATAGCTACGTCGACTATAATCCCTTTCCGTGAAAACTTGTCGACCCAAATTACAATGACGTAGCGTCAAGGGACGCTAAGATGCTGAGCATCCCCACGTGAAATATTAATCAAAGAAGCCTAAATATTGTATTGATAATCTTCCAAGTGAGTGAAACACATTCTGCGAAACACGTTTTGTATTAATTTTGAAGTGATTTCCTATGATTGAATTCCGCGCGTTTATACTAGCTGGTCTCTTATTGCTTGGACGTTAAAATGCTTCTAGTGTCTGCCGCGAGATTGCGACGAGCAATGACGCATGCGCAGACGGCGGGGTTCTCCCCTCCCCTCTTCACCCCTGCCTCAGGATTCTCGAGTCCCGAAAAGCTAGGATACGGCTAGCTACGGATACGGGCAGCAACGGCTGGTGAGAAAGCACCGTGTGAGAAAGGCTTATGAGAGCAAGTTGTTCGTTTGTGCACGAGAGCGCAGCACACTTGAGGTTGTCAGAGAAATATTTTTCTTTCTCACTCGTGATTCCGTGCTTGGTCATGAGCACAAACAGTAGATATAGTGCTTGCCTACTAATTCTCAATTAATATCTAAGAAGTTGAATTCTGACTTAAATATATTAAATTTTATTTTGGTTCGAAATATATCAATTCAGAAGTGATCTCATTGTCAACCGCGAGTGGCAACTAAAGCGGAGCTATTTCATAATTTGCTTTCAAGAAGTCTCCTGACAAAAATCTGCTGAAGTAGTGTAACATTTGTTTCAATAACTTAGATTCTAGAGAACATTAAGAATAATGATGTCTTCAGTTCGCATTATTGTTGAGCACACACGAGACAAGCTACGCCACTGCCAAATTATATTAGATCTGTTGGCTTCAACCCTGCGATCAGTGGTGACTGCAACGTTCACCAAGAGCTTCCACCGTTTCGTCTCCAAAACTTAATCCGGCTTGAACTTGTAGTATGGGACCTCTTTCTGTACCATCCCTGCCTTTGCAGCCAGGGCTTGATGACTACCTCAGCAACGTCGTTGTGCCGACTCAGGTATTCTGTTTGCGTCAAAGCAAAGCACCCGCCCATTATGTGTTGGAGGGTTTCGCCGGGTTGATTGCAAAGGCAGCGGCGGTCCTCTACACTCATATCTCCAATCACATACCTTTGGTAATTGCGAGTGGAATTTACTTCGTCTTGGATAGAAATGATGAAGCCTTCTGTCTCAGCAAAGAGGCAAGATTTTGTTAGCCAGGAGACTGACGATCCCACGTTCACAGCGGTCCCTTTTGAGCTCAGCGGGAAACCTGCCGTGAAAACGCTTCTGGGTCCACTCACTCAGCTTCTTTGGTGATACATGGTCTCTCAGAGTCCGCTTGATTCAGGTCCAGTGGGGTAAAATTGTTGTCCGTGGCACAAATTGCTTCATGCACAACCGTCGTTTACTGAAGGAAGTATTTGCGAAGACTGTTGATTTGCTTCGCGCTCAAGGACTCGAAATCCAGAAGACCTCTACCTCCTTCGTTCCGAGGTAAGTATAATATTGCCATTGAACTGTTGGGATGGTGCATGCGGTACTTGGCAAGAGTGGTCCTAACTTTTCGATTAAGGTCCTGAAGTGCAGTTGTTGTCCAATGAAGAACACCAAATGTATAGACAGCCATAGGTACTGCCCAAGTGTTGATAGTTGATATGAGGTTCTTTCCATTTAAAAGAGTTTTACAGATTTTAGCGACTCTTTGCAAGGTTTTATTTTGAATATCACTCCTCATCTTTGCTTCACTTGTGCCCAAAAGTTGATGCACTCCTAAATATTTAAGGGTATCCTATTGCCCAAGTTCTTGGATATTTGTGCCACACATGAGGATGAGTTTGTCAGGATCAAGGATGTTTCCCTTTTCACGTGTACTGCAGCGCATTTACCAATGCCGAACTCCTTACAAATAGAATCGCTGAAGGACTTTACAAGTTCAAGCAACGAGGAAAGCTGGTTCTTATCTCTGGCGTACAACTAGAGATCATCCAGTAGAACTGATGATTAATGAGGATATGGGGATTTTTGGTGATTCATATCCAATCCCCGAATCTCTTAACATTCTGCTGAGAGGGTTTAGAGTTAGGGACTAACACTATCGCCCTTAAAAATTCCTCGTTTGATCCACAGTTCCTTGGTGGTATATCTGCCTCCAGCAAATGAGACTTATCTTTGTACACCACGTTGCCATGCAGTGTTGGATTAGGTTCATATACTGGGCATTTACTTTGTAGAGGCGAGGGACGTACAAAAGCCACGAATGAGGTATCGAATCGAAGGCCTCGGTATAGGCGATCCATCCTAAAGAAATGTTGCGGTGCTTTTTTTAGCCTGCGTGATTACAACACTGTCTACTACCAATAATTCTTTGCAACTTTGAGCATCCTTTCTGCAACCATTTTGCTCTGGTACCAGAAGATAGTTGGAATTTAGATGGATATTGACTAGCATAGATGTAAAAATCTTATATACTGTGGGAAGACATGTGATAGGTCGATAGTTACTCGGATTCTTAGGGTCGCTACATTTGCTTATCATATAAGTAACTCCTTCAGTAAAAGACGCTGCAAGGTTGTATCGTTGAGTGCGGCTTGAAACCACCTGGCCAGGACTGCATGAGTACACGGAAAATACTTCCACCAAAAGTTTTGTACCCATCAGTACCTGGTGCTTTCCAATTCCGCGTCTTCCTGACTCAATTAAAGATATTCCTTTGTGTAATGTTAGGTGAGCACATTTGAGGTATATCACAACACTTCCGTTCCTCTTCTGCTACCCAGTAAGCTCCAGCATCATGGGTCATGGGAATGCTCCATATACTGCTCCAATAATCTCCCATTTCGGAACTTTTAGGAACTGTTTCTGACAACTTTCTGTGATCGTTGAGTTGCCGGAAAAATTTTCTTCTGGTCACATGAATAAATAGCATTCTGTTGTCTTCGTTTCATTGCCTTATATCTTCTTATATGGCACCCAAGGGCTGCGACACGCTGTTTCAGATGCTCAAGTCGTTCTTGAAGTCTCTCTTCGTAATTCGGCTGGTTTCTTCGAATTCTCATCTTTCGACCAATCGCCCTCATTGCATTGGAGGCCATTCTAGTTGCGTTCTCAGGAGCTGTAAAGAAGGCTGTCAGAGTGACTGTGTCCCGCGGAAGCTTTCAATCTTGCATTCATTGCGCCTCAACCACGGGAGCTTGGAGGGCTTAGCGGACTGTATTGTGTTTGTCGATGTTTTCAATTGATCCTTTACAGGTTTACCAAGCCCCTGTACAACAGCAAGGGCTGCGCAAGACACATAGCTTACCACTTCAAGTGATGACGATTGTTCTACATCCACTTTCAGCAAGTTACTGACTGCTTCCATCGCCGCATTTGTACGTGGGCCACATCCCACTCGTGGGATCCATGGTCGTGAGAATAAGGGGATACCGTGATAGTAGGTCTTCATGGCTTCGTAATGCTCAGCCCAAGAGAGTTGCTCAGACACTAAGGGGCAAGATTCATCAGAATTCGTCTTCACAGACCATTCCTGATTACCTTGTGAGTCTTCGTCACTTCTTCCTTCATCAGTCTCATTCCTATCCTCAACACCCAAGGATGTTCTTACATTCTCCTTAATGGTATTTATCTCTGCAGTTGACAGAAAGTTTCTTACAATGATGGTGGGCTGCTGGTCGCACACTCTCTGCTGTGATACCGGTATGTTCGGTTGCAGCTTTAATCATTCTTCGTGAAATCGCGTCCTGTATCCATGTCCGCTTCATGTCTGGTAGCCAAAAAGTACGCATGCACAATGGACATATTTAACTCCTTAGTCCATTTTATGCGCTGGCATTTGTTCTGAGGTCGGGCGGGGGTGAGCTGTCGTCTCACCCAAGCTGCGACCCCCAGTGTTTGTATAGTGGTCGCCAGAAGTGGTGCAGCGCCACACCTTCCTGGATGGTATGAGGAGACTCCACTGTTCTCCACTGGCACAGGTAGCACATTTCTCACTGCGAGCCCGGTGCCAGAAATCGCAGCGCCGCCTTGCAAGTGCGGGCCGCATGCGTCACGAATCCTTTGACTTCTTCTCATAACTGCTTCTCCACCGGCGGACCGGGTAAGAGTCGAGAGTGGAAGCACCTCTCGCCCCTGAGCAGGAGCCCCTTCTGCGTACCATCACACAACCCCTAAGGGCGAAGCTCAGGCACATACAGACCGCAGAAACATAGGAGTGGCTATTTCGGATGCTGCCCCATCTCCCAGTTGCCAGTTGGTTCGCCGATCCCTTCCCCGAAAGTTAGGGGCACAGGTCACCTCCCAGCTTCCAGAAGAACAGACAGGCATCCGATTTGGCGGGTCGACATTGCCCTGATAGCCGACACTCAATAGTGCCTTTGCCCGTCCCCCACGTGCCGTAGCTGTTCTCTCAGTTCACGTAGAGCTAATTTTTTCTAGGGTGGCCGCTGGGATTCGCGAGTAGAGGGGGAAGCTGAAAGTGGTGGGGAGAGAGCCAGAAGGCGGCGCTCGCTCGCGCTTGGCTTGCCTGTCCATACCAAAAACATCAACCGTCTGCACATGCTAGCGAACGGTCTTGGAAATTAATTTGAGGTAGTGTCTTCGCTCGGTAATGGAGAAACACCAAATTCACGGAATGGCCTGGCTCTGTCCTCATCATCCATGTTTTCCACTGTCACTGATACTCCTTTCCTCACTATCATAAATATTATCACTGTCACTATCTTTACTATCGTTCGCGTCGTTACCTGTAAAAATAACGATTTCTTGATATGGTGCATTGAATCAATGTGCGGCAAATCACACTCTCATTCAAACTGTCGAGAGCAGATTCCACGTCCTTTCTCTTCTCTTTATTAGGAGTAGAAAATGAACACGATTCTCCTGATTGAATAGAATTAATTTCCTTATTTATTCTGCAAATAGATATTTTCGAAACACCCGAAGCAACAATTAATGCCTTAAGAACCGTTTTGATTTTCAATACCTTCTTTTGCTTTTCTTCATTAATTGATATACGTACTTTATCGACGACTTTACGCGTTTGACTGTAAAGGACGTCCTTATGCAAGTGGCTCTAACAGGACGCATTGCAATGATCACAACAAAATAATAATCACTTATACAGAACTTCATACAAATAGCTGTACTATGTTCGGGAAATGCAATTGAAAACTGGCACTTTGCGGAGACGAATAGTGAGGGTCCATGTTTACTGATCTGGAGTAGGGCTGTCAACATGTCCTGGGAAGAGACGCGCTCCCCTCTAAAGCGATAGGTTCAAGGAATGGACTCTTCCGGCAGCTCTGGGGCCCTGACCTTGAGCGGCCACGCTAAAATAATTTCACTGTACGGTTGGTCTTCGGGGAACGTAAAGAAGAGGAGGAAATGGATAGGGGATATTATGTAAAGTACCCCCAAGTTTTGAAGAATGTTTTTCAAAATCGCGGCGCCTCGAGTGGAACCAGATCGGCCGGAATCATTTTGGAAGAAATCGTACTTATGGTTTCGGCGCTACGGTTGTTCACAGACTGACTGACTGACGGACGGACGGACGTTTTGAAAAGAACCATTTTTACGATATCAGGGGACCCCAAAACGTGTATTTCCGTTGAAATCTCTAAATCGATTTTCCGCAGCATTACATACGGTAACTTTCCCTATACTAAGTATTATAAACTCCGTATATACGTACATATACAGGTACGAGGGTTGTACCAAAAGTAAGGTTTCCATATTTTTACAAATAGAAAACATTATTTATTGTTATTAATTTATACATCGTTGAAAAGCTTACACTGTTGTCTATTTTTCAACATAGTCTCCATTTTCTTCGACACACTTTTGAAGACGGTGCTCCAGCGTTTGTATTTTCAGTCGAAGAAGTCTCCCGCCAATCCGTTGAAGAAGCGTGTGACCTCTGTTCGGACTTCATCGTCGCTCTTGAAGCGTTTACCACCTAAGTGTTCCTTTAGCTTGGGGACGAGGTGATAATCCCTGGGGGCTAAGTTCGGGCTGTACGGGGGATGGGGCGTAACGGTCCATCCAAATTTGTTCAAAAGCTCTTGTGTTGGACGAGCGACGTGGGGTCGAACGTTGTCGTGAAGAAGCACTACTCCCTCTGTCAGTGGTCCTCTCCGCCGATTCTGGATTGTTCCTTCTGGATTGCGGTAACTTCCTTGCGTGGAGAAACCGGATTACTGCTCGAACCTCGCACTTTGCGAGAGCGGCGATCGACACTTCCATCTCTGACGGTTGCCAAGCGAACACTGAGCGCGACGTAGCGAATCGCGGATGGGCGAGCTCGATAGTGGAGGAACCACTGTGAACGGCACTGTTGTCGGATTTAGCTTAGCACCTTCCCTCAAGGCTGTAGCTCATTGGGAACCTTACTTTTGGAACAACCCTCGTATGTAAAAATTACCAAATATTATATCCAATCACTTTCAATCATTGTTTTATTTCTTATCTTTGGGATGTTAATTGTGAATTCCGTTTCTAGTAGCGCTTACTCAGTTCTACTGCAATAGTTATTCAGATTTTTTTCTTTCTTTCTATTTTTTACAGCTTTTCAATATACAGGAACCTAATCTACCTTTCTTCATTAAATGATAGACTCAATATTTGCGGATTTGACATTCAGGATACTTTTGGGAACCTAACTCTTGCGAATGTTGAAGGATTACTGTATATTGATTGAAACTGTTGAAGAAAATATACAAAACTGATCAGTAGAATATTCTATAATCCAATTAAATTGGTGCAGCAGTAGACTCAGCACTCATGCATCATCCATGATGGCATTTGCACAGTTTGTCAGAAAATTTCTCACCTAATTTGTCCTACTCTTCTTGTTGGGTGCAGTCTGTATTGCCAACTAATTCTGACTTTAATGTGTAACACAAATAAAATTAATATGACTCCTTATCGCTTTATCATTTTATTTTTACTTGTTGTAAAAGGGGAGGGGTCTTGTCGCAAGCAATAGGTAATTATTTAAGCGTGTATTACAGGGGGAAGAGGGGGTATTTAAAATACTCCAAATTTGCTTTTCGTAATTTATGGATGGCTCCTATTAACACAATTCAAAAATCTTGTTTTGAGGGTTCATTATTTGGGAAAACAATATACATCTGAGCACACTTGAGGGCTGTATTCCTGAACATATCAAATAAATATATCAAAATTATAAGAATACTTACACTATATAAACTTTCATCAAATAAAAGTAGAGACCTGTAGCACCAACTATAATCAAAGGTTGGCCAGCTAGAAGTGCAAACAAGATTCCAGCAGCAGCTGTTGATAACAGGGTTTCTGATATTCCAATCAAATTTTCAGTTTTGTCACCTGCAAACAATCATTCTCCCACATATTATCTGAAGTTATTGAAGTGAGTGTTAGCTTAATTTTCGATTCTCTGTCTGCTAATAAGGTATGACTTAAATTTCTCCATCTTTTCCCTCACACTCAAATAAAATAATGCAAAGAGAAAATGGAGTAGTATTACATGTAGATTCCTTTTCATATAAAAAATAAATCTTACTCATGAGTCATAAAAAAATAAATCGGACATGAGTCCACCAAAGTAATAGCCGGACCCAGAGCAGACACAAAATACATAAATATTGCAGCTG
>JAHLJT010008446.1:64703941-64773589 GCA_031308135.1 Acheta domesticus | reverse complement strand
TATTTTGCTTCTACTTCTCAAAAAGCAACAGTACAAAAACAACAGAGAGTAGACAAACCGTCATCAAGATTATGATGGTAGCCAAGAACTTACCTCAGAACCTTATTTTACATCAGCAGATTACCAAAAGTCATAAAGTTATACATTTTAAAGCAAAAACTTTATTTACCTTTTTTAGCTTCATCTTGATCAAGCAATCGTGTTGTTTTACGTTTTCGAATCATTTCACTTTTGCTTTAAGTTCTCTAAATGGAAGAAGAGCTTTCCGTTCCCAATCTCCCGGAGGAAGCACAATACTGTCATCCAAAAATTCATTTATGGCAGAAAGAAGTTCTCGTCTTTCAGTTGCTTTGTAGGCAACTTTATGGAAATGCTACGAAAAGATTAATTAACTAACACAGCATACACGTATAAAATAATTTATCTCCACTGATGGCAATACGTACAGAATTGGACATTAAAGTAGAGATTGATCTACCAATTTCATGGTAGTCTAAATCTGCAGTGGTGGGTCCCAATAGAATGAACAGGAATCTAACAGGGATAGTAACCTGGAATATTAAAAGAATAACAAATAATCAAAATGTTACAATGTTTCTTCAGAATTAGTTTAAAAGATGATGTGTACATTAGATTTTTTACAAGTACTAATAAAAATCTTCATTTGTTTCACAAGCCAATGTTGCAAATGAAGTTTTGAGGTTTGTTTGCAAATGTGTGAATCAGCATAAAAATCAGTTCTCTTTTTCGTTACATGCAGGCAAGTACATACAAGCAAAGGCAACACATTCAATTTTATATTTTAGAAGAATATTCACAATATTTTCATCAGTTTCTCAACTTGCAATTCTTTTAAAGGTAAGACAAAAACTATAAATTAAATTAAAAATCATTACAGGAGTTTTATCAATTACCTCTGTAATTGATGGCATAAGTATGCCTTCTGCAAGCCGAACAAACGCAATTGTTGGCTGCTCAAGAAAGTCTACAGCACCAACCAAGACAGTTGTGGCTTCTGCACCAACTGGAATCCTCTTCAAAATACTTTCCTTCTGAGCTCTCTTTAAATCTTCATTGGAAGATGTATAGGTCAATTCCTCTTTAACGTCAATCTGAGAAAACATTCATAACACAGATTCACAAACAAGATTTAGACTTTTTATTATTATATAAAATTATTTGTATTGAAAGTAAACATTCTCCAGAATTTAAAATTAAAAAACAAAACAAAAATCATTAATTTAGAATTATTTTCAATCAAAATAGTAAAAACTTTAATAAAATGACAGAAGAGAGGGCCATCGATATCATTACTATCACTGTTAAACAGGAGAGTAATATAAATTATATGCCTTTTGGTCATGCTTTGAAATGTTTCCACACATAAATAAAAATGAATATTTCTTTTTCAAAGAAATCCTTATCATCCACGTTAGTTTTTCATCTTTCATGCAAAAAATTACCGAGTAAAGCCAAAAGATAAAGTTCTTTTTATTTTTTCTCTATTATTGATATGAACCAGGTCTGCTCCAATCCTTCACCACACAAAGGGAAATTTTCCTGCCCAAAGTACAATTAAGTTTCAAGATTGCTCATTATATTCAGTAGCAATACATTCTTGAGTGGTACAGCCATATATTAAGTCATTACTAGTAATTGACCTCTCAGTCATATTTTCATTCCATTGAAATTAAATTGAATAAGTCACAATTGATAGATAGTGCTCAGAGAGTTCAAAATTATTTTCCAAAAAAATTGGAAGGAAGTTTTAATGGATTACACTACACTCAGCCAGGTAGGACAAATCTTTTCAGATGTCTGAGCACAAATTCCTCTCCCTCAAGTGCAAAACTGATCCTTCAAAATCACTATTTATAGGAACTAATTAATTTTTAGATAAAGAATATACAGTATCAAAGAAAAGAAGGTACCAAATTTATTCACACATCCAATATCTATCCAATCCATCTAAGGCAATAGAAGATAGGGAGTAAAACTTGACACAAGAGTTTCTTGCCAAGTTCAACATAGATTGCAAATCAAATTTTATTACAGAATCAGCAGGTTTTGATATCAAATTAAAATAGTTTCTCAGATGTCTTCTAGATAGTACACTTATTCAAAAAATAGAAAGACCCCCATCACTAAAAAAAACATGGTCTTTCCCCAAAAGTTGAGTGAGATTACAGTTGATCCAGGTAGGGGATGATTTCTAACCCTAACTCAATTAGGAAATACTATAATGTTTGTTTACTGTTTCTTTTTTTAATTAATAAATGTATTTTTTAGTTGTGTATTACTCATATTATTCTTCACACAGATGATTCATTGTATTCATTATCTGACTAGTTAAATACATTTACATACAAAATAGGAATATGTTAACTTTTTCTCCTCTTCCCTGGATTACAGATTTGCTACTTACCACATGATTTTCTGATTTACTTTCACCATCTGCACCACCGGCATTGTTATTACTCAGCTTGCTAGCTGTCATAGTGTCCATACTTGACATAGATGCAACTACTTTAGGTTTTCCTTTGTCATCATTTAAATTCTGAACATGACAAAAACAAATAACCTTACACAAATATAGTGAACATGGAAGTTGGGCAATATGTTAGGAAATAATTAAACTTTTAAAAATTAAAAAAGTTGGTAGCATTAATATAAATTCCATTTGATTTCCTTATGTCGTATCAGAGTATGATTTGTATTCAAGGTTTTTTAAAATAAATACTACAAGTTAAATTTTTTCATATGTAATGACATATTATACCTTAAAATTTTAACATCTCTAAGAAGGATAGAGTACACATTACAGCTGATATACAATTTTGAAACTACAATTTACTAATAGAAATTTAATTAAAAACATGCAAGCAAAATATGAAATGAAACATGCACATTGCTTGAATATATAATGAATGTGCTGAGAGGAAATCAAAAGTAGAAAAAGTAATATATTATTACATTAAATTCTTTTGCACAAAATGCAAAAGCATTTGTTTCAATGTGTCAAAGCAGTTCAACATGCATCTGTGTTGTAGGAATTGACTTACACTCTTTTTTTATCAAGTTTTGATTCTGCAATTCCTATCAAAATTCAATTAATAAAAAAAGAGTAATAATTCAAATGGCATGCTGATCAAAGACATTGTTGAGGTCAGCAATGTAAACTGTTATTAAAGAGCAAATGGGATACATATTACTGCACATACTTAATAAAAATTGTAAAACAGTGTTAATGATAAAAGTTTTCCTCCCCACAAAGAAGTTATCGAAGACTTTCCCAAAAATACATAATTACAAATATCAGTAGAAAATCTTATAAGAAAATTTTCAAGATTCTTGGCAAATATACTCAAGATAACATTTACCAATAAGTATCTTATTAAAACAAACAAAAATACAAGAAAAATATAATTGACAACATTTACAGAGAGATAACATTTAAATATCAACAGGCAATCATGTATTTCAATATCAGTGGAACTAATATAAAATAAAGCTCAAAGAATCTAAAATTTCTTTAACCTGCTAATACTTGACACTTAAAATGGTCAACAAATTAAAACTTTTGAGACAGTCACTTTTTCATCTTACTAATTTTCTTCCTTTTTCTTTTGTCTATTTTTTGTTATTGAAAATTCAAAAGTTATATATTTTAATATTATTACTGTACTTATCTATATTAATAAAGACCTTACATTTACCTTAAAACTTATATCATATTTTACATGACATACAGTAGGTTATACTAAAATTATACACATACTTGTGGTGGTGTTAACTACTATAAATAATAAATGAAGTTTCGTTTAAGAACATAAGCTGAGAAAGTGAAAAATTATCACAAATAGAGTTAGTATCTATTAATTCACTAAGATAATATGACAAGATTATATTAATATGACAATTAACAACAAATAGATACAAACGTCTAAAAATCGTCAATATTTTCAAAAATATTTGAAATTTATATTAAGGGTATTGTACTAAATTACTGTTGAATAAAATATTTACACATTTTCTCCACATTTATAAGAATGAACCAAATCAGTGGCACAAACGTTATGATTCTCAAGTTTCTAGAACAACTCCTTTACTAAATATTTAAGGTAGGTGGTGTAAGATGTATCCAAGAGTGATGAAATGCAAAGGCAATGAAAATATTCTTAAGGGAAAGAGGTGAAGAGTGTGCATGCATTGCAGTTTTTAGCAAATGACCTTAAACATATATGCTACAATTTGCAGAAAAATAAAATCTACTATTCAGCAAATAAGTGAATGAGAAAATTAAGTAATTATGAGAATAACTCAAATTACTTTTTCATTTCCTGTTCTGGAAAATTTGGAATTTTCAAGATGAAATTGCATGCAGAGCTCTGAGGATGCCCAGGAGTGCACAATATAATCCCTTATCTACAATCGATTAACTGCATTCCTGGATGGCTTGGGCACAGCAAGGCATTCAAGAGAACTAAGAACTGTTGGGGAACAGCAAAACAGCATCAGTCTACTGGAGACAGCGAATAAGAAATTACATGGTTGAATTCTCTAGTGTCTCCTTCGCTCTCAAATTGCCCGATCCCTTCATCGTCTTCCATCAATGACAAAGACTGCCACAACAGGAATTCAGACATGGACAGACATACCCAAAAACCACAGGTACATTTAAATAGATATAAAAATATATCTGGTCATGTTATCACTATTAAAATATAGGTGCAAATGTTAAGTACTAGATTTTCTACTTAGAATTTTAGAGAAATACATGTCACTGAAGATAAAATTATTATAATGAATGTATAATTTGTTTCACATGTAAGTCTCTTTTTCTTTAAAAACAGGAAATTTACAAATGTTCACTTAAAACAAAATATATTAATAACAACAACTACCACAACAATAATAGTAGTCATAATAATAATAATAATAATAATAATAATAAAAACAATAATAACAACAATAATAATAATAGCCATTATAATAATAAAAAATAATAATAATAATAATGTAGAGGAATTCCTCAGTGAAATGCATTCCTTGGGTATCATTAAACCTATAGAGTTGATTTAAATATTGCAACTAGTTCTAATATTGTTTTAAAAACCCACAAGCACTTGCCTCACATCTACAATGACAACAGGTATTGTAAAATGACATAATTTTTCTGGTTAATCAACAAGAACAATAAATCACACTCAGATTACAATATTAAAAGTTTTTAGTTATTTCAGTGATTGAAAAAAGTAATATTAAAAATCAGATTTCAAACATATTTATAAAAGCTTTCATAATTTTGAGCTCATACAATGAAACTAACATGGGATGACAAAAAAACGAATAACACCTCTTCCAAATCATTTGTTAAATAAATGGCAAGTATAATATTTTGTCAAGACAACAATGACCATACATTTATAATTACATATTTTTTAACAATTAATAAATTTGTTAAATATTTCAGAGTCTTTATACTTAAATAAAAAAATAAAAAAAGAGTTTTGAATTACTATTATTCTTTTTCCTAAAACAGTAGTTAACGGTAATTCAGTCTGAAATAAACATTATTTACAGATGTACAGACTCTGAATGATTCAATATTTGCAAGAGATTGAAGATAGGAGATGGGAAATTGTTTCCAATTCATATTGGCCTAAATGTAACTATGTTAAATTATAACCATCACAAAAGTATATCACAACAAACTAATGTAAAATTAAAAGAGCATGAGGAAGTATATAAGGTGTCCAGGAAGGAAATGTTGAAACTTTGAAAATAAGCTCTTAAAACAATTCTAAGCATATTTTGTCTAATAAACTACTTGGATATTCTGAATGGTTTAGCCGCAATAAGCACTCAAAAGCTGTTTTGAAAAATTGATTTCTAGGCAAAAATTTCCATTATTGAAGCATAGAAACACTCCAGAAGCATGTAAATTGTTTATTATTTACAAAAGAAATGAATATATTTGCTCAGACAGAAAAATTAAGCGAGAATTAAAATGCAGTTGAATTGCATAAATTCGGTGCTTTTTTATTTCTGGATTAATTTTTCTTTCTGAACAAATATATTGATTTCTTTTGTAAATAATAAACAATTTACATGTTCCTGGAGTGTTTCTATGCTTCAATAATGCAAATTTTTGCCTAGAAATCAATTTTTCAAAACAACTTTTGAGTGCTTATTGCGGCTAAACCATTCGGAATTTCCACATAGTTTATTAGACAAAATATGCTTAGAATTGTCTTAAGAGCTTATTTTTGAAGTTTCAACGTTTCCTCCCCGGACACCCTGTACATGGCTTTTCATTTAAACTGTTTCAATGATTCGGGTCATCTGTCCATTGACAATGCAATTTGAATTGCATCATTTTATTTTATGGTAAATTTCCTCTTCCAAAAGCATTGATTTCTTTGACAGCATTTTTGGAATTCCATTCCTCCCCCCTTTTTTTCGTTACAAATAATTCTCATTTATGAAATATGGAATTTGTAATTAAATGTAGGCTAAAGAATTTTTCAGATTTCTTAGGTTAACAATTATTATTTTGACATCTCTGTGACATTAAATGATTTCACTTCATAACCAATTAACTGAGTGAAAGCAAATTATTCAAGAGCTCTAGATATGTAAGTTGACAATAAAAATATTCAGACTTGGAATTTTTAAGTTATGAAATTTTTATAATTCCATCTCTCAACAATGACTGTCCCTCTTCATTTCTATTCATCTGTAAATTCAACATCATTAGAAATAATACTATTAAATTACAAATGTAATAATGTCGGCGAGAATAGAGTCAAAATAGTTCCCAAAAGAAGAAATCTATTCCATAGACACATAAAATACTACACAACATAAAAACACACAGCACTAGAAAATCTCTGAAGTAGACAAATTACCTGTAAACTGGTGTAACTGGAAAATGTCCTCTTCATGCCGAAACGAAAACGATCATGATCATTTACATGTCTATGTCTAAGAAGGAGAGCTCGCATTACTGTGGGCTTATCTTCTGAATCAATTAATTCTTCCACAACCATTTGTTCTACCACACGATATGCCACTCCAGGTAAATCTTTTTCTTCCAAATCCAGTAAGACCACACCTACAACATAATAAATTAATAAAAGTTGAATGAAGGAAAATATTAAAATAGTAATAGTAGAAGTAGTGGTAGTGGTGGTGGTAGTTGTCCAGTTGCAAATTGGAAAAAGTCCATGGAAATTTTATATTTTATTTTTTATGTTTTTACACCTGAAGACCTACTGTACCAGAAACAGTCTTCAGGCCTTTACCTCCTGATGAGTTTACATCTTGTTATCAGGTTGATAGGTCCTGGATACTACATAGTAAAGATGCAGAAGATAGTAAATCTACGGCTAAATAATGTTTCAATTTACTAAATATTTCCTGAAGGGGACTGGTCCTGTGTGTATGCAGTTGCACAAAGGGTGAAGCACACAATGATGATACAGGTTGCAGATAAGGTCCTTATATTAGTAAATACTCGTAGATACACTAGATCATGAACATTTAGAGGACTAAAAACCCACCAGGTCTACTGGGAAACAGGAACAGGTGACACATCTAGCAATCTGCAGTCAGAGGCAGATCTGAGCGGGGGGGGGGGGGAACACGGACTCCCCCAAAGCCTAGAGTTTTCATTTGTTACCTTCCTTTAATTGGCAAAATTGATTTTAATATTTCCTGAATTAAGTTAGAATTATTTAATTATTTAAAAAATAATATTGTGTAGTATTATATATACACTATAAAATTAATATACAATATAATAACAAATATGTTTATAATCTAACAAAAATCTATGATCCCCCCCCCTCCAATTCACTTCCCAAAATATGATCAGCTGGATCTGCCCCTGCTTCACGTACATAATGAATGATGATGATGGTGATATTAGGATGCAAAATGTCAGTAGCAGCTAAAAAGAAAACTAGTGGTTCTAACAGCATTTTCTTGCATTATTTGTAATGTCTAAGCAATATCATAATACTAAGTAAAAGTATTTCCAATCAGCAAAAGTGTTTTTTCCATGCTGGGAACTAGTACCATTCACACTCCTCTGTATACCACTAACTTCGCAGTTAAACTAAACTAAAACTTCCTGAGGTTTGCATTTGCAATTTTAAAAACATCAGAGATTTTCATTAAAATAATTTCACGATCTAGTCATTTCATTTCATCAATAGTAATTTCATTGAAATTACTTTCATTTCATTTCATTGAAATTACTCCTGAAGAAGAGGAAATGAAATACCTTGAAACACTGAGAGAGATGGGAAGACTGTTGAAATTAATACAATAACTTAATAAATATGTTATAACCAAATCAAGTAAATATGATGTTCTTAATCAACACTTTTTCAAACAACAAGTTTTGAGACTGTTTAATGTGTGCATTTTTAATTAATACTAACTGTCAAAAAATCATCTGAATGAATCAAAAAATTATTTACTTTTATACACAGTTGTTGACTCATCATGTGTACTCAATAAAAATAATATATTTATTTATTATTACACATTATTATGTAAAAATATTTTTTTCTTTACATTTATTAGGATTAATTATAAACATGTGATTAGTTATTATTTAAATAATATTGAGATACACTACTGATTGTACACATTTTAATTTTTAACACTTATGTAATGGGCATGCATATATCAGTTACTGCTGTTGTCATTACAAATAAATAAATAGTGATGATGATAATGATAAAAAATGACTACATTAAATTACTTGTTTCCAAATCTTTGACACACTTTAAAAATGCCCTCCTTTCTTGTACAGAGTGTAAACATTTGTTTTTCATTTGTTATACTAATGCATGTTTATCAAATATTTCATAAAAGTGACAAACTCTCAACATAGGATTAAAATAAAATAAAATCACAATGAAGTGATTGAACATATTTCAAGATAATTGGCAACATCAATAATATATAATTTCCTTGAAACAATTAGAAGGTTCAAAAGGATCATATTTTCTGCATCTACATTTAGTTAATTTTTACAGACATTAAGCACTGGAATTTCTGTTGATGACTGTACATTTCATATTCATATCATAAAAATTATGAAATAAAATTACTAATTTAATGCTCTTCCAAGTGATACTGACTTCCAACTAAATGTCCATGACTTTCCAACAATTTGAACTTTTTATGAGTATTTAACATTTGCTAAGAATGATCTGAGAATTAAGAAGAGTCTTACCAGTCTCAAGGCAGCGCCTCAAGTTGAGAAGAGAATGAAAGCTCAGTGAAGCAACATGAGGTCGTCCCCAACGATCTGCACCTTCCTCCACATCTTCCTCATACTTGATCCATCTTGCAGTTTCCTTCCATTCTCGCTCTTCTCCTTCCCCTTGAAGCTCATCAAGTTGCACAAACACCTATTAGCAATTGTAAAACATAATTTATTGCCTGTGTTTCTCAGATTTAAAGGAAAGAAAAATCAATGTTAATCAAGCATTTTACAACATATATTATAATTATGGAGTCCTATGATATGACTGAGATGTGATCCTAATTTTAACTTACAGCCTAAAACAAAAAAACAAAAAAGAGATAATTTTGTTGATTTGTAACTATGGTAATGCAACCACATCTTAATGACTCAACACAACATACTCTATAATTTTATCAATAATATTTAAAATATAATAACCAAAGAAATCCCATTCTGAAAACAGTAAAATTAATGCAGAATAGACATTTTTGTAGTTCATATAATACCCATACAAAATCACTAGCATCAAAATTCAAATTAACAAACAATATTTCCTTCACACTTTCAGAAGCAAAACCTGTCATAAATATTCAAAATAAATAGTAGAGCTATTAATAAACAATCTCATAATCCAAATATGTTAACCATTACAGGCTGAATTCTTGCGAACATTGTAATTATTGTTTTCAAAATGAAAATAAGCTTCATACTGGTAAGACCCTGAACTGTACATTGAGGCATTACAGGCCTGTCATGACAGGTCTACATCAATTTAATTTTACATAGATTTCTAGTTTCTGCCTGTTTCTGACCACCCTACTATGGTGTAGGGTTCACCACACAAATTGACTGAAGATTTATCTTCAGTCAATTCTTTGCTCCACCTCACCTTGTTTGTCTACATGTTCCCTGATGTATTTCTCCTTGAATGGCCTCATGTTCTTTGTCTGTTCACCACATGCTCTCTCATGTTCACTATGTTTCCAGCATGTACCTCTGCAAGTATCTCCACTTCATTTCCCCATATGATCCTCTACATGTTTCCTCACACATTCAATACAAGTTCTGATATGTTCCCCGCTGTTCCTCAAATGTTCGCAAAAATGTTCCCTTAAATGTTCCCATTTATGTTTCCCCAATCTTCTCACATTTTCACCATACGTTGCTGCACTTATTAATCTAGAAATCGAACTGGAAATACCAAAATTTAATTGAAGGGTTTTTATTACAAAATAGGTGTGTGTTATGGCAGCGTGAAACGCAGTGTCCACCTTGTAGGCAGTATTTAAATATTTGTATTTGAAGTATGTATTTTAAATACATTTTGTATTTGAAAACCACATTTTTGAGTTTTTTGTTCATGTATTTTGGAGAGATATTTAAATTCATAAAATAGGTGTATTTAAAAACAGAAATTCTTTAAACACTTTAAATACAATTGAAGAAGAAGATAATGAAAATTGTTTTTTGTTTGATTCTGCTACTGAATGCACCTCATTGAAATAAAAATATAAGCTCCTTTTAACTGTTTAATTTGAATTCTCTTCATTTTTAAATGAGGACAATTTATTATCTGACAATAAAAAAAACACTTATTCATTATAACACTAGTCTATATTCATATGTGCCAGTTGAATGAGTTTTCCTTTGTGGTTGTTATACATTCACCAGCTTGAGGTTTACTACCTCATGATTTGTTTGAAAAATTAGTCTTTTTAAAAGGAAATCCCTGTTTACTGGATTAGACATATTTTTATATCATTTTATATTTGAAAGTGTTTATACATAAATGTATATTAAAGTTAATTATTGTTGAGAAATTTGTATGACTGACAATAACTAATTTATTGTAATTCACAATCACAATATACTGTTGCAATAAAAAATAAATATTTGCATTTAAATACTTATTTCCAAAATATTTCGGTGAAGTATTTAAATACTAAATTTAAAGTATTTTGCCCAACCCTGCTTGTGGGATTAAACAGGGATCTCTGAATAGCTAGAGCTTAGAATTATGAAAACATGCACAGAATTCACTTCTCTCCATAGCACGTCACACACAGTTTTTAACTTTTTGATGTAAAATAAACAAAAATAAATAGAGTATCAGGAAGAGCAACCTCCCCTTACCAAAAAATGTAACAGAAGGGCTCCAAAGATTTTTTGCAAGTATTTTCATTATACAAAAATCTGTACTTTTGAAATCATTGTTTTAAGAGTGAAAATTACTTCATTCTGGAATTCAACTTTCAGCATCTGAGAATCTATGCTACAGTGTGACAGATCCATAAAAAATGCAACAGAACTTCTAAAAAGGTCTCACTTTGTATGATATAGAAAACAACTTGTGTCCCTAATAGAACATTTAAAGGCTCTAGGATGCATCATTTCTCAGGTATGCATGATGGCAGAGTGTTTGGCAACATAATGTGTTTTGTGATTTGCATTTTTGCTTGAAAATCCAAATATGGCACTTCAGCAAACTTCTAAGTTTATCATCTTAAATCTCTCTAATGCAATCTGGGGGAGCCCTATCCAATAGTAACACACTTATGGTGTTTTGTGTTCATGGTTTCTTATAAAACAGAAAACCACATCAACTTTCTTCAGCATATTGGGTATTTCATTAAAACAAATTTATTTCATCCAACAAATATTTAGGTTTCATTATTAATACACCATTCCCAAGAATTACCAATTTTCTAAAAATCAACAAGTACAGCAGAACATGTTCTTTGTGAATATATTTCTGAGAAAACATTTGATTTCATAAATATATTTGAAAATACAATAATAATAACAAAAATAATAATAATAACAACAACAATAATAACAATAACCGTGTACTTATGAAAGAACTCTTGCATGTTAAATCTCACCCTCTTCACAATCCTTCCATTTCCATATCAAACCCATAATGTATCTTTTTCTTCAAGGCCCTCTTATCCTCCATCATTTGTTCTGTGTGTCTCCTTGCCATTGAACATATTTTAACATAACAGTACAATACGCTCTTGTCAATTCAAATTATTCTTGTTTAACTTCATTACTGAACAAAGAGGTACACCTGGCAATTCAGTTGCATAGAATATCAAGTAATTAGTTTAATTTCATATATAGTTGCAGATTGGACACTGAGACCTTTAGCCTCAAAATTCCAGGTTTGAAGGCCCTAGAGTGTATTGTTTAGGAGTTATACAACTATATAGATTTCGACAATACTGCCTGAATGTTGCAGATTGCATTTGACATGAATATTTAGAGGCATTTTTTTAATAAATCCTTTATATTTTTAAAGTTAAAGTGCAAATTGTTAAGTCTCCCTGAAATTCTCTTTCTTTCGAGACCTTACTTATAAAGATTGGTTGCATGTGAGAGCTGCAAAATTCATCTATACTACTGAAATAATAAAGGAGAGGATAATATTAATGTTATAAATAATAATAATAATAATAATAATAATGATAATAATAATGGAGATAATGAGTCAAAATTGTATTATAGAAAACAGCAAATCTACGAAAATTAATTAAGAAACTAAAAATGTTTCAATAGTTTTTACCTCATGGGGACTATGGTCAAACATCTTCTTATATGCTTGAAGAGGTAAAACTGATTGCAATGGCTCTGTTCCATCTTTACGACCAATATGAATACAGATGATGATGATGACTTGGCCTGAATTTTATATCGTCGTAATCCTTTAGCATCATCAAAGCGGTGACCTTAAAAATGAGAAAAGTGGCTTATATTTTGTATTCTTTGATTATACATATCAAAAAGCAATGCATGCCCAGCGTGCAGAATGGCAGATTATCAATGAGGAAGTAATATGCATATTATATCAGGGACCTTTGAAGAAACAATATGAAATTTCTCATAGGGAATACGGTATTTAAAAAAAAAAAAACTGAACAAAAATTGGTTTGCACCATTTAAGAAAGCAACTAGCTTTAAAGGGGAAAATTGCACAGCACTAAAATATGCTTCTACAAGAACAAAAAATTAAATACTTTATTCTTACTTGGAGGACACATACAACTGTTAGCTAGAAAGAGAAATAAAATATTTCATGGGAATGAAATTATGGACAGTACTGCAGGAATCAATTTTTATGTCTAAGGGAAACATGTACTTAATCTGTAAATGAAAATGGAATTCTTGTTTGTTAGTTTTTTTTTAAAAATCTAAAATTTAAAATGATAAAAGATTATACTTACTAGCCAAGTCATCCAAATCATGTTCTTGAAGATCAGGTCCTTCATCAGGTTGAATACTGATTCGACGTGTTTCGCTTACACCAAATTCAGAACCAGATCTTATCCTCCACTGGGGGTCTTCTTGCAAGCTATATTTTCGAGATCTATGGTGATGATGGTGATGATGTCGGCTGAGAAAAATCAATAATGTTTAATAAATACATCACATAAATGTTTCATTTTAAAATTTATTAACATAGGTTTAATGTCTGTGTATGTAGTTTACATGACAATCTCTGACTAATTATTGAGTGGAAAATATAAATACTCAAAACAGCTGTACACCATTAAAATTAATTAAATTATACACTGAGGTGACAAAAGTCATTGGATACCTCCCAATATAATTTCGGATATCCTTTTGCCCGACAAAATGCAGCAAGTCGACATGGCATGAACTCAACAAGTTGTTGGTACTAGTGTTTTCATGAAATTGTATTTTTCTTTATAAGAAAATTATATTTTAGAATAGGACAAAGAACATTTAAGACAAAAATCTTTATCTTCAAATTTGTAGTTTTGTAATTTTCGAAAATACAGAGAGTTCGCCGGAAAAGAGAAAAGCACATTTTTTACCGTTCTTACAAACGGGGAGAAAATTTAAAGAAGAAATTTGGAGCCGTTTTTGAAAAAAAATCATTGTTTTAAAAAAACTGTCTGTATTTCAAAACGACAGCGAAAACTACTCGAATTTTTGAAAAATTGTACGTTATCTTATTTCAAGATGTCTTTGAAGAACAAGTTTTATTAAAGAAAAAATCACTATCTTCAATATTGTATTTGTAGAAAGACGCCCAAAAACAATTGTGGTTTACAATTCTCGAAAAATTAGTGATTTCAACGAAAGTGAGATCTGCACCATTCTTTCAAGCTATTATTCTTCATGCTATCCGAGGAGAAAGTTGAATTTAAAAAAAGTACCCATTTCTGAGAAAATTTTGAAAATGTAACTGAGATTTCATGTACGCTCAAAAATCAAAATATCCGTTTCAAATTTACAGGCCCTCATGATCGGCCCTGATCTATTCTGGAATATCAATTTTGGATAAAATTATCTGAACGGTTTGGGTGCTAGTATTGTCCACAGACGGAGAACAAACAGAGAGGACAGATAGGCGTTTTGTCGCATCATTTAGTCGAATATTTTATTGAGAAGGACACTACCATTTTATTCACTTGTGAAGGGGTCACAATGTGTGAAAAGTATGAACGTCTCTTCTAGATCATTGATGGTGTCGGAGAAAGTGGGATTCAGTCCACTGCTCGTCTCTTTAAGGATGGGAGTGAGATACGGATGGGGAAGAAGAATTGTGCGTGCTCCTCTGTTCTTAAGGTACTTTCGTACTTCTCCAGAATTCGTCTGGAATCGTTCGGAAACCACGGAAATGACCGTCTAGACAGCCAGACTCTAGGAATCGCGACCAGGCAGAGGTTGACTTGGTCCCAGCTATTCAACTGATGTCAAGAATCCTACTACCGACGGAACTCGAACTTTCCGGTCTACAAATAAGTTTCAGTTGCATACTGGGAACTACGTTCATGAACGCTACCGCAATCGGAATAATTCTCACATACAAACTCATTTGCCGAAACAAAACTTCTACATTTGGGGAGATGTTTAGGTCAAGTAATTTCTTTACTACTAGCTGCACCCCGTGTTTGTTGTGCAATATTATTTTTGACTCCAATGTTTGGATTGAATTTTCCGTAGATTGTGATCTACTCAGACAGATACGATTTTGATCTACTTTGACAGATACGATGGTCGTATCTGTCCCTACGGAGTAGGGATTCACGGAAGAGCAAAATTTCCAAAACGCAATTAAAGGTTAAAAAAGGTCTCATTTTGTAGAGTACCACATTAGAAACATTACTTGCGCCCCAGCATTCCCCTATAATCTCTTCTCTTACAAAACTTGTATCCTTCAGCAATTCAGGAAAACCTGACTTTCATGGACTTGGACGCATTGTTTCTGAGTTAAACCTGATAGTGCGCCAGTAAAGTCTCTCCGCAGTGGAACAAATGGCTGGTGAGAATGCTATTAGCAATAGAAATTATGTAGGTAGCACGAATTGCAGCTTGTAAAAAATGAAAAAGTACATTGCGTACTCTCCACAATCATAACAGATGTTGAAAGTGTTGTCCCTTTACTTAATTCCCAGTGATCTGGTTGCTACGAACGTAAATGCAACTGTAAGTAAGAGACAGTGATTCGGGACAGTGAGGAGAGACCTTCCTGGCACACGTTATAATGTGTTGCAGTAATCTGTTCCGCGTATCATAGGCTGCAAATGTCTCTTATTTTCATTATAAATCTCTTTGATGCATGACTGGGGAATGATTCCCTAAACAGCTGTAGGTTTTGTGTCGATGGTTTCTTATTAGTATTGTAAAAAGCCGTTATGTATCCTTAGCGCGCATTTTATATACCCGTATATAAAGGATTCAAATTAAAAGCCATTATACATTTGTGTTTACCTGTGCTTTCTCTTTGGTTTCTTTTCAGGTTCTTTTGAGGCAGACGTTTCATCAGCAACTGTATCTTTTTGTTCCTTGTTTGCATCATCTTCATCATCTCCTCCTTCAGGTTTCTCAGCAATTTCTCCTGTAGCACATACAGAATAAAATACAACGAAAGCAGTATACTCATTTATCCTATTTTTTCTACGTAGACAAACAATTTACAATTCTTTGGGGTTAGGTTCATCGTCTTCACATTATCTCGTTTAATTTGTGTGTATTTTCCCACGTTGCTAACCGTCCTATAACCACTTCCTGGAGAGTGGTCTCCGCCTGAAGTGTGGTATGCAATTCTAGGAAGTTCGTGAAATACTAACCACGCAGGGGTTTCTTTGTGATCCCAACAGGCGATAATCAGACGGGGATAAGTTTGAATAGTAAAGCAGGTGGCACCGCTCTTCAAAGAGCATTCGATTGTCTCGTGTTTGGGCATGGGTATTATCTTGTTGCAGCAACAAGTCTTTTCCCACTTCCTTGACAACTTCTTTTGAATTACGCGGCGAAATCCCTAGAGTATTCACATAAGTGGTACTGTTAATGGAAATATCCGGTTCGAGCCAGTCAATGAGGATAATGTCCAAAACACCGTGGCTATATGCTTGCCGGCCAAGGCGCTCTCCGCATTTTTTCGGTGACGGACGGCGGATGGACTTGGAAGTGCTTCCTCACTCGCTACACTGTCCACTCTTGGCCTCGTCTGTTTATCACCTCTTTACAGCCACGAACAAACCTCTACGTGGTCAGAATTTCACGAACTGCAAGCCGCTGTCCCGACAGGGAGCGTAGCACTCCAAAGAAGAGGTTCCAAGACTCCAGCGCCGATGGAAATATTACACACGTTTAAAAAAAGTTACGTGGAGCCGGTTGTTCAAAGCAAAAAGCGTGTAAACCAATATAACATGCTCATCGTATATACGGAGCGAATCATTACATAAAGAGAATAACACAAAAAGCGTCTAATTTCAGGTGAGAGAAGAGAAAAATAAGTAAGGAGCATATACAAAATGAAAATTAAAAACCCAAATGAATAAAACAAAAATCGCAGTTATAATTATTCATCGCACTGATTTTTTTTATACTCATGCAACATCACATACCAATCTGAAACTGAACTCGGCGTGAAGCATCAGTAGGAGATCCGAAGATTGGACTATCACTGTACGAAGCTGCTCTCTCTGACACTTGAGGCTCTGATTCACTGCTCATTAGGGTTGGTTCGTCTCGATCATCTTCGGGACTTACTGTTCCAGAAAGGGTAGCCCTGAGTGCAAAGATTAATTTCAAATTTCAGAAAGCAGATATCACTTGTAGATTATCCCAGGTACACATGCAATTCACTGTAATTAAAAACATGCGCCAGAAAATTACCGTGTAGGCGTTTCTTCAGCCAATGAGGGGGATAAAACCGGAGGAGACAAGGCCGAGTCCGATTCTGTTTGGGATGGTTTACGTGAGCCTCGAGAAGTCTTGATTACATAAAACAGAAAAAGATTGGTATTATCATAGGTAATATAAGTGCATTGGACATTTAGATAAATTATCTGGAAATTAACAATGCGCAAATGGTTTTTAATAAGACTTTCACGAATTAAATTACGTCCAGTACCATAATACGTCAAATGTCATAATATTCTCTCTCTCTGGGTGTGTGAGTGTGAGCGCGCGTGCGCATGTGTGTCATTTAACTTCCTTCAATATCTCGTTAATTCAACCATGGCTGTTTGCTATGCCTAAGCATTCCACCTCCTATGACTGATAAATCACAGCTTATAATTGGTCAGTACAGACAAGTGGCAAGAACAATCAGATAGAAAAAAAGAAATACATGTTTTTTGAAATTGATTTAAATTGAGGCGGTTAGAACCAAAGGGGTGTAAGTGACAAAAACGTAGTTTAGAGTTAATGAGCCTTAAAGTTTGGATCAAAATAAAAATTCTGAAGTGTTCTAGAAGCATTTATAAAGTAATTATTCTTTCTATTAGTTATTAACGAACTTATATTTACAATTTCTATGGATTTTAATACATAATGAAATAGAATCCTTTTCCAAAATGCTTACGTGTACTTTCACCCATTTGTCACCAAATGTGCCACTTACTTCCGTTTTTCCATGAGCTTATTAGATTGGAAGTGAACTGAAAATACCGTTTTGACATTGAGAATCAGTATAATGACAATAAATAATAATAATAATAATATTAATAATTTCACAAGTTGTAATTCATGCTGATTACCGTGTTGTGTCTTCGCAACTATCTGTACTGAGCTCTTCAATGGCATCTTGAAGCACTTTTGTTTCTGGATTGTGTGTTTTAGACCCCTGTAAAACTGATGGTGGACAGGAGGTATAAACTGAAGCAACTGCTGTATATTTTTATATTTTGCAGTTGTTATTGCAAGCGATGATTCATACAGTAGCTGTAAATGTGTGAATGCACGTGGTCGTCCTTTCTTGGTTTTTCTGAGGTCGACTGATTCAAACTGTATGTCTTCGTTTAGAGTATTCTCCTAATACAGTGTGTATGGATGCTCCTTTTCTAGATGAAACCATTGAATACAGCGCATCCCTGTAACGTTGTCTTTGACAAGATCATTCATAGATTGAATTGATACAAAATCATCTGTTGACATACGTTTGGCACTTAACTTTTGGCTGGAACTTGTCACAACCTTAACCCAGTCATGTGGTATAAACACATACTGCTGATGTTTCTCAGCCTTTTCAATTTGGTCGAAGTCTTGATCACATTCCATATAGATTTGCCCAGAAACCAGGAACTTGTTATCCACAGTTTGTAGAGATGTATTTTGTGATAAGAGCATCCAGAACAGATATTTTTATTTTTTGTCCTGCAGCAGCGACAAGATGATTTGTAGAAGCAGGAAGTTGCTGTACACACCTTACTAAACAAGACCCAACTTCTTGAGATCCTCTTGAGGCCTCACTTTCAAGCCACATATACATTGTAGAACTGTCGTTAGCAAGGTCATGAGTGGCGAAATTGTTCATGTTATCATTTTGATAATATAAACAATCATATAATACATGATCGGTAAAAACAAAGGTTACATTCAGAATCAGATTCTTTCGGGTAGAAAATGAAATAATATTACCTTCTGTATCAGTACTTTTGCTTCCTGTTTGTTCACTATTTTCTTCTTTGTCAAACTCATCACTAACTTCAATTGTAAATGTACAAAAATATCATTTTAAGTAATATAGCTAAAGACACGTCACGTAAAGTGTGAAGCTTCTTCACGCTAAAGAGGTGCAACTGCACTTGTATCCCTTTGCCGCCAAATGCTTACGACGTTTTGTTAAGTAGTTTTCATAAACACCATTAAAACGCAACCAAAATCATTGAATGCTGTTGCATGCCTTTACCTCCAAACACAATCCACTTCATGCTTCAAAGTGAGTGAGATACCTTATATTTCTCAATTTTGTCACTTACACCCCTTTGGTTCTAACCGCCTCAATTGATTTGGGCATTCCAGAAGTATTTTTACATGCTTTTGATGTTAATTTCGTGTGTGGAATAGTCAATAAAACACACGCGTTTACTGACGTGACTACATGCAACAATATCAAATCAAAGACACTTACCTCTCCGGAAATGTCAGCACCTTCTGACTCAGAGGGAGGAGACCCAACTCGTTTTCTCATAGAGCGAGAATGAATGGACTTCAGTGGCATGTGCATATGAGGATAGCTTTTCTTGCGGTGCACTGTATACACACAAATGACAAGTAAATTAAATATACATGAGACAAACATTTCATTGTAAATCTACTAATTGGCCCACAAGGCAGAAACTATGAGCCGCCCCACAGTGTCAGGCGATGAACGAGACCTACTTCGGTCTTGGTGAATTTTAAACTGCAAAAATTCTAGAGGCGAACGTAAGTTTTGTGGCAAGGGAAAACGGAAAATTGCCAGTTCCTTGTGTTCGTAAGATGTTCTCTTATTTACACAAATGCGATGATAAAAGCACCACTAGTGACCACAGTTAAGAACACATTCATACTTTTATCACAATTCAGAACTAAATTTGTTGTGTCAAACGCAACTGACGTTTAGGATTCTTCTACCAGAATACATCCCTTACTTAAAAATGGCATTTTTTAAATTTATTCCAAATATATTTCTACCCTCCGACTTTGATCCCGTAGTGGGCACTCGAAAATTGCAAAAGTTTGCTAGTGGTCAGATACTGAATTCAGTAATGTTCAATCGATGCCATACCTTTTGAACGTGTTTGAAACCAAGAAATGTCTGTTCATGTTACATTCCTGCAATACCAATATTAAAAGACGTTTTCAGCCTATTCTTTAAATATAAAATCAGGGAAAAGAAACAGATTATCTTCGATCTAATCCTCATCACTAGCAGGCATAACCTTCACGTTTTGCAGTGAAGCAAGTGGGAAGCCTACAAATGTTACTTTTTAAATTTTGTGCGAATATTAATGTCGCTCCCTAAATGCTTTCCTCAATTCGTTATTACAGTATTCTTCATTTCGAGCAACCCGCCACGAAACGTGTACTATGTCTCGGAAGTCGTGCAGCCTACATCTCGAATCTCCGATGCTTTTGGGCAGTTTCTTACCATTGTGGGATTCACCTAAACTCTAATGATAGAATGGGGAAGGAGAGATAAAGCCCGTTGTTTAATGTATTGTTATGCACCCAGTTGGAATTAATTGCAGGAAATCAATGAAATGACCGATCAAAAAAGCTCGCTTCTACTTTCTCCATCCTGACAGGTCGACTTCGACCTAGTTCATGTGGACAAATCGCAGTTAATCGCAGCTCGAACCTCTCGATGTACGAAGCTTCAGTTGCGGACTAGCTATATTCGCACGCAACATACACCATTGCAGCTAGACGCTGGTATATACTCCAAAAAAACCTTTGCTATCAACATACGGGCAAAAACATCCTGGCTCTGTTTAAGAATTATAACCTTCAGACGTTTGTAGTCTAATTATAATTATACATCATTCGTACGAAGCTAAAACGATTTAGAAGTTCTAGGAAGAAAACATTCATTTTAACTTTCGTTATACACTTTTAACTTCAATTTCACAATACGCGCAAAATTTTCACAATTTCAAACATACTGCACTGCCTACATAAGAATCGGTAAGTCTACTTTCGCAACGAACTGTGGATCTGTCCAGAAGCAAAGAATTACAGCTTTACTCTTCTCAAAGATCATACAAAATTTCAATGGCAAAATTTTAATGGCTAATATCTATGGCTACGTAAAAAATACTGTCAGTTGTTACAATAGCCCTCCTCCCGGAGACACCACCTTACATAAGCACAAAATCAAGTTCATCATGTTTTGCATTTAGAATTCTTTCAAATTCTGTGAGTCTTCATACAGATCGTCGTGTATATTTCGCGAAAGTTTATTCCTGCTTGCGGTTTGCCATAATATTTTGGGGAAACGCATCCTATGTCTCCCAGACATTTAGATTACAGAAAATAATTGTACGAATAATAACCAAACTCTGCCCACATTATTCTTGCAAGCCTCTCTTCAGTAAGCTAGGAATTCTTCCATTACCTTGTCTCTTGATTAACGAATCAGTAGTTTTTGTCAGAATGGCTTGTTGGTGCTAACATATTTTCAGCGAATACAGATATCTATAACACTCGACATAGTAATCATACTCATCAACAGGGCCCGGATAATTATGTAATTACATATTTCCGTAAGTTAACTATATCAAGTCAAACCACGATGTATTTACGTTTCACGTCGAATAGTGCCTATAACCGATGACTTTTAGTACATATATTTACATATTTTGCCCGAAAGTACATATATTTACATATTTTGCCCGAAAGTACATATATTTACATATTTTACACAAAAGTACATATTCTTAAATATTTCTTAATTTTTTTCCGTTTTTCTGCATTCTTTTTGTATAATTCTTCATTTATCCTACATGTTTTTGATAAGAAATCACCCAGACAAACAATTCAGCATTGTCAAACAATTTTTCTGATGCCTCCTCTCTGAATTGGCGCTATTGCATAGCGTAAAAATGTTGATATTGCAGCACGCAGAATCCTATAAAAGCGCAAGGTGTTGTTGCACTCCAAAGCTTTCAGGGTCGAGATTTCAGCCCGAGTATAACAGGGAACAAATACTGCTCGGAAAGGAAGTTGGTGTATGAAAATGATGCCTAGCAGACGATAACCCGCGCCCAAAACGCATTTTCCAGAGGTCTCCCTTGACCTTCATACCCTTCGCCAAAAATTACACTCACCAACGCAGATCAGAAAGCGCCATTGATAGTTTTCTTTCCCTGTCTGTTGCACTGGAACTTAAACCTTATTTGTAAAGTATCTCAGAGGTGAAATTCTAAAGTAAAATCATGAAGTGGTACTGCAGCTTTTGGATACAAAAGGAAAGAAAATAATTCACGACGATTGTCTTAAACCTTGTGGTAACGCAGACTGGAAATTTGCCACAGGCAAAGTTTGATTTATCTTTTCAGAGAAGTCTAGCAATAGCTTCTCGGTTAAAAACATTATTAAAGAAGGCGGAATTTGTACTAAGAGTCAATTGATTAAATATCAACCAGTGGCGTAGCGTGTCTCGTGTGTCTGGGGATGCTCAACAATAATGCGAACTGAAGACATAATTATTCTTAACGTTCTCTAGAATCTGAGTTATTGAAACAAATGTTACACTACTTCAACAGATTTATGTCAGGAGACTTCTTGAAAGCAAATTATGAAATAGCTCCGCTTTAGTTCTCACTCGCGGTTGACAATGAGATCACTTGTGTGTGAATTGATATATTTCGAACCAAAATAAATTTAATATATTTAAGTCAGAATTCAACTTCTTAGATATTAATTGAGAATTAGTAGACAAGCACTATATCTACTGTTTGTGCTCATGACCAAGCACGGAATCACGAGTGAGAAAGAAAAATATTTCTCTGGAAACCTCAAGTGTGCTGTGCTCTCCTGCTCAAACGAGAAACTTGCTCTCATATTCCTTTCTCACACGGTGCTTTCTCACCAGCCGTTGCTGCCCGTATCCGTATGCTAGCTTTTCGGGACTCGAGAATCTGGGGCAGGGGTGAAGAAGGGAGGGGAGAACGCCGTCTGCGCATGCGTCATTGCTCGTCGCAATCTCGCGGCAAACGCTAGAAGCATTTTAGCGTCCAAACAATCAGAGGCCAGCTTGTATAAACGCGCGGAATTCAATCATAGGAAATCACTTCAAAATTAATACAAAAAGTGTTTCGCAGAATGTGTTTCACTCACTTGGAAGATTATCAATACAATATTTAGGCTTCTTTGATTGATATTTCACGTGGGGACGATCAGCATCTTAGCGTCCCCTGACGCTACGCCACTGATATCAACCATCATTGTTTTTATTCCCTAATCCGTGAATAGCATTGAACAGTGACATGTTGGGACAAAGTTTAAATATACAACTTCGTGCGATGTGGAACACTTAGTCGGTACAAAGCCCTCGAACAGATAATACGAAACATTTCATCCCTATATAGTATTTGAGTAAACTCCTCGTGTGCATGCTTGCGGATGAGCCGTTCCGTCTCTCACGGATAGACCACTTCCCGTGCACCAATCGAGATAAATGAGGTGTCATTCGACGCGTCTCGGCCTCCTGATGAGGAACTGATATTTTTTTCCAGAAATGGCCATATAATTCTCAGAAATTTCCAAAAACGTGTTTTGTTTTGGCGCTGTGATCTTGGTGAGTATGCCGGGAACTAAATCAACGCCACCTGATTAGGTGTAGGTGACGTTGATTAAACTCCAGTACCAATACCGACGAAGAGAAAGATAGAAAGAGTGATAAAATGATACGACGACGAAGACGACGACGGAGACGACGACGGAGAAGACGACGACGAAGAAGAAGCAGACGACGACGACGACGACGAAGAAGCAGACGACGACGAAGAAGCAGACGACGACGACGAAGCAGACGACGAAGAAGCAGACGACGAAGAAGAAGCAGACGACGACGAGAAACAGGCGACGAAGAAGAAACAGACGACGACGAAGAAGCAGACGAAGAAAAAGGAGACGATGAAGAAGGAGACGATGAAGAAGAAGACGACGAAGAAAACAAAGAAGATGAAGACGACGGAGAGGAAGAAAGACGAAGAAAAAAACAAGAAAAAAAACCGAAGGTAGTTTAAATCGTCGGCGACGTCACATTCGGCCAGTTTCTAAGTTTTGAAATAAATTTTTTTCTCATTGTTACAGAGTTCATTGTAAATAATAGAATTTTGAGTAGTATTATGTTTTAATTTTGTTCTTTACGAGTATATTAAGTCTACAGATCAATATTTAAGCAAAGGTATTTTATTAAAACGAGTTGATATAATAATTAAAGTGTTACATATTTCTTACTTTAGTACATATTTCTATACATTATAATAAATACGTACATATTTTCCTAATTTTTAGTACATAATTATCCGGGCCCAACTCATCAAGTGCCAATAGCAACCACATGTGTTATTTTACAACCCATAGTCAGACATTTAACGATTAAAATCGATTCACAAGCAGTGGCGGCTGGTCCTTTAGGCTCTAGGGCAGCGCCCTCCCCAGAAAAACCAACCTTGGGAGAAGTTGCAGAAATTTTCAATAAATCGACTCGTTTAAATCGTGCATACCACCAGCGCAATTTCGAAGACGAATTTAGCTTTCTGTCCACTTAAGCAAAATATAAAATATTTTTAGAAAGGGTCGAATCATGGCGAGTCTGTCCGTACCTGGTGCATGCGAGGCAATGGAAGCTTGATGAAGAGTGGGGGTATTGGATGGGGGTAGCGTGCTGCTATTAGGGTTTTGTTCCACAGAGTCCGCGCCTATTAACTTGGCTAAGAATACCCACGCCATTTGCTTTCATTTACTTTCATAAATTATTGTTTTATTTTATGGAAATGTTTTTTAAAAAATTCTTACTTTCGTGGAAACACAACTGTGTCTTCCGTTACCAATGCAAAAGTGGTCTTGGACAAGCATTAAAATCCTTATGCGTGCAATTCGGTTGTATACTAGATGCTGTAGTTTTCCTCGTTAAACAAATATCTTGAAGAGGTAAAATGTATGAGATAGTTCGGACATATTAATGTGCAACCCACCGGCCGTCACTGTTTTAAGTGCCAAGTAAAATCTGTGGGGCGAGGAGGTGTGCGAGCTCCATTGAAGCTTAGGGCATTTATTTATTTGTCAAAAAACAGTAAAAACTGTATACGACGTGTGGGGAAAGAAATTTATCTGCGCACATTTTCTTGAGGGCCAGAATTTTATTAAAAAAAAAATTAGAAAATAATTATTTTAGAAAATAAAGATATTTGAAAAATGTTTTTTCCCGAGTTATAGAAAAATCAATTTCAACGGTAAATGAACTACAAGCAAAAGGAGTGCTCAACAAAACGTGCGCACAGTGAAGCTACATTTACGTCCAGAAGCAAAACAAGGGGCCATCTCAGCATTTGCTCAAGGGATCAGGGAAACTGGACAAAACCTGATCGAGATGGGGGTCATTGACCCGGAAGCTGAAGTACATTACTTGTTACAGGAGTATTAAATATTTTTTTAAATGTATACAATGCAAACGTAAACTAATTCATTATATATCTTTGTTTTGTTACAATAAACATTATTTTTCTTTTTCACGATCAGTATAGTCTCTAATTGTATAGAAACAGTTTTGCAGCAGAAAAGATTCGCTGCATCGCAGGAGTAGCGTTGCTTAGTTGTTGGCGAATTGCTTAGCACCGCTATCGATGGGGTCACCCATGCTACACAGCCTCGGTGGAAGAGCCAGGCAAAGGGTAGTCTCACAACGTCCCGTCAGTCACAATCCCTCTATCTTTACCTCTACGAGTATATCTATAAAAAACTTTTAAAACAATTTCAACTGTGCATTGATTCAGGGAGAGACTATTTTGAATAATTAAAGTCATTTTATGAACTTAATACATGCTTTTTTATAGTCACAGTCCAAACAAAACAATGATGCATCGCTGCCCCAACACTATTTTCCGACGAGCGTCAGAAGTGTACTTTTATAATCGCGTCCAGGACGACTGCTGAAACGACGCTAGCGGTTTGAAATTCGTGCTGCTGGACGACTGCTGAAATAACTTGTTGTGCTGTTGTTCATTGAAACTTCAATGAACGTAACGCCATTATTCGCCAAAAGAAACCATTGTGTGGAATTTCACAGAAGCAGTCCTAACGGAACTGGGACACACTGTATATAATGAAAAATGTGTAGAATGATATCTATGATATAATTTTGATGTATGACTTTCACGATTCGCCGATTACGTTGAGAAATTTCTTGATAACACCACGTAATCTAGGACCTGAATTTAGGCCCATATAGATATTCATCTTATTTCACTCTCCTTCGGCAATGAAGAGTATTGCAATTGTGGTCAAGTAATAATATTTTCTGCACGTTCGTAACTACTATTTAGAATACTTCATTCATGAATGATGAAATATGTATTTCATTGTACCAAATGTCCCTTAAAAATAACTCGAGAGGAATGTTTACACACTTTCAATGCTAGTATAACATTTTCTTTTTCATATTTCTTTCACCTACGTACCTTTAGTTTCCAGAGCAGCTCAGTTCCCAGTTCAGCACCGCACCGCAATGTTGAAATGTCCGCACTTCCTCACTCCGAAGAAATAAATCGGCAATCTTGCCATGGAAAACGTTCTCTTGTCGAAGTCAATATCAGACCATGGCTGATTCTTGTATGAAATGATACAACTGAAGGGCTTAACTAAATTGAATCTCGGCAATACGTCAACTGCGTCATGAGGAGTGACTACCAGCCATAAATTCTTACCCCAAAATAGAAACAAGATCAGAAAATAGGGAAGTCCTGAGAAATGAAGAATGTGAATCGATGGCCAATTTCAGCCCCGCAATTCTGATGCGGAAGAATCAATGTACTTCACTTCAAAAACAGAAGCGAAGTAACAAAAGATAAAAATATAGTATTTACGCTTGTCACAGAATGTAGAATATAATTTGAAAGAAAACCTAGCTACTACCTTTGTACTTTGCTTTCATATACACATGATTCATTGTGAAGTAAGTGCTTGAAATCATGGAAAAATATTAGCACGCTCAGGGCTTAGAAATCTTTTGTATTAATATTCCAACAGGGTTTTAAATTATGGGTCTCGTAATTGAAACAGGTCATTATCCAATATTTTAAATAAGTGTGTTTTATGAAACCGGTTTATAAAAAGTAATGATGTCGTCCAATATTAAGCAACATGAAGCAGGTTGAATAGAAATTATCTCAAAGGAGTCGCGTAGACAGATTTTGGAAACGAACTCTAATTGCTGGCTGTGAAACTTTCGGTGTCTATGAAATGCTCAGGGCTGATAAAAGCAGCATCACCCCCAACCTAGCATTTAAGATACCATAATTACTTATTCCTACTAGAAAACGTATCAGGCGAGTTTTTAATTTCACATATGTAGTGTGTTTTGATAATACAGTCTGCGCCTTGAAACAACTTTCCGCTTTGTGTGTGTGTGTGTGTGTGTGTGCGGAATTGCAGTTCGCTCGTTCGCTGTAAGTGGAAGATACATTTCTATCACGTAGACTATTTAGCACCGGATTCTAGTAGTAATTTAATAAATTAGAGAAAAATAGAAAACAAATTAAACAATCCGTTTCGAAGCATATTTCAACCTAATAGATTGCATATTAAAAGAATGTCACATAATGCTTGAAAAGGAGATCGAAGACAAACAAGACTCAGGGTCACCTATGAAAGAGTAATGTTTTTCGAGAATTCAACAGTTTTCAGTGAAAACTAGCTCCAATTCCGCATTTTCAGAAACGCACAAACGCTATTTTCTTATAAATGTCTCCAAACTTTTTCTTCAAACATTTCGAACGGATAGTGCTAATTGCACTCTTTATTTTCACGTAAAGTTCATTTTGAGTTTTTTTGTGGTTTTTTCAAAAATTACACAAATGTAATTTTTTTGAAAGATCTCCCACATCTTTAATATGCACATTACCAGCAATTTGTAAACATGATTATATTTGTGAGCGTAAGTGCTTCAAATGAAGTTTTTTGAAAACTCAACAATTTTCTGTGAAAAAAGAGCGTCAAATTCCGCATTTTTCGTAGCCCATAAACGTCATTTTTATTTTAAAACGGCTCCAAATTTTTAAAAGAAAATTGCCATTTAGAACGATGTTTTTCTATTCTTTAATATTCTTAAATAATCTTTCCGTTCTGCCATTAGGAAACAGAAATTGAGAAAATGTCAAAAAATGTCCTTTGGGCGGCGATAGATGGCAGCTGGTTTTCTCAATGAAATGTATTTATGAAAACTATGTGTTCAAATAAGGTTATGGTTCAGTTTTTTGAAAATACGAGTACTTTGTATATAATTTCGTGACAAACAATAGCCCGCTGCAAATTCACTGCGCTTCAGACAGCCGGATGCGCCGTAAATTAGAACTGGCAATTTTGTATATTATTTCTTTGTTCGTTCTTACATTCAACCTTTCGTTATACATTTATACATTAATCTTTTAAAAATGATTTGTTTTGAAATATTTGAAATAAAAATTGCTAGCTCTTTAAGGGAGTATCGACAAAGCAGGGAATGCAACAATGGAATTACGTTTCGCTGTCGCGAATTTCTGTGAATTACGTGTCATTGTTGTGACTTGACATAGTTATATGGTATCAGGCTTCTTTTTCCAATACAAGTTTAGAAAACTTTTTTTTTTAATATTTGTGTGCAGTTGTAGAATTCACGTAGTTTTGACAACACTGCGATGGAAACAGTGAGTTTTTCGCTTCTTGGTTGAATTGGACGTTTTCAAATAATAGCTAAGATGTTAGTAGGGCAGAAAGTGCAATACTTCAATCCTATGTAGCAGTTTCTAATAACACGAGAAAGTATGTGCCGTTGTAGCACCACTAGTCTTCTGAATGCTTTCTATCTTAGTAGAAGATTCAAAACCTCTTGTCTGCAGAGATGATGTGGTCTAATACAAGGAAAAAAAAAATATTTTCCAGGTTTATAACTTTATTTGGCGAATGCCTGCTGTAAAAAATATCAATCTATTTTACACGAGCCATGATTTTGTTACCTTTTCAACGAAATAGTGGTAAAGATTCTCAAGTAGACATTTTATTTCGAAAATTCTGATATTCAGCACTTCACACAACATTCCCACATGAAATGTTTAAAAAGTAGGAAACACTGTTGTACCTTGATTATAGTGCACCTTGGATCACCCTTCTGTTTCTTGACAAATGCTGATATCTCCGCGATAATAATTAAACTAATACTAAAGTTCGAGCGAGCGGGAGAGTAGTTGTCAATGCTATTGTTTTCAAGTAAAATATAAATAACTTTTTAGTGGAAAAATATAACAACTTTTGGTTTTACTGTATATTTATTTACAAGTTAACTATTGTGTTGTATGTTTCAAATCAATTCTAACTGAATTACTGCTTATTGGTGAGTCATTTGTTGTGCAATTTTTCAGTTTTAAACTTATCCTAGAATGATGATAATAAGTAAGTTTGGAAAGAAGCACCAACATGGACACTGTATCAAAAACAACGTCCTGTACCATTGATCGATGGTCATAGGTACATCATGTAACAATTATTTCGTTCTTTGTTATAGCCCAGTATGTCACGAACTAAAAGTGGGGAAAAGAAATCCTATTTAAATGAAAAAACTGTTGAAGGTATTACTGGACCCTACAGAGAATTTTTTTAAGAGATGCTTGTAGGATTTTTAACTTTAAATTTGCTACATTTGCATGACATCTTATGGGCGAAACATTGCCACAACTTCAAAAACTTTAAGAAGCACAGTATGTATCGTAAATTTATTTGCTAGCTGAGTTCCCATAGTTAGCTACCTCTCTTAGAAACATTATATACATCGTTAGTTGCATTGGGTTACAGTTGTGACCTAAAATGTCCGTAAATATGTATGGTGTATTGTGATGCAGCCAAATCTCGTAATCGAAACTTCGTTAATTTTGGATTCATTGAATTGAAATAAAGGACATAGATAGGTAAATATGTTATGTCCTAGGCATGCTATGTCTGACTTAATAATAATTCATTATAAACAAGATAAAATGTATTAATAGCATATACTACTTTCAGGTTAAACTTGCCATACTGACCATCTTGTCCTTACATTTATATCCTTTGAGAAGAAATTCTTACATTAAAACAATTGATATTTTTGAGTTGATTTATATGATTTCTAAAGCATATGACTTATAAATTTTGAACATTGGTTAATTGTATTTCATACAAAATTACTTTTTTGTTTTCGCGACTTGCACCGTCACTTTGCCACGTACACAGATAAAAAATACAATATCCAAGGTTTACAAACCTATGATGAAGTTAAAATGCACTAAGCAATGGAAAAAGTAAGTAGTGGAAAATTAAGTGGGAAAAGGTTACTGAACTGTATGGAATTAGCGCGTCTACTTTAAATGACGTGTCTTATGCCAAAAAACGATATTGTTGCTGAGCTTCCCAGACCAAATATAAAAGGAGAAATCACTTTTCCCTATCGCATTTATCACAATGTAAAACAGTTAATAAAACTTATTTTAGACTAAGTTCTAAACCAGTATTTATCCCTATTTAGAATACTAATGCTGTCAAAAACCGAAGACTAATAATATTCTGATGCATATGTATGTGTTTCTGTTCCCTATCCGACTCTTACACATTTAAACTTTCCCAGAGACTTCGAAATAAATAGAGGTGGCAATGTTTGACCCCTGTGGGATACCTTTGCCACTTGATTGCTTTTAAAAAAGCAATAAAATCTTTCAAATTATGGAAGCTGTGACTTCATTATTTTGAAGAAACATACTTTTGTGAAGGACTGAAGTGTCAAAATAATGATTGTGAATATTGATCCAACAAAGTAGAACTTTAAAAGACACAAAGATGTGGCAATGTTACCCCCCGTTACCTTATTACACAAATCAACACTACGACATAAACTAAGAGTAAATTATTTATTATACATACATCATATTCTACTTGCATTCAACTACAGGTAAATTTATTTTACTTAAAGCTGCTTTAACTCTCGTAAGTCGTATTTGACCACAAAATGTTGTATGTTTGAATTCATATGACAATATTTCTATAAATTCTTTGTTTGCTTATTGTCTTCCAACTAATTTAATTCGAAATGAATATTCTTATTAACAATAATGTAATTCTGATCTGCGTAATATGTAAAAAGTGAAAAAATATTGTAATACAAAATTGTCATCTACGACCTAACAAATTTCATTTTGTGGTATGTCTGCCTTAAAATCAAAGAACCTAATCTTCCCAGAAATAAAATGTAAGACTAAGGCAGTCTCAATTTCAATCTTCGTAGCCAAGAAACTGAATTGAACTGAGCGCTAGCTGTAATATCAAAAAGGTGTTTACAAAAGAAGAGGAAAAAAATTAGTTGAATATGTTAAAATTATTGTAAAAATGAATTATCAGGAGAAAGAAGGTATTATCTCGGGCGACGAAACAGAGGCGTCATTTAGGCTTGAGGATCTTTTACATGCAAGTAAATCTACTAACATGGGCCAGCCGGCTTTACTTCCCCTCCGCGGAAGGCGTACGAAGGATTTTTTCGCCCTTAAAAATCCACGGCTTCGATCGGGTTTGAACCCGCGAACTTGGGTATGGTAGTCCGGCACGCTAACCGTCACACCACCGAATCCGCATTAGGTCTCAGATGCGGTGTGGTAGCCGTTCGATTAAAATCTCTCCTAGTAGTGGGATCTATTTAGTTAGTTAATTGTAAGCAGTGAAATTTGTTATTTGTGACTACAGTCTAGTTTATGAATAAACTCACTGTTATTACAACCCACTCTCGTCTGTGTTTTGATTACACCCGTATGACGCCACAATATTCTTTTCAACATGGAACGAAAGTAAACTTGCAGGAAAAGAGTGGGCGAGTCTATTTTTGAATAGGCATCCCAAAGAACGTAGCCTAGCCATCAAAAACTCTAACAACCTAGGTAGATTTTTTTTATAATTTGGATGGCATTCACATGTGCTTTGGGCCATTCTCCCAGAAAATGATTTGGGACCCCGATGAAACTGACGTGACGACGGTGCAAAATCTTTCGAAATTTGTCGCACCTAAAGATGCAAAACAAGTCGGTGAAGTGACGTTGTCAGAGCGTAGGGAGTTAATAAAATGATTAAGTTTAAAAAGTGGTTTAAAAATCGTATATCTACAATGATGGTCATCTACTTGAATGAATTATAACTAGTGGTGCTACAGAATGGCACATTCGCGTATTAGTTTTCTTTTTCGTTTGATCTCGACTAGCTATTCGGCCACTACTCTTGACTGCTGCCATCTATCGCCGCCCAAAGTACATTTTTTTGACATTTTCTTAATTATTGGGTTTCCTAATAGTAGAACAGAAAAAATATTTTAAGAATACTTAAAAAACAGTAAAACTGTGTCCTAAATGGCAATATTCGTTGACAAATTTGGAGCTGTTTTTCAGAAAATGGCGTTTAAGCGCTACCGTAAATGCAAAATTTGAAGCTCTTTTTCCCAGAACATTTTTGAGTTTACGAAAAACTTCATTTGAAGTCATTTGAAACACTTACACTCACAAATTCAATAGTGTTTACAAATTGTTGGAAATGTGCGCATTTTAACGGAATGAGAGAAAAATTACATTTGTGTAATTTTGAAAAAAACAAAGCAATACCCCAAAATGAACTTAACGCCATATTAAAGAGTGCAATTAGCACTATCTGTTCGAAAAGTTCGAACAAAAAATTTGAAGCTATTTTTGAGAAAATGGCCTTTCTGAAAATAAGTTTTGTGCGTTTCTGAAAATAAGGAATTTTGAGCTAGTTTTCGCAGAAAACTATTCAATTTTCGAGAAAATTTATTTGACATTATTTAAAGCTCATGTACTCGTAAATATAATAAAGTGAACAAATCGCTGCTAATGTAAATATTAACGACGTGAGAGACGAGTAAAAAAAATACATTTTTGTAATTTTTGAAAAAAAAACAAAAGAATAGAGCAATATGATTAATGTCATCTCACAGATCACATTTAGCACAATCCCTACAAAAAGTTTACAGAAAAATTTGGAGCTGTTTTTGAGAAAATCTTGTTTTTGTAATTTTTTAAAATTGCAAATATTGCGTGCAATATTGCGCAAAAACTACTAAAGTTTTCAAAAAATATGTACGTGACCCTAATGGAAGAACTCACTTTGGACAATAAATTTCATTTCAAGGAAAAATGTCCGTCTTCAATTTTGTAGTTCTAGGAAGACTCCGGAAAAACAAATATTCGAATTCACACATTTGCAATTTTCGAAAATGCTGAGTTAACCGTGAAAATGGGACCAACGCCACCATTATAAGTGTATTTTATTCTATCATTACAAGAAAGTTAAAGAAAAAATTTGGAACCGCTTTTGAGAAAATTTTGAAAATGTCGGAAGGGCTTCATGTAAAGTACCCTCAAATTTTGAAGAATACTTTTCAAATTCGCGACGCCTCGAGTGGAACTAGATCGACTGCGGAATATTCACTTTGGAAGAAATCGTAGTCATGGTTTCGGCGCTACGGTTGTTCACGGACAGACGGACAGACGTTTTGGAAAGAACCACTTTTTCGGTATCAGGGGACCCCAAAACGTGTATTTCCGTTGAAATCTCGAAATCGATTTTCCGCAGCATTACATAACTTTTCCTATACTCCGTACATACTGTGACATCATGGGTACTCAAAGCGAACACAGACACGAGCTTTCATATATACAGTTATATTTACAAAACACATATGTACATTTAAATAGTTACACTTTATACAATAGCTCTGATAGACCTACTATCCCCTCATCGCGGGAGCGATCCACATCCGATTGAGAATCGGTTTAATTAGTGGCACTCGCCACTCCTACATTCGAAGCGCGCACTAAGTCAAGGTTCCATGACCGGATGTCACACTCGGACACAAAGTCCTTACAGGCGCATCATCAGTGATGTGCCTTGATCGCAGGAGCGATCTTAACCGATTGATGATCAGTATGAGTCGTGGATCTCAACTACACCTCTCTCGGAGCTCGCACACAGCATCACTCCTACGTGACCGCAGTCACATCTGGGACACAAAATCCCCACAGGCGCGTCAACACGTGACTTGCCTCGCGAGCCCTGCTCGCCGCTGCACCGCCCTGGCGCAAATTTGTGCATCAGCACGAGGTCCTCACTCTTTCTCCAGAACCCGCCCACTGGCTTCGTACACTCCCTTAAAACCTGTGGCTCACGTGACCTCCTAGGTCACGCCGCCTCCCCCACTTGCTTCTGCCTCTCCACACGGCCGGCGGTGTTCAGCTTTTGCAACGTGCTTGCTCTAGGGAACCTTTCTCTTCCTGCTGTGGCGAGGCGATTTCCTGTTGCTAATTCCCTTTCCGCCCGTTCCCAAATAGCTACCACGAGGTTCGCTCGCTAATACGTTACAATACGTAGTACTCAGTATATACTCAGTATATACTCCGTATATACGTACGTATTCGGGAAAATGAAAATTACGATGAAAGCAGGGCAGAGCCTCCAGGGACAATCGGTGGAGCTAACCACCGATTTTCGGATTGGTCCAACGCAGAAATGTATTATAAATTTATGGAACATTTTGTAAGACACTGAACCTAAAAACGAGCGAGTGCTATTTATAATTAGGGAAAGGATTTTATGACTTACAAATCTTATAATATTCTTTTAAAAATATGCATTTATGAGCTAAAAATTCTTAAATATGTACTTTAATATGCAATTGAAATTAACATTTCATTTCTTGTATAAACGTTTCTTGATAAAATTCAGGAGAAGCATGCTTGGAATGAAAAGATATATATTTGTGCAAACACAATGTGATCTACTTTATTTCGCGGGAGAAATAATTGAAGTAAATATTCACCAAGTATGTCTTGTTGCATTTCTTCTGCCTGGTTTAAACATATGATATCAAGAGCCTACATTTACACAACTATTTGATCACCTATAGAAAAAAAAAACAACCGAAAACTGTGACAAGCTCTTTCGAATTAATGAACGCTCACAAATAAATATATTCTATGAAAAGATGAAACGTTTGAGAGATAAGTCTCTATTCAAAATAAGGGCTTAAAATTACAAGAATATTCAGCAATAGGAAAAATCGGCCAAATGTGTAATAACATATTAATCCCCACAGCATACAATTCCAATCAAATGTAAAGAAATTTCACCTAGATATACCATGAAGCAACGGACAAAATTATGCAAAATCATACAAATCCGCTACTTATAACTGATATCCATGAACTTCACCTTTCATTGGAAACCTTACACTTAGCATCTAACGTTGGGATGGTGATTTAAACTTCCCTCCCCAAACTATATCTTGATCTTTCCGTCGATTTTCCGTTCAAGGCGCTGTACAACCAAGAAGTCGAATACTGGTTTATCAACCACCCTGGAAAATGACATGACATTTACATTGATGCAGAATGAGTTGAGTAGGCTAATCCAAGATCATTCACCACTAGCAAAATTACTTTTTTGTTTGCACTTGCCACACCGACCCGTGTACGGGCCATGGACTAACCAGCAGCGGCCGTGGTCCTGCGGCCGTGGGTTAATGGGGTAGGTGTGGTTAGCGCGAAGACATCCCCATGCCGTATTCTGGTCTTCTCAACCTGAGAAGTGAATTTTCTCATCGTCACACAACAACGTATACTGGGACATTGCAGGAAAAACGCACACATATAATATTGCCTGCCCGGGAATCCAACTCGGGGTCGAATCATAGAAGGCGAGCACGCTGAACAATGAGCTAAACCGCCATGCAGCAACATTTCTATTGGCTTCAAGTAATAAGAAATATCACGATTGCATTTTAAAACGATTCTTTTTGTAATGAAACAATAAAATGCAAATAGTTGCCTAAAAATATTTTTAATACATACTCTACCATAAAGGTACAAGAAGTTAATTATCCAAGGTATACTAGAGTGTGATCAATAGTACATTTTGATCTTGTACCATTGCTCACATATCAATAAAACATAAATATTATTTTTCTCTAAAACTGTTTAACATTCAAATTCTCTAAAACATGCATAATGTGTAGGAATAATGGTACTATCAAGAGAGACTTTCCACTGTTATATTAAAAAATATAAATGTAAATTGTGATCCACGGTACCACATACCACCCTAATAACTATGAACAGGATAACATTTGACGATTTAGAAAGCATGTGTTTGATTATTTTGCCTATAGAATACGAAAAACATTTTCAAGGAATATTAAAAATTACGAGTTTAAATTTTCCTAAAAAGTGTTCATTTTGCCATTTGCCTTACCTACGTCAATATCGTTTATTTGTTTTCTCGGGGAACTTTACGACAGAGTAGGCGATGATTAATAAAAAGAACATACACTTGTCGAAACTGGAGATATCTTTCCTCACGTGAAGGGAGAGAGGTAAGAATCCTTCACATTGACGAACATTCTAAAATCGTAGTCGCTAAAGTATTTGACACTATCCTTGGAAGTGACATCTGCATTTCGCATATATTTCTAAGTTGAATCTCGAATGAATTGGACGAGAGTGGACCAGCAAATTCGTATGATGATTTGAATCAAATTTGCTGGAATGCTCCTCTAACTGGGCAGCCGTTCGTCAATTGTTCATTCGTGTTTTACGGAATTTCATGTTTGCCGTTGTCAAGCAATTCTACAGTAGAGTCATATTCAGAGAGGTATGATAGCCTTATATTCTGGTAGTTCTCCGTGGGCCTCGACTGTCTTAAAGAGCACAACATAAGCGTAACAAAAAGGAAACAAAAAAATTAGTCTGCACATAAAAATATAGAGTCGCATTTTCTGTTTGAACTAGATTACATTCATCTTCTTTATTTCATTATATCTATTTCAAAATATAATAATCGTTTTTGATATTAAGTTTCTAATCTTCGTGACTTTTTAGCATTCCAAATAGCATTATTCAAGTTGCAAGCCTACAAACGCTTACATTGATTACTCACTTCCATGTTCAGGATTCGGCAAAAGGCCCTCTCGCATTTCAAAATGAAGGTACATACAAACAAATAAAGATATAGAAAACATACCTTTATTTGTGAACACCTAATAATATGTCATTTTACATTACTTAGTTTTAAAAATAATGTTAGGTAAATGGCGTTCTCCTTTGTTAACGCACTAACGAAGCCATTCTCGTAAGTTATCCATTGTTCTTCAAAGGGAGAAATCTAATTCCAACATGATAGTTCACACTTCACGTCGTTATATCAATTTTGAGAGTTGTTTCCCGGACGTCTTCTCTTCTTGCAAGGAGACATCACCTGACCCCCAAGGTAACCTATTTATCAGTTATCACCTTGTGATTTTTTTTTCTTTCGGGACACTTAAAGATGCAAGTATACGAACATCGCCCCATAACCCTGCCAGCACTCAAGGAGAAAATCTGCCAAGCAATAGCGGCTGCCATTCCATCAGAAAATCATTAAGAACTACGACCAATTTCCGGAAAAGACTATCAATGTGTCAACAATAAAGGATGTCATTTACCGGACAATTTTTACAACCAAGAAATGTAAAATGGCATCGTTTTTGTTGTTCACAAATAGTAGTATTTTTTTCTGTATCTTTCTTTGGTTGTTTGTAAGTGTCTTTTGAAATATGAGAGGTCTTTTCGCCGAACCCAGTACATTTCCCAAAAACGTACGTACAAGGGGGAATGACAAAACTTAAAAAAAAAAGATGTATTAAAAATACCGATATGTCCAAACGCAAACCGAAATGTATATAGCGCGTGTACGATAGATACACTTCACAGATGCTCTAGATATGTGCATTCAATTGATTGAAAGGTTTCAATGGGAGAACACGTATATCCAAGGGTGGTTGCAAAAAATCGACTTCTGAAATTCATTTGACGGGAAGCTCTAAAAAGTTCCCACTTGGTGTAAAAATAAAATTCGCTAGCTCGAATGTTATTCAGCTAGCTCGAATAACATTAATAGTTGCCTCAACAGCTCTAAATTTTTACTTTCCCGCCTTGTGAATACTTCGTAAGAAGAGAAAGTTATGTTATCGTGCGTCAGAAAACGGCGAATTTTCGCCAGAAAAACTCTCATTGCCAGGCTCTGGCAACAAAAAAGTAGATAAATCCGTTTGCTAAATTTCTCAACTCGTGGAGTAGCCAGAACCTATGTTTTGATGGTTCTTGGTACCAACAAATCGATTGACGGCAAAACGTCCGTCTATGGTCAATGCTTGCGCCTAAACCATTCACCTGATTTACTTCAAAATTAATATCCCCCAATCTAGCTGATGTCAGTGCTCCTGGAAATTTGAAACCGATATTTAATTTTTGGGGGGTACTTTCCATGAAGTCACTCCGGCATTTTCAAAATAAAAAAAAAGGCTCCAAATTTTCTTTGCAAAAAAATTAGAACGATTTGTCCTAGGAACACGTTCTTTCTTCAGTTTAGAAGAGAACGAATCTGTCTTTCATTTTCATCCTCACAACTTGTTTGATCAACGTACAGATTGGAAGATGTATAGAATATTTGTGGACCCGACATGTAAAATGACAAAAAATGGAAAATATTTATAATACGCGAATTTCCAACACACAGCTGAAGTAATATGCTTTTACTTTTTCGCCTTACTATGTAAAACTAGTGGTGCTATCAAAGCACCACTTTCTCGCATTGTTCCTAAATGCTCCGCAATACCATATTACTACATAAACCACCGACTTTTTTTCGCTTCCAGAAGCGATCCCAAATTTAGACGCGATCGCAGATTTAATTTGACGGCATTCATGCCACGACGCCACATTAGCGCGCACAGACCGTACTCGGTCAAAGGCATAAACACGTAAATATCCCATTGTCCATGTAAAAAAACAACAAACAATCCAGGACAAATATAAAAAATGCCATCGTAGATACATTTTTTTTCTCATTCATATTCAAAATGTCAAATTCAACACGCAGTGCTACCACAGCACATATACTTTTGAATTATTTACAATGCTCCGCAATAACATACACCTACATAAAACAGGAAAAGTGTTTTCAACCAGCGAGTTTTTTTCCATTGCAAAACCCGAACACAGTTCCTCAGAGTTAACGTGCTGGCACTGATACCATAAGTGCAGTTCCCTGGAAAGATCGTTTTCCGGCGCACGATTATATAACTTCCTCTTCTTACGAAGTATTCGTAAGGCTAGAAAGCAATAATAATTTCGGAACTGCTAGGAATATGTAAGTTGATCGCATGGGTACTGGTTAAATTGTATTTCAATTTAATGTTGAAATACTAATAATTTTACTTAAATCGGTTCATACAGATGCACACACGGCAACGATTGATCTGACGTAACATACGTTTCAAAAATCGAATAACAGTTGAAACTAGTGGTACTACAACAGCACATAGTTTCTAATATTATTGGATACAGCTACGTAGGATTGAAATATTGCACGGAATTCCACTGTTGCATTCCCTGCATTGCCGATACTCCCTTAAAGAGCTAGCAATTTTTATTTCAAATATTTCAAAATAAATAATTTCTAAAAGATTAATGCGTAAATGCATATCAAAAGGTCGAATGTAAAAACGAAGAAAGAAATAATATTCAAAATTGCACATTCTAATTTACGACGCTTCCGGCTGTCTGAAGCGCAGAAAATTAGCAGCGAGCTATTATGTTTGTCACGAAATTATAAAAAAATACTTGTATTTTCAAAAAGTTAGAATGACCTTATTTGAAGATGTATTTTTGATAAATATATTTCATTGAGAAAACCAGCTATCATCCATCGCCGCCCAAAGGACATTGTTTGAAATGTTCTCAATTTTTCGGTTTCCTAATGGTGGAAAGGAACTATTGATTTTAGAATATTAAAGAACAGAAAAACTTCGTCCTAAATGGCTATTTTATTCCAAAACAATTGTAGCCGTTTTTAAGAAAATAGCGTTTAAGCGCTACGAAAAATGCGAAATTTGAAGCTCTTTTCCACAGAAAATTTTTGAGTTTTCAATAAACTTCATTTGAAGCAATTTGAAGCACATACATTCAAAATTTAATAATGTCTACAAATTGCAATGTGCATAATAAAGATTTGCGAAACGTTTCAAAAAAAATTACATTTGTGTAATTTTTGAAACACACGAAAAGTACCCCCAAATGAACTTTACGTCATATTAAAGAATGCAATTAGCACTATCCGTTCGAAAAGTTTGAAGAAAAGTTTGGAGCCATTTACGAGAAAACGGCGTTTGAACGTTTCTTAAAATGCGTAATTTTGAGCTAGTTTTCACAGAAAACAGTTGAGTTTTCCAGAAACTTTACTTGACATTATTTAAAGCACATGTAATCATTAATATAATAATGTCAACAAATCGACGCTAATGTAAATTATTAACGACGTGAGACGCAAGTAAAAAAACGTACATTTTTGTAATTTTTGAAAAAACAAAAGAATAGAGCAATATGGCGTTTACGTCATCTAATAGAGTACATTTAGCACTGGCCGTACCAAAAGTTTAAAGAAAAAATTTGGAGCCGTTTTTGAAAAAGGCTTGTTTTTGTACCTTTTTTAAAATTGAAAGTATTGCACGCAATATTGCGCAAGAACTACTAAAATTTTCAGAAAAGTGTGCATGACCTTAAAGAAAGAACTCACTATGAAGAACAATTTTTTTTTAAGGAAAACTATCTGCAATTTTGTAGTTGGAGGAAGACGCCGAATAAAATTCAAACTTTGGCAATTTTCGAAAATTCAGAGTTATTCGTAAACATCGGACCTATGCCACCTTAATTAGTGTATTTTACTTTACTCTTACAGAAAATTAAAGAAAAAATGGAGGCCTTCTTGAGAAAATTTAGAAAATGTCTGGGGGGCTTCATATAAAGTACCCCGCAAAATTAAAATATCGGTTTCAAATTCATGGGACCACGAGATGAGCCAGATCGATCGGAGAGTATCAATTTTGGAAAAAAATAGCTGAGCGGTTTAGTCTCTAGCGTTGTTCACAGACAGACGGATAGACGTTTTACTTTAAATTGTTTTTTCAGTATCAAGGACTCACAAAACAGGGATTCTGGTTGCACCACGTGTTAGATTTTTTCCTCCTTAATTTAGCAAATTGATTTATCCACATTTTTGTTACCAAGGCCTTGTAATACGAGTTTTTCAGCCGAAAATCCGCAGTTTTTTTCGCGTGGCATAACAATTTTCCCTAAACTATACGTACGTATACTATACTATACGTACGTATAGTATACGGGAAAGTAAAAATGTTTAAAAGATGCAATTTGGAAAAACACGTCCCAAGTCCTGTATATTTACCTTCATTGATTCTATTAGTGAGTAGAAGTACTTCAAATGCTTTTCAATAAAGTTTCTACAATCCCCAATACCTTTTTCTGCAACAACACATTCATCAACGTTAAATCCCTCTCTGGGATTCGAGCCCGGCATCTTCCGAAGTGAAGCGCTCAGTCTCAGCACGCTTTAAACATCTCGGCCATTCGAGTGAGTTGCGGACTGAATACTTATATTGTACTTATATACAATTGTCAAAACGTAATTGTATCAGCTCTATCATTAGGAAGCCGGTAATTGTGAACATGCGAAAAACTAGTCTTTTGGGCGACAAAGAAAGGCAACCGTGAATGGCTTACTCCAAATGATAGACCAGACTAAAGCGATTAGAAAAATAACTACAGCGAGAAAGTCTGTGCCATTTTATAGCACCATTTATTTATTTATTTATTTACCATCACTTATTTTACACATGTAGAGAAAATTTAAAAAATTGAACCGGTTTTTGAGAATTTTCTTTTGTAAATTTGAAGCTCAAATTACGCAAGAACGACTGAAAAACGTTTCATAAAATTCTACATAAATTTTTTTAAAGAGTTTGTTTTGTATAACAGACTTCGTCTGAGGCATAAATCTCTATCTACAATTTTGTAGTCTTAAAAATATTCTTTTGCAATTTTCAAAAAACCAAGAAATTTAAGGAAGTAGGTCTAAGGAAATATTTTTTATCATCCCTTATTACATAAGTGAAGAAAATTTAAAGAAAAAATTTGGAGCGGTTTTTGGCAAACAAAATTTTGATAAACTTCGAGCGCAATTTACGTAAAATCTACTCATTTTTTTTTCAACAAATTGGACATTTCCTTATTTTAGGTGTTCATTTTGTACAACCGACTTTGTCTGAGGTAAAAATTTCCATCTTCAATTTTGCAGTTTTTAAATTATTTTTGCAATTTTCCAAAAATTGGGGATATATAATTTTCTTAGACGTCCTTCGCACTATTGAACAACACAATTTAATCACAAAATTTCGGGCCATTTTTTTTGAAAACTTTGAAAATGTCCAAAAAGATCTTGTTCCGATCCAGTATCGTTCTGATGCTCGTCTATATTTTCAACATTCTTTGACTGTCACTGTCACTATCTAATTCATGATCTTCCTCCGATCAGACAGCTCTTGAAGAATATTCTGATTTTCGTTCACATGAATTCTTAATCTGGACATTTTACAGAAAATTTCGATTAGGCCAAATTATTATACAATATTTTAGAACAATATTATACAATATTTTAGAACAATATTATACAATATTTAGAACAGCAGGGTAAAGTTTACGTCACTATGCACTTATCCCGAATAGAGCGTTACAAAAACTGAATATAGCCTGCAAACAGTGACTGCAGAAATGCATTACTAAAGATACCTGCAAGGAATACCAAGAACGCAGAAGTCTTTGACAACAATGAGTTGACAGCAAAACAAAAAAATCTGCTATTTTCGTAAAATATACGACGGCGCGACCGCTGGAAGGTTAAAAAGGATCGCGTACAAGTTTTTGAAAAAAACTAGTAGTTGCCATGTAATGTCTGCCTGAAATTAATGCAAATTATTTTTTTCTCAAAAATGTCTATAATTTCTTTTTTTATTTCATAGAGTAAATGACGCTTAAAAATGGCGCATGTCTTATTTTCGTTGAACTCTTTATTTTCGAAAATTGCAAATGCAAGAAATAATGTCGAAAACATGTGCCAACCAGTTTCTGAAGTGAAAAGAGGGGTGGCAGTGAAAAAAACATATGCAATATATTTTCACACTATTGGCGTCAAATCTGGTCATTTGAGCAGGACCAGTCTTTATTTGAACAACTATTTGAAAAAATATCTTATTTTTGGCGAGTCACCTCCACATTTCAGAAATAATATTGAAGATAGTTTTTTATTGTAAAATGTGTCCAACTACTGGCTCTAAACTTCAACATTTTGAAGAGATTTGGAAGAGTGGTCCACAATGGACAAAAAAGGTGTTTGATGACGAACAGGTCAAACTGAAAATAAATGTAAATATCTAACATATTTATGATTTTCTTACAATGTTACTAAAAAAGCGTGGCGTCAGTCCAGAAAAGACTTTAAAGAATGTTTACAGTTATATTTCGTATTTTTAGGTTGTCTTGTGCCTGCAAACATTACTTTGGGAGCGCCAGGTGTTACACTGCACGCAAGGTGAATGGAAAAAGTTATTTACTCCCTAAAAAGTTTCGTGTTCAGGGATCAATTGTCTTTAAGGGCCGAGATAGATGTCATCAGAAAAAGAAGTTTATTCATAATTAATGGTTATATCAAAATTTGGTTTAATACTCCTCAAGATACATTGTTCCCGATCAAGATTTACAATTATTTAAAAACCTAATTAATTGTGAAATATTGATTGATAGTAGTTTAAGCCAAAATTAAAGAAGCTCAGTATTTTTTGAACACAGACGTCGATATTTACTAGAGCGGATTCTTATGTAATTACATATATTTTGTCTTTCTACTCACCGTTCTCAAAATTGTAATCTTGGCGAATCATAGCCCTTCTAACCCAATATCGACTTTTTTCGTTACATATTTTTACACATTTAATACTATATTACTTATTTTAAACATTTTGCAGCTTTCACAATATATTTTCTTATATAATTAATTTTATTAAATTTAGTTCCGTATTTTTTTATTAAAAGATTTTTTTAAATCAGCAATTTTCCTACATTATTGGTGATTTATAACCTCAATTTCCGAGAAAAATTTCTTGCTACGTAAATTGTTTTTAATTAGAGAACTTTAATATTACATATTATATCCGATTTTACATATTTATTACATATTCTTACTGTTTTCATTACATGTTTATGTACATATTTTGACGTTTAATACTACATATTTTTCCGGTCTCTAATCATTACACATCACCACCAACAATAAACTTCCTCAAATGTTTCAAAATTTCAAGCCATTTCTTACATTCCAAAACGTATGTCTGAAGTGAGGGCATGGATTCTTTGAAGGGACTAAGGATTGTCAAACGTTTAAAGGTTGTAAACGACACAGCCGAAAGGGATGTCAAATTGATTCAATACAATAAGAGCATAACAAAAGATGAAGAGCAGACGCAGTATGTTTTACTGAATGTGAAGTGTTCAGTATTGAAAATGATTTAATAAATAAAGAAAACTAGTGGTAATACAACAGGACATACTTTCTCGGACTATTAGAAACAGCTATGTAATATTGAAATTTTGCATTTTCTGCGCTTCTAACACCTCAGTTATTACTTGAAAACATCCAATACAACCAATGAAAACAAAACGCCTGTGATGCATATCTGCATTCATTTCGATTGTCAGGAGAAGCAATCATTTCTTACTTTGCAAATGAAACAAAGAAAAAATTTGACAATTACAGAATTCGTAGGCAGCAATAATAATAATAATAATAAAATTTAAAAAATAACAAAAAGCGAGTTGCCAGCGCAGCGTTATTAAAACTATCTGCAATTTGTTTCGCATATGATGGAAAATATCAATTCTTGGCAAAAACGCTTATTTTCTTCTGTATTCAGATTTCTACTTATTTATGGTTTAGTAGTCGTAGTACATCATATACAGCTGATAAATAACTCTAATAATCATAAAATAATTAAATTACTAATGTTCTACGATTTGTAATATTAAGTTCATTTACTACCGCCTTATTATAATTGACTCAGACTGAAATGAAGCGCACGAAAATAAAACTTTAAAATTTCATAATACTATGATTCAGTGTTTTTATTTTTAAAAAATTATAAACTAGTGTTTGTGGCCAAACTCATCCAATATATGTATACATACACACACCTAAAATGGGACTTAAACCGTATATTTTACTGTCTACTATATTACATACGTGGAGAAAATTTGGAGCGATTTCTGAGGAAAAAAAATAAAAATTGCCAATATTTCGGGCAAAAATATTAACCAGAAAACTACTCATATTTTCGAAAAGTTGAACATGATCTTATTTCAAGATCTACCTTTAAGGAACAGATTTTTTAAGAAAACATGTATATCTTCAATATTATAGTTGTAGGAAGACGCCGAAAAAATTTTGAATTTTTCTAATTTTCGAAAAATCAGGGATTTCAACGAAAATAAGACCTTCTTTTAAACATCCTTCGCACTATCCAACAACAAATTTTTATGAAAAAATTGCGGCCTTTTTGTTGTTGGAAATTTTGAAAATGTCCGAGAGGCTTTATGTAAAGTATCCTTCAAAGTTAAAATATTGGTTTTAAATTCCAGGGGTCGCGACATCAGCCAAAACGATTTGATAATAACAATTTTGAAGAAAATCGGCTCAACGGTTTATGCGCTAGCGTCGTAATAGTTTGTATAATAATACTTTTTGTTTCGAAAATTCGCCGTTTACCGGCGCACGATGACAATACTTTCTCTTAAGTTAGTAAGTGCGAGAAAGTAAAAATGTGGGCTGAGGTTTTCACGTCAATTTTTCTCAATGAGTACAATATGTTTTAATTGGAAACTGAACAGTTTTTAGTTGTTTCATGATTCATGAAATTAGGATCATGATAATACAATTATGATTCATGTTTGATGCCTCAATGACAATTTTTGTAGTTGCATCTGCACTTGCTCTGCACAAACTTAAAATTCAGATGTGGAAAAGTATTCCCAGACACGATAAAATCTACCCACTCAAAATCTCTTCTATCTAGTTGACTGTGGTGAAAAGTTAACAAATTTTACCAATCCGACCCTTGCTTATTCCTATACCTATCGCATTACTGTAACAAACTTACACATAAAATGTCTGTAACGTTTCTATCTACATTAATCACTTATTTCTGTGCCCCATGTTTGATGCTGACCGGACGAGACATGGTGTCAATAACGATATGTCAAGTGTGCTAAAGAATAATAATGTGATATGAATGTTCATATTCTGTGTCATTACATTACACTATATTAATGTACATATTAAAGAAATATTAATATTATTGTGTCCGTCGCTAATAACCTTTGTAGTTGATGCGACATAAAATAAAATAAAATTTTGAAAAAACTTACACATAAAATTTGTTCTGATGTTACTACATGCTATTTCTGCAAATTATTTTTGTAATAATTAAGTACATTTTAAATTAATTATCAACAAGATAATTTCCTGCATCCCAAGATTGCATCGTTAAGTAACGCAACCCATCAAGATAAAACCCGTTTTCTTTACACAATATTACTTACAGCTTAAGGATATGACGAAAAAATTATTTTTCGGATAGGATGTCCCCATAAGCAACAAAAATTAAAAACCGACAGGGTGGTTATGAAATCAGTACAGTATTAGATGCTATTGGAACATTATCGAGTGGTACAATTAGGATTTTTTTTTGTGGCCCACAATCCATTTAAGTTTGCAGTCAGATCGTTAGTCATAGAAACTGAATTTGGAAAATACTGCCACACGAAGTAGGCTGCCCTATAATGATTTTTACTGGCGGCTCTCTTCATTTTGTGTGGCTGCTCGGGAGAAAAAAAAATCACAATAATAATAGTTTTCCTTTTCTTTTTACACTTTGCATTAATTTATACGTGCGTACAAAGAACTTGATAAAGAAAGAAAATTTTGAAAAAAAGTTAAATTTAGTATAAAGTCCATTTCATTTGTGTTCTATTATTCATTACACAAGGGAACAAGAGTTTTACCTCCCGAAAGGCAGAGTGCGCAACGTACTCAATTTCATACGTATATTACAAATTATCACAATAAAAACGTTGTATCACAGTTTTTAAAAATACCGTATCATACTGTATTTTGCTATTAATGCAAATACATTTAAATCGCACCTGTAAGATAAATAGAATCAATAAAATATTTGTTCAGTTTCTTTACGTCACTTTCATGAGACATCAACAAAATTAGGCTTTCGTGTTTTTTTTCCTTCTGTATTCGAAGATTGACATATTTATCCTCGCGTTAAGTAGTCGTGCTCACGAGCAGATCTTAGCGATCATAGTAGGTCTTACGGAATGTTTTGAAAACAAATCATGTGCATTCTTATATTTCCTACGGCGCATCAGTCATTGAAAGGAATTATTTTAGCCCTTTACCTAATCGCAAGTATATACGAACCCAAATGTTGGGGTGGCAGATTCTGAGTCAGACGGTGTCATGCGGAACTGTACGGGTGAAATTAGTGTTTGGTTGCGTTTGCCTCAAATACATTAATGCACCATAGTTCTGTGGGTTTTATAAAGTGAATGTCGCCACATGATCTATAGAAATGAATCGGTTCCATCAAATGCAAATCGTCATTTCACATCGAAAGTGTGCGAATCAACCCAATAACTTGTTACATTTGTGGAAGATTTAAAGCCAACTTCCAAGGAAAAAATATAAGAAATTATAAAACTTGCATACTCTTTGTACTTAATCGTGCTTGTGATCAGGACAAATCATGGGCTGCTCGCCAGTGTTGTGTCACCTGTACAACGAACCTTACGTTGTGGTTGCATAAAAACTCAAATCATTGTCATTCTCAGGCCCAATGTTGTGAAGAATACCAACAAACCATTTTAATGACTGCTACTTCCTCATGTTAAAGATATCTGGCCTGTCCAGATTCTTCTCTCATGCGACCTGTTTCATACAATGACGAATTACCCGTGCCTGTACTCCCGGAAACATGGTCAATAAATCATGGAAATTGTGATGAAACTGAAGCCGCGTTTCCTCCAGAAACAGAAACACTTCAAAAGATCCAGTACCAGTAAAGACTACTGGCTTGCACTTAGAAGAGCAAGAAGACCTAAAGATTTCACATGGGACCTAAATTTGGCAAAAAAAATATGATGACAAAAAATTTAAGAGTTTAAAAACATATTCAAGACCTTTGCCCAATGCTCTTGAGGATACTTTTTGTTTTTGTGCAGACATTAGGGAGTAAATGAGTGAATCATGCTTTCTCTATAATCCACATGAATGAGAGTTGTTTATAGATTCTTCAAAATATAGTCTCAAAGCAGTGGAATAATTCCACGGATGAGAAATGCAAAATCAAAGGAAGGAATTTTCATTGGCCTGCAAATCACAAAACTCATGTTGGATGATATATTGGAGGAACAATTGCGAGACCTTGAGTTAGCAGATTGGCAATCCTTTAAAAGAGTTGTGCATACATTTCTTGGGACAAAGAAATAAGATATTTATAAAATATTGGTCACAGAATGGCTATAAAGCTACAAAAACATGAGGTGTAGAATGTCTCTAAAAACTCATTTCCTTCATTTCCATCGTAATTTTTCCCGCAGAATTTGGGTGATAATAGTAATGAACATAACGAACAATTTCACCAGGGTATTGTTACTACGAAGAAGAGATGCCAAGGGTGTAAGGATCCTGCATTGACGAGAGATTACGGCTGGTTTCTTGTTAGGGAGAGTAAACAGGAATACAAGAGTAAGTCGCAAGTCACAATGCAGTTTTAAGCAATGGAATAGGAATTTCTTCAAGTTGTGTCAATATTATTGCACAAATATGCGTATTCCATTTTCACTTGTTCTTACCTCATATGAAGCAAGTCCATAAAATTTTGTAGTTATATAACCGGAGTGACAATGCGGAAATTAGTATGGCAATGTGTTTATTTCAAATATTAAATATGTTCCTGTGTTTTGAATCGTGCGTGATAGAAACTTTTTATAATGATTTTCGAAATCAGCATGATCGTTAACTTAAAATCACCTTTCATCTTGGAAAAATGAAAAACAACTGTTTTGTTCCCTCGTGTTATGAATTAGTAATATAAGATTTCGATTTTGTGCCATCATTTTTGACGAGTTACCTCCACTTATAAACAAATGAATTTTCTTCACCTCCTCCTTATATTCCATTCTTTTCACCCATATTAAAAAGCATCTTCCTTGAAATATTTGATGTTAAATAACTTCAAAGAGTAAAATTTATCTTAAATCCTTGTATAGTAATCGAGTAACCTACGTTTGCCCGACCAATCGTAACTCATGGTTAGATCACTTTCAGTTCACCAAACAAAACAAATGAAATGTCATTCAATGTTTCTCGGACTTCTAATGAGGAACCGATAATTTCGTTGTAAATCATCGAGAAACGTCTACAAAATTTATTTGAAAACGGATTTTTTTGTTTTAATGTAAAGAAAAGACATTTTGGCAATTACGGAATATTCACAAGTGATCCAAACGTTCATTTTGTTCTTCGCGATCATACAAATCACAATTGTCACAATTTTTAGCCGATTCCCCCTGCAATATGTTGAAAAATCAAGAAAATTTCATAGTTCTTATCGTTTTAATGCACCTACAAAGTACATTGGTGAAACGTTCACTTGATTGGTTCACTTCTCCCCATATCTCGTCACACAGTTTTTAACTGTTTTTGACGTAAATAAATACATAAATAAATAGATAAATAAATAAATAAACGTTGTGAAATGCTACAATTTCTTTTTCGATTCATGGAAATGCCGGAAAAAAATTGTAGCATTTCAGTGTTTCACCAATGTATTTTGTAGGTGCATTAAAACCATCATAAATATGAAATTTACACGATTTTTCCAAATATTGCAGGGGGAATCAGCTAAAAATTGTGCCAATTGTGATATGTGTGATCGCCAAGGCTTTATTCATCAGACTGACGAAATTAAATCTAATTTTGTAATGAAACAAATATTTAAATGTGTATTTTAATCGATACTTTTTCATGTAAAATTCTAAGCGCGGAAGAAGGACGAGCCTAAAAACTAAACTTTTAAACATAAAAAATCTTTGGGAGGAGCAGTGTTACCCTAGTATCAAATTACACGAATTTGCCGGCGTCCGGCCCACCAAAATCCCGTATCTCTTCCGCTCCGCATGTTTATCAAACAAGTAGTGAGGATGAAAATGAAAGACATAAAAAAGCACACATCGCTATCATTTTATTAAAAAATATACACTATATTTTGAGAAATATTTCAATTTTTTAAAAACTTGGGAACCGATGAGGCAGGTCTTAACGTCATCCGATCGAGCTGAAACTTTGTAAAATGGATTCGTAGGCTTCCGCGGCCGGAGTCATTGTATTCTTGGCTGTCCGGGATGAGCCGCGTCTCAGTCGATGGGGCTGACGTTTCGGCCGTCTTGCTTTGGCCTTCTTCAGAGCTATACTGCTGCCCAACAGCCATGAATACAGTGAAACTTTGTAAATCCCAATTTTATTCCAATCGGCAACTTCGATTATCGGTTCTCATCAAAGAAATTTCGGAAGTCGATTTCTTGCAATCCCCCTACTAAATTGATTTACAAGATAGCAGTCTTAAAACAAAATTGAAGGAAGATAATATTAGCTTGAAATCTTACAAATAGTTTTAACCATAAAGAACGGACGAAATATTTCGCACAGCCAAATGCGCCTTGGCGTGCCTGCCAAATCTGCTTGGATCTGAAGCGGCCTGCAGAATTAAAAATGCAACTGAACAAAACAAAACAAAGTTCTCCAAACATGAACAACCACACTGCTCATGAATAATAAGATACCCTCGTGTAACTCTCGAATAAATTAAATAATTTAATAAAATCATTCTTCACAAATGTCGTCACAAAGTGGTATACTTGTTCTTACCTCATATGAAGCAAGTCCATAAAATTTTGTAGTTATATAACCGGAGTGACAATGCGGCAATTAGTATGGCAATGTGTTTATTTCAAATATTAAATATGTTCCTGTCTTTTGAACCTTGCGTGATAGAAACTTTTTATGATGATTTTCGAAATCAGCATGATCGTTAACTTTACAATCATCTTTCATCTTGGAAAAATGAAAAACAATTGTTTTGTTCCCTCGTGTTATGAATTAGTAATATAAGATTTCGATTTTGTGCCATCATTTTTGACGAGTACAACAGTATACAGCATACCCATAATATCAAAAAGGTTGCTGTCCCATAACTCAAAACGTGAAAAGCAAATGTTTTTTGCGGGCGGTTTCTTCCTTGGACCCTTGCTACCACATGGCGTCAGTAGTGTCGTAAGCAGTGAAGCACTGCATAGAATACTTTACAGGCTTTAGTTATTACGCGTCGTATGAGAATAGGAGGAATAACAGTCAAATATTTCCATTTTCAGTCAAAATCGAAACTGTTTCATTGTTGTGGATTTTCCTGATTTACTAGATATCTTACAAAACCATAAACACCTCACACATGTCCGGAGGCTGCATAGTTTTCTTTGAATTTGTTGGCACATTGTAAATTAGTAATATAGATAATTTGGCCTAAATTCCGAATGCAAACCTATTTTTTGAAGATAATAATTAATAATACAATATACGCTTGCCCTATTACTATTAAATAATAATAATAATAATAATGAGAAGAAGAAGAAGAACAACAACAACAACAAGAACAACAAGCCGGGCCTCACGGCGCAGACCGTTGCGGCAGCAGTCGTCTGCGCCGAGGAGGCTGTAGGTTCGAGTCTTGCGTAGGCATAGTCGTATTTGCGATTGTCGCTTCATCCCTCATCATCATCATAGTATCACCTCATAACTAGACGCTAAGCAAGAGACTCAATTTCTCTGAGGAGAATTCACCTATAATAATAATAATAATAATAATAATAATAATAATACATGCAGCAATCAAAGTGCTTGAACATTGTAGTGGAAATTATACTCTTAGAATGGGAAATATTTTGACGCATTTTTTCCCTCTTAATAATATCCCTTTATGAGAATTCTAAGGAGTCCTTGAATGATTTTTCAATGCGATGTACCTAGAAGTTATTGTTTACCACGAAAAGGAAGATCGTTGTACTAGATAGAGATTAGGGGTCTGATTCGATACTCACTGGCGTACTCCTTCTCGCCGAAACTTCTTTTGCTGGCAGTCGAGTCCGGCGACGCCGCAAGTTTGGCCACGTCGAATCTCTCCTCGTCCGCCATGGCGAAAACCTTCTCCATTTCTTCATCCAAGTCAGCTCCCGCTTCGACGCCGTGTCCATCTTGCTGTAACAGCATTTCAGATTGGGATATCCACAAGAGATCTCTCAAGAAGAAGAGTAATGTGAAAAATGCATGCGAAATTAGCCCCAACGATCACCAGATTAAGAAGTAATACCAAATTAAGGAGAAGCTAAGAATTAAATAAATAATAAACTGAAAAGAAAATGATTTAACTAAATTGACGTATTATTTAACACTTCTCGATATTTCTGCATTAATAATGACTGAAATGCTAAAGAAGTGTCTTTAATTTAATACGTTTGGCACAGAAAGTGCAACAGTGATAAAACTGAATGAAAGAAAGAAAATATGTAACGTTTTGAGATGATTAATTTTACAACCATCCATTGAATTACCGAATGGGATATTATTAGAAAATTAACCTGGCAGCAGGCGCTAAGTGAAAAATAAAAGGAAAATCAGCATGTTTATCAACATGCTTCTTGACATTATATGAACTGAAAGATAATGCACCTAATAGGGCTTTGCGTCCACGAGTATCAGAGCGCTTCATCGATGATTCAATATTTGAAAATTTTCTGTATTAACAATAATAGTAAGTTGCGACCACTGCATCACAAACGTCCTGGAACCTCCGGAGGAACTTGCTTTATAATTGGGTACAAAAATATACAAATGATTACATAATTTTAAAACAGAAATTATTTTACACGTGGAAGAACGATGAAATGTCTGACCGAGGAAAACCACAGAAATGAAAATCTCCCATGGAAAATAAAACTACGAAGAAAATCATGACAAATTCAGACAAAGCATACGTTAAATGTATGTAAAAGAAATTAAAAAGTAATTAATGACAATTAAGTTTTCCTAATAACTTACGCTACAGAAAATGTATTTTATAAAAAATTAATATTAGCATACAGAGAAGACGCGTACACTGATTTTTAAGAGGACGCATTTAAGGTAATATAGTACTTAGAGGCCGGTAAATAAAGAAAGGCTTCTTAGAAGTATTTTCGAAGCCAAATAACTGTTACTCAACAGGAATGTTGTTCGTGTTTGGGTACACAACACGCGATAAAGTGGAACAAAGACGATACGATGAAAAAGTTTAAGGACAAAGGGCCATTCTAATTCCGTATTCACGTACGGGCTTCAGCCCTAGTCCATTTCAAGAGGTGTCCTCAAGTAATCTAGTTACACCTGTCCACAATTTCCAGACTAATTGTTCGAAAGTTGTTTATAACGTGAGGGAGCTACGACGATAAGGAAAAGTGCATAGAAAAGGAAGTTCAGTGTGTCATAAATAAAACGTTAATCACCATGCAATTTATTAATTCATGATTGGTTCTGAAACATGCGGTGGCACATACAACGTAGCCGAAGGAATATATGGAAACTAGGCCGTGAGGTAAAATGGAGCGAGACGGCGAAAGCCATATCGAGTCCTACCTTCAATTCATCCTTATGAATCGAATATTAAAGAGGTATAATAATAAACAAGATTCCAAATCGCGGTATCCGTAAATAATGCGACAGGCTCAGATAAAGAAAGCATGCATTTCAAGAAGAGAGTCGCATGCCGAAAATGTTACCCGGTCCGTCATATCAACGCCGTGCCGAACGTTCCTTGCTAGCCCTTTACATTTGACCCGGCAGATATCACAGCTTCAGGGTCAGCAGACCTCGTCTGCGGCACGGGTGCTGTGGCAGGCGCGGTGGGGGCGGTACGGGGGCAGCGAGACAGCGAGCAGGGCGAGAGAGGCGGCGGGGCGCTGCGCGGTGTGCAAGCGCAGGCTCGCCGTTCGCGGCGGTGACGGCGGCGGCGGCGGAGGCGGCGCGATCGAAGCCCGCCGTCGGCGCCACAGCTGGCCGAACTGACCCGCCGCATGAGGCCTACGCCAACCAATCAGCTGGTGCGCGGGCCAGGCGTCGTGGCCGGGGCCGGGGCTGGGGCCGGGGTCGAGGCCGGGACGGGGACCGGGACCGGGACCGGGACCCGGATCGGGACCCAGATCGGGACCCAGATCGGGACCCGGATCGGGACCCGGATCGGGACCCGGATCGGGACCCGGATCGGGACCCGGATCGGGACCCGGATCGGGACCAGGTCGCGGGCTCGCGGGCGCCGCAGGGCGGATCCGCGGGCACCCGTACGTCGCCCAGTGGGTTGCGGGGGCGCTGTGCACAAAGGACGTTTCACGGAAGGCGTAAGGCGGCGCGCCAGCCTGCGAACCCTAGCGCGCTGACACACTGTGCGGAACCGCCGACCTCCCTCACGCGACTTTCGTGTGCGCGGAGGCGGTGCTCAGTATCGCGTGGCCAGGAAAGCGAAAGCGTGGGTCGACGTGAGCCGGATAGCGTGCCATGGCACGGTGACCGACGTACGGCCAACGAAACATACATCGTCTACGTCCCATAAAACGACCACTATAAAAGTGCTATCGACTCACCTGTTGGCGGCCGAACGACTTGCGCAGCCAGCGAATGACCTTCCCGCGTGCTCTCTGGAGGAAAGACCTGTGTTGCGCGGGGGGCGTGACGAGTGTGGCCGCGTGCGCGATTGTTGGTGAGGCGGAGGAGCGGCGGCGCGAACAGGCAGCGGCGGCGGAGGTGGCGGCGGCGGGTCGTGGCGCCGAGGGGGTCCCCGGGGCCGTGGGGGCGTCGCTCTCGTCGGTGGGTCCCGCGGCGCCGCCCCCGCCCCCGCCACGTTCCTTCATCGGCGGGCGACTGAGCGCCGACGGCGCCCGCAGCCTGGGGTCGGCTGTGGAAGCGGCGGAGGCGGGGGCGGCGGGGGCGGGGGCGGTGGCGGGGGCGGCGGTGGTGGCGGCGGCGGCGGTGGCTGGAGCCAAGCCGCGCCGCGGCGCCGCGCACTGACGACGGCGTCTCGCGCCCCGCTGCACCCCGCTCGACGCCCGGTCGATACACGCGCAGGCGGCCGGCCGCTCGCGGGAACCCGCGCCGCGTGGACCGGGCTTCGGGGCGGGCGAGGCCTGGCTCGGCCGGCCGGTCGGCCCGCCGGCGACCGGCGGAGGTGCAGGCGCATGCCCCGGAGCGACGGCCGGGCTGAACTGCAGCGGGGAGGGCGGGGCGGCGCGGGGACAGGCTCAGCGACGAAAACGGACGAAAGCCGTGCCCGGTAATGAGTAACCCGCTTTAACAGGAGGGGAGAGAGGCGGTACGAGGGACACATCCGAAATTGAGCAATTTCCTACTGATCACAGTTTCAACATTTCACGATAATCATTTACCTACCGAACGCGTTTAGAAATATGTCACATCTCTCGGTCTAGAATGAGTTTTACCCAATGGTTTCTAAAATCTTAGATGTACGGTTTCATTAGCAAACAACAAAATATTACAACTGTTTTTGCTACATTCCTACCAGAAGATGTAAAGTCCGGCCGTTCAGAAGCCAGTAGTTTATAACGAACATTCATTTCTCGGTAATATGATCGCTACTGGTAATAAAGCTAGAACGACAGTGGATCCGAATGAAAATACAATTAGGAGAATGTGTTGCGTGACCGCGTGAATGCAATGGGTTGGAGCTTCGAGTTCTGTTGAGAATTCGTGAGCGCGAACGGCGGAAGGTTCGGGTCCGATTGAAGGTCATACAACCTACGATAAACCCTAGAATGGCCCCTTCCAAGGTTTGTAGAAATCAATTACCACAACTATTCGGCCTCAGCAGTAGGAGGCGATACTGACAAAACCACACTCCTCATACTCTAATGAAAACAGGAAGTCTTTTCAAGGTTACGAGTTGGTAGGAAAGGGGACTTAGTTTTGGTATTGAAGCTCCCCTTTGGATGACAGTGTCCCCATAGTTTTTAAGCTCGTGACTTTTAAAGAATTTCGTGTTTTAATCGAACTATATATTTAAGTGGTCCTGATATTCTTCTCTGACTAACAGGGGGGGGGTGTTCGCCGCCGGCCGAGAAACTATTACGAATCCGGGATGATATACAAGACATATGCAAGTGTATAGTGCAAAGCAGAAGGCTCACGACGGAGGTCGGATTCCTCGAGAATATAGGTTGGTGAACGTAAAGAGCATGATGGAGCAAGTAGAGCGGCTCGATGATAGTATGAACTGTTGCACCGACTGATACCAAGATGCCACGACAGTAGCCATGGTATCGTGAAAAATGGGTAACTAAGGGGTTGTTGATGAAAGAGGATTAGAGGCAAACGCAATGAAAATAATGTATGCCCATTGATCATGAATAAATACGCAGTTTTGTTGTGAATACTAAATATTTATTTAATGATTGAACACTGATACCGAATAACCATCAACGCATCATACAAAGATGAGTATAAGATTTTTTTAACTTCATGGACACTGGGTAGACTTAAGTTGTGGCAGGTGTTAATTCAGGACAACTGCTATAAAATAGGGAAATATGAAGACGAATGAAAACATGACGAACTGGGGTATATCCTGCGATGAAGTTGGTGAAAAAGCATTAGGGCGGGTAAGGTTATGGAAAACCACTAGTAGTTTCGCGACAGCACATACTTTTTCGCATTATTTCTAAATTTGCAATTTTCGTAGATTCACAGAACTCAACTAAAACAAGGCCTACGCCATTCTTTCAAGCGTCCCTTGATTTATCTATGGAAAAAAAATCGGAGGACAAAAGTTCGATAAAAAAATAGGAGCCATTTTTGAGAAAAATTTTAAAATGTTGAAACTTCATATAAAGTACTCCGAAAATTAAAGTATCCGTTTTAAACTAAGAAGGCCTCAAGTCCATTTACGGCGATTACGGAATATCAATTTTGGAGAAAATCGGCTGAACGGTTTAGGCGCTAGCGTTGACCACAGATACACAGATATTTTGTTATCAATCAATCTTTCGCTGCCAAGAACCCACAAGACATGGATTCTCACTACGCAAGGTGATGGAGGAAGCAATTTACTGTTTCGTTAGTAGGACCATAAAGAGTTTTTATCCACTTTGATGTTTTAACGTGAAACATTAGAAAACTGAAAATAGTGTCCTAATATAACTTATTAGAGCAGTCAGTGTTATGATATTCCAAGGCCTACTATTAACAAAAGTCAACACTTCAAAAAACATCTATTTATTATAAACATGGATTACAACATTTGTACAATTTTTTAAATTAATTCCCGTAGATGAAGACGGATGAGCTCCAAATATCCCTACAATTAACGTTACCTTCATCATTAAATAATGATCATCTGCCTTCAGTAAAAATCTATGGATGTATTCTTTTGCAAAAATTCCCGATTTCTTGGGCACATATCCGTCACTTTGTCTCTTAAGAAACGCGACTAATTGCGAATACTTACTTATATCAATATTTCTATTAAATGAAATCGTACTTCGTAGCATGGAGTAGTGGCAGCACATTGAACAAGGCTTCTCTTTTTCAGCTTTAAAACTGAAATATGTCAGCATAACTTTTTCAGAAATATCGGAAACATTTTTTTCTCTGCACCATTCTTCAAAAACGCTATATATTTTTTCTCGTAAGACATTCTTGCCTTTCCTGGTATTAAACAATTCAGAGCATAAATTGCTCTTTTTTCAATTTCATCATCCATGCTTATTAATATTTCAGTACTATTTTCTGAAGTAAGAAATAATTCACATGCGTATACCTTTTAATTTTTTACACGACTCCTTTTCTCGTTCTTTTGTTTTTAATGCTGAAATCATCCATGGCCTCCCACTAACCTCGATCAACAAAATACGTCACATGAGTTGGCCACATTTCTCAGAAAAAAAAGTGACTATTTCAGATATTTGAGTTTTTACAAAGTGGATAAAACGATGTACGATATACGTATCGTAACATCTTATTACAATACTCTATTGGTTATCAAACTCGTATTGTAATAAGATGTGTTACGATACCTATATCGTAAATAACTATTCTGTCATAATTCGTCGTTTTCTGGCGTACGATTACAACACTTCCTCCTTACAAGTTAAGTGCGAGAATGTACTTGTAAAAAGCTCATTCATCAATATTGTAATTTTTAAATGTGTTTTTTTTGCAATTTCAAAAATGTGGAGAGTTCACAGGAAATTGAAAACTGCCATTTTGATACGTCCTTTGTCCGAGAAAATTTCTATTTCGAAACGTCCTTACCCGACAAAAGTAATTCAAAAAATCTGGAGCCATTTTTGACAAAACTTGGGAAGTGTGCTTGAGGCTTCGTATAACATACTCCCCAATATTAAAATATCCGTTTGACATTCGCAGGGCCTCGATTCACAGAACGGTTAAGTAGGTCAATACAGCCTAATAGTGAATAAAGAAATTAGTCGCAGCAGTGCGGCTTAAATAAGGGTTGTTATCAGTGATAGTGCCAGGCGCTATTTTAGCCGATTGCAGTTAAATTGTGCGAAGCTAATTTCTTAAAGTAGAGATTTCACCATTTAATCTTATCTGAATTAAAAGTATTTTGAATGAAAATTTACGGACCTATAGCCATTTGAAAAGTGTCTATTTCTATGGGTTTAACGTAAAAGTGACCATATTCGGACTAATGTGACCCACAGTTTGAGTGAAATAAGTAATGTTTGATGATTCAGCCAAAAATATATTTAAAAATACCATTAAATAATATTTATTCGTTATTTTTTAAAAAGGAGAATAAATGCCGAAAAATGGGTTGGTAATGGGGTTCGTGGCACCCGTGAAAACAGTTTTATTCGTGCCGCTGTTATTCTTGCATCGAAAACTTACTTTCTTTCGCAAAGCCTCTATTAATATGTTCAACAGAGTCTAGTAGTGAATAAAGAAATCATATACAGCAGTGTGGCGCAAATGTGAGATCATTAATAGTGATGGTGCGCGGCGCAATTTTAGCCGGATGCAGTAAAATAGTTAAATTGTGCGAAGCAAATGTCTTGAAGCAGAGATTTTGAGCTCTAATCTTATCTAAAATAAAAGTATTTTGGATGAAAATTTACGGAGCTATGATCAATTGAAAAGTGTCTATTTGTATGGTATTAACGTAAAATTGGCCATATTCGAGTTACTGTAAGGCACACTGAGTCAAATAAGTTTTGTTTGATGATCATAAAATTGTTGCTGAGTAAAGTGAGCACGTTCTCAGCCAAAAATCCGTTTAAAAAATAACATTACATAATATTTATTCGTTATTTTCTAAAAAGTAACCAAAAAAGTTCGAAAAAATGGGGTGTTTATGGGGTTTGTGGCATCCCTAAACCCATTTCAAAACCCATTAAAACCCATTTTATTGATAGCAATGTTGTTCTTGCATCGAAAACTAATTTTTCACTAAGCCATTGAATTCTATTTGTTTCGATACAACCTAATACATTGTGGCGTCACTGAATTTTAGTGATTAAAATTTATTGAAATACGGGTTCTTAGTTCTTGTCACATGTGACGTAAAACGTCAAGCCCGAGAGCTTTGTTGACTTTGCCAGCGCCGTATGGTCGGCAATATCTCCCGCATTTTTCGCCCGTCCCTTCCTTTCTTTGTGTGTCTCCGAAGGGGGCAAGAGGCGCCCGCCGAATCCCCATCCCCTTCTGTTCACAAAGGACGAAGACCTGCAAAAATACCCGCCCCTCGCCCTCGCCCGACCGTCGAACTAGGCGATGATTAACTTATAGCAATGGAAAATTGTGTACCACCAACGACGAATTACACGATTTTTGACAGCGGATTTTATAAACAGTGTGAGGAACAAGAATGGAGATAATGGAATTTTGCAGTAAGATCCTCATAGGCGTCTTATATGATTGCCCGAGGTTAATTTGCGGCGTAGTAAGCTTGAATCAATAGCCAGGCGTGTTTATTAGATTTCAGAGTGATCTCAGAACTTTCAAAAGAAAAAAAGTGGAGAGAGCAGAGGTGGAAGTGATTCTCTACCGGCAGCGTAAGACACTTCTTGTTTCATCAGTGTAAGATACACTTCTTGTTTGACCGTCTCGTAAGAAACACTGCTTGTTTGACAGTCGTAGGACACACTTCTCAGTTGACTGTGGTGTTGAACATTTCATTTTAACTTTCCTAGCGTTGTGGAATCAGTGGCGACAGGAAAATATTCAAATTTTCAAAATTTCAAAATTTATCTTCTTAGGCAATGCTAAAAGGAGGAAACAAATGTGTTGTTTGTTATTATAAAACGGAACGTGAACAATGAACACCTGCTGCTTCGCTATTAAAGTGTGTGTGGGGGGAAGAATCTCGTTTGAGAGCCTGCCGACAGTTGTGTGGTGTGTGGGTGCGGAAGCGCTCCGAACTACCTGCTACCACCCTCGCACCGCCGCTTGGAGACGCTCAGTCAACCCGGCCGTGACGACCTTCGCGCCCGAAAAATAGCCGGATCAGCTGGCCAGGTCAACGACACTCAGGACCACGGACCGGTGAAGTCATCCTAATAGAACCTGGCATGGTTATGTTTCAGCCCTTCAGGCAAAACCTTTGGAAAGACCACACGTAATTGCAATAGCAAATCTCGGCCGCGGATTGGCGAGAACAAGATAAATTCTTAAATTTTTAATGTAATTAGATTTTTTAACATTTTTTAAACAATTTTTTCGAGAGACTTTTCAAATGAAATCTGTTGTCCATAATTATTTCTTTCATTACGGCCATGTACATCTTTTTTTAAAATTTTAGTAGTTTCGCGCAATAGTGTCTGCAATATTTGCAATTTTAAACATTTACAATTTTTTTTCACAAAGGCTCTAAATTTTTTCTTTAAACTTCCGGTAACGAGTGCTAAATGCACTCTATAAGATGACATATACGCCATATTTCTCTATTGTTTTGTTTTAATTAATTGACACACGGCTGTTGGCGAACGATCACGTAAATGCTGACACGAGCTGTCCGTGCGCTGAGAATGCCACTGGTACGAGAGACGGTTACAATAGAAACGATAGTATGAACCGCAGGGTAGAAAATAATAATTGCTTTTGAGTCAAAGGATTGAGATTGGTATCTCCTGTATTCGCGAGCACAAGTTTTCTAGCCCTACGTTTCAGAAATCCTAAGGGCGAATTCCTTCCTGGATACAAGATACTTCAATTGCTTGTACAGTTAGTCTAGAAGAAAAGTTTAAAAAAAGTGACACACGTCTCATTTTCGGGGAATTTTGTATTTCTGAAAATTGCATACAAAATGTTAATTTTGCAAAACTACAATATTGAGATGTTTTGTGTCTCTGCACCCCCACCTCATTCCAGAAGCTTCTCCCTTCCAAACGCCCATGCTTTTCTGTGAGGCAGAGGAAGCGACGGAGCCGCCTCCGGGCGCCATAAACCAATGTGTCCCTTTAGCGGACAATGACTTGTCAGTCGCCGAGGCCCAGCCACCCGCTCGACGCCACCCCAACCCCTTTGCGAGCGCCCACGCGTCACAGCCAAAAAAAATTATCTCGTTCACGCACAGATCGATTCATTATCTAAAGCTCCTCAAGTAGCGCAGCTGCAGAGTAGCTTGGACGGACTCCCAAGCCCGCCCCGCGAAACAAAGCCTCCACACACGTGCAAGCCCTCAGATAATTGCCGTAAAGTTTCTTCGAGCACGCCCAGAACACGACGCATCGCGCCCACGACCCCACCCGAGTCGCAGAACAGAGAGCGTCAATCATCCAATTCCCCAAAGCAATCTCCACGCCACCCTCTCGGCCACCTGCCGTCCCTAGAAAGTGTCACCCGCCTTCCAGGGAGCACTCAGTTAGCTAACTGCCGTAAACATTCCTTGGCTCAAAAGATCAACTTTCGTAGCGAGCGATCCAAGCGAGGTTGAGAAAGGACTCCCCAAATCAGCACATGTGAGAAACTCAGGAAGATTCGAGAAGCCGGTCATATGACATCCCAGTAGTAAATCCGGAGAATAGGCGCCAACGCGAGTCCCGCGTTCGACAATTACTGAAATCTAATTGGGGAAAAAGGGGAAAATGTTACGAGAACGAGATTTTAAGCGGGAAAGCGCGCCTTCGTGGTAGGCGCTCTTCGCCGAGAGCGACAGATCATTTTCGACCGCCACGAGCACAACATTTAGAATCACCGACGAGCAAAACATCATTTATAACTACCGACGAGTGCAGACTTCACTGACTTTAATCGTGCGACTGATTCCACTTGGCCGACAAGCTGACGCCGCCGAATCGCACTTTGAGCAGAATCATCGCGGACTTCCCGCCACGCGTACTCACGCACAACGGTGACTGCACTACCGAAGCTTGCCGCTTCGTATTGGAGACTTCGTGGCTGCCGCAACAACCAATTTACGCGAGCCTCAATGCCGACGTCGGGACACACGTACCCGTCATCTTTTCTGGCCCGGTCTGCCGCCACCTAGTCGCCAGCGCAAGGTACCGTCCCCCCCCGGCTCTATCGCAGGGCAACGGCCGAAGCAGCTGTCTTCCCTCTGCCCGTGTACCTGCTTCGCAAAGACGTCCTTCACGACGCAAACAATTTGTGAATGGGCCCCCCCAACTTCCTCTCGTGAATGCGACTGCTTCACACCCTCATCATCATCAATTGTAAGTATATCATTTGTTTGACAATCAGGAGAATTGTGTAGCGACGGGTGCTAGAGGAGTGTGGTGACATAAATTGTAGAAGACTTGCCGGACACACTAGAAACTCATCAGGACAGAAGAACGACCTAATGCATGCGTGTAATGACTTGTAATTGCAAAATTCAAGATCCAAGACCAAATTGTAATTAGTTGTAGTAGTGTTAGTCAAAGAGATTTTATTTCAATAAACAAGTGGTCTCCCCTCAGGAACCACATTGAATAGAATTCACTTGAAATTTCATTCAGTAGTGTTAGTTGAGCACACCTGAACCCATGTTCATTGCGAAATCTAACCCAGAGAGTCCACCCCTGAAGATAAAATATAATCTCACCGAGAGCTAATTCCCGCAAACCCGAAAAAATCTTCGGCTACTGCCCGAAGACAGGCGAGGCAGGTAAGTTCGTGGAACTACCGGCCAGAAGCCTGGCGCCCAATCCCTGGCAAACGAATCGAAGGATGGTTAGTTACAATATTGATGAAAGAGTTTTTCCCTTATTGAAATCTAATCTTTAACACTGATTTTGAAATAATGATAATGAAAATCTCTGAATTTTTGAAAATGCAAATGCTCAACTTGTTTTAAAAACGTCGGAAACGTTTAGCGAAGGTGTGAGGCTAGTAGTGTAATGTTAAACTCTTAGATCCTAAGTCCGAAACCAACGCGAAGAAAAAAGAATTGCTGTTTGGAAACACTTGCATATCCGTGAAGTAATATAATATTGCGTAACCGTTACAAATAATGCGAGAAAATATGTGCACCACAAGTTTGTAATCAAAATTGAAATCAATATCAAAGCCATTAGACTTAAAAATGTATTTCGAAGTTGAAAATTTTCTAAAATATCAATTTTAGACAAAAATGTTACATCTCAACATGTTGTTGCACTTATTGGATTAATACAGTATAATCGTTTAGCTAATATGAACACTGTAAATCCCATGTTTCTTTTGCTGAAAATGATAGTAATACTCTGAATGAATAAAACCAAGGTCGTCTGATAGATAAAAACACAAACCGTGCAGCAAACTTGAAAATGAAACTCAAAATTCCCAAGAAATTACCTCAAACTCGGCAATATCCAAATTTTAAAAGCCACTCATGCGATCCTAACATGATTTACTGGATAACTATAAAATAATATGTAAACATTTTCACCCAATAATTAAGCTATGGATAAATTGTAAAAATTAACTGTCGATTTCTTTTTCTGCGACTATAATAATGCGTCGTTTACAGGGCACCAGGCACTTCTTTCTTAAATTCTTCTGCCGGTGGGTGTGCGCTTCTCAGGTAGCCGCCACCTTCTTTCCTCTCCTACTCGTTTCCGAACACGCGACCCTATTCGCTAGTCCTGTCTTTCTTTCCGAATAGTATACATAATTTCCCCACTAATTTCCAGCTGAGTTGACTTTTCCGCCAATGCTTCTCCCTTAATATTTTAAGGAATAATTTATTGAAAAAATAATTATTATATAGACAATTAAATCGATAGTTCAATTTTTGAAAGAAAAAAAAAATGAAAATAGCTAGTTCTGATAGAAAAAGTGGGGGTAGTACAGAAATAGTCTAAGAAAGTGAGAAAATTAGTTGCTGTGAGGCCTGTACTTAGCTTTTCAACGTACTCTTTAACAAAATAAAGTAAGAAGAATAAAACCTCCCTCAAAATCATACTGAATAGAAACCATTCGGAAAAACATGTTCTCAAAATGAAAATTTCAGGAAATTAAAATTCAGTACTTTAAACAATGCTCAAAGGCTGATAATTCTCGAAATTAAAGCTACATAATCCTGGACGTTTCAAAATAAGGTCAATGCAAAAGTAAGCCTCGAAGAAAATTTGCTTGAGGTGGACGTAGTGAGGAGCATCATTTGAATTTCTAATGCACACAAATAGAGCATAACCGCGTCACTGTTGAAATGATTTTCTCCTCTATTACATTTCGACTTCTCTTCGTTAAACATATACAATAGCCATGGTAGATTAACAATTCTCATTCATATTTGCACTCCCCAAATTTCGTACGCACTACGTAACTTTTCTGGTTACGTAACAGGAGATGATAAATAAGTTTACCCAGCAGAGTTACGTAGCACAGTTTTTTATGTGTTTGTGCGTCTCCGAAACAGAAAGACAGCTCGCCAAGAAATTGCAGAAAACCAACACGCTAGAATGTTCTCAAGTAGTACTCTAATTTTCGCAATGCTACCTATTAAAAACAACAATAAAATGTTTCCAACATCAACTTCGGCTATTTATAAGAAACACTTTTTTAATAAAATAAAGAAAGCACTGAAACCATCTGGTTCGCAAACCAGGGAAACAATGAAAAAAAATTACAACCCAAAAGCTATGAATGCTGCGATTTGATTCGCAGCCAGCCTCTCGCACTGTCGTTACGAGGAGCGCCTCGCTACGAAAGTGATTGCATTTAACAATGCGGTTCTTGACGATGACCGCCAGCCGTATCGATACTTCAACCTCCATCGCCGGACAACCACCTTGCTGGATGCGGCCGCTTTCGCCAGGCGCACGCCGCCGCAAACGTCGCTACGAGGAGTCGAGACTGCGAATCAAATGCTGAGCACGCGCGCTCGTCACTGCCTTCGCGCACAGGAGGCGTTACGCAACGCGCCGGGCAGCGACGCGCGCTGGGTTGCATAAACCGCAGGCGCCTTCGCTCTACCATCTCCTCCTCCTCCTCCTCCACCACCACCACCACCACCGCTGCTGTCGCGCCCTCGCCTCACGATGCGCTGCCCGCGTTATTTGCACAGCACTGTCGCCTCGGCGCGCCGGGGTAGTAAGAAACTACCGAGCGCTGGCACGGATGCCCCCATCAGGGAATTCCAATTGCGTCGCGACTCACGAGGTCAATTATCTATTTCCAGCTCCCCTGATTGGGCTTACCACGACTAAAAGCGGGCTTCCGTTATTTTTCGCCTAAACGGCGGCACATTATGTTAATTTATACACATGTAGAGGAGAAATTTTATAACGCGAAGCAAATACACACATGCTCAGATTAGGCTCTGCATTCGTTCTAGTTCAACGAACGGTTTAAAAAAACAAACAGAATTAACTTTTATGAGATTGAATTTTTTGCAACTTTTATTTTGGATTTTGTCTCCAATATTTTCAAAATTTTGTTTGTCATTTTTAATTTTTAGATTAAACATTTCTATTATTTTTATTAAATGTACACACCTGAAGATGCTTTTAATCAACATGCAAAACGTGTGTGAGAAATAAAGACTTGTTTTGACGATTAACATACTTTTGTCATAAAAACAAATGGATATTTGTGTTTTATTATTAATATTATAGTGAAAATCAGAATCTTATCAAATTTTATCTCTCTAAATATTTAGATAGCAAAATTGAGTGCAATTGGAAATGTGATATGGAAATCAAAAAGAGTAGCTTGGCAAAGGTGGCATTGCTGAAGAAGGGAGTACATTGTAGCAAAATGGATAGAGACCGTAAAAAGGGAATGCTTAAGTATGGAGTGTTTTTCTGTATGCAGTGGAAACATGTATTTGAGGAAGACAAAAAAGTGACAGCATTTAAATCCACACGAATCAGTGCACGATTGGAGAGTTACTCGAAAATATGTGATAAAGAATGAAGAAATATTAGAAAGAGAAGGGAAAGAAAAGCAATTATTGGAGAAGAAAAAATGAAATAAAGGATATGGTCAAGACATCTTTTGAGAGGAAAGGAGGGTTATAATGAAAATTATAAAACGGATAAAATGCAGGGGAGAACAGGAGAGAGGAAGGGAATCCAAGGATTGGATGACCTGATGGAAGTAAATAGCTAAATATAAAAAAGAAACAGCAATGAATAGTTGTAAATAAAGAATACATGGACTTGATCATAAAACAAAAATTCATTATGTTGACAATGACACTATCGATCTATGAACACAAAATAATATACTACTAAGACAAGCGTGAAATCTGAATCTAATACACAGTACATATTTGAGATTATTGTGGATGAGTGATCATAGATAATAGCGTTGGGGCAGAAGTCTTCGCAACTTTTTTTTCTAAAAGAAGTGTTATCGAATCACACAATTTAATTTATTGCGTGAAAGAAATTCTGTACTGATGTGTGTTCACAACAGCAGTTTGCTCTGTGTCTCCATTTGCACACAGAGCAATGTGAACTCAGTTGCCTGACTGCCGCCGTGAGAGATGAATGGCATCCGTTTCGAACAGCGCTCATACTACGAGACAGCCGTTCTCCGTAGGAGAAATGTCCAAGAATGTCACAGAGAATTGGTAGAATTTCTTAGGTATAATGCCAATCCATACCGGACAGTCGCGAGATGGGCAGGCGAGTTTCTGCAACGACGCGTAGCAACCTGTGATCAGCAACACACGTGATGTATGAGTGCGGCCCGATGTGACACGTGCGGTAATCGAACACCTGTCTAATGAGGCCTTTAGAATGAGTACGTAGTGCTTTTGGAATGTTGTGAACTTGTATAAGCTGAAATGCTTTGCAACATGAAACCAGCACTGTCTTTTCAATACCTTAATAAATAAGAGAAATACATCTTTGGTGTGTCGTTAAATGTCCATAAATTTAATTCATACCTTGTCCTTTCATGTATATATTTCACATTTTCCGACCGTGCTCGCATTGTCATAAAAAATAGTTGCCAAGACGTATGCCTCAATCCTCGCATGAAGTGTCCTTGTATACATTTAAGGTGTGATGCACGAAAACCATTTCAGAAATACACCGCCAAAAAATATCATTTTCATGGTTCAAAATCTCGATTCCATTCTATGCCATGATTAAATATTACAGGGCGATCAAAGATAACACAGATCCATTTCAATATTATTTTGATGCTCTTTTATCGTAATTGATACGAGTGAAAAGGGATATCATTGTAATCCTCACATAGTTCATATTGCATCAATAGTTCTTTCACTCGGTTTTGTAGACCACGTTCTGAATTTGTTCCGGAGAGTAAAATGTTCCTCTTTGTTAATAATCTTGTTTAATTATTAATGGGTCTAAATATGAATCAACAGATACTATATTTCTGTAAACAATTTAATGGTGTACGAAAGATTGTTGTAAGGTAAAATGAAGATTTAAAAAAAAATATTCTATTTTGTTCTTACTGATATTAAGATTATTTCACAAAATTGAAGTGGATTATTACATTTTTTTACTAAGTTTACTAGTTTAGTAATTGGCTTTTAAGATAACACTAATTTGACACTAAATTTTGATTGTGTAAAGGTTTGTTTGGCCGAAGAATAGTCTTCTTTAAGACATTGTACAACATCCCTCTTTTATTGTTACAAAATGGAACGAATTAAAATTAGGAATTAGGAACATCTAGAAAAAATACTTTCCAATAATACTCCAATTCATAGAACCGAGTCGAAACGTCGGTTTCCATAGTATCTGATGGATAAATTTTAAGAACCCCTATCACAAAAATTGGGACTCTTCAGAAGAGAGTAAAACGTTGCAAAGTTTCTATTACAAACTAATAAAAATAAGGCCAATATCCATCACTGTAAAAAATTCCCATTTTCTGCGATATGTGTCGTTAGAATTCGGTAGACGATGAGCTTGTCTTTCGGCTGACGTTATTTTATCAAAACGGCCAATTTTTTTAAAATAAGTGCTATTTATTCCTCATGCCACTATTTTAAATAATGTAACTCACTGTTGTAGATCTCACAAAAAAATGTCGAACTTTTTAAATTCGCGGCTCATTGTAAGTTGTGTTATGAAAATCATATTTGTGTACAGAAGAGTCGCGGTAATCAGAGATTCCGTGCAATCCGAGGTTGCTTGACGGGCGCCGTCACCAAACAAGCGGTGATAATCTAAGCTGGCTCTTGACGGGTTGCCAACACTGCGTCGAAGGTCACGTGTGCGGCGGTCGTTGCCAGTGTCAGTCTACATTGTTGTGACCGGTTCGCGCTCATGTACTTGTAACTTTAATAATATCTGCGAATTAAATGTGACGTCGTTTTACATCGTAGTTGAAAATTACGTTATGTATTTTCCTCCTTTTTTTTCGTGTAATACGAGTTTTTTGTAATCCGAGGTACCATCAGCCCCTATTACCTCAGATTATCGCGATTCTACTGCATTATAGGTCTACTCAACGGTCGTACTAATTATTGTAAAAACGAACAGCGTTCAGTAATTCAAATTAGTGCTTTCAATTATATTCTCGTTGCACCACATACAAATAATTTATTTCTAAAATAATTATTACCAGTATGTAGACAGCTTCATTATTCTTACGGCACGGGAGATCGTGGTCGTTAAACACCAGCGTGGTGGCACTGGTTGGTTCTGAGATAGCTCGGTTCTCCGCAAAACCCAGAGATGACGGACGCAACACAGAGTTCCAACTCTCCTCCCATCTCAACCCGACACAATTCCCAAAAGCCACCGAGACGAAAAGAAAGATAAATCTTACTCAAGCAAGCGTAAAACGCACACCGGCCACAGCCTTAGACTTGAGTTTTTTGCTCGTAGTTTAGC
>JAHLJT010008446.1:64690346-64703841 GCA_031308135.1 Acheta domesticus | reverse complement strand
ATCATCCCTAATCTCCCCATCCGTTGAAAATGTAATACCAGAAATCAACAGCGAACATTTCCCCCTTCCTCATCTAAATTCCTCCCAACCTTACTTTCTCACAATTTGTCATCCGAGAATTCTCAGAATGAACAGGGTGAAAACCCATTGAAACCTCCATCGGTAGGATTAAAAAGACCTTTTATCAACTGACTCGAGTACTACTTCTTCGATTAATTCAACTGGTAATGTATACGAAGTAGTTGACATTTCAGAAGTCAGATTCAGAATCATCATTGGATCTGAATGAACCTAATCAGAAAAAGAAAATGGCCAGCCCCCAAAAATAAAAACACTAACTGATAGTAAAGAAAATATTTCTTGGTCTGTTACGAAATGAAGATTAGAGTAACTCAAAACTAATACCCCTTATCAACGAATGAACTGTTAAATTTCTTTGATATAACAAAAGGATCTCAAAATATAATAGATATTGCAGAACAGTATACGCTCAACTTTACCTCATTAAATTTTATGTTAAAAGACATCTATGCCACCCTTTCCTAACAGAGGAATAAAAAACCGCTGTTCACGAATAATTACGAAATCTGAGGACATTAACGATATTCCCCAAGGAATGTCACAGTCGCCTATGGAACAGTAATAGTGTTAAATCTATACCATACTAAATCTGCTTATTATGCATACAAGAACTAATTTTAAGTACAATACATATGCTCAGTTACGTGTTTATGGTGTGTCCTTTTGCAACAGAAACCATGCACAAATTGCGAGAGGTGAAATAGGCATTTTCGTCAACAGGAAATATTTACTTCATAATATTCCTCTTCAAACTCAACTAGAAGCCACAGCAGTAAAAACTCAAAATTAATTATACTATAACTGTATGTACTATATATCTTCCAAATAGCCAAATTTCGGACATTCGTTAATTAGATAACATTGTAAATCAACTTCTGAAACCGTTTATACTTCTGGGAGACTTCAACAGCCATAACCTCTTTCGGGATCCCGTAATACTGACAGAAGAGGAACAATTATTGAAAACTGGCTTTACAACCATGATGATCTCGTTCTCCTTAATACAGTATTAGTAACTCGATTTAATGGAAGCAATGGATATACTCATATCACATCATTGATTTGAGTTTTGCAACAAGCGATATGGCAACAGAGATTTCGTGAATAGAATCCAAAATCTATATGATAGGCATCACTACCCCGTAACTTTACAATGTTCATATCAACGCGATGCTAATGGTCTTAAAACCCGCATAAAATGGCTAACAAATCGAGCTAATTGGCCCAAATTCCAACAACATATTAAAGAAAATAACAATAATCTTATTAATCTTGATCCTTTACCTCAAACCGATACCAATTTAATAGTCAAAGACCTTTTCAATACGACAGTATAACCTATGTCAATATGGCCTATGTCAGTATCACAGCAGCAAGACTTGCGGTTCCTGAAACTTCCGGAAGAGTAAGAAAGCGTCAAGTGCCGTGGTGGAATGACGAATGTTCAACAGTTATAAAAGCAAAGAAACTAGCTTTGAGAAAATTCAAGAAGCATAAAACGATAGAAAATAGTATCGCATTTAAAAAAGCAAGAGCCTTTGCACGACTCACACTCAAGAATGAAATTACACAATCCTGGCATCACTTTACTGCCTCCATTACGAGTCAGTTATTTATATTATATTTTGGCATAAAAATAAAAGCCATTAGGGGAACGTAGATAAATCTAACTTCCCTAAAATACTTAGAGATGGCAATGGTAGTAATTACTTTGGTCCACAAGACATTAGCAACTTACTTGCAGATTCTTTTGCTAGTAACTCAAGCAACAATCACTGTGCTCCAATTTCTTATGAATATGGAGCATATTGCTTCATATTTCTTATGAATTGGAATCATTTCTTACGAAATGTCAACTACGTTCAATGTTTCTGGAGATCGTATATTGTCCCTGATGGAAAATAACGAAGATCTATACAACCAGAAATTTCAAATGGATGAATTACTTCTGGTACTAAAGAATAGTAATAACTCTTCGCTAGGACATGATGATGTTCCTAATAGCTTCATTAAGAATCTCCCAGAAAATGACCTTGGTTATCTCCTCTAATTATACAACCATATCTGGACTTCTCATTCTTTCCCTGATCAATGGAGAGAAGCCGTCGTTATCCCGATTCCCAAACCTAACAACGGCCATTCAAAAACCAACCAATTTCCGCCGTATAGCTTTAACTTGTAACCTATGCAAAATTTTAGAGAAAATGGTTTGTTAACGCCTTAGATGGGTTCTGGAATTGAAAATTATCGTATCACCTTACCAATGTGGCTTTAGGTTATATCGTTCTACCAATGATCACGTAGTAAACATAGATACTGAAATATTTATTCACTAGTAGTGAACCAACATGTGATCGCTGTTTCACTATGGATCATTCATAAATTACGTATCGCTAAAGGGGGAGGGAGGGTGTCTGAGGCACCGTTACGCTGCGTTACATAGATATAGGCAGCGTTACGCTGCGTTACAAGGGGGAGAGGGGTCATTGAAAATACTCGAAATTTGCGTTGCGTAATTTATGGACGGCCCCTTAGATATTGGAAAGGCTTATGAAATGGTACACAGGAAAATATTACTATTCATTCTCTCCAAAATCCCAATTAGGGGTAATATATTTGCCTTTATCTTGAATTTTCTAGCACATAGATATTTCCTAGTACGAATCCAAGACAAAACATCTCAACAAGTAGAGATGATTATGGCCTTCCTCAAGGCTCTGTCTTGAGTGTACTGCTATTTCTCATCGCAATAAATGAGGTAAGCAATATTGTTGAAAACCCCCTTTAAGATATTCCTATTTGCGGATATCACTCTATTACGCAGCGGGAAAATTTACAACTAACCACCAACATCATTCAAGATAACTTAAATAAGATATATGATTGGACAAAATACTCAGGTTTCATCATGTCAAAAACAAAATCTAAATTTATTGTATTCTCCAGAAATCACCATATTAAGAACACAAGTATCTCATTGAAAATTTGCGGGCATAATTGTACAGAACTAATGTTTGTAAGATCCTCGGAAAGATATTTGACCATAAAGATTCTTGGAAATATCACATCATCAATCTCAAAAAACCACTTGCGAATCAAGATTAAAGATTATAAAAATGTTATCATCTAATAAGTGGTGTGCTCAATCGAAGTGTCTCTTAAGAACTTATCCAGCCTTGATCCAATCTAAAGTAGATTATGGATCAGTTTTATACAGTGCAGCTCCTGGATATTTACTGCAATTATTAATCCCATTTACCAACACTGCATGTCGTTTAAGTCTCGGCGCTTTAATATCTGGTCCCTGCAACAGTATTTAGTGGAAGCTGGACTAATCCCATTGAACTTGAGAAACAAACTATTATACATAAAATATACTTACTCAAGACTATTCTACAAACATTCCATTAAATCAATACGTCAGCAATCATTTTAAAACAGGAATGTATGTCTCGTGCAAATTTTCCGAGACCTCTTCGTGAAAGATTTCTTGACTATGAAAAAGATTTGAGGTATTGGAAAACCATCTCTCCTCCCAAGACTTCTTCACCCGATTCCTCCATGGGAAACCTTCACTCCGAACATAGATCTAGAATTAAACCGATATTAATTTCCAGTATTTACTTCACATTATCTGAACGCATACATTAATGATAAGTACGAAAAATACCAAAAATGGTTTATTGATGGTTCGAAACGAAACGGAAAATTTGAATTTGCTGCAGTTTCTACGTCTTCATACATTATAACATGCCGCCCTCCAGACTTCCTATCTATTGTTTCCTGTGGGGCCTGGGCTGCCTTCAAAGACATTGAATACAGCACTCAAAATGTAGACAACACTCACATTGCCATTTTTCTGACTCCATGTCGACACTCAGAGCTATTAAAAATAGATTCTCCATACGTCCAATTATTCAAAATATCCAAAATCTTCTTTACGACAAAGAAGATTCAATTCAAAAGAATTCTTCTTTACGACAAAGAAAAAATAGGATTTAACCTTATACTGTCATGGCTCCCTTCACGTAAGGGAATTACTGGAAATGAAAAAGCTGACTTATCTGCTAAAAACGCAACTCAGTTATTGAATATCGACCATCAAGTTCGTGGTTCTTTATATGATTTTATAAGAACTTTAAAAAAAAGTCTATTATTAGGATATGGGATCTCCAGTGGAAAGCTTCAACACCCAAACTACAAAGTGTACGAAAATCTGTAACAAAATTAAAAATCTCAAACACTAAATTAAGAAGAATAGAACAAAATACTATCACAAGATTGAAAATTGGCCATTCTTCCCTCACCCACTCCCATCTAATAAAACAACGACCCAGCCAACTGTCCAAAATGTAGAGGAATATTATCAACGTCACACATTATTCTCGAGTGTTCCAGTCTCCAAAATCTACGAAACTCTCTTGGCATCAAAAACGAAATGCATGAAATACTTAATTCAATTGAAGGTTTCAAATCAATTTTAATTTATCTTAATATTACTGGATTAGATAATATGGTCTGAATAATCGTAAAATTTATTGTAATTCGTATTTCTGTTTATTGTTATTACTTCTGTTTACTCGAAATTTTAACAATCTCTAGTACAAATCAACAGTGTTCGCTTATGTCCATAGATGTTTTTAAAGCGACCTAAAATAAATAAAAAATAACATTGCAAGACTTTTTTCTACAGTTCACAAATTACTACTTTTTAAATAGTTATAAATTATATTTTATTAACATAACATGCATACTTTTATTAAATCTGCATTCCCGTAGCACCGGAAAGCTTTCGAACTTGTTTAGAATTAACATTAGCCATGATGCAAAAGAACTGACGCTGCAGTCGGCGAGGAGTCTGTGATTTACGGTACATCTTGCACTCATCAGCTTGGTATTAGCGGAAGGTCGGGTGATATCGGACAGCGGGTGGAATCGGACAAAAGTAGTTTGAATTTGACGCTGACAAAATATCAAACAATATTTTTCTGATAGTATAAATTATTTTCTTATTTTTCATATTTTCTTCCATCAGATAAAATAGTGTTGACAAAAAAATGAAAGAAACAACACGTTTTTGGCTGTAGAGGGGTATGGGTGGCGGGACGGGGTCTAAGAAACCTTTCAAAAATATTATTTTTATGTTAGGGTTATAGTGTATCTACTCATAGGTCATTGGTTTAGGGGAACATTTTACCGTTCCATCGGGGGTACGCTTTGCGATGAAAGACAAAGTCTGCTGAGTTGGAGTGAAGAATTAAAATTATTTTGAAAAAATGATAATTTGTAACTACATTCCAGAGTCAGAATATTAGTGGATTCTACAACAATGTATACAAATGTTTAATAAACACTAAAATAAATGCACAGAACTGTTGCAGTCGTTTCCAAAGTGTACTTAAAGTCCAGGGAGATAAAGGCGGGAAAGGTGGTTTTTGTTTTTATAACTGCAGTCCAGTAATGGAAAAAAATCACAACAGTTTAGTATTTTAAGAGGAACTTTTGAGACTTTTTTCCGAGCCTGCCCCAGGCTTCTATGACACAGTAAAAAATAAATTTTGTTATTTTTTTTCAAAAATATTTTTTGTGTTTGAATTTGGACCTGAGAAAATATGGAAAAACATTTTTCTGATAGTATAAGCTGTTTTCTTATTTATCATATTTTTCCAGGATAAAATAGTTTTAAGTTGACGAAAAAAATTGTAATAAAAAACACGTTTTTGGCTGTAGAGGGGCGTGGGTGGTGGGGCGGAGGCTAAGAAACCTTTATAAAATATTATTTTATGTTAGAATTAGTGTAACTACTCATATGTCATTTGGTTGACGGGAACTTTTTACTATCTTATCTGGGGGTACCCTTTTCCCTTGCTGGGAATTGTAGTCGAAAGCCAAGTATATCATCCCTCTTAGACAATATGTGATCTGCAGAATAGTCGTTATTTTGAATGTGGTTTAATGAATTTGTGACCTTTCTATCGTTCTTGCTTGACTGAATGATTTGGTATGTTTAGTGAAGAAACAACTGTCCTCCAACATTAGTAAACAAATGTATTAGCCGAGTTAACGTATTTATTTTTAAAAAGGAAAAGTCCAACATGTATGAGTATTGATGTTATTTTCGAATTTATAATGGAATATTACGGAGATGTATTTCCTTGCCACAGAACGTCATTGAAAATATTTCTTTTGATGAAAGTTTCGATGTTGCAGGAGCTGTCTTATAACATGTTTCTATTAGTAGAATCGAATATTGCAAGCTATTAAAAGCGCGTTAAGGGACTTCTGAATCAAGTGATGTGAGAAGTTCGTGGGTCATCAGACGATATCATTATTCGTATGTCATCGGAAAATTAATTGGGTATAATTATAGGCGATATCAACATCACACGTTTCAAGACGAGAAGAGTATTTAAATGAATACTTTTCAGCAAAGTTTGTATGATCTGGGGTTCCACATATCAGATATTCTTGTTCTCTCTGGCAATGGATGCTTTAGGTTGGCTTAAACTGTAGTAGATGGGTTTGTATCAAAGTGGTAATTTGTGTTTTTGTTGGTTATGTGGTTTGTTATTGTTGTCATACTTCGGTTTTTATAACGTGGCGCGTCAAGGGCCGTCTTCACGATGGAATATGTCAAGGGATTTCGCGTCTTTCTCGGTCGTGCCGCAAGATGTCACATGATCGCTGCAGTGCTTGATATGGTCGCAATCTTGCGACATCTAGCGGTACGATCGAGAAAGACGCGAAATGCCGTGACCTTCCACCGTGAAGACGGCCCTTGACGCGTCACGCTATAACAACCGAAGTATAATGATGGTGATGGGTATGGTAATGGTAGTAACAGTGCAAGTGAAAGGTGGTGGTAATATCTTTCGTTAAGTTGTAATGCGCATTAAGTATACACTGATGTGAAAAAGTGATTTATTCATTCATTACATCCTAGTATCAGTATTGTGATAATCAGTTACAAATAATTGTACAGTTACAGTAATTGTATTGTTGATTGGATTCTCGGGATGATTTTATGTAGATTCTACTGATTTTACTTCGCCGAGTTTCTCTAACCACTTGAGTTGCCATGAACAAACGTCCCAAGGACTTATTCACAACAACATACTTTTCTTCATATAGAAAAAAGAAACAATGCGTACGGCATGTTTTCGTAAACCGCATTCCACTGCGCAATGATTGAATTACAAAAGCCTATTATTTTAGAACGTAATTTAAAATCTCTGTAAGGGTATGCAGTGATATTTCTGAATATTTGTGAACTTTTTCCCTGCTCTTGAAATTTTGAAGGATACAATTTATTAATAATATTATTTTGCGCTTGTATGATAATAAATTTGTTGAGCTGTTACTCGTACATTTATCTCGGTTATTATTCGTGGACGTCAAGAAGAAATGAAATCAGAGAAATTTCCATAAAAATGGATAGTAATTACACAAATGCCATTTAGAGGTACGTTTATCAGTCGCATTTCCCGGAATTACGATGAAAGTGACATGCATATTACTAGGATTGGTACAGATTGGTGTTCAGTATTACTCCAACAAAACGTACGTTCTGGCATCTCATACGGACCGACTAGTATAGGAAATAGGATGTGGAGTTAGAATAGATCTAAGCAGGGCTGCCCAGAGAAAACAAAAGGCCTGGGGCAGTAGATCAACGGGGGCTCCTTATTTGAATAAAACGTTCTGCTCCATCCTCAGTGTATAAAGAGAATTAATTTTCTCATGTAATAGATATAACTTTTATAGCGTTTTCCATTCGTTGCACTGAAACCCACCCTATACTGCGATTTTTGTAGGAAGAGCTCTCAAGATAACTCAAATCCCATCTTCGCGATGGAATATGTCATGGCACTTCGCGTCTTTTCTCGATCTTGCCGGTAGAAGTCGCATGATCGCAAGCACTGCTTCATACGGTCGCGATCGTGCGAAATCTAGCGGAACGACTGTGAATGATACGAAATGCCGTGACATATTCCATCGTGAAGATGGGATTTGAGTTATCTTCAGAGCTCTTCCTACAAAAATCGCAGTATAGTGCAGGGCAAATACGTCATCGCTCTGCAACAGTGCTGCCCCACACGCGTTAGGGCAGCCACGAATGAAACGGATTCGGGAAATGAGTCAGTGCGTGTGCGCTACGCAATGTGTTTATAGACAGCCGTCCTTGGTCTGCCATACTGACAGAACTCGAAAAATAAGAATTTTGGCATTGTTATCGTTGTTATAATTTTTTTTAATAAAATTATTATTTTAACATATCTTGTACGAAGTTTTTTGGTAATTCTTTACTCCTTAATTCATTAAGTAGTAACGTGTTATTCTTTATTTAAAAATTACCGAAAACTTCAAAAGCGAATCTGTCGAAAGTTCATTTGCCAGTACACTAGATTTCGAACCGAAAGACTTCTGCAGAATTATTTGGTTATTGAAAACTATAAAAATATAAATGTGAGCATTTCCGCTTGCGCATACCAGAAACATTTCTTGGCACATTGTATATTTGAATGATTTTCTAAGGGCATAGGTTTGATTACTAAATTACACTCTATTTGTTAACATGCAGTTATTCACGGTTCAATTTTACGAAAACAAACTGATTTTTCGAACTAGGAGTAAGTCACAAAATATTTTAAGGTATATTTTGTAAACATGGTATACTCCATCATTCGAAGTGTCCCTGTGTGACAGAAGATCCTCAATTGCCTTCACAATTTCACCACGAATCCATTTCATAACTTTCGTACCTAACCTTACAATGGCCCGGTGCAATGGACTGCACCGTCGAGCTCGTCAGTGCAGGTTAGTGCGCTCCGAGTGCACCCTGATTCCGTGCCATTGTGCGAATGGAACATGGACTTCTCCGCACTGGTGCTCCCTAGCGGCCGAATGGAACACGAAAGCTGCCGAGTGCGCACTGGGTGCGCACCAGTGCGGCGAATGGAAAACCGCTATTAGATGTTAATTTGAATTATAAGTAAATACATTTATTTATTATGAATGAAAAAGAAATCGGAGCCCCAAACCAAGTTAGAGCTTGGGGCACGTTCCGCATCTGCAGCCACCTTTCCCATCATGGCGCCTCTGGGTGTAATGCAACCAAAAATTTCATGCCACGTGTGAATGGCGTTTCGTTAGGTCTTTTCTGTTTCTTGAGCGGATAAAGCCCACATTTTAACTTAACATGATTCTTTCACTGTTAGCGTTAAGTGTTCTCTACACTCTATGATAATCGTTTTTAGTCGTCAGTGTGCAGAAAGCTGTTAATTGAGTTTGTAGCCACTACCCTTGTTATCTTGACAATACACATTGCCTTATGTTTCCTTACGAGACGCTTTCTTCAGCCTGTGCATGATCTGGCTCCTGAGTGAACTCCCTCGTAAGTTGCCGGTTCCCTGGTGCCCGACGTACGTATGATACGTAGTGTATAAGCGCGTGTTTCGTTGTTTTCCGAGCTTTTGGATGCTCATCGAGAACATACTGTCTCTAGTAATGTGGAGTGTGTACATCAGAGAACAAGCCAGGTGATTAATCTCATTGGCATATTGAAGAAATGTTGAGATGGGAGTTGCCTTGCTTCTAACATTAGATTTGTCATTTGTCCCACACAAGCATCTCTCCCTTTTTTTGCTATTTTTTACGTTAAATAAATTTTCTGTATTTGTGGTCTAAACCCGCTTTTGTGCTATATTACTTTGAGTATCGAACTCAGATTCCTGACAATTTGCTTAATCTTTACCCATTTTACTCCGTGGCAATTCAATATAGTGTATTTGAATACAAGCTCCTTAATACTTTTTGATGACCAGGTGGATTCCTTACAGGAAGTAGAGTACGGAGACTTATTTTTATTTTCCAAGTTGGTGTAGAAAATTGAGAATACGTAATTATACGTGCGAGCTGCGACGAGGACAGAATGCACATCCTACAGAACAGCCCTTGAGTGGCGCCTGTCTCAGCACATTTCATCATTTGCTAGCCTCGTCAAGTTTATCAGACGAAACTCTCTAGTCGTCGAATATCTACCGCTCGTAAGCTGCACCGTTCGTCTGAATGTCCGTACATTTTTTCTATGTTTTCTATATATTTGAGCTATTTCATAAGCGTTCGGCACAGTAAACTTACTGGTAGTCGAAAACGGCTTGGAAAAGCTGTCCTTGAGTGGATAACGGGTATGTGTGCGTCAGCTCAGTTTGTTATCATCGCATGCATACTTAGCCGCCACCAAGGCTAGTTTCATTCTGAATGCCGAGGGCGAGCTCGAAACGATACCTGGCTATGGAGGCATTGGTTTTAACTGTGACTACACGTATGTGTTGTGCAAGTATCCACTCGCGTTATGTTTGTATTGAGATCCTGGCTGCGCACAGACTTCGTACTCCGTGTTTGACAAGTGGCTGTCTCAGCATGCCGCGCACGTCGCGTCGGTCGGGTTCCCTGCGGCATAACAGAGTCCTTGGCGTTGGTCGGGAAGGCTCCCGCGCCCGACACCAGACGGTGGGAGCTGACGGACGAGGGGTATTTATTCTGAGCTTGAAGAAAGGCCCGAAAACGATGACCGGAACATCGGCCCATCTGCTAAGGACGCGGCGCCTCTTCGATAGCATAGACGTTCACATGCTCTCCTGTCGCGAAACCGTTCGACTGTAGCGTTTATTCCCGGTTTCGCCGGAAGTCTAGGCGCTGCGCAGCGGGAACAGAACGGAGAGGAGCGGCGCGGCGCGGCGGGATGTCCGATAGCGCGGCGCGGTGCGGCACGGCCCGAGGCATCGCGAACGCTTGCGCACGCGCACGCCCGGGCCGATAGCCGCTCTGCCGACCGCGCTCGCGTGCGCACGAGGCCGACGCGGATGTTGGCGGTGGTCTCGCTGGTCGACGGCGCCGCGGCCGCCGTCCGCTTTTCCGTCGCTCCCCAACCTTTGCCGCCGCCGCCGCCGCCGCCTCCATCGGCTGCTCGCCCGCCGGGCCTCCGCCCGCGCACGGCGCCGCCCACTGCGAAAGGCGATCGTCGCCCCCACTTCCGCCGACGTCGCCCTTGACAGCCATGCACCGCCGGAGGCTCCCCGCTGCGTTTCGGTTCACACGGAAGGTAGGCCGGCACGCGGCGAGCGAGGCGAGTTAGAAAGCAGACGTAACATATGATTCTGGTAACTGGGTTCGAAGTTTCGCCACTGTATTACCGGCACCCAAAATGTTGCAAAATCTATTTCATGGCATATATTTTCTACGTTTTTGGAAATTTTCTCTCACTGATAAAACTACAGTCTTCCAGCATTCACTTTTTCATTCGTTTTGGAAACGCCATACTTATAGTATATAAATATTGTTAAATGTCACCGTTTGTTTTTCGGATGTATATTAAAAAATGATTCGTGTGATATATCTTCTTCAATTCAGTGGCTTCGATTCAATCTGTTTAAGTGTATTCTTTCAGCCACTAGATTTTTGGTTTTCCCCACATTCAGTATCTGATAAGACATACAAGTCTGTTAGGGGCTGTTTTTCCTCAACTTCTTTGCTTATCATTTGATTCCTGCATTTAAATTGGTCATAGTGTTTGAAAAGCTGTTTCCAAGAATCTCTCTTTGAATAGACAGAAACATGAATTTGCTCCGTTTGTTTGTATTTTTTTTATAATCAGAATCTCAAGGGTACCATCTGAAACGAAACGCGTAGTGTTTCTAATAGTGACACTACTATTAAGTTAAGAATTCGCATTTCTTCATTTTAATTTTCTGGATATTTTCTTCATCTCCGTACGCAGATAAGGAAAAGACAAGTTGCGCCAAAAGTGCCAGAGCTCTTGTTTCCAATTAAATTAATTATGAAAGGACACAACTAATTGTAGTACATAGTCTGATGCTTTTCCACCTGATTGGTCATTGTCATTGATGGTTTCCTCCCTAAACTACTTGCAAGTCTTAGTCATATACGTACTTTAGCCGGACAGCAATTGGATATCCGCGAGCACTCTGAGGGGTTGGTCGTAAATTTACAATGTGTAACGTTGTAGAGTGCATCCCAATATTCTCTGGGAACTTTCAATACAGTTTTATTTTTTATATTGTCCTGTGTCACAGGTATTACATGAATATTTCCTATTTAAGTAATTGATGCCTGCGATTCTACTAGGGAATAAAATTATTTTCCTAGTGATATTCAGTACCCAATTCTCTATAACTCGAATCGGCAAATCTTTCTCCCGTAGAGCGTAACTTCTGTCCCAATCCGTTGCGCTGAACTGACGACTTTAATGTACGCCAATCTTAAAGTCAAGAAAAGTTCAACATCTCTTCTGAATGTTATTTTTGTTTTCCCGCTACAATATTGGTTTACAGATCCTGAAATTATTACTCCGCTATGTTCCTCTTCAACTCTGCGAATATTTTTAGCTTCGATATACCGAAACGTGTATACTCCGCGGTTCCCAGCTTATCTTATCAACACAACATTTATTGATTTTGCTTCCTGATCCTCTTCGAAAACGCGTTTTCTACGAGGACGGATTTTATTTTTCCTGTCACTTGTCCTTTTAATTTTGTACAACTTTCAGCCAATCCTCTCTCCGATAAGTTTACTGGTTATCATTCTGTCTGGTCAAGTGGAGATTAATACAGTACTGAGAACTGGAAATATGAATCTGTAGAAAAACACACTTCGGAAGTGTGAGTAATATTTTATTGGTTGGATTTACAATCATCATTTCTTTTATTATTAATAAGTTATTTGATGCCTATAATAAAATTGTCATAGGTAATACACGAGTGCTTTGGAAATTGTCGATAATTCCCGGACTCCCGAAGCGAGGAGAGAATTGCCAAAGCACGAGTGTTATAGGACTATTCCACGAATGACATTACATTAACAGTTCCAAAATGCGTCAAATATTGAAAGTAACTGAGGGCACGTTAAAATCAAAGAGGTTGTGTTATAGTGCATACGCAGATTATTGCACGTCAACACAGCGATCGATACAGATAGATGAGTCGCAGATGACTCCTAAGATACATGAGTCGCAGTTTACTATTACGGACCAGTAAGGGGAGCGCTAAGAAAAATGGAATAGAAAAAAGCAATACATTTTTTTTGAGATACACCGCCCTGATTGGGGCATTTTATATGTTTAGTTAAACACTATTGGTTTTCATGTCGCGAGTGGAAACGTCCTTGCGATTACTAAATAGTGAATGCTCGAGAATGCACGAAATAATTATGTACGATAATAGTTCAATAGTTCAGTAACTGCTCTTTGTTTGCTAGAGGCCAAGAAAATGCCCTATTAACAGTGTAGCATATTCCTTTTACTTTCTCGCAACGGAGTGATTAAAAATTGGATAAATCCAGTTCAGAAAAAAATCTTCTAATACGTGGTGTAGCCAGAATTCATATTTTGTAGGTC
>JAHLJT010008446.1:64627014-64689346 GCA_031308135.1 Acheta domesticus | reverse complement strand
TTAGAAATTTTTTAAAAATTGCCTACATCTTGGAAAATTACGCAAAAAATACGCATTTTTTCGAAAAATTGTACACGACCTTATTTCAAAATCTGTCTTTGGACAACAGATTTCATTAACATAATAAATATCAATTGGTAGTTCTAGGACGCCGAAAAAAGTTTTAATTTTTGCAATTTTCAAAGAATCAAGGATTTAAACGAAAATGACACCTGCGCCATTGTTTTAAGTGCCCTCCATGCTACCCGAAGACAAAGTTTTATTAAAAACGTTCCAGCTATTTTTTGGAAAATTTCTAAAATGATGTTGAGGCTGCATGAAAAGTACTCCCGAAAATCCAAATAACCGTTTCAAAGTCGCAGAGACTCGAATTCGTTCAGATTGATCAGGGAATATCAATTTTGGAGAAAATCATTCGTTTTGGTAAAAGAAAGACACACATACAGAACTGGTGCAAAAGACAGATCGAGTTGACTATTGTTATATAGAAACGACACTGCTTGCAAGTAGAGAATTGCTCATATAAATGCTACTTCTCCTATCTCGCGCTCAGTCATTAAATTTATGCAGAAGAATAAAAAATTATTATATTATTATTTGCATTAGCAAATATTTCAGCAATACAACTTTCTAAGAAAGATGTACTGTATTCCAAACTGACACTATTCTGGGTCTGTGGATGACCGTGGTGTAAGCATCATCCGTTGGCGCTCCGAGCTAGACAGCAGGCGGTTTCTTTCGCAGGGAGCCACTATTACAGCTTTCGCACTCAACCAACGCCTGACGCTGTAGAAGGCCGCAAAGATGAGTATATTTTTTCTTACTCTTCCGTTCAGTGAAACTGTATTCATCTCTTTCTTCTTGAATTTCATTTGAAGAGATTTTTACAAAAACGACCATAGTCCAAAACTCATACTTTTCAGGAGAAGCCTCCTGAAAGCTCTCCTTTCGTTAGTAATATTAAAAATGGTTTGGAATTTAACACACATATAATTTAAGTTTATGGATGATAATTGAATGCTAGTCCTTACATCACTTGTGAAGAGACTACATAAACTGAGGTTTCAAAATAGAGTGTGTGAACTTTGATGTTTTTTAAACAATTGTTAGTACTATTCATGAAATTTGAACATCTACAAGAAATAATTTTAAACACATTAAAATTTCATATGCTAAGTGGGTAAAGTTTTATTCTCATAGCTATTTTACAAACAATTTCAGGAACTGAGTAAAAGGCTTCACCGATCTTCTGCTCCCCTACTATTTTCATAGTAAGATATTTTCCCCATTTTCTTCAATGGTGTTTTCACTTCCATCACTTGCGTCTGCAAGTAATTTGTACGTAATAGAAGTTTGTTTTTAGGGTTCCTGAAATAACAAGAAAGTCTCTGAACATCTGCAGGTTTCTTTGGTTTCAGCAGAAGAGTTTCTTGTATAGTGTCTGAAAAGTAATTTCATCAGGTAGCTGTTTCTTGCTTCTGATATTTATCTAACTGAAACCGTCATGGTATGCATATTTAACAAGGGCATAAGGCTCTTCTTGCATTATTTTCAGAATTCTAACTTTTCAACCTTAGAATTTACCTTTTTCAACAGTAACATGATTAAATCACATGCCATTATCACGGAAACGTAATTAACACGCAACAAAGAACCAACCTTTAGGAAAAAAAACACCATAGTCCATTCCTGTCGGTGGACAACGGCTGTTTTTGCCGAAAACTGAATGTACATTGGTTGTATTGCAAAACAAGCGATATTTCAGCTCCATATTTCCCGGACTATATCTAATTTTCCTACACGATTTAGTGCAGGTGAAGCCCGAGGAAAACAGCATGGAATACTGTAGAGAACTACAAATCATCGTTTTTGGACTATAGCCGTTTTTGGACTATAGTCGTTGGTAGTTACCTTTCAAGTTCTTCTCTACAGCTCTATTAGTTTTCTACTCCTCGTCCACTACTCTCTCCTAGTCCCTTTTCCTGATCATCTGATTTTCTCTATATAATTCTCTCTTAAAATGACGAAGAGCAATAAGAACGAATCTGGTGCCAATACTGACCTTGAGACTAATATTACGGCGCAAGTGAATTAGGCCCTGGAAAAGGCAGTAACATCATCTACCTTCTCACGCTCTTTGGCATCTGTGATTACTGAACTTGTAGCAAAGCAACTGAGAGACTCGACGAATTTCAATGCTAATCTTATGGCAGGTTTAGATAAATTGACTGAACGTGACCTTGAGATTTCAAATCTAAAATCTCAGTAAGAAAGAAAGAGACCAGCTCGAAATGTACTCACGCCAAAACTGCTTGCGGATATTCGGCGTGGAAGAAACTGAAAATGAAGACTCCGACAAGCTGGTCATCGAGAAAGTTTCGAATAAGTTAAGTGTAAACTTAAATCTTCAAGATATTGATAGGAGCCTTAGGATAGGTTGGCGAATAACTGACAAAACAGGCCCATCATTTTTGACATTATCAGTTACAGGAAACGCAACGAAAAGTTTCGCTCGAAAGGGCTGCTGATGCACACTGGGATAACGATTCTTAAAAACCTCACGAAATCGCGCCTCGTTTTCCTACAAGCTGCCATCGAGCGCTATGGCCTCCGCAAAGTGTAGGCAGAAGATGGCACCATAGTTTATTAAACACAGTAACGGTCATGTCCGGGTGCAAACCAGGACCCAGCTGGAGGAAATTCATCCGTTCGCGTAGGTGCGCCCCCACTCTTTCAGCTCCCTACTCCACACATCTCTGCCACAACCACTTTCGGATTTTTTCTGAGAATTCTCCTTCCCTTCTTCTTCGAACTTTTCTCCTGCAAACCCTCTGTAAATGCTACCTACTTTCTTCCCCTCACATCCTGTAAGTCTTTTACCTGTGGGTGACCGGAATCTTTCCTCGACTGTCCAAGAGCCAGACACCAGAAATAAGCTCAATCCCCGCTCCCTCTTTACGTTACACACATAAATGCCCAGTCTCCGCCCTGCCATTTCGATGAATTAACGGAAATAACGTCTAAACACAGTTTTTATGCGCTTCTCATAAGCGAAACCAGACTGGAGCATTCTCGTAATTCCAGGCCAGTAGCCATTCTAGGGTACCGCGTGATAAGAGCTGATTGGAAGGTCAGCGTCGCCGCACATGGTGAGGTGTCGGTATATAATTCGCGACGATCTTCGGCATAAGCTTGTTCTCTCTTCAACAAATACGGATTGCCAACGTAACGAATATCGTTTTATCGTAGATGGACTTTTAGGAAAAAATTATCTTGGCTGTCATATATTTACCTCGCAGACACGCAGCGTAGATAGGTTGGACGAAACCTTTGCATCTGCGATCAATTCTTATGAACATTTTATTGTAATGGGTGACTTTAATCATTACTTATAAAAATGTCTTTCCCATTGCCGAGCAGTATACGCGCTTTTTCCCACAGCATGTGCATCGAAATTTTACCTGTATCACTAACACACCACTCAAAGAGCACGGAAACTTGGATCGATTATATTATAGTGTCTAATACAAAGTTCGAATTACGGTCAATTTCCAGTTCTGGGATTTCGAAACATTACCTAATTTGCCTTGCCAACAACCTAAAGTGCCCTAGATACTCACCTCACTTAACCAATAGCGCGATTTTTCAAACTTCATAAACAAGCATTTAATATAGATGGATTAACACTTCCATGGCACCTTCTGCACGAAGAAGAATCGAGAGGCGATTTTCACCAACTTCATAACACAGCTTTATGATCGACACGCGTCTTAAAAAATATCGCGCATTACTCGTCCTCCTGCACCATGGTTAACTGATGAAATTCGAAATTTAATGAAAGACCGAGATGCAGTGCATGCTAGTTTCCGGAAACCTAAATGCGAACTATTTAAAAAACAGTACAAAATGCTCCGAAATTTAGTTACACAGAAATGCCGCAACGCTAAAATAAAATATTACACCACCTTCGACAGACTTCGTGACTCTAGAACGATTTGAAAAATATAAAAGACATGAATAGGTAAAGTTGCTCCTCAAATTGAAACGAATATCTCCCTAGAATCACTAAATCATAGTTTCATAAATAACGTTCGTTCATTTGACAGGAACTTGAAAAGGCAATCTCTCGCGTTTCTTCAAAACTTAGAAATAAAATTCAACGATAAATTTTTCTTTCAATCAAAATCGTTCAAAGTCTGAAATCAAATGCTTCAGGTTCCGATGGTATAAATGTCAAATTGCTAAAACAAATAGCCTAGATGTGACCTACCTGATCATTACCGAAATAATAAATTTCTCACTAATGAGTGGACACTCCTTTATCCTGCGCTCGTGCATCTTATTCCCAAGACAGCAACAACCAGAAACCCTATTGAATACCGCCAATTAGCATCCTCCCGACTATTTCTAAAGTACTCGAAAAAGTCGTCCGGAAGCAAACTGAAGAGAATCTTTAAAAAAAATAACTTTTAAACGTTCAGCAATCAGGTTTCCGTTCCGGCAGGAATAATGGAACCTCACTACTAAACGATATTGAAGACGAGAGAATAGAAATATAATACAGTAATAGAACTATCCTGATTCTTCTGGATTTCAGCAAAGCGTTCGATTCAGTAGATCATAACATCTTGCTCGTAAAACTAAAAATCAAGGTATTTCCACAGCCCACGTGTACATGGTTTCTTAATTACTTAACTTCCAGAATCCAAGTGGTGTCCCGTAGCCGCAGCTCATGTGATTTGAAACTTAAACGCGGAGTTGCGCACGGAACTGTGTTACAGCCACTGGCTTTCTTAATCTATGGAAATGATGTAGGAAATGCACTTAAATATTGAAGTCCACAAATGTGCGGATCATCTTCAGATATACCTAAGTGGCCACCCACCTCACCTCCTCACTCACAAAAAAATTAACGTACGTTCTTAGGCTTACAATTAAACCCAAATAAATCACAGAGCATGATTATCAGTTAGAAAAGCACTATGAATAAAATATAATCTCCTGCGATGCCTAACATTTATATGACATCGTTCTACCTTGGTGTTCCGAAGTCAAGAACCTAGAAGTGTTTATAGACAACATTCTCAGCTGGAAACTCGCAAGTAGATTCAACCTGCCGTAAAGTTTTTGCCGCAATGCATTCGATGCAGCGCCTGCGAACACTTTTACCATTTAATACCCGGGAGGCGCTCATTTAATCACTTATCCCACATTTTGACTATTGCGACTTTCTTCTGACCAACATGACATATGTTACAATGTAAACATCAAGTTTCATAACGTATGCGTACGGTTTATATTTGATCTAAGAAAATACGACCATGTTTGGCTGACATCACATACTTTAGAAAAAAGACGGTTTCTCCACTCTGTCCTCCTTTACAAATTATTAAGTTTTTCATGGATCTCATGTAACACGCCTTATAAGTAACTTTTAATCCTCTGAAATTATATCAAGCTCGTGATCAGCTCTGCTTTTGGTACAACGTCACAACTCGAATTAGTTCAGTAGATAATTCACCATTACAGCTGTCTAAGCCTGGAATAAACTACCAGCAACTCTAAACATTCAAATACTTTCCGTAAATTCAAAAATGAATTAACTACTTGGGTAAGGAATAATGACATATAGAATGGCGTTAACGTCCTCTTCAATCTCCTGACTTTTCCCATTTCCAAGCTCCTGGCCACCGCGCCCGCTAAACGACGTATTTTCCCCCAGTCTCAAAATTCCATCCCATACCTCATTACTCTATCCTCGTCTTCCATTCCCTCTCATACCATCTAAATTATTAACAATCATATATTTTTCTGTGTATCCTAATGAAATTTTTCAAATAAAATCCAAAAAAGCGATTAGCGACCATCCAAATAAAGTGTACTTACAGCTATCTTTGTATTTATTTATTTGGTCAAAAACAGTACAAACTGTATGGGGGAGGAGATTATCTGCGCACATTCAGAAAAAGCGCGAGATTAGCAACATTATTGAAACACTAGACACTTTCGTTCCGAGTTATAGAAAACATAATTGCAACGGTAAACGAACTGCAGATGTGTTTTTTTTTTGCATTGTTAACAAATAGGGCACATCTCAGCATTTGCTCAAAGGATCAGGGAAAATGGACAAAAACCTGATCGAGACGGGCGTCACTGACCCGGTAGCTGAAGTACATTACTTGTTACAGGCGTATTAAGTACCGTCGTCATGTATTATGTACAGTCATTATAATCTTTATTACAATATATTGGCTTTAAAAGCATAAATACAATTGATGTTTAGATCCTTTTGTACTTTTATATTGTTTCTCAATACTGTCAATATTGTATTTTAAATTACTGGTACTAATAACGTACAGTGTACTGTGCTTTTCTGGTGTTAAAAATGGTTTTATATTTACGTAAAGTGCTAACCAAAAGTACCATTCTGTACAGTTTCTGCAATTATTTTACTTTTTCCCATCATTTCTTCCTTCTTCTTTCGCTACTTCTCTCTTCCCTTTCCCTCACAAATTTCCACGTTTTTTTCTTTGACCTGAACATACAATAAGACAATATACAAATACAACTGACAATAAGACCCCTTTGCCCTGAACATCCTTTCTCTTCTCTTACACTACTATGCATATCATATTTTGCTCTACTAATGTTCGGCCGTAAGCCGCCGTTCTGATTGGGGTTTACTCAATCGCCTATGGCGTACGCCTGGACGGTTCCTTGTTTTGCACTCCCAGACGTATATGTACAGTTTGTTCTCCCCTCTTCAATGTTACTACTCTGTATTAATGTAGATTCAGTGGTTAGGCGGAAGAATAGGCCCTATGGCCTGAGCCTCGCCATTAATAAAGGCATTATTACGGTCCCAAGTCCGGCTAAAGGAGGAGGGCCACTAGTGTGGCATTGCTTCCACTTACTTCTTGTGCCATACTACTTTCAACTGTCCTATTTCGATCACCCTTGATCTCTTGTGTTTTAGACCCCGACACTATTAGGTTTCGAGGGCTAGGAAGTAGTTCACTTTTCCTCTTCTTCTCCTTCCTCTTCCTTTACAGCCTTTTTTCTTCTCTACTCTTAAACACACTACACTGGTATTCCTCTTTATTTTCGCCTTCACTTTTCCAGAAGGGTAGATACCTGGGGAAGACAGGTCTCCTAGGTGTAGTGAAACCAACCTGTCTAAGGGAGAAACCCTAAATAGAAAATCCTGCGAGCCCAGGAGCGGCAAAGTGACAGCCCCACTACTGGGAGTACGCAAAGCTCGTAACGCGGCCAGAGGAATTTGATATTACTGGATCATTCATGAGATATAGCCGGCCATCTACGGAAACAATTAACGCAAGTTCAAAGCACAAGCGATTTGGGATAGCGGAACATGTGATTGTGGGAATGTGGAATGTACGTGGTTTAGTCCATAAACAACAGGAATTAATAGCGGAAATAAGTGAAACCAAAATGGACTTGGTATTTTTCTCTGAAACCAAAAAGAAGTAGAAAGGAACTATTGAAATAGGATCTTATACTTTAATCTATAGCGGTGTACCAATGGAAAAGAGGGCTGTTGCAAGAGTTGGAATATTAGTAAACAATAGATGGAAAGACAGAACAGTGTCCTACTCATGAATAAACGAAAGAATTACTTCTTGCAGACTAAAAATAGAGTATATGACAGTTTTATCGGTGTACGCTCCTGAAGAAGGAAGATCTAATGACTCTGAAATATTCTACAAAAACCTGCATGAAGTTCTAGACTCGACTATCAAAATTGATTGCATACTAATTGGAGGGGATCCGAATGCTCAAATTGGAAATCAGCCAGTGAAGACCTTATTGGATCACATGGAGAAGAGACACTAAATAAAAATCGCGGGATTCTACGATTTTATAAACTTAAATGCATTTCGAATTGAAAATGTATTTTTAAATACAAAGATATCCACAAATATACTTGGATAGCTCCAGGTAGTAGATCTATTATTGACTACTATATAGCCAACGAAAAGATGAAAAAATATGTTCCATGATGTCAAAGTCATGCGTGGAAACGACATCGGATCAGACCACTATTTAGTGAGAGCAAAAATAGCATTAAAAAGAAAGTGGGTGAAAACCAATACTAGATCTCACAAAGACAAAATGGTATGCAAATATGGCTTACTTAACAATCCGTACATCAGAAATCTTTACCAAAATAGAACAAAAGAATACATGGAAAACGGAACCTCTTAGTTTTGATGAAGAATATGAGTGGAAAGAATTGAAAGAGTTATTAGAAAAAGTAGTCAATGAGACATTCGGTAAGAGAAGGAAATATAGAACAAAACGATGCCTCTACGTTTGGAATGAACAGCTGCAGAAAGCTAAAAGAACCAAAAAGAAACTATATTTGAAATGGATAGCTCTGAAGACCCCAAGTTCACGAGAGCTATAAAACTCAAGCAAGAATAGTAAAATTACTGATGAAAGCAGCTCATGAAGACAGTTGGGAGATATACGTCTCTAACATAGATCATCACGTTCATGGTAGACAGTGTTTTTGCATATAAAGTTATTAAACAGCTAAATGGAACTAGAAAAGACACTGCTACCTACAATTGCTGAGCAAAAAAATTGGTTAAATCATTGTAAACAACTCTGGTATATATCTGATAATAAGGAACCTGATAACAAGGAAGTAGCACTAGAAGTAGTTCTACCTGCGGATGTTGATAGAATAGAATATGAAGAACTACAGAATGTTCTCACAGAAAGTAAAAATAGGAAAGCACCAAGTACGGACAATCTTAATACAAAATTGTACATCTGCCAGAAGAAGCAAAACAAAGAATTCTAGACTTATTAAATCTCTGCTGGCAACAAGAAAAATTCCTGAAGCTGGAGAACAGCCCTGGTCGTCCCAATATTTAAGAGAGGCTCACGAACGGTATGTTCGACTGCATTCTCCTCGAAGAGCAAATAGGTTTTCGTAAAGGAGGGTCATGTACAGATACTGTATACTCTCTAAAGCAATTAATAAGAAAGAGGAGGGAATCCAATCTTCCAACATATTTAGTGTTTATAGATTACAGCAAGACATTCGATAATGGCTTAAAGAACAAGCTCTGGAAAATAATGGATCGGAGAGGAATTACTCAACACATTATTGAAGTTATTAAGAACATATATAATGGTACACCAAATTAGCATAAAGAAGCATAACGGAGAGATCCAACAAGAGACGATTAATAAAGGTGTTAGACAAGGGTGTAGTTTGTCACCCATCTTATTTAATCTTTAATTAGACAACGCGGTTAGAGAATGGAAACAGCGGCTTAATTTTTTAGATATTACAGACAACTTTAAAGAATCCAATTTGTTAAAACTTTAGTATTTGCTGACGATCAGGTGCTTATTCCAGACAATGAGAGAATTACAGAGAGCTCTGTTTGAATTACAACGGATAACAGCAGAGTACAACTTAAACATTTCAGTAGAAAAAACAAAGTCCATGGCATTTCACGGTAGCTTTCCTGCAAGATGTAAACTAGTAGTAAATGATAAAATCATTGAACAAGTCCGCATTTTAATTTCTAGGCTGTAACATTTCATACACAGGGGAAGTGGATGTAGAAAGGAAAATTGAGCGTTTTAATCATATATGCGGTACGATTAAAAGAACCCTAAAAAACAAGGCAAGGCAGGACACCCTCCTAAATTTATAAAACATTAGCTGTGGCCGACTGGTCTCTATGGAAGTGAACGTGGGTACTGATAGCAAATCCCGCAGTAGAATTCAGGCTTTGAAATGAGATTTTTGAGATCAATATTGGGCTTTAAGAGAGAACTCAGAATAAGAAATGAGGATGTAACAATATAAGTTAGAAATTTTTAATTTATATGAAAAAATAAAAGAATACAGGAACGCATGGGCAAACCACGTACAAAGAATGGAAAATTCTAGAACCTCAAAAAAAGTGACACAATACCGCCCTAAAGTTAATCGGTCTGTGGGAGACCGAAAATACGGTGGAAGGATCGGTGAGTGCACAACGGACCTAGGGTCCAATGCTTGATGTAGAAGATGATGATGATTATTATTATTATTATTATTATTATTATTATTATTATTATTATATCACTGTTTTCGAGTAAATAATACTAATTAATCCAACAAATCTTTAAACAGAAAAAACTAATCCGTGAGTTTTAATATGAATGCAACATTTTATTTTCTTCAGTAAAATGATTAATGAAAACGAAATTAATGTAGTGATTTGAAACTATAGGGACGTCATTAATCTCCTAACGCAGTCTAATGAACTTAATTTGAGATTAACAGTTTAAAACATGAACAATTGCCTCGTCATAATTGTTATAATACAATACATATTCTACGTACCAAACGTAAAACGCACACCACTGTCCTATATCCAAGAAATACGGTATCTCGCAAATATCAACATAAGTTAATAGCACGAGCACTCGATAAAATATGTGCTTGATCAATATCCAAATCTACACGCCTTGTAACTTCTGAGACGAATTTTTGTTTATTGTATAAACTAAGGATATACGAGTATGTGCACCTAATTCACACGGATTAATCTCATAATTCATAGGAAATCGCTGCCGTTACGCAACCTGTTGGAGCCTAAACGTTCTTCATTTTATACGAAATATTTCTCATAATGTCTAGTATTTATACCGAAATCTTTACCGAATCTGCAGTTCTCTCAATATTTCTGATGAGTTAAAATACTGAATTTCAGTGCCTATGACTGAAAAACACATTTCTCACAGCTTCTTTTTATGTAATCCTACATTGTATATTCAACACAATGTTTTTACCGTGCGTCATTTTAAAGCACAAAAAACGCAAAAGTTATGTTTCCTACCAGATGAGAGGATAATAAGTTTTCGTCAGGAACACTATTATATTTTAATGAACATATGTAATCCGTGTACATACAACGGTCATTGTTTGATACAGCAAATCTACGACGATTTGGCGATATGGTCTTCATCTCATCTGTCAAAGAACCCGATACATTCTATTATTATTACTACATATTCATTTCACTCCGCAAGCACGCCTATGGAGTACACTGAAACACTTACATCAATGAATTCCAAGGTTTCTAAGCAAAGAGCGCATGGGTCTCAGTACTGCAGTTCATGCTTCTCATACATGTTGGTCCATGATCGCAACCGGTTGAAAACACTGTAAGACTGCAAGAAAACGTTAAGCGTTCAACAAAATGTCGGAAAAAATTTCCCGGCCAAGAGATACAAGTTTCAAAGAACATTTCGTTTCCTGAGAACACACCATCTTTCCACACTCAAAAATGTCTTCCAACTGATCAACGATATGTTCGCATATCATTTAGAAACGTCGGAGCTGACACGTGATCCAACTTCCTATCAATTGTTTCAATTGATGATGTTCACAAACAGGCCTCGCATAGTTGCCATGATATAATAAACGTCTAAGGAGCTGTTGACCTTGCTCCTTCCCTGGTAGACCGTCCTCAGCAACATGCAGGTCACGAACTTTTTTTAAAAAAGGAATAAAGTACTGCGTAGCACAAGAAATAACACAGAAATTAATCAAAGTAGGAAAATTTAACAATTTCGAATTTCCTGAATGATGATACAACTGTTAGTATAAACGTGAACGTACACTTACAACGTTAGAAGCTCAATGTCCTTCAGTACGAAACACGGGAATGTTATCATGTGTTAAGCGTGCAATTCTCATAAATATTATATTTTAGATATACTGTATGAAAGAAAACACAAAAAAGAAATGTCATATCTAAAAATAAAACAAAATGCGACAGAAGGTGTATAGACTACGCGCAGTATATGATCGTAGAGTTTAAGTGAAATGGGTTTACCAACTTTCTCAGATCCATGAAATTCGTTGTAGCACTAAGAAGAAGCAAACCATGGTAAATATTTTCCAGCACATCGAGGGAGGTGAAAAGGGACAGCAACCGCACAAAAACTAGTCATGCTACGAGAAAAATATTACAAAATTGCACATAAGTGCAAATCTTTTCTAAAGACATCGGAACTTCACATTCCTTATTCAACCGTGCAATCAATAATTGATAGGTTTTGAGTTATTAATCAGTGAGAATCGTCCCCGAATAGGGAGCTGTAAGTGTTCCGTGAAGCAGATTCGATAAATTAAAAAACAGGGCCGAAAATTAGTTTTATAAAATTGGGAGAGGAATTGAGGAAACATAAGGTGTAAATATCAGCTAGTACAGTGCACATTTTTCTGCGAAAAAAGGTTACCATGCCCAGGAAATGTTATAGGCAATCAAAGGAAATCGCATAAATCGATTAAAATTTACAAAACAGTTCCGAAATAAAGGATTGAACTTTTGGAGTTCAGCGATATTTTCAAACAAACGCAATAATAACATTTTGGTTCTGACGGGAGATATGGTGTGGCGCACCCTTCAGGCATATCTGGTCTTTCAACATCTCGTACCTACAGTGAAAGATTGGGGGATTCGTGATAGTCTTGAGTGTGTGAACGCCTCGAGGGTGGATCATCTGTATGCAATGCTCACATGATGGAACACAATATGTAGTACATTCACATTCTAAACGGAAATTTTCTCGTCAATGCGCTGGAAAAGGGTGCTGGAAATAACTATGCGCTTTAACGCGACTGATGCGAAGAGTTCCGATGGCTCCACGCTGTCGAACAGACGGGCCTCGCTCTCCGACCTCGTGCTGTTCATGCGTGGAAACTTTGTTAATCTTGTCCCGTGAGTTGAATTCCCACAATGATTAAAACGATTATAAGATATTCTATTATCTCAGTTGTTCCTGCTGCTATTAAGTTGGAGTTATGAGTTCTTCTGAGTACAGGGGAAACATTAAGGCAGATTTTATTTTTTTATTTTGTTTATATTGGTATTAGTAAGAAAACTTCCACCTCGAAATACTTCGGGAAGTTTTGATAGCCAAAAACGAAATACCAGCATTTTTTTGTTTTTGCGCAATAACATTTTAATGGATAACCTTAGCCCAAAAATAGTTATGTACAATTTTAAGGGTCATAACATTCTTTACAAAACTCCTTTATAAATTATTTTCAAGTAAATAATGGCAGGGCTACGAGATTTTAAAAGTTAACCAAATTTTTATTTTTATTCTGAAGTTGCCCAAAATTACTAATAGTCTCTCTAATGTATTTTTTAATTCTTAAGGTCATTATAAATATAAAATGATTAAATAGTAATCAATATCTTACAGTGTGATTTTTTTTTGTAATAATTTTTGTAAATTTTGTAAATTTTGTAAATTTTGTAATAATGATTAAATAGTAATAGTTTTAATACTTACTGAAGCTACACTCGCGTTTGAAAGTACTGGTAAGAGTGACAGTAGGCCCATACGTTCTGCCCACTAACACGATTTACTCAGATCAAAAGCATTTCAGTGCAGAAAAATGACGTTCATTATTTTCTTTTTATAATAATAATAATAATAATAATAATAATAATAATAATGTTATTAATTCCATTCACAATCACAAGAAAGACTGTCCTTTCCACAAAGAAAATTTTACGCACAAGGTTATGAAAATTTCCTTGAAACCATCAATGAGAATGAAAACCGTCAATATGAACGGAGTCGGAAAATAACTCATTGCTAACGAGGACTTGGGTCACAGAAGCACGGTATCACCTTTCCTCACAAAAGAAATTGTGTATGCTTACAAGAAAGCAAAGGGCCTAGCCACTAATGTCAATAAGACCATTCACTCCATATATTCTTACCTTGAAGGCAACTCTGATGAATAACACCTTCTTAATGACGCTTTGATGGACGAATACAGGAAAATTACCGATCCGATAACCGCACATTATAATCTTGCCTCTTTAAAATTATGGAGATGACATACTATTGATAACAAACAGCAAACAGAACATCTGTTGTATATTTTCAAAACGTTGAGTACAAAATACCAAAAGACTGCTGGTATCGAAACAAGAAATACAATATCCCAGATGCACATCTCAGACTCTTTGAAACGGCAGCTGGCCCATTCACAGGTGCATCAAATAAAGGAATACTTACCAGCAAACAATTTCTTACATAATGTTGAACCGATCGTGCCAGACACGTAGCCTTTATTGTTTGACTAAGGGATTTTAAAACTCAAGAACGCGGCCCAGTTGTTCCGTGACCAAGCCACCTAGTATCGGACTCCGGCCCCTCCTCTCACACGTGCCTGACAACCTCACACCCGCGCCTCTCAAAACCTTCTGTCTAGCTCGCCACTCCAATTCTCTCTCCCCTCCGCGCGCGTCACCGCCTCAGGCAAGGAGGTACACACCCTTTCTCCACCCCTCCCAACCACCGATAAGAAAAGGTCTGCAACGATGGCGGTGCCGCGATCGCGCGGCGGATCTCGTACAGAGGAAAATCCTCTCCAACAGAGGAAAATCGATTCGGCCAATATTTGGTCTAATGTTAATATATATGAGCCCATTAAAGGCAAAGTGGTGTAATTCAACTTTTTGTAGCTTCTTAATGACGTTGACAATCGTGTTCAAGCAAGGGCAGTATATTTACAGTACAAAAGGTGTTGTAAGTTACCAAGCAAACTACCAGGTAGGAACATATGGCGATTAGTGGAGACATCCGTACGTTGACAACCAAAGTACTATAGTTGAGATATGCTCCATTTTTCCTGTAACTGGTTTATTTTCTCATTGTGCTGTTAGGATTTAAAAAAGTAAACTGTTATACAATCCTTTTTAAATAAAATTTGAGTACATGCCAATTCTCAAGCTGATTTAGTCGGAATCCTAAAACGGACGTTCAGTTTCTCTTGCCAACATCAGAGAAAGCCGAACAGAGGAGAACGGCCTATTACGAAAAAGAAACCACAACAACACATACATTTTCGCACTATTTGTAACTTTTGAAAAATTCGAAACTTTAAATTGTTGAACGAATATGGTATCTGTGCAGTTTTTAAATGTCCTTTGCTTCATCCGGAAAAAAAAATTAATCAAAAAATTTGGAGCCATTTTTTGCGAAAATGTACATCTAGAGAACATCATCTGAGCGGTTTAGGCGCTAATCTCCATATATAAAAGTGGATGTTGGTATGTATATAAGAGCTAAACTCCGACACCGTGAGTCCAATCTCCATGAAAATTGGCACTTCTACATGTTTTTCACCGATAAGGTTTATGTGCTGTTAAATCTGTTGTAACTCCACTACATGGCGCTGTAGAACAGCACTAAATATTTACGTTAAATGCAACCCGTAGCACATTCGGCAGAATTTTTAATCTATTTCGTTTAATAACTCCTAAACGATGCGTTCTATGGCCTTAAAAACTAAAATTTTATTGCATTCTCTTACATTCTATTACATTTTCGCTGGTCTGGCGCTTTCCGATATTACTTCACCTGCTCAGAGATGTGCAGACTCTGCAATTAAATGTGAATGAGAAGAACAGAGAGCGACAGAGACAGGGACAGGGTGAGGGAGGGAAAGAGAGACAGTGAGAGGGTGATGGGAGGGGAAAGAGGGAGATGAAGGGCAGAACGTCTGCCGGGTTTTCCTAGTGTTGACTATAGACGGACAGACAGGAAGACATTTCGCCGTAAACCAATTTTTCGCTATCAATGGCCAATAAAACAGTGATACTGACCACACAATGTGTACGACAAAGTAATTTACTACACATAAGGAACAAGATTTATCAGTTTTTTCTTATATCAGAGCACCATAATACGAGTTTTTCAGTTGAAACATCGCCGCTTTCCGGTGCAGCATAACCCTTCTTTACTTTCATTTTCTCACCTCACCACGTTACGAGGAGAGAGAAATTCTAATAGTGGGACGGAAATCGGCGATCTTCCGACAGAAAAACTCTAATTCGGGCCCTGGTCACGAAAGTTTTGTTGCTCGTTCTTATAAGTAGTAAATTACTTTATTCTGACACGTTCTTTAATCAGAATCCATGTTTTGTGGGTCCATGATATCCAATATTCGATTCACGGCAAAAAGTCTGTCTCTGTTTCTGTCTGTCTGTCTCTGTTTCTGTCTGTCTGTCTCTGTTTCTGTCTGTCTCTGCCTGCCTGTCTCTGTCTGCCTGTCTCTGTCTGCCTGTCTCTGTCTGCCTGTCTCTGCCTGCCTGTCTCTGCCTGCCTGTCTCTGCCTGCCTGTCACTGCCTGCCTGTCACTGCCTGCCTGTCTCTGCCTGCCTGTCTCTGCCTGCCTGTCTCTGCCTGCCTGTCTCTGCCTGCCTGTCTCTGCCTGCCTGTCTCTGCCTGCCTGTCTCTGCCTGCCTGTCTCTGCCTGCCTGTCTCTGCCTGCCTGTCTCTGCCTGCCTGTCTCTGCCTGCCTGTCTCTGCCTGCCTGCCTGTCTCTGCCTGCCTGCCTGTCTCTGCCTGCCTGCCTGTCTCTGCCTGCCTGCCTGTCTCTGCCTGCCTGCCTGTCTCTGCCTGCCTGCCTGTCTCTGCCTGCCTGTCTCTGCCTGCCTGCCTGTCTCTGCCTGCCTGCCTGTCTCTGCCTGCCTGTCTCTGCCTGCCTGTATCTGCCTGCCTGTATCTGCCTGCCTGTATCTGCCTGCCTGTCTCTGCCTGCCTGTCTCTATCTGTCTGTCTGTCTGACCGTCTGTGGTCAACGCTAGGGCCTAAACCGTTCAGCCGATTTTCTCCAAAAATGAATATTCCTCAAATGATCCTTCAAATGAACCAGTATGGCGGCTACTTAGACACGCCCCAACGGTATGGCGTGGTCATAATCGGCAATGAAAAATAATGTTCTACCACAAGACCACAAAAATAGCTTGAGCTCGTAATCCAAGCGGGCATAAAAATTACACTTTCATTTCAATATGGCGGACAGTTCGAGACGCCACTTCGGTATGGCATACAACCCCTTCACACATTGGCTATCTAACGAACAATATACAACTAGACTTATCTGTGTACTCATTCCCCAATGGCCTATTTTTTTCGACATATTTAAAAAATTGCGCAGCGAAACAGGCTGCCACACTTGCGTTTCCTTGTTCCTCATAACACTGGCTAACTTCTCAAAACGTTTTAACTTTGAGCTTATCATACGTAGATTTTCTTGCTGGCTCCCGGTCTATAAGGTTCAAGTCCCGACACTAGCAGCTACGGAGCTAGGTCGAATTCAGCCGCTTTCTCGAGGAAATTTGTAGCGGCCGGCTGCTCTGATTGATAGTTTTCCGTGGTTTTGCTGATCAACATAAGACGAATGCCTAAGAAACGGGCCACGGACAACGTGCCATCTTCCCTTCCACTTCCTTGTCCTATCCTCACCCCTTACTTACACACATACGTACACTATATCACCGCATATGTCAGAAGACTATTCAGGAGCTCAGTGGTTGTCCAGGCTGGGGCGGTGCCGCGATGGTCGACCCTGTTAACCAACGGCGCAAGCCCACGTATAGGCAGGCGCCAGAACCCTCCATCCAGCGGGGAAGATCACTCCCCCGTCTCGTATAAAAATGCACTACACTTACGGAGCTAATGATCTGATTTTAGTAGTTGACGAGCTCGGAAACTAATCAATGTCGAAAATAATTCTAGTGCGTTTTTCTTTGTTTTTTATTAACATTTCTACTGAGCATTTGCAAAATACCATAGCAACCATAGTCAACATACACAGCGTCGTTGTATGGTGTAATGTTATCAAGGCCTAGAGAACTGTGGAGAAAGACAATTCTCATCGGCCGTTAGTGTGATTTTCTTTTTTCAGTTCCAAAAGGATGCCGGCAAAATCCCTCAAGAAGGGACCAACAAACGACGAGAAATGATTGTCTTGACTACCTTGACTACCTTGTCCAATTCCATCTCCCAGTCTCAAGGTCTGAGCATTCAGTAAATCACTTGTTTCATCACTCATCAATGTTCTTTTTACTTTCTCGCATTATTTATTTACAAAACAATACAGCATTTCAGATTTAGAGATGGCACCTTAAATTAAGGTTTAAAGATGGCAACAAGATGTAACTTATTATAACCATCGAAAGTATAACCAGATCCCTTAAGCTTCGTGATATTCTTATATCATGAAAGCCAAGGGATCTGGCTATAATTCCGATACACAAGAACGGTTGCAATGAATTTTGCTGTATTGGCGGAACCAAAAGTTTCTTTACTAAAATGATATCAAAGAAGTCTCGTCTTTGCACAGACAAAGATATTAGATAGGGTCATTCCGTGTCCTGTGTTTTAATTTTGGAGGAGTAACACTCGCAACCATCTCGGATTTTGATGAAATTTTCTATACGGAGCCCTACATGTCCCAAAGGAATTTTGTGAATTTTTAGCTTCTTAAGTGAAATAGTTTTTTAGACATAACGTTTTGTTTCACTCCGTTCAAGGTCGATAAACAATACGCTGCTAAGATTTTCGCAATTTTCTTATACAATATTTCCTTCCCCGTTACCGTTAAACAAAAGAAATTGAGTTTACCTGTACAACCTTTTTCGCTCTACTCAATGAAAATACTATCAATGTTGCTTTTATTAAACCACAGGAGGCACATTGCATGAAATTTGTCAACAAAATTGGGTACAAAGTGGTGCTACAACAGCACCTATACTTTCGCAGTATTTGTAACTTTTGTAATTTTTAAAACTTCAGAGAGTTCAACAGAAATGAAATCTGCGCACCTTTCTCACCCTTCGATCTACCCGAGGAATATTTAAATAAAAAAATGGAATCGCTTACGAGATTTTTTTCTAACTTACATTAACTTGAAGCAGAAATTACAAGAAATCTCCTCGCCTTGTTTCAAAACATTCTACCTTACCTTTTTAAAAATATGCCTTCTTAGAATAGATTTCATTTAAAACCATATTTTTTGCAATTTCCCAAAATACCGAGTTCGCCGAAAATAGAACCAGCAACATTTTTTAACCGTCCACTGATTTATGCGAGAGGAAATTCTAAAGAAAAACTTCAGAGTCGTTTTTCAGAAAATAACTCTTTAAACAGTGGCTATTTTCACACAAAATTACGCGAAATCTATTCATATATTATGGAAACATTGTAAATTACCTTATTTCTAGGTCTGTCTTTGTGCAACATATTTTATCGGGGTAAAAATCTATCTTCAATATTATATTTGCAGGAAGACTCCGACAAATTTTTCAACTTCCACAATTTTAGAGAAACCAGGCATTTCAAAGAAAATGAGACCTGCCCCATACTTTTAGAGTCCTCTATGCCGTTAGAGAATATGGTTTAATAAAAAAAAGTTGGAGAAATTTTTGAGGAAATTTTGATAACGACGAGAATTCATGGAAAATACTCCCAAAATCCAAATATCCTTTTTAATCTTGCACACCTTACATATCGTTTAGATCGACCGGGAATATCCATTTTGGAGAAAATCGTGCGGAGTGTTTAGGTGCTAGGATCGACGAGACAAAGACAGACTTTTGCCATTAATCCATTTTTCAGTATCAAGAAGCCAAAAAACATGGCAGGGGAGTGACTCACGTAACAAGAAATCGTTGGGGTCGGCGTTTTCTTGGACGCCGCAGTCGGTCGCTGTAGGCGACAAAACATGTATCACACTCTAATGATGGATACTCTGATCGTGTGCAGAAACGTGTGTGATTGCGAATCTTCAACTAAAGCATCGTAGTCTGGGAGCTTCAAGGTCCTAGGTTCGAGTCTCGATAGAGGCAGAATTGTTGACACTAGCTACGTAGCTGGGCCGACAAGAATTGCACAGGCCAGCTGCTGCGATTTGTCGATACCGTGGTTTCCTCCCAATCATTTCCAGGCGGATATCGGAGAAGTTAAACAACAAAAATCCAAGGGGCCACGACATCAGCCAGATCGATTGAGGAATATCAATTCTGGAGAGAAAATCGGCTGAACAGTTTAGCATGTTCACAGACGGACAGACGTTTTGCCGTTATTCGATTTTTCGGTATCAAGAACCCACAAAACGTGGATTCTGGCTACATCACGTGATAGAGGATCTTTTCTAAATTCAGTAACTGGATTTATCCACTTTTTCGTTACCAGGGCCCTGTAGTAAGAGTTTTCTGCTGAAAACTCGCAGTTTTTTCTCGCAGCATTACATAACTTTCTCTCTACTCCGCAGAGAGAATGTAAAAAGAGGGTTACAAAGATAGAACTACACAAAGACGACGTCAGAAAAACTGAGCACAACTCTATTCACTCCGAACAAAAGTATATGATATTTCTATCTTAACTTCCAAACTTTCAAGTACACAAAGAGAAAGGCCAATCGTTGAAAACAACGATTTTATTATTGTTACGATTGTTAATTTTCAATTTTTAATATCTTAAAAATCATTCAGAAGTGGCGAACTTTTAGTGTTTAACTAACCTATACTCACCTACGAGCACATGTTTAAGGAAAAAGAAATTGCTGAGTGAATGAGAACATGAATGCCCTGACACCTGCCCACTGTAAGAGCTGTTTGCGCAGGCCAGTCAGCCGAAAGGGGGCAGGTGGTTCTCTTTCCATGTTCATCGCAACGCGGCCTGAGCGCGCCCCGCTCCACCGACGGTGGGCGGGGATACAAATTCCGGTGCTTAACAAAAGGAAAATAGGCGTTGCAATGGGCGTGGTGGCTACGGCGCCGCAAATGCCGCCCAGTCGCGCTAATCAAGGCAGCGGAATCTGATTATCTTGCAAAACCTGAAAACCCTGTCGGCAGTCGAATGTTCGGCGATGGTCCAGAAACGAACTTTCCTTCGCCGCCCGTTTATCAGTTATCTTTTGCTAAGAAAACTTTCAAATTATTTCGATTTTAAATACGTTCATCGGATCACCGATAGATTAATTTAGCTAATTTTATACATATATATAAGTTTGCGAGTTTACGGGTTTACGAGTTACGGGTTTACGAGTTTAGGTGCTTTATGATAAAACGAAATGAAATATATAAGAAAGATAGCAGCAACAATATGTAACTGCACTAGTATTGTAGGGCAATGCTCACGTGACCATAAATTCAAAAGGGTCTTTTAATTGAAATATGAACAAAACAATTTCACATCAAACTGTGAGGGGATGTGTAATCGTAACCCCTAGCTGCCAATTCGATGAAACAATGACTGCAATTGCGACGCCGTAAATCAATTCATTAAACTTAGTATTATAATAATTATTAATGCCCTTGTGTTTACATGCAATTACTTCGCGATCACGGAAGTTAAAATGATAATACTATAAATTCACATTTTTGTCTAAATAGATTTCTAATTAACATATTTTAGCATAATACTAGAAATTCATATATTTGTCTAAATACATTTCTAATTAACGTTTTTCAGTACAACTAGAAATGCGTAACTTTGATTCTCATCGCTCAGTGTCCTATTATATGAATTTCTGTCAGTACTGATAAGGTTTGATGGTCATTTAAACTCTTAACTAACTACCTTACGTGCACTGTAGCTTCATCTTTCGTGTTGTTCGGAGCACATAATTCTGCGCGCAACCATAAAATAGCATCAAGAACACACCTATCCGATATGCTGTTAGTCTGACGTGTTTCGTCCTAAAGTGATGTATAGAGGAATTTGAAATGATTTTTACTGGAATTAAAATTTTTATCAGAGAAAAATTTATGAGAACCACAATATTGCAAATCTGTGGACTTCGAGGCATTGAAGTCACAACTTACTCGTCATGACCTGCACCAATCTCTGCCGAACTCTCCCACTAATATGCACATACGGAAAGGTACAGAAATCAAGAAATGGACAGATTCGAACGACCATAACAACGAACAAATATATATAACACTCAAAAGATACACAAGAGAACAGAGATTCAAAAAGTATTGCGGGGTAACGGGAAAAATCGGACGTTATTCACGAATCTATAGTTAAGTTACGAAACAGACTAAAAATGTTAAGCTCAATAAAAATAACTGTTCAGCGTCTACTCTTAAGACTTCCTCCCGCCATATTCACTCGTTTTATTTTGAATCTGACAATAATCAGTTCGTAAGGCACCGGAGCAGTGACCTATGCAACTGAGGAGAAACCACAGCTTATAGTGGCGTGCCGAATACGAGGTGCGGCCTTGCTCCAGTTATGTCACACAAAGATAAGATACCTTGCGCACATACATACTTTCAGGCAAACTGATCAACGTCTGGAACACGAGGTGAAGAGAAAAAATCCGAATAATCGATGCGATTTAAATTGAAATTTTAAAAGAAACTGTAACAGATGAGCGCGAATGGTAGATATTCCTAACGGAATTCGTTGAGGTGTGAATTGAAATACACCATGGCTTCGTCAGTTTGAAGGGTCATGCGTTCGACGAAGGGGATTTGTGCCTGTCCATCCACCTTTCATAATAAGCCTTTTTGCATATCATAATTCATCTTTGTCATGGGGGCCTGCATATTAGGTGGTCCCTGATATTAATCGTCCGGAAATGAAAAATGGACACATTTCGAAAGAAGTTTTCGAAAGTTGAACATCGGGAGAAGGTTTTTATGGCATATCTTACATTAATTTGGAAATAAGTATTCTTAACATATACAACGATCACGAACTTTTTGTATACCCTCCATTACTCTCAGTTCTAACATACGACTTTTTGTTCACCTCTTCCCGACTTAACTCACTGGGAGTACTTCATAAGACCGCCAACGAAGTCTTCACGCCTTCACTCCAAATGCCAACACTGGAGATTACTCCATTGCATGAGCATCTGCCGGAAAAAGTGAAGGCGTGTCCTACTATATCAGGAGGACATTTTGCAAGTTCAAGCACGGTGAAGTAAGGGGACACTTGCCGGCAGGGCATTGTGACGTCCAAAGTTTTTATTTTTTTTTTTTTTTTTATCAAGATCAGGAATGCGCGTGAAGAGGTTCTAAACACAACACATCAATTTTCTCATTTCCCAACATCGTTCGCACTCTTAAACACATCTTTAGCATCTGATAGATCATAATCTGTACTCGGGTTAATAGCCATCGCGTATCTGTCAGAAGCAAAGAAAAAACAAAAGGGTTTCGTAAGTAATACGTGACTTTCAAATACACAAAATATGGTCAAACTGCAACAAAATAAATTCGGTAAGTGCATCTCGTCGTTCTTCCCTAACAATGTTCGGAAATCAGAAATAAAATACACGTACGTATAGTCTACGGGAAAGTAAAATCAAATGAACGCAAATTAAATGACCGGCAAAAAATGGGAGGTAAAAATTTCCAATCGATTTTTTTCTTTCAATTTCGTTCTTCTCCCACATATACTTACAGCGTTGTGACGAGCCGGGCTCTTCCTTGCCTCTGGGTGATACAGATCTTTCTCCTCCCTGAACATCGCACAACAGAGTTAACACGGATATAAATCTGTAAATCTTCATTCCTAAAAACTGAAATATAATATGAGATGTACGATTTTAATTACATAAACCCAAACATTGAGTACAACTCTACCAAAGAAAGAATTAAATATCCTAAATTGTTGCAGGAGACCAGTGTGATTAACGGTCGTCCAGAAAGATGTGCAAGCGAATGCAAATACGAATATGTACTGTGTCTGTTTTGACCGAGAAGCCAACAACTGCGGCCCTTTTACAGTGTATCATTTCAGTGTCCTGAAGGCATAAAAGTCACTCAACCAACTTCTATCTTCGAGTTTATGGACTGTAAATTAGTCCGTCCAACACAATTACGTACCATATTTAATCGCGGAGCGCATTTTACGAAATAAATGAAAAACAAAAATTTGAAAATTTCCAAGTTGGGAGATGAGAACTTCTTTCTATCCAGATATTATAAAGAAAGCATTTAGCACCTAAGATAATATCATCCAAACGTCAATTAAATTAGCTTACAATAACTTTGAGGCAACGTGCAAAATTACACGAACGACGAAATAATGCAGCGAGTGAGCGGCTTTAGAAAGCGCTTACCCTCCTCGCAGACCTCGCGATTCCGTTCTTCTTGCCCCTCATGCAGTGCTCGAACCAAATGATCAGAACTATTGCACAAATGGAAGTAAAGAGAAGTTCTCAATGAGAAAAAACTGTTATGCCTAAATCGTAGTTAAGTAACACATTTGCATCCGTATGTTCGATATCTCAAATCAAAACAAATATTTAAAAAACGACATTTTCAAATTTTCGAAATTTATTTCGGATTAGAAAAAGAAGATTCACAAACTCGGATTAATTATAGAGAACATAAATTTCAATCGCGAATAAAATATTCCTGTCTTAAAGAAACCTGTGATGAACGAATACGGTACAAAAACTACATCGTAATAAATTAACACGTTCTGGGCGGATATATAGTTTAAAGATAAATAATTCGGGGTGCAACGGCAATTCTTTTGATTTCCGCATTCAATAATCTGAAATATTTTTCACACAAGCAGATTTTCAAACATCATTTGTTCACTGATGATTTGCTAGTGCTAAAACATATTTTTAAATCAGCACTTTTTTTCTTTTACGAGGAATGACACCGAAGAAATATTTCACGTAGGTACTTCACACGCCATCAGAAACTACCACAAGGCTAGAATAAGTAGAATATATTGCAAGCCATATCTTTTAATTCAGAAAACGAAAACCCTAAACAAAATAGGCACTTGATTTCAGAAACATTACTATAAAACACCTAAGTACGTTACAGTCTTTTTTCAAGAGGAGAAAAAGTAGAAAAATGACAAAGGTGAAAAGCACCAGCACCCCAAACTACGTACAGCAATCTACACTAAGTACACATTTTGAAAGCTAGGCAAAACCACCAAATGTAAAAGTACCACACACATTACACCAGTAAGCATATCATCTGACATTCCATTCGCTATATTTTTTGCTGATTTTTTAATATTTTGTCGGCATCTCTAAATTCCAGGGGTGTTGTCGACTATAAATATTAATGTGTATGAAACACTGTAAAATACAATAAAAAATGCTGAAAGTGATTAGGTTCCTGCAAGAATACGAAGCTTTAAACTACTCACGATGAGTTCAATACATCCTTACGAATGTAGTAAATATCTGGAAAAAATATTGCGAATGTAACGTAACTGTCGGAGAAAAAGAAATATGAAAAGAAGCACCCAAAGCAAACACGTACACTCACCACACTGAGGCGTCGAATGGGCGGCTAGCAGCGACTTGCGACGCCCTTCTTCCGCCATCTCCAGTCCACAAGGTATTCACGAAAGCTAATCAGCCCGTCCTTCCTGGGCCGTCCGAAGAAAACTGCAACCTCAGCGGGCGACAATGAGCCTTACGCACGCGGCAATTACGGCGTCCTTTTTGCGTGGAGCGCGGCCGATTCTGTTGAGTCCCAGGGCAGACCGCATGGGTGGACTGCTCTCCTGGGAGAGTCCTGGCGCCGTGGCGCAACCTGGGGTCCGGCTGCGACGACGAAGGCGGCCGGGGCTGACGGCGAGACGAGCGGCGGGAGGCACGGGGCTGTCCGAGACGCCGGAGGAGGTTTCTCGGGCGCCGGGTCGGGCGGCGAAGAGCACCGCACCGGCAGCCAGCACGCCGCGTGGCTCTCGTGGGCGGGCGCGTTCCTCGGCGGGCGCGCGTCACCAACTGCGTAACCTGAAAGAAGGAACCGCGCCCGCAAGTGGGCATGACGCACGCTTGCCGAGCCGACGGAGAAGGAGGACGAGGAGGAGGAGGAGGCGCAGCAGCAGCAGCAGCAGCACGAGGAGGGGAAGGAGGCAGCGGTAGCAGAGGAGGCGGCGGCGGTGACAGCCTCGCACGCGAGTCATTGGTGGGGTGCGGCGTTGTGTGACATGTTTCTATTACAATTCTCAACACTCAATCGCAAAAGACAAAACGCACATTTCCTTCTGACCGGGAGATCCTAGGTTCGAGTCCGACGGCGGCAGAATTTTCGACACTGGCTTGTCAACTAGGTCAAATGCAGTCGCTGACTAGAGGAGAATTCTGGCGGGCGGCTGCTCTGATCGGTAGTTTTCCATGGTTTCTCCGATCAACAGCAGGCGAATGCCGGAACAGTACCCTAACAAACGGGCCACGGACCGCGCGCGATCTTTCCTTCCTCTTTCTTGTCCTAACCTCACCCCTTACACACACACTTTAACATGCACTACACTACCACACACGCTGGGAGACCAGACGGGAGCTTAGAGCTTGTCCCGACTGGGGCGGTGCCCCGCTGCGAGAGATACCTTGTTGAGGGGAAAACCCCGCTAATCGACAGTAGGTCTGCGCCGGATCTCGCCATCTACTGGGGGAAAAGATCACCACCACCTCCCGAGGAAAAAACACGTACTACACTCACGGGACTAATGACCTCTGTAGTTGACGCGCCCAGAATCACGAACAATCCATCAATCATTCAACGCACATTCTGGCCAAAAAGGGTCGATACAAAGGCGGGTTGTTGAGCGATGAGCGCATTCGCCTCTGTTGCCGCCTCAGCACTGATGTGGAGGACTCCTCGTAATCTAAAGCAAACACCGGATAACCACCTGCTAGAAAGACAAGGCATCTAGAAGACCAAGATAAGAAAACAAAATAAATCACATCGCACTTCTGTCGTGTGAACATAACTAATGCCTGAGTAAGCCTAACGCAGAACTGACGAAGCACCGCTCTGCTTTGTCCGCTATGTTTGTCGGTTTCGCGTGTCAGAAGTTTCTGGGAAGGAACTTTGCACATCGCATTGACGTAACTGTGGGCCGTCAAACACACATACTCTGATTATTGTTCAACGAATCTAATGCATGTCATAATAAAAAAAGCAACGCGTCTCTCAAAGGATGACTAACACTGGACACGACAAAAAGCTCTCAATTGAGAAATACTGCGTTGATGACAATATATCGTGCAAAGGTTCATACATACCTACATTCAATAGAAGGGCAGTGATGAATGTCTGCCTATCAAATATAATTGTGACGTCTATTGACGACAAAAGGGGGCCAACGAATTACGAGAAGCCATTCCGTTAATGTCACGTAAACATCCCGAGACCCTCAACAGAAGAGAGTTGGACCTTACTCGCAACGGCCAGTATTTCTGCGCAGGGCCAAAGCGGTTGTGAGTCGCACCCGAGGTTAACACGATCTAATGGGTCCGAGACAAACACACGCCGCAGCGGCGGCAGATGCCACACAACAGATCCAGCTTGCTCCAGAAACTGCACTAAGGAGAAGAGAGACACTACGGAGGGGAGCCTAAACCAGAGAATGGGAGGCATGTGATGGGATGACAGAAATCGCGCTAAGTATTGGTATCCTACCAGATATATGGAAACGGCGACAGGAGCAGGGCTAAAGGTTCAATTAACAAGGGGGACAGCGGACAGGGGAGGCGGGAAAATTAGAAACAAGGGGCTGGGACGGGGGGGAGAAAGAGGAATGGCGAAATTGCAGCTCAAACAATAGACAGCTAAGGCATAGGACGAAACACGGGAATGAGGGAAGCATGAAAGAGACGTGTTAAGGAAGAACGCCGCAAAGCAACGAGGAATGACGAGAAGTGAACACGCTGATGTGGAACAACACGACACTGGGAGTTTCATTCGCAGATACAGAGAAGGGGAAGGCAATAGTGACGATTTTGAAGTGGATACTGTGGTAAGCTGGGTCACGTTCCTATCGGACGCGACGCGAGCCGTCTCAGGCATACATCAAATAAATAATTCATACCCGCAGGCTGGAGAAGAATACATGTATTCGAAAATACCTGCCCTCTCTCCTTCCTTCCTGTTCGACCGGCCGGGCAACAGGGAGATTGTAACAGACAGCAACTAGAACGCAGTAAAGGGTAATGGAGCACGACTAGCAGAGAACGCCAGCAAGATTCGTAGAACCACTAATGGATACCAAACTCTGAAGACTGGAAGGTTATATAATGATCTCGGCCTCTTAACCTAAAGATTAATGTTTAATACTTCCACAATGCGTGTCAGTATAACTCTGGGAAATTTGGCTTCCCTAAACGCATTTCCTTCAAAATTATGAACTCAAAAACAGATTTTTTTGCAGAAAAATCATTTTTTGGACAGTAAGAAAATTACACGATTTTTTTTTACCAAAGTGAATAAATTAATAAGATAATTCAGTATATTGGGTGTACTAACCTTGAAAGTCTATTCCCTCTCACCCACAGTACAATATTATTTCAAAACATATTTTTTACAATTTAAAATCTAGTTTTATAAGTTTAATATTTCCAGTGTAACATTTTCTCCTGCGGCCCAGACATGATTATTTTTTCTCGCCACATTATTGTAATCGCACAACGAAAAACGAATTTTCGACTCTCATTTTTACGGGCCATGGTACCGAAAAATTGTATAAATCTTATTCCTATATACAGTATATTATTTCCTCTAAAAACGTGTAGTCAGAATCCATGTTTTGTGGGTCCTTGATACCGAAAAACCAATTGACGGAAAAACATGTCTGTCTGCTCGTCACTGGGCCGAGGCGTCTAAAACGTTCAATATACAAAATTGCAAATTCTAATTTAGGACGCATCCAGCTGTCTGCAGCGCAGTAAATTTGGTCACAAATTTGCAGCAATTGTTTGTCACGAAATTATAGAAAAAACACTCGTATCTTCAAAAAATTAAGCGTGATGGCTGTCGCCGCCCAAAAGACATTTTTTTGACATTTTCCCAATTTTTCGGTTTCCTAATGGTAGGACGGCAAGATTAATTTTAGAATACTAAAGAACACGAAAACCTTGTCCTAAATGGCAATTTTCTTTAAAAAATTTGAAGCCATTTTTAAGAAAATAGCGTTTAAGCGCTACGAAAAATGCGAAATTTGAATCTCTTTTTCCATAGAAAATTTTTGAGTTTAAGAAAAACTTCATTTGAAGTCATTTGAAGCACTTACACTCACGAATCTAATAATGTTTAAACCTCCGGGTAATGTGCATATTAAAGATGTGAGAGATCTTTCAAAAAATTACATTTGTGTAATTTTTTAAAAAAAAAACAACTCAAAATAAACTTTACGTCATATTAAAGTGCATTTAGCACTATCTGATCCAAACGTTTGAAGAAAAAATTAGGAGCCATTTATGAGAAAATGGCGTTTGAGCGTTTGAATGAGGAATTTTGAGCTAGTTTTCACAGAAAACGGCTGAGTTCTCGAGAAACCTTACTTGAACTTATTTAAAGCACATGTACTCATTAATATTATAATGTCAACAAATAGCCGCTAATGTAAATATTAACGACATGAGAGGCAAGTCAAAAAAATTATATGTTTGCAATTTTTGAAAAAACAAAAGATAGGGGAACATGGGGTTTATGTCATCTAATAGAGTACATTTAGTACTATCACTACCAAACGTTAAAAAAAATTTGAGGCGTTTATGAGAAAATCTTGTTTTTGTACTTTTTAAAATTTCACATATTGCATGCAATATTGCGTGAAAACTACAAACATTTTCAAAAAAATGTGCATGACCTTAACGAAAGAACTCACTATGAAGATCAAATTTTATTTGAAAGAAAAATCTCTATCTGCGATTTTGTAGTTGGAGGATGACGCCGAATAAAATTCAAACTTTTGCAATTTTCAAAAATTGAGAGTTAACCATGAAAATCGGACCTACGCCACCTTAATAAGTGTATTTTACTTTATTCTTTCAAGAAATTTAAAGAAAAAATTTGGAGCAGTTTTTGAGAAAATTTTGAAAATGTCCGGGGAGCTTCATGTAGAGTACCTCAAATTTTGATGAAAGTTTTTGAAAATCGCGGCGCCTCGAGTGGAACCAAATCGACGTGGGAATATTCATTTTGGAAGAAATCGTACTTATGGGTTAGGCGTTAGAGTTGTTCACAGACACCGGACGGACGTTTTGCTTCCAATTGGTTTTTCGGTATGAAGGACGCACAAAGCAGAGATTCTGGCTACACCAAATGTTAGAGAATTTTTTTCTTAATTTAACAATTGGTTTTATCCACTTTTTCGTTACCAGGGCCCGCCAATGAATTTTTTTCTGCCAAAAATTCGCCGTTTTAAAAAAACTATACCTTCAAATAAGGTCATGCTTAATGTTTTGAAAATACGATTAGTTTTTCTATAATTTCGTGACAAACATAATAGCCTGCTGCAAATTTACTGCGCTTCAGACAGCCGGATGCGTCGTAAATTAGATTTGCAGTTTTGTGTACTATTTCTTTGTTCGTTTCTTACATTCGACCTTTTGTTACACATTTACACATTTAACTTTTAGCAATTATCTATTTTGAAATATTTGAAATAAAAATTGCTAGCTCTTTAGGGGAATATCGACAGTGCACGAAATGCAAAAATGGAATTCCGTTCCGCAGTCGTGAATCTCTGTGAATGTGTCATGTGTCAACTCGATATAACACTATCAGGCTCACACACTCAGGCTTCTTTTTCCAATACAAGTTTAGAAAAGCTTTGTATTATAGTTTTATGCAGTTGTAGAATTCACATAGTTTTGACAATACTGCGATGGAAACAGTGTGTTGTTCGCTTCTTGGTTGAACTGGACGTTTTCAAATAATCGCTAAGATGTTAGTAGCACAGAAAGTGCAATATTTCAATCCTACGTAGCTGTTTCCAATAACACAGAAAAGTATGTGCTGTTGTAGCACCACTAGTTTATTTAAGCTTCGTAGAGATTTCTAACTTTGTAAATACATTTTTCATGAAAAACTCGTTAAAAAATGCATTCTTTTTCCGTGCACATTTGCATGTTTTCATAGTTTTTTGGAGAAATTCATGCATAACGTATGTTTGAACGTTTTTTATATTCATACTGCATATTGAGACTTCTGCCTAGGATATTAAGTACTTTCTTATTATTTCTTCGCATAATGTGTCATTATTAAAATTGACACCTATTTTGTAAAAAAAATGCACATTATTCTTAGATCTTGATAACATGTCTCTGGTGTTTACTGTTAAATTACACATTTTAACCTTCCGTTGCACCCGATGTATTTGTGACGCGAGTACACGTGCGGTGAGCTACGATCGCGAAATAAATTATCTACGCCATACGATACAGAACATACAGGAAGCCGAAACTCAACATCCTTTGATAACTGACAATGCAAGGGGAAATACACACAATATTAAATTCATATCCTGACTTGAAATTGCTCCAAAATGTGAAAAATATTATTAGTGTTGAAAAAACGGAAAATGCAGAATATAACTTCACTTTGGCACAGATTTCGCCTTTGAGGTATGCTCCAATCACGTCTTGTGACGAAGAAAAAACATTTCCAGCATTGAGAATTTTTTTTCTTTTTTTTCACAAAACAATGAATTTGACCGAGGACAATTTAGAAAAAATGTTAATTGTTCACTCTTACAAAAGGCGATATAACCAAAAGTATTCAATAATGTCATTGTGCATCTCTTGTCTACTTTCATCCTGCATATGTGGCTATTTGATAGTGTATGGAAATCCTGTCACTAGTAATGACCTTATTTCGAGATCAGTCTTTAAGGAGAAGATTTCATTCAGGAAAAGATCTCCATTTTGAATATCATAGTTGTAGGAAGGCGCCCAAAAAACTGCACTCTTGCAATTTCAAAAAATCAGGGATTTCAACGAATGAGACGTGCACCATTGTTCTTTACGTTACTCAAAAACAACAATAATCAAATAAACAAATTTGGTGCTTTTTTGAGAAAATTTTGAAAATGTTTTTGAGGCTTCATGAAAAATACCCTAAAATTCCAAATATTCGGTTGAAACTCCCAAAGCCTTCATTCAAATCGATCAGACAATATCAATTTTGGAGAAAATCTGCTGAATGGTTTAGGCTCTAGCGTAGGCCACAGACGGACAGACGTTTTCTGTCAATCGATTTTTCGGTATCAAGGACCCACAAAACATATATCTAGCTCCACCACGTGTTAGAGGTAGTAATTTACTACATATAGCAACAGGATTAATCCAGTTTTTCGTTTTGTAGAGCCTGGCAATAAGACTTTTTCTGCCGAAAATGTGCAGTTTTCCAGCGCACGATTACATAACTTTTCCTTTTTACAATTTAAGTGCGAGAAAGTAAATTTGACTTTTTACTCGTTTGAGAAAGTATTCCAAATGCAAGAAGGTTTTTTCATATTTGTACGCCATCATGCCAATGTTAAACGGCACTATATAACTTCGATAGCACGATCAAAAGATGCAACTACCAGAGGAAGAAACTATATGTCAGCTTTTAAATATGTCGACGTGAGACAGCTTCCCTAATGGAGCCCATGACCTTTGATGTGGGTTTGGAATTGGAACAAAAAAGATTTGTGTAAATAGGAGGACGGCCCAATTCAATGAAACCAAGGACAAAACGTATTGTTTCCAATCTAAAGCTGAAATAGCGGAAACATTCAAAGCGCATGGCGTAATAGGAATGATTTAGATCCTTTGGAATTTGTCTCTTTCCCCATTAAAACTACTGGTCCATCGAGAAGCAACGAAACAAAGGCAAACCCTATACTGCTGATCCTAATCTGTCAAAAGTGTTTCAGATAAACAATTACATAAATGTACAACGAATATGAAATGATGCCAATCTCACGCATTTTGTGATTCTCTCTTTTCAATGCGCTACGCATTCGCGATAACTTGGCCGCACACCTCCGTGCGCTTACCCACTCTCGTTTCTTGGCATTATAGGTTTCAACAGCCGGTCGTTGACTCTGTTCCTTTCACCGCCGCAAGGCGGCCTTGACCCGCAGTCTCGAAAGCTACAGACTGCGAGCACTGAACTGTAATTCAGGTTTACTTCGCCCACGCCCGACGAGTTAAATAGGGCGTTACCGTAGAACAATCCACCCACGAGGAAACAGACGAAGGCTACTTCAGTGCTATTTGACCATTAATAAGGACGACTTGTACAGCACAGATTTTGAAGTAACCGCAGAAATTGTGTTGAAACTTTTACATTTTTATCCATATCTTCTAATGGCATCATTCCATGGAACGCCAAAAATTCAGACGCTAGCACAAAATAGTAGTAGTAATAGTAGCAAATATAATAATAATAATAATAATAATAATAATAATAACTTGTCTAAACTCCCAGGTAATCCAAAAGACTGGGAAGTGCAAGAAATAGCTTTATTTGGAACAGCCCACATTTTGCGCAAAGTATTGTAGAGGCACCGACAGTCCCTAGATCTGCTCCTTAGATAGCTGGTAGCAACCTGGAGTAGATTTTATATTCAGCCGACACATAACATCTTAAGTCGTGATTTAGAGGAATAATAATAAACAGTATCAAAAAAGAATGGACAAGGTGCAGATCAATCATTTATGTGGCTTAAAAGGGGAAGAATGAAGCCAGAATCGGAAGCAGTTGTAATAGCTTCCCAATATCAGGCCTTGAGAATACATGATAAAGCGGTTCTCAAAATTTCCCAAGATGATAAATCCCGCATTTGCCAAGAACAAGTAGAAACCATCGATTATATCGTCTCATCTTGCCCCATTCTAGCAAAGACCGAACATTTAAAAGACACGAAAGGGTGTGTAGTTACCTCCACTGGCAGATCTGTGCCATCCTCGAAGTTCCAAACACATGCTCCAAGTGGAACGAACACGCACCAAAACCGGTGACGTCTGTTGCACTCCATACATTATGGTACGACCAACAAATTCAAACGCATCGCACGATAGCCACAAACATACCGGATATTGTTATCCGGGAATTGGAGAAAAAATCGTGTCTACTAGGAGATGCTTCGGTGCCTTGCGATCAAAACCTTGTAACCAAGGGGACAGAGAAAGTCAAATAATACAAGAGTTTGGAAATCGAAATCAGCCGAATGTGGGGCGTTAAACCACAGGTCGAACCGACAGTTAACGGAGCTCTGGGATTTCTTCCGCAAAATTTGTATAACAACTTGGCTAAACTCTCAGGTCATGGAAAAGACTAGGAATGCAAGAAATAGTTTTATTTGGAACAGCCCACATTTTGTGCAAAGTATTGTAGAGGCACCGACAGCCCCTGGATCTCCTTGTTAGGTAGCTGGGTGCAACCTGGAGTAGATTTTATATCCAGCCGACTCGTAACATCTTTGGTGGTGATATAGGAGGAGGAATAATTTATCACAATACACAATCAACTTCTCTATTAATATAGAAAAATTAGAAATTAAATACAAAAAGTACGCGCAAGATACTCCGAATCAAAGTACATCAATATAAAAGATAGAAAATAATTAGTAAACAAATATTCACAATAACATACAGCGACCAATAGGTACAACATTATAAAAGTTCAAATATAAAATTTTCAAAATTAAAATATTTTACTTTTCGCATCTGACAAAAAAGACACACTATTATCATGACATACGTTGATTGATACACTATTTGTCAGCTTACACGTGCAGTTTACACAGTTCTTCGCAGTACATGACCTATAAAATTTTAAGTCAAAGATATCATTATTTCTCGAGATGAAAGAAGGTGACATATAGAGAAGCATGTTAGAAAGAAATGTACAATTCAAATCACCTCTAATCAACTTGCGCAAAAGGATCATATCATTCAGAGAGCGTTGGGATTTAAGACAAGAAATAACAAACCTTGACGCAATGTGTGCATAACAGTGGTCTATGAAAGGATCCTGTACCTCCGTGCACCAAGCGGCAATCCTAAAAAAATGTTGCACTGTCTCTATAATCGATATATGGTTGCCAAAAAGAGAGAGACCATACAACAGAGGAGAACATAAAAAGCTTTAAGTAACACAAAAAAAGAGCGATTTATTTATTTATTTGTCAAAAACAGTAAAAACTGTATATGACGAGTGGGGAAAGAGATTTATCTGCGCACATTTTCTTGAGGACCAGAATAAAAAAATTAAAAAAATAAATTTAAAAAAACGAAAATAGAAAACGAAAAAATTAATTTAGAAAATAATTATTTTTGAAAAATAAAAATATTTGAAAAATGTTTGTTCCCGAGTTATAGAAAATCAATTTCAACGGTAAATGAACTACAAGCAAAAGGAGTGCTCAACAAAACGAGCGCACAGTGAAACTACATTTACGTCCAGAAGCAAAACAAGGGGCCATCTCAGCATTTGCTCAATGAATCAGGGAAACTGGACAAAAACCTGATCGAGATGGGGTCATTGACCCGGAAGCTGAAGTACATTACTTGTTACAGGCGTATTAAATATTTTTTTAAATGTATGCAATGCAAACGTAAACTAATTCATTATATATCTTTGTTTTGTTACAATAAACATTATTTTTCTTTTTCACAATCAGTATAGTATTGTATAGAAACAGTTTTGCAGCAGAAAAGATTTTACTTTACACTTAAATTTGTGTACCAACTTTAATTGTTTTATGTCATCTGGCAATGCGTTGTAAAGCAACGTACATGTATTGTATGTTGAATTCTTGTACTGAGCAGTTGATACTGATACTTGATGCACGTGATTTCTACGGCGTGTGTTGTAATTATAAATATCAATATTGCCTGAAAATATGTTCCCTCCGTTAAGTAGGTCATTTTTGACAAATATTACAGATTCGTAAATAAATAGACAAGGCAATGGTAAAATTCCCAGCTCAACGAAAAGAGGCTTGCAGGAATCACGTGAAAGGCATTTTTTCATTATTCGAATAATTTTCTTTTGCAATCTGAAGGTCTGAATACTACAGGATCAGCTTCCCAAGAATATTATGCCATATCTCAGGCAGGAATGTACGTTTGCAAAATAAACGCAACGAGCTGCATGAAGGCTAACGGAATTTGAAATAATTCTGAATGCGTAACATAATGAACTTAATTTAGTGTTTAATTCTGTTATATGTACATTCTATTTGAGGTTTGGTTGAATTTAAAGACAGAAAAATTTTGTTGCCTCAACATCAGCTAATTGCATATTGTTCATTTTCAATGGAACATGCGATTTCCGATTTGAAATGCAAAAATGCATTGAAACAGTTTTTCTTTCGTTAACAAGTAATTTGTTATTATTAAACCAATTCGAAACTTCCGAAATCGTATTATTTACTGCTTCTTTTTTGCAAAGAACATTCGTGTCATCAGCAAACAGAACCGTTCTTCCATTTTTAATAGACGAGGGCATATCGTTTATATATAACAGAAAGAGAATAAGACCTAAGATCGAACCTTGCGGCACCCCATGATCAATTGGCAAAGAATTGGAAACATTAAGTATGTAATGTCCTTTCGTGCCAGTATGGTATTTCTACTCTTTGAGTCCGATGTTTAAGGTACGAAGTTATCCAATCTAGGTCAATGGAGTGACGTCAATATTGGGGAGGAGTTTCCAAGTGGGAATCTGGTCACTTGAGGGTTTCACAGGAGTGGGAAGATCGACATTCATTTCCCGCAAAAGAGTTTGCATTCGAATACCTGAAGGCTGGGTAGCGAACTTCGAAAAAATCTACGAGAACTCGTATTTTGGGTGGATGATTATTCCGCGACAAAGATGGTTATAAAGTCCTGATATTTAGCACCGTAAGACGCCAATAAAATATCTCGCTTTCTTTTTAAGGATGATTCCCCAGCGTCAGCTAGAATGCACTCAATTCGGCTGGTGCGGTACGCACCTGTTGGTAGGCGGATATCAGCGTGGTGTATGCTGTTGATGGGTCGAAGAGTGGAAAGGGCTGCAGAACCATACACGTCACTACCGTAATCCAATGCTGAGCGAATGAGAGATCTATACAACCGTAATAGGGTGATCCGGTCGGATCCCATGATGTGCCACTAAGCTTTCGAAGAAGGTTGAGGAGGGACGCATCAGGTTTGTAGTGTGCGGCTGTGAGCACGCTACGTGAGGGACTTGTCAAAAGTGAGCCCCAGGAACCTGGCAGAGTCGGCGAATGGAAGCTTATTTTCTCCCAAGTACAGGATTGGATCGCTATGTAACTGATGCTGCTGGATGAACAAAAAATGGCAAAATCATCCACAAAGAGCGATGCGTTTACAGGTTCTTGCACGACCGATGCTATATTATTTATGGCAATGACAGAGTGACACCGACTCTCAAGGAATGCCGTTTTCAAGAGGGTGACTGCTAAACAGTTTGTCACTAACGCTAACTCTGAAAGATCTAGTCGATAAGAAATATTGGAGGAATAAGTGGAGCTTTCCCCTCAATCCCCACGAGAGCAAGGTTTGCAGAATGCCATACCTTCAAGTGGTGTCGTACGCTTTTTCTATATCGAATAGTACGGCGAAAGGTGTTGTCTCAGGACGAACGAGGTAGAAATTTCAGTTGCGAAAGTGACGAGATGACCGTTGTTTCCCGAATTGACCCCGGTTGACCGTTGTTTTCCGAATCCGCACTGGATTGGTGTGAGTAGGTTTCTTCTCTCCAAAGTCTAGACCAAGCGCTGGTTCCCATCCGTTCCAGAATTTTTCAAACGCAGATGGTGAAAGCGCGAGGTCGGTAGCTCGATAGCAACGACCGATTTTTCCGCCCTTCCGAGTTGGGATAACTATGTCTTCTCGCCATTCAGCAGAGATGGTGTACTCTTCCCAGATGCGATTATAAAAGCGGAGGAGAAATTGCACTGACACATTAGGAAGATGACGTAGGATTAGTTTATGTATTTCATCAGGACCGGCGGCAGTTCATTTCGTCCATGCGCAATTCAGACACGGAGAAAAGCATGTTGTAATCGACAGATGCTCTGCAAGACAATTCCAACGGATGGCTCTCCATCCGTTCTTTGATTAAAAGAAAGTCAGGAGCGTAGTTCGCCGAACTTGACATGTGTTCATAGTGCGCGGCAAGTTCCTCTACAATATTAACAATTGAGAGAGGAGACTTACGCTCTCCATGATGCATTTTTGCTCTCAAAAATTGTTCTCCTAGCCTACGCCCTGCATCTTTCATATTCGATGAGGTTATCTACAGTTGGATAATGTGTGATATGTGCCAGAGCCTTTTTACGAGCACTGGCTGCTCTAGAGCAATTCACATTCCACCACGGGACGAAAGGTTGTCGCGCTTTACAGGTTGATTTCGGAATTGCGATAGAAGCAGCAGAGAGTATAGCGCTATTAAAAAGTGCAGTCATTTCATCCACATTTCCGAAGGAATCATTTGATAGGTTAACATTATTTTGGAATGTCGACCAGTCAGCCCGTTGCACGATTCATTGAGGGGGCGAGAAAAACCACGGTGAAGTTGATCGATGTGGACAAAAGTAGGGAAATGGTCGCTACCATAGAAATCTAATATGGTCCACCCCATAGCAGTGGCAAGTAAAGAGCTGCAAAGGGCTACATCAACAGCTGTGCCGAATTCGTAGCTACGGCGAAATGTGTTGGTTCCCCAGTGTTGAGAATCACCAGATTCATGGTGTCGATGACAGAATCCAAAACGGCACCCATTTGACAAGTACGAGAAGAACCCCAAAGAGGGCTGTAGGCGCTTGCATCTCCAACAATCAAGAAAGGTGTGGGCAATTGGTTTATTAAATGAAATCGTAGGCTTCCGCGGCCGGAGTCATGTGGATGGTCTTGGCTGTCCGGGTGACGCCGCGTCGAAGGCTGAGTTGCCGACGTTTCGACCATCTTATCGTGGTCTTCCTCAGGGCTGGAATGCGCCGGGATGGTCAGCGCTCGAGTTTAAATATTAGTGGGGGCCGAATACGACTGGCTGAAACAACCGGCCAATCGGGAGGCCGCATTTCAACATCGGGAGGGGGTCGGGTCAGGTGGCGCGGCGCGTGATCGGACGGCTCTCTGGATGGTGGGCCCGTTAGAGAGAGCCCTACGACTCACCCAACACCCGACTCACATTAGCTTTCGCGGCGTTAGAGAAGGACCGAGAAAGATCAACAGGGTTCCTTGCCTTGAACCGACGTTTGGCCTCAGGGAAGGACACCTCAGAGACTCCGATCTTCTGGATCTCTCTTTCCCTTATAAAGGGCATTGCTTGAAGTTGTACGGATCGTCACCTTCACGGTTTACACAATGCGGTGGTGTAGCGAGGGTTCAGTTTCGTGCACAGATTTTCCGCACAGAGCTACCAGCCATCCACCGCTCTTGTGTATGACCAAACCTTTGGCACATCAAACACCTCACAGGGTTAGGCACATATTGCCGTACGCGGAGGTTATAAAACACGGTGGAGATCCTTTCAGGAAGAGATGGAAGATCGAAAATCATAAACAGGGTAGAAGTGGAGATTTCTCGCCCATGATCCTTCCTCTTGATCCTGTAAACTTCCGTCACACTCTGGCTCTTAAAACATGCGACTAGCTCTTCCTCACTCTCAGTGGCAAAATCCTCGTGGCTGACCACTCCCTATTTATTTTATTTCTTATTTATTAATAAATGGTGGCAGCAACTAGCTGTCGTACACATATCATTACATCGGTGTAATAAAGTTATATAATAATTCATTTTCGTAGAGTAACAAAGTTATAATTAAATCACAATAATAAATCACAGATAGTACATGTAGAAATATATAAGTATTTATTATCATAATTTAATTGATCACAAAGTGTTGACTATCCAGACTATCCTTGAAGGCGCTCAGGGTTTCCTTTTGTATACAAAGTGAGGGAAGTGTATTCCATGTGTTTACTACTCGGTTTACAATAAAATGAGAGCGTTGTCTTGTCCTTCTCTTTTCTTTCACCAATTTCAGGGTATGCCCTCCAAGCCTGAATTCCGTGGCTTTAGTGAAGAAGTTGTTAAATTCAGGAATGTTATAATATCCATTCAAAATTTTATGTTTCTATAATATCACTCCTATTTCTTCTCTGCTCTAATGTTAGAAGTGATATTTCTCTGCATCTTCTTTCATAATCGAATTGACGTAGTTCTCTAGGGATCTTGGTAATCTGCCTTTGTACTTTTTCAATGTGTTTTTATCTTTCTGATAATAGGGGACCAAACCACATTAACATACTCTAGTATAGATTTCATATACGTCGTATAGATAAGTGCTCGTAATTTGCTATACATGGGGTGATATTGATCCAGTTTTTCGTTATTAGAGCCCGGGAATAGGAGTTTCTATCGAAAATTCGCAGTTTTCTGGCGCACGAATGCAATACTTTCTTTACTAAGGAAATAAGGATGAAAAAGTAAAATTGACGCTATTTTTTGAGAAAAAAAGATAATGTCGTAGGGCAGGGCCGCTCAACCATTTGCTCCGAGGAGGAGCAGTCGGTTGCTCTCTCCTCTTCCGCCGCAGAAAGAGCAAATGACGTCATCAAATATCGATCCGTGGCGTGTGGCACAGTGGGTCGCGTCGTATTTCTAGGGGGTATTTTACGTTGTTCGGAATGAAAAAATCTCACTGCTCTGGGAAAGGATATTACGACAGAAAAAAACAGTAAAATACTTTTGTAACATTTATTGGAACAGTTACTAGATATAAACATATTAGTGTGATTTGGAAATTAAAAACACGACAATTTGCAATGCAGCATGGGAAGAAAAGTATCTTTTTGCAGAATGCGCCGGCAATGCCAAATATTTAGTTGCAAAACAAGTGCTCAATAACATAAAGAAATTTAATAGCGGTGACATTACACAGTTTATCATGCTGCTGAATATGAAAAGTATTAGAAAGGTTGCACAAAAAATGTTATTAAATAAACTAGTAATAAAAATACTAAAAGTAAAGGAAATTAACATAAAAAATGAAGTTGATTGCAAAATCAAATACTCTAATTACACCTTTTAAGTGTTTTTTTTCGCAATATACTTTCTATATTTGGAAGAGATGGCATGGTGCTATTGAGCCGTAACATGCATTTCCGATTGTGATCTGTAATTGTACTGCTCATTCGAGATTTACAGATTTTCAAAGAAGCAAAAAATTGCTCACAGTTGTATGTTGATCCAAACGTACTTAACAATCGAGGAGTATTCCGATGCAGTTTTGGAAAACGGTTTTGTAGGAAGTTCTTTTCCTAAATGCTTACGTTGTAGTATCAATGAAATTAAATTCTTTTGTATTGTGTTATTTTACTGCCAAAACAACATTAGAACATCAAAATACATCCAAAACTTACTTCTAGTGAGGCATTGTTTTTCAGAACACTGAAACTTCCTTTTGTTCTTCTTCAGCGTACTTGTCATTTTCATCAGCACGATTTAATGTATAATGTCGTTGCAAATTAAACTTCTTCACGTGAAACCCTTTATGTAAACTAAACATTTGGCATAGCTGCCGTAGTCGGCGAAAAGATACTTTTCTTCCCATACTGCATTGAAAATTGTCGGTGTAGGTGCTCTTGTCTGTGTGGTCTTCCATGTTTCCGCGACTGGAGTTACCGGGACACTGTATCAGAGGTTATCGCCAGGCGCGCAACGCTCGGGCTCCGGTGTCCCACTCTCGGCTGACAACACGGCTCCGCGCTGCCGATTTGCTCTGCTTGAGCGGCCCTGTCGTAGGGGCACCATATAAAGTACCCTTCAAAATTAAAAAGTTCATAGAGAAGCGCGAGTTTGTTCACATCAGTCGGGGAACGTTCATTTTGGGGAAAATCTTGTGTACAATAATGTGCTAGTTTTTTAAATTAAATTTATTTACAATTGCATCAACAACTTGGTTGTTAGCGACTATTACAAGTATTGCATTATATTGGGTGGGATTACAGAAATTGTAATTGGCAACAATAGTACTACAACTTTACAATACACTTTATCTGGTATTAAATCATACTTGGGAGGAATGAATTTATATAAAACACAGGGGTTAAATATCAGTAAATATATTAATAGCTTTACAAACAATTATTATTTTATCTTAATCTTCTGATGAATGTAGGATGGCAAAGTACTTGAATTCAAATGACTGCAATAGTGACTGCTTGGCAGTCTGCTTGTCGGGGGTTGTAAAGTTCGCACGGGAGGAGACGATTTTTGCAATGGGTGTAGATGGCTTAAGTTGGAATGTCCAGATCTTACTCTTGAAAGAACTGGTTACTCTCTGCGACCATTTTTTATTGATATTTGATGAGAAAAATGTGCGCCAAAGTGTTCCAGTGAAGGTTTAATTTGTAACTGATGTTTCCCAGAAATCTTCAAATTTTATTGTTTGGGTTGGGTAAATCTGGTTAATATTTGTCGTAGCAATTTTGGATTCTAAATCAACAACTTCATTAAGAATCTTTGTGAGCAGGTACCAGAGCGAACACAACTTTTTACCAGATTTTGTTAAATTGAAATGAATTTCGTGAATGCAATTGTTTATTTACGATCATCATTTGTGGTTTATTTCCTCAATTGTTGTGAGGGAGCCTGTAAATATAAAACTGTTTTGATTCTCAGAAGATTTTTTAACCTCTTTTAAGAGGAGTAATATGGAATACAATGCTGCAGTAATTAATTTAGATAAAACAGGTGAAAAAGAGTCACTCATTCTGAGAAAGGCATATCTGTAACTATATTCTTGCGAACAAGAAAATAAGCAAAAATCTTATTATATTTTCAAGTTCTTTTGTTTCCACAATGTATACAAGAAAATGTAAGTCATTAATTGGTGCTTTAATTCCTGCCTAAGACTAACAACATATGTATTTTCTAATTACGCTCTACCTTATGCACACTTGCGCCCCAGAGTAATAAATCATGGAATTATAAATCAGTTAATCACTTTATCGGGCACAGACCATTACGTATAAAGAAATCTTACGGACATACGATTCGACAAAACATACGATAAATAGAGCGAATACAAGAACTCGAATTTCAGAATTAGGTAGCTAATCAATAACTTTCGTTTCTTGACTCTACATTGATAGGCCGTGTTTTTACCACGGTATTTTGGTGTTTCTCTAGTAATGGGTGATTTTCGAACTGCCTTTAGCAGGACCGTCGCCACAGACTTATATCGAAATTAGAATAGTTCCAGTGAATAATGTGTACACACTTCAGATGACGCTGTTGACCGCTCACGAGAGTAGTAAACATGCAAAAAAGACAACGTAAAACGTGATAACTCCTTGGGTCACCTCAACAGCGACAGTACGAGCTGTTACGGGAAATCATACGACAGCCCTCTGGGCAGCAATACAATTCTCACTTTTCGTCGCATGTAATTCATGTTATGTGCAAGGACAGATTTACGCATAGGCACAGGGGACACGTGACTACGGCGGCAAAATTGTATGGGCGGCAAAAATTGTAGACTAAACGTGTGTCGAAAGATCCTTCGTCGCGGGAGATTTTTCTTCTTTTTAAAATTTGTTTTCTATGAATTTTTGAACAATATAGTTCAATACACGCAAATACTCGCTGTATTTTTAATATCACCAACATATAATTGTTGTACATCATGGTAGAGTTGAAAAAATTGTTATAGCACTTAATATTAGAGACAGTATGATTATTAAAATCTTTTATATCGTACTCTTTTATTCTTTTGTAATTATTATTGTAATTATTGTCAATTAACTGCCACCGGGTCATACTCAATTGCAGTTCAAATAAATGTAATGTAAATTAAATTATTAACAGGCTGATAATACCTTCTGCCATGTGACTTTTGATAAGTCACAATGAGCGATGTTTATACTTTCAGATCTTACAATTAAGATTTAATTACAATTTACGAAAAGGAATCTTTATGCTACATTGATTCCGGTTACCTTAATCGGAATTCTTAAGACTTATGATCCTCTGTTGTCAGGGTTTCCAGATCAGCGGAATACCACCAGATTTGGCGGATTCTCAGAGCAGTTCAGCGTGAGAAAAATTAGTTTTAGCAATGAACATGAAATTTAGTCATAATATGTAAACAATTTTAAACACAATTATACTTGTAATTATATACAACTTTTTCCCTGGGTCAAAAAAAGGTGGCAATTTTTCGTGTGCCTATAGGCGACAAAGTTGTTAATCCGCCTCAAGTTATGCGCCTTCGTTACATGATGTAGTAACACATATAATGCATGGAAAAGCATGTTTAATGTACGATGTTAGTAATCATTAGTAAAACAAAGCATTCCCAGTTTTATTAGTCCGATACTTAGGCCAAGCAACGGTGAGGACTGGGTAAGATCATAGAGTATCTTGCGCCTGCGAATACCCCTCAAACTAATAATTACAACAATTATTATTGAAGCAATTGATTTTAAAAAATAATATAAAATAACGAGAGTGATCATCTTAGTTAATATTGACGAACAGTACAAATTATTTGAGAGAGGCAAATTATTTGTGTCTAGTTTATTTACTTTTTACATACAGGCCGTTCTAGCCAATAAAATCCATGATATGAAGTTATGTAGCATGAGCCTTTACAGTCATCGCATACAAATTTATAATTAATAAATAAAACGAGATGATTACTGCAGTAACCGCAGATTACGTGTGTACTCTCAACTTCAAAACGGTCACACAAAACACATAAAGATTCTCTTTCTTAATTCAGATACGGAAGATTCAATGACAACATATAATATTCACACGTAAGAAACCGATTACCTCCAGAGAAGAAATGAAGTGGTTTTTCTCAGACGAAGTACTGGAAAGGATTTCAAAACCAAAACCTTAAACCATTCCTCCCAGTTTTGCCAAGACTCAAAATAGTATATTATTCCAGATTACCTAACTTTTGTCTCATATACTTTTTCATATGAATACGGGTCACTTATTTTTACTTTCTTTGTTCTTGAAAAAAAAATCGAGAAAAAGGTCTTCAAAAATTATCACAAAATTAAATCAAAAGCAAAGAACTTGTTGCGGGCAAAAATCGGAGAAATCGAAATATTATCAAACTTCTCAATAGAGGCCAAATACTTTCACAAAATCTCACAAAAATTTTACAAAAGACTAATCAAATTCTTTTCAAATTCTAATCAAAAGTATGTTTCATTTTTCCAGCAAGGAGCAAAAATAATCCTAACAAACATGCTTCACGCTTATCAAAGCCACGACAAATGTTCTCAACAATAAATAACGACTTCTAACAAAACTGCTAATGAACATTTGGACACACGAAGAAAAACAAAGGAAATATTGTGTAATTACGGGTTAGTTTTCTTTGCTCATGAAAATTTATAAACAATAAAAGACGTAGATTGAGCACATGTACTTCGAATATTATAGAATAAAAAAACATCAAATTCACAGTTTTAGGAAGATGATTCTGAATTATTGGATGATAAATTGAATTGAAAAATATCAACTTAATGTTAATATACGTTGATTTAGAAATTTCTATACTTGTGTAAATAAAGCTGTATTTTCTGATGTGTGATCCTTCTCAGGTGATTTTTCACCACATAAAATTGAATATTTCTTTATTTGAAACCTTAACATTCCATTCATCCAATTCAATGCAGTTTACAGCAAACAGCTTATAGTGTGTTCCTTATTTTTAATAATAATGGTTAAACAAGAGGAACAAATATGTTCTGACTCTGTTTTAACAAGAGCCTTTGAAAAAAATTAATAATACAGCCATAGGGTTGCTCTGATAGAAAAGCAGAAACTATCGTTTCGGCGTAATGCACCTAAAAAATTGTTTGTAATCAATTTCCTCCCTATTTGATACAACTCGCACATTGCTGGTAATAAAAGAGACTATAAAACACAAAATAATAGTTATGTTCACATTCGCTGTAAAACAGACGGATTCAGTGTAATTAAATTGGCTTCAGAATTTGTTTACAAGTTAAGTGCTTTTTACGTGTATGGAGCGGGCGAACGTGCGACTTTGGAGAACTGTTTTTTAGTATGGTTATGTAGAGCGAATGAATTAATTGCAAACAAATGGGGTCGTTGTAAGACGCTAATTTCTTAAAAACAATTGCATATCTCGAGAACGAAATATGATAGTACCAATCGGATTCCGGAATTATGTATCGCGTTTGAACGCCATTGAGATGAGACGATAAAAAATTTGCAACAATTGCAAATTAATAAACAATTTTCAACTTTTGCAAATCTGAAGGGGGAGAGTCTCCCTATGTCAGAGCCGAAAACCGCGAATTAACAAATTTGCAACAAATTAGCAATTTTTTAAACAAATTCGAAATATGCGTTAGTACAGCCGGGAAAGCTCCGCAAATTGCGCCTGAAATGAAGATTTTAAAATAGCAGCTTGACAGGAGTTATAAATTCATTGCTAAAAGTTAGTATAATTGTTGCTAAAATGCGTAATATTTACTGTTCTATTGACAGTAATTCTGGACGGAAAACTAACGTTCAGAAACATATTTTCGTATGGCTTACGCGCAGGAAAAATCTCTCCTTCTGCAGGGAAATATGACGATATTTCTGCATCCTCCGTAAGAGATGATCTAGGTTCCCTGAGACAGCATCGTTTCTGCTCCATGGGACTTTGCACCAATCACACACTAATGCGGTCTACCTGCTAGCAATTGGTGAACGCCTCCCTCCCCCTGGCCGCGGGGTGTCCAAGTTTGTCGACGCCGTTGAGAAGGTACAATTTCACCGGCGAGATTCTCTAAGGGGAAGTGTACATAACCTACAAAGAGGGCTTCAATTCCGCATCAAATATACAAGTATACAAGGCAGAAGGAAAATATAAATGAAAACGTAAAATTTATAATAAACGTAAAATTGGCTGTAAAGGGTCCAAGAAACAGAAAAAAATGCCTTTATCTCCCAAATAAGAGTACATATTCCGCTTTATCTCAAACAGGTTGACCTGTTCTTCCTCAAACCACATTGGATGGGCGTAAGTAGGTTTCTCTGTTCCAGGGGCCAGACATGACGCGTGTTCACCATTCGTTCGAAAAGCTTGCAAACACAGTCTGTGAGCGAGATTGGTCGGTAGGTTGACGGGTTTGTCCTGTCCTTTCTTTAAAAATAATCGCTTCGCGCCTAAGAAAGGTATGTTCCATCCAAATCTTGTTGAAAATACGGAGGAGAAAAATAAGTGCCTTTTCCGGTAGGTGTTTCAACATTTGGTTGTATATCTGATTTGGTCCTGAAGTGGAATCTTTCCACTTATTATCTGGAATTATAATTTTCTCGCTGGATATATCCTAGTCAGCTCGATGGAGTAGCCAGCGAGATGAGTGGGTAACGTCTAAATTAGGAATATCAAAGTGGACCAGACTAGGAAAATGGTCACTCCCATGTAAGTCGTCCAGAACAGTCAATCCAAGATGGTAGATAGGGATGGACTGCAGAGTGCCAGATCGACTGACGAGAAAGTGTTTGAATCCATGGATAATAAGTATATTTCCCGGAATTAAGTAGAATTAAGTTCTGCTGGTCAATAATATTTTTGAGAATAGAACCTCTAAGGCAGGTCCTCGTGCCACTCCAGGCGGGCTTGTGGGCATTAAAGAGTCCCCCACAATAAGAAAGGGGGCGGGCAACTGAGAAAACACATCTTCCAATTCCTCTTGGGACACGACGTGGCCAGGAGCAATGAATATATTGCACACCGTTAACGAAAAGGACGGTAGCATACGGATTGAAGGTCAGTTCGAACGTTATGTTCCTCAGAGAACAGGGGGTCTCGGATAAGTTCCGGTGACATCATCGTGAACACGAAGTCCGTCATCTTGATCAAACCTATAGGAGATAAAACCGCGAAGACACAGGGGAAGATGACGAAGATGAGTTACCTGAAGGCAAACTATAGATGGTCTATGGCGAGAAATTATCAATCTTAATTCTCCTGTGTGAGTACGAAAAGCCGTTTAAGTTCCTTGAGAGAGCCATAATAGAGGATTATTTTTTTGATTCCTTTTTTTTTCTTTCTCACTTCTGAAAGGTTGTAGAGGAACTCTCGTGGAGCTTCTCGTCAACAGCAGTCATTCTGACTGCTACTGGATATGATGGCCTGTATCGGGGGGGGGGGTCCATTTTTTCTCCCACAGGTGACAGAGATCTACAGGGGCTGGATGATCATCCGATGAGAGTCTCGGAGATAGAAAGAGGTCGACGGGACTTTGACGACTAATTTTGTTCAGAGACGATATCTGCTAGGGGTCAATTTCCATAAGGGGCTCACTGGAATTCATCGATGGCTGGTGGATTTTTTGGGGAGGTTTTTTAAACATCGTGGGTATAATCACTTTCCCACCTTGGATACAGGCCGTATCTTCAGGGAAGTCTATAGGCGAGACCTGACAACTAAAGTGCACTACTACAGCTGAGATACATTGAGTTTGGCATCTTGCTGATACACCCGGCGACTTAGGTTTTAGGGCACTGGAGAAGGATCGTGACAGATCTACTGGGTTTCTAGTTTGATATCTACGTTTGGCCTTTTCGGTCACTCATGTCTTTTGGATCTCTCTTTCCCGGAGAAAGGTGGAGCACTGGTTGTCGGCTGGATGCTTGCCTTCAAAATTGATAATAGTGCGGTGGTGTGTCACATGGTTGTGGGTCGTTCACTGATGTTCCTCACTTCCCGCAAACTGGATTTACCGACATACAGCGTTGCTGGGTATGCCCAAACTTTTGACACTTGAAACAGCGCAAAGGGTTCGGTACATACTGTCGCACACGGAGATTGTAAAATCCACTAATGATCCTTTCCGGGAGAGACGGACGGTCAAAAGTAAAGATCAGGATCGAAGTAGGGATCACTTTCCCCTACTCCCTCCTTTTGATCCTACATACCTCAGACACGCCATGACTCTTGAAGAAAGTAGAGATATCTTCCTCACTTTCCGAAGCAACGTACTCGTGATTTACTGCGCCTTTTGCACAGGCTCAACGTAGGATGAATCGTGACTACTACCTGGAGGCCGGCAATCTGCTTCGTGTTTTGATTTTTTTCAGTATGCTCGTACCGACGACGCGCTTCAAAAAGAATCGTTCCATTCCTTTGTCGCACGACCATTTGGAGTTTCCCGAATTGTTCCTCTATAACTCGCGCCAGACGGACAGCATTTACACTTTTAAAACGTTTTACCTTCCTCGGCACATGCCATGAGCAGGAAACGACGCTTTTTCGGTCTATCTTCATCTTTGGAAAAGAAACTATTCAAATCAATAGTTCGTTCTGGAGATCTCTTCCTTGTGGAAGAGGGTGGGGGAGAAGATATAGTATCCGTAGATGGATATCAGATTCATCCCCGTGGTCCCCCACCCACCACGGAGCCCAACAAGGGGACACTCCATCGGAGTGCTAGGGTTGCCACGGACATATAGTGGGGGATGTCACAGCTGTCCCGTGGATCCCCCCGCTCACCCTGGAGTTCGGTACAAGACTTAGTCCGAGCCGATTGATCGGGAGTGGGTTAGCTCCCGACAGCCAGTCTAGAAGAGTGCGAGGCCAAAGCGAGTATGTTGAAACCTACATGGAATGTTCCCCAAAACACGTAAACAACGTATCCCTTAGTACACGGCAGAAAGTAGCACCAGGACTAGTTGGAAAACAAACAAGTCCTCAAACTGCCATCACACACATTCCCTCCGACACGTTTAGCACGGCACCGCAAACACATGGTTTGGGCGTTCAGCATACAGAGAAGACCAGAGAGGAAGAAAAAGGAGTGAAAAGAATATAAGTTACATGAAATGAGAAGAAGATGAAAAAATGGAGAAAGTAACACTTAGCAGCCTTCTCTGCATACCTCCTCAGGACGTGGACCAGCCCACCTCGACGGGACCACCGCATGAAGCTTCCGAGCGAGTCCTCTATGGCTCTCACGAGACGGATTGCACTGACAATTTTTAAAGGTTTTCTTTCGAGCATGCTATCAAAAGAAAATACGGGTTTTCATTCTTCTTCCTAATGAAACTACTCAAATCGACTGTACGTTTCAGAACATCGTCTCTTCCTTGCGGACGATTTCGTCTGCGTGCTCTGCATCCACCATGGAGTCCAACAAGGGAACACTCCACAGGGGTGCCAGGGTTGACATGGAGATATACAGCCGGGGATGTAAGGAGAGCGCTGCCCCACCGAGGATATCCCGCTCACCACCTGGAGTTCAGTACAGCACCTAGTCCGAGGCGATTGATCGGGAGTGGGTAGCACCCGACTGCCCGTCTAGAAATGTCCGAGTCCAAAAAGTGTATAGGACCCACAGGTGCAGACACCTCCCGTCAGTCACCAGGGCTTATCGGTGTTCCCACAGCGAACATGGCTAGAAGGGTCTACTCATAAGAAACCAACGTATATTAGTATTGCTGGAATGTCATTAGAATAATCTTTATAGCAATGGGATCTGAACCCAAGGCATTTTCCAGTAATAAATGAAATTGTATGTTAAGGAAAAAGAACTGGTTTGTTGTGATGAGAGCTTTTGTTTGGACTGCAGCATGTCTTCCAGATTTTTCCAGTATGTTGTCTAGTTGGTCCATTCAACTATTTTTGTTTTCTTTTCCTTTTTCTTTTGGTTGTTTATCATTTTCTTGATTTTTATAAGCAGCTTTAGTGTGAGTAGTTTCAGACAAGGAGAGGATTCAGTTGGGTCAGCTCCTCTTATGAGGAGGAGGGAGGCTCGTGGGCTCGGTTAAGGCTGAGAGCCGTGGGTAAACTCTGAATTTGGTCTATACGGTATGTATCTTTGTCAAGGGGGCTCCAAAGCAGGGTGATGAATCAGATGGGCAGCTTATCTTGTTCAAAGGAGGGAAGTTATCACAATCCATACTAGACGAGTTAGAACTTTGTGTTATTGAATGATCCAAGGAGACATTCAGAGGTGCTATCATTACCTTCTGAACTATTATTTATAATTGGGGTAAAATTATCCTCTTTGTTTGGACATCGACAAGCAAAATTGCCTTCAGATTTACTATTATAGCAAGTGATGTTATCAGTAGAAAAATATAATCTATAAGCTGTCTTGATTTTGAATTAGCATAGATGGAGATAAGTTATGAATTTCATCACGGTGAATGAATACCTGCCTTCCAAAACTCAAAATATGAGACAAATTAGGATCAGTCATACCAGCTCTTATAAAAATAATATTGGATATTTGAACATTAAGTTGGTTAAGGCTTTCTTGATGTCTTCATGTGGGATAACAGGGCAAACTTTGGATATTATCTCTGTTGTGTTTACTAAGTAAGGGTGTGACCACTTGAATATCATTAATAGTGAGAGACTTGTGTTTATCGTTCTCCTGTATTATTTCAGTAGTATACCTTTGGGTTCCGGCTCTCACACGCAACCAATCTTTATAAATGAGGGCTCTAAAGAGAGAGAATTTCACGGAGACTGACGAATTCCATTTTGACTTTAAAAATATGGATGATTTCTTTAAAAAAACGCATCCAAATATTCATGTAAATGCAACCCGCATCACATGTCAACCTATATCGGTAAATAACTCATAAACAAAGCATTTTTAGAGCCTTAAAATGTAAAATTTTGAGGCCAAAGGCCTCAAAGAAACGTTTTCACACCATAATCTACAAGATGAGACATTCTCCAATCCATTCAATTAACTTTTCGGTTCCACGCTTCAATACTATCAAGGCCACCTCAATATTTCAGCCTTTCCTGCTGATAGCAATTTTTGGGGCGACACGTTTAGAAGGCTTAGTTTCGACAATATTTATTTACGCTTTCTGTTAACACCGTAGTTTGTGCAGTCTGACGAGGTTTATTTGCATAATCATTAATTCAAGATTTGCTCTCCAGCAACAATTAGAAGTACTATTATAGTTGCTTGATACCTATACCTATGAAGATTGTTTCTTATGCGTGTAGTGAAACTATTCAATTAACGTTTTTTCATGGTCTGTATGTGCTGTGTACTTAATTGTGGAGGTATGTGGGTGTTCAGTGAAGAGTGAAGACAGTGTTTGTGTTTTACCTGTACCAATATTTTCGTTATCATTGGATGACATTTTCAAGGCAACAGGTTCAGACACGTAGCTTTCTCAAAAGTAAAAAAGCTAATATTTTTGTGACTATCACGAAAAACTAAAACCTAACTGACAAAGAATATTGAATAATTACTTCATATGTCTTTAAATAAGTGTTGGGAATTGTTCCAAGCAAATTCTCCATGATATTGAATAAATATTTATTGAAAATTTCTTTTACACATTAATTGCATTGTTTATTTTTATTTGTAATTTTGTTAGTACATTGCAAGTTACCTTTATAGATTTTAAACAGATAAACACGTTTTGTTAACTACTTTCCCTCTTAGAATGAGAAAAGTAGGATAGGGATGAGTGTGGTGTCTAACATGCGAGAGTTCTCGCACGGGTACGCAGAGATAGTGGGGGAATACTTGTGATACGGCACAATACAAAGAACAAACTTTTTAAAGTAGCTAAAATAAAATAGCTTGAAATAAATGTAAAACAAAATCAAAACGCGTTAGCCTACAATACTACGTGAATCAATTAAAAAACAACTAAATTTAAAATTATAGAAGGTATAGTGCAAGTCAACAACAACAACTCCCGACAACTCCGACAATTCCCAACGATCGCATTCCAAACACACAATTTAAATGTTGGCGGTATATGGAAGTATGCACACCAACGCGCAGCTGCAAACTCATATTGTAAATAAAACACCGTTTGATATTAAACTCAAGGTGTCGGTTCGTTAAGATATTAAAAATGCAAACATCGTTTGAGCAACATTCCCATGTACCGAAGTGGGCTTACTAATGCCTACTAAATTGTTTCTAAAGCTAACAAATGGTATTTAGTACTCAAAGGTGAAAACATTAGTTTGATTACTTTTTGGCTTGGAATTGCTTTTTTTGAGGTAGGTATGGACGCAGAAAAAAATTCAATACTTTTTAGTATACAAATAATTTCTCAATTTCTCACCCCAGCAAGCTGGCATCCTGACTCTCCAAAACCCATTTGGTTCTTCATAACAAATCAAGGAAAGTTAAATAATATTGCAATGAGTAGGTCTCTTCTTGCCCGATCCGGTATTTTCGCACTACTTTACTTGGTTTTCTCAAGCGCAAAAACCTTTTCTATTATTTGACTATCAAGGAAAGCGAAAAGCTAACTCTCAAGGAGGATTAAAACATTTCTTCAAATGTTGTTTTTAAAGAAGTATGAATTGTTCCAAGAACATCTCTCTATAATGTTGAATAAACTTTAATTGAAAATTTGTTTCAAACATCAATTGCATTGTTATTTTGTTTGATATTCTTTAAGTACATTAGTAGTTCCTCTCCTTTATGGAAAGGATAGACAAATGGATTGGGAAAGGGTGGGATTTAACATGCGAGAGTTCTCGCACGGGGACGCTAGTCTGTAATATAATCGGCAAGTTTCTTTGAATTTAAGTTTACACCCTCATCACATACCACAAATAGGTACATTCTGCCATGTGCAGGGAAAACTGCAGAAATTGTATCACAAGTTTATAGATGGCGGCAAAAAAAAGTTACATATTGCGGCCTGGAGGAAAACTGCAAATTCTATCACCATACACGGCGTCACTAAACTGTATGCTAAATAGAGAAAGCTGCCAGTGACTTACTGCACAATATAAGTCAATTTGTGGGAAAAAAATGTGCGTGATGGAGCACTTCGAGTTACATTTTCGATTTCAACATGCAAAAATACATACGGGACAGTTGAAAGATTCAAATTTTTTTTACCCGCAGGCCTGTGTGAATGTTAACAAGGTGACCAGCGATCTGACTTTTTGGAATTCAAGGCTTTTTCCAGGTCTGAGAATATTAATTTTCCAGATTCTGTTTCGCATATTACAACACATTTTTTCTTAAGCGTCCTATTCTGCCACCGGGCAACATCAGCCCAATTGTAGAATAAACCTTATATCTATGTTACTCATGCACTTCTCTTTCGCAACCGAATACTAGAGTAGAATTATGTACAAAAAAGAGCATTAAAGAAAACTCGGATTTTTTCTAGGAAGCATACGTTACTATTAGGTTGGTGAAAATTAAATGGCCGGTTTTAGAATTTTGAATTTCTCGTCTCCAGAAATTACTTTTTCTTCTGACAGATGGCTTTGTAAATATACTGCATGTAAACATACATGCCCTACAGAGGACATTGTGCTCTGCAGCTCTGTGTGCACAGTTTGCTGTAGCAGTTTATTGTGAACACAGTGTTCCAGTGTGTACCTTATCGGTGATGGAAAGAAAACACATCCGTGTAATTTATTTGTACGAGTTCAATCTCAATCACACTGCAACCGACACATCTCGGAACATCAATGCTGCATTTGGTGAAGGAACAATTAGTGAAAGAACGACAAGATGGATAAGTGGGTTCCTCATGAACTCACAGAAACAGACAGGATGAAATGATTGGAGTTCTGACACCTTTACTAAACAAGGTGAAGCCATAAATTCTGGCAAATACTGCCAGGAAATAGAGAATATGCACAAAAAATCTGTGCACTAAACAGCCAGCATTAGTTTATAGGCATGGAGTTTTGCTGTTATACGACGTCAGATCTCACGTCGCAAAAAAATAGTGGGCATTTTTAGTGGGCACAAGCGCCAATTAGTAAATAATTTATGAAGTTTTTTTACTCACAATCTCCAGATTTTTTTCCAAAAAAGAATATCTGCACTTGCTTCACGTTGGGAGAAGTGTGTGGAAGTGAATGGAAATTATTTTTATTGAATGTGTAATTTTTTTCAGTAATAAGTATTGTAATTTGCAATTTTTTTATCGCTATTTCATTTGCACCAACCCAATAATATTCAGTCTTGAAATGCTTAAGAAAGTATTTTTATCAGCCGGGAAGTCGATTTCAGAGCGGATGCCAACGTAGAGTTTGAAGTACCGAATTCCTTACAAGGGTTTCGGAAGCTGTCGGTCCTACTGTGAATAACAATTTTCAACACGCCAGTAGGAATTTTTTTAAATGGATGGAATTTTTTGGAAATGGATATTACGCTGTCGATAGTACTACGACCTACTAATCAGTTCTCACAAATTTAGTGAATAACTATATTTCATTATATACCTGAAAAGTTCGCTTAATAACACTAAGATTTCGGAAGAATGGAAAGCAAAGTTCAGGAATAAAACTGAAACAGTTTTATGAATATTTGGAATATGTTTAGTATCTTCATATACTACGATCCCTTCCCTTACCGAGCGCGCGTTTGCTGGTGCAGCGCTGCGTGACCTTGCCTGGCGGACTGTTACACTGAAAACGTCCGTTAAACACTAGTCGCAAAATTACTCCGAATAAATGCTTATCTAACATATGACAATAAGCATATCATTGGATTCGTCTTTTTACGCTCGACATGATAGACTGAAAAAATGTGCATAGTTCTATTTAAAAACAACACAAAAAACAAACTTACCTCAAATTCTCGTAAAATACAAGTGATAAAATAGAAATGAATACACGTACCAATAAACCCAATACCGTCCTGCACTTCCGTGAAAATTGCATTGCAATAACCGATCAAAATTATAGGCGGTGCAAAAGTTACGTGACTCACCCAGTATACAACGAAAGCGTGACTAGGAAACTCTGAAAACTAGAAATTTTCATTCCCGAGTAAAAAAAACAACTTATTTGCTTCGGTAAACGAACAACAGATTTTATTTTGTACTCGTAGAATTGCTAACAAAGTAGCAGCCCTCGCACCCGTTTCTAATCATACCAGAACTAGCAGAAGAAAATCTCAACAAAACACGGATGCTTCTCCAGACGGTTATTTTCGGACATAAAGGATCTCCCCCTCCACAGAAAAATTATTTAGTTACGCCCATGAATTAGACACACATGAAAAAAACAAAATAGAAATCACTTCAGACTTTTTACTTGTTTATAAATAACAGAAATGTGATATACTTGCTTCTTGTTGCAGTAAATGAAACTTTAGAATATGTAATTATCGTAGATAATAAACATTAAATAACTATATTCCCAAGGTATTTTTTGTCTTTAGAAGTGTTGAAATCAGTTCACGTCTTCCAACGATAAGTATTAGAACAATAGTCCGAGTACTTATCGCAGTTATTGGTTTTCTAGAAAGTTGGCACAAGAAAATGTAAGACAACTCATAATGGTACCCACTGGATCAACTATGTTCGCTAAAATTCTAGTTCCTGTAGTGACTTGATGCTTGCGTTGAAAACAGCACGAAGTTGAAAGTTAATCATATACCATTCAATTCGTGACTATTTTACGTATCTTATATTTTTTGTCTGAATAACACAATATCATGATGAAACAGCCGTTTTTTTCCTGAGCTTGCGAAGTTACAGCAATGATGAATGTCGTCAGTAGTTTGGCCTTGAGGTTGACTTCGCTCAAACTTTCGGAGAAGTGCAGAGTGAGTAATGAAACAAACAGCTGCGAACAATTAAGGTTCCGAGAACAGTCGAAACACATCTGTCTTACTGGGTCACCTGCGTTCGCAGAGCAAATCAATAATTATCTGACAACTGGCACAAATGTCCTGAAAGCAGTAGATATTTTTAAAACTATGCACTTAATCCTCAAAAATGTAATTTATTGGGACTGCATATGTCATTTTATGGTCCCGGATGGAGAGGGGTTCCCAAATTTGTAGAATCCATCTTTATGAAGAATGTGATTCCTCTAGTTATTTCCGTACTTATTAAATAACAATAATCGTTTTGCTAAATTTTAATAATAATCACCTAATGCGAAATTCACCATCCCAGGTCCACTGCTGAAATAAATTTAATAATCGTAATACTGGTGCAATGAGGTTAAGATTAAATGGTCTATAATATCACCATTATTTAACCCACTATTTCGGGCAACATTTTGATAATGTTCTTCAGAGATTTGCAAGAATTCTGATATAGAGAAGTGCTTCAAGATAAAAAATTTAGAGGTAGGCTCAAGGGTGTTTTATCTTAATAGCGCAGGCCGAATCCCCGATCCTCGTCAAGAACGTCGACACTCGTGGCGATGCGCCAACGGCGCCTTAGGTTGTTCAGCAAAAACGTACTGAGAAATAAATTTGGTAGGAAATGATGCGTTTGACAGATAAAAAGATAATTTATGTTAATCGTACAGGCCAAAAGCTGAAGTTTTGACATTAAACTGATAACCAGTAACGAGGCGTCAATTTACCTTAAAAGTTTGTTAGTATAAATACGACGGCATTTCGTTCGTGAGCCCGTGTGGTCGCTCACCATGTTCTCCCGAAAGTCAGCAGATACCTTCACTTTTGTTACATGGGACAAGAGTCATTTCGTGTAATCAAATTTTGCCCCAACCTCCAGTTTCTCCTTTTATTCCTTATTCAACTTAATGTGTTATAAGAGCGAAGGCACGGTTTCTAGAACTCAAAAAATTGTGCACAGATTTACTTCTTCCCATGTGTCATACAGCTTTTAAGTTCTTTTTATTTCAAATAAATAAACAGATAAGGACTGAAATCCACTGAGAAGATAGCTTCCAATTTTTCGTCACAGCCAACACAGACTGCTCAATGAACATTTGTTGGCATTGTGAATATTGTCTCCATGGTTATCAGATTGAAGTAAGAATTTCCTAGTTAATGTAAATAATTAGAGAATGTCCATTTACTAACAGTAGTACATTTTTAAATAATGAATTAAAGGAAATTCCAGCGTATTTTGAATGCAGGTTCGGAAATACAGATCTCGTTTGCCCTCGTCACACATAGCGAAGGAATATGTAAAGTGGTTAATTTAACAAAAATTATTTCATATTATTAACTTATTATTAATAATTTAATAATTTCATTAATTATTCATTCCTGTCAACAATTACCTGAATGGTGGATCATTAATTTCCTACCATTTTCGATATTTGAAATAGCGACAAAAAGGAATTATGAGCCCTAATGATAATCCTTATGTCTTCATGAGGGTTTACTTTCATTTTATGATTTATTTGATTGATAATTATCACATGGTCGTAAACAGAGAAACAAAGATAAAATTCTATTCAGACACTGGCACGACTCCTAGATTACGTCATTGATGTTAGATGTTAGAAAAACAAATATTTATATTAAGAATTGTTTTTACAGAAAGGCACTTGTACGAATACTTCATATGTATTTAGTTAGCTTGATTAACTTCTCTCTTTGTGACCACGTCTCTTAAGCAGTTCTGCCGACACGGGTTTCTTGACCGTTGGTTACGATTTTTGCGAATTTTCTAGTGTTTCGTCGGTCAATTGGAGATACTAGATTATTACTGGACTTGTAAAGAATATTATCTTTGTGTTTTGTTTTAAGTTTTCTTTTATTGGTTTTGGGGGGGGGGAACGTCACAAGAAGTTTCATGTGTTCTCTCCATGCTGACGTCACGTCAGGGGGTGACAGACACCCGTGTACATGCAATCACTTATTAAATGTTATTGTTTATTTTTCAAAAAATGGAGTTGCATTTCTTTTATATGGAATCACGGGGGCAAAGCAGACAAGAACCTCGCCCTTAGTCCCCGATTTCCCGTTTTGGGAAATGATTTTTTTTGTTTTGTTTTTTGCATTCTCTTGTAGACGAACCAAGGACGGCGCGCCCCGTACCGCAGCCACCAGCCAGGGAGTTGCGTCACAGTTATGTATACTATAAATAATATTTAAGTATGTCCAATTTTTTAAAATATTTTATTACATTTACAATATTAATATTTTTTAAATATTTATGTTACCCAATTTTATTAGATTCAATCACTTGTAAGCTGTATTTTATTTGTTTTTATTCTGATGTATACATGTATTTTGTTACTGTGTATTTGGACAGGAAACGTACGTACGGTATGAAAAAAATCCCATACCAATTAGCCTCCAAAAAATGTTGGAGCAATTGTAACAATGTTCTGCAAAGATAATTCACTGGAAACGAGGAAATGTTTCATTAGAAACAATACCATTAGACTTTTGTATATATGTGTTAATACACATGCATACATACCGACTTATGTGGCGCAGGGTGTCAATAGATCCTAGGGTATGAGTCCCAACGGTGGCAGCAGTTTCGATACTGGCCAGTTAGGTAGGACGATTTCAGCTGCTATCTGGAAGAGAATTCAAGCGCCCGGCTGCTCTGATCGGAAGTTTTCTATTATTGTTAAAATCGGACATTTTATCGATTATTGTTAAAAATGGGAATTGAATAAGCGAGAAAAAAAGACAAACGATAGAAAGAAATGGTACAATAATGTGCCGATTTTCATAACTACAAGAAATGCGTCAGTTTAGAACTGAGAAAAGAAACATAATGTACTACGATGAAAGTTGGATAAATTTTGGTCATAAAGTTTCGTTTATTGCGTAAATTAATTAATCAGTTTTTGACGGCAGAATCAACAATTTACGATTTTTTTCATTTCATAACAATACATAAAAGGCACCCTTTTATTAGATATTTACGCTAATAAAAATATTACCACTATAATAATAATAATAATAATAATAATAATAATAATAATAATAACACCTAGGGAGTACACGACCTTGCAGTTGGTGGTGGAGCTTGAGTATCCCCATGAGCCTGAGAGCTATGTCAGTGCTAGCCTAGCTACTGGTGGGGCCTCCCTTGCTGAATAGGTTGAAAGTGAGGGGTTCGACGACAAAGTACTCCATTTTGAGAAGAGTGGGAAGTAAGTAGAGAGGGAAGGGTCATGAACCTTTGGACTTCCTGTTGTCGGCCCATAGAGGGTACAGGAGAGAAACTGGGTTGGCACACCAGGCCACTGATTAGAGTGGAGGCCCGAACCTTGCATTAGCCAGCGAAGGAGGCTGACTTCAGCAGTCAGTGATAATCCCATGGGGTTTTGTAATGCCGACTGGCGATCGGAGGGACCCCTTGCTGGACCCTGCAGAGCGATGCCCTGAGGCCACTATGGGTCGCAGTAACGGATGGCAGGAAACAACCCAAAGGTTAAGTGTGATCTGTGAACTCGAACTTGCTACCTGCGAATCTTCACTTGAAACCAAAGAGCAAAATGGATAGAACAAGCAATGTAATGAACCTTAACATGCCTTGTTCTACAAATGTCCCATACCTGCTCAGAAACCGACCTTGTCGACATCTGGCCATCCCACGGATGTTAGTTCTAGGGTCCCAGAGGCGGCAGTAGCTCAAAGCCATCGTCCGAGATGGACACGAATTGAATTAAAGGAGGTGATTTGGTGCTTTTACTATCCAAAAGCGAAAAATGGGGGCTCAGAAATAGAAGTTTTTAAGATATAGAGAGAGTAGAACCCAGATATGAGACCTATCCTAGACTCGAAGAAGCTTGCCAGTAAACGACGATACATAGTCAGCAGTGGAAAATTCACAGCAGAACAACTTGCAGACATCCAGAGAAACGCAGAGTATGTTCTTCGATCAAACTATGCACATGAGGAACATTTAGAACCATCTAAAATTCCTGAAAACGATGGTCCCCTTGAAGAGTCATCTCTTCCAAATGAAACATTTGTCAGTGGTGAAAATTCTTCTGGTCATGAGTCACACGATAAGGACATTATGCGGGACCTCCTCCGACGTGAGATAGAACGAGTTCGTCTACTTCCATTCAAATCTCGTGCACTTTTAAGGAGAATTTATGAAAATGCTAAAGCTAAAAGAGTGATAGAAACAGCGAATTCTGTCTTAAATGAGGTTGTACAGACCTCAAGTAGAGATCTAGATATTACTGAAATCAGTCACATCGTATATGCAACTGGATATCTAGTATCTCAGATAATCTTGGGGCCAGTCAAGAACACCGATGGCCAATAGCCAGACAGAGTAAAAAAAACTCCGTATCTCCATGGGCGAAAAGAATTAAGAAACGGATAGCCGACACACGGCGTGAAATATAGCTCCTAGCCTTGGCATCTTCTAAGTCAAACCACACTTATAAAGTTCAAGAAAAATACTCCATGTTGAACAGAAATACCTAATTGACAATGACACAACAAGGCTAATGGTAGCTGAAAAGCTAAAAGAGAAAATCCAAGCATGGGCTCAACGAATAAGACGGTACAAACGTAGAGAAGATTTCCGTGTACAGAACCGATTGCTTGAAACAGACGCGAAGAGTTTCTATCGCAGTCTGACTCAAAAACCGAATGGCAATGCTGCCCCTCCTTCAAAAGAAGACGTCGAAACATTTTGGGCAGGAATCTGGGAGGAAACCAGATCCTACAACAAAGACGCATCGTGGCTCCAATCTGAAGTTGATGCCGCAAATGGACTCGTAGAAACAGTGGAACATGTTCAATGACTCTCGGAAGAGGACCTATGCCAAACAATTAAGAATATGGGAAACTGGAACCCCCCCTCCTGGTTGATAAGATCCAGATTTATTGGATTAAGAAATTAACAGCATTACATTCTCATCTAGCAAAGGCTGTTAATAAAATTTTAGAAACGCTGTTTATTTATTTATTTATTTACGTCAAAACAGTTAAAAACTGCGTATGACGAGCTATGGGGAGAAGTGAATTTTGTGCAATTTTGTGCAAAACCCTAAGGAACTCCCCGAATGGCTCACTCGCGGTATCACGTATTTCCTACCCAAAGCGGGAGACAGCTCTTTGGCGAAGAACTACAGGCCAATAACTTGCCTGCCAGTAATGTACAAACTTATAACTGCAGCCATAGCTGACAAAATGTATAGAAACTTAGAGAAGTACCATCTGTTGCCAGTTGAACAGAAAGGATGCCGTAAAGGTTTCTACGGCTGTAAGAAAATCTTGCTTCTGAATAAAATAATTTTGAATGATGTAAAGAAACGAAAACGCAATTTAAGCAAGGCTTGGATTGACTACCAGAAGCCCTTTGACAGTGTACCACACGATTGGATTTTGAAGACCCTGGAGATCTATCGATTTCATCCTAGACTGGTTGAGTTTTGCAAGGCTAGTATGAAGTCGTGGAGTACCAAGTTACTAATACACAGCGGAAAGGGAGTAGTAGAAACAAGAAGTATTCACAGGGGAATTTTTCAAGGAGATTAACTATCCCCTCTGCTGTTTTGCATTAGTTTTGATCCCTCTATCGAGTCAGCTGTCGCACACTGACTTTCGTTAAAAGCTCCATGGTGATAAAAGGCCTGTATCTCATTTATTTTACATGGATGGTCTTAAAGTGTTTGCTAAGAATGAAGCGATTCTCTTCCAAATGCTGTCTGTCATCAATGAGTTTAGCAATAACATCTGCACGAAGTTAGGTCTTGACAAGTGTGCAAAAATCAACTTAAAAAGGGGCAAAATGACCACGTAAGACAACATTGAAGTTGATAGGCACACTGTGATTCAAGATCTTGAGCCAGGTAAAACTTACAAATTTCTGGGAATGGAAGAATGTAAGACCATCTCGAACGACACAATGAAAGAGAGAATTCGCAAGGAGTATTATAGAAGAGTGAGACTTGTCCTGCAGTCCGTTCTGAACTCCAGGAATAAAATATCAGGAATAGGTAGTTTGGCGGTGCATGTAGCCGAATACAGTTTCGGTTTAGTGGACTGAACCGAGCATGAAATTCGCATCATGGATCGAAAAAACAGA
>JAHLJT010008446.1:64582014-64614514 GCA_031308135.1 Acheta domesticus | reverse complement strand
TGGAACTTACCCCCTAAATAAAAGCATGTACTTAAAAAGAGACTTGAATTCTTCTTCGAGTATTCAAGTACATATGGCTAAAGAAGAATATAAATGAACACGTAAAATTCATCGTAAAACTCAAAATTCGCTGTAAAGGGGCCAAAAAATATAAAACACTATTTTTATCTCCCAAATAAAATTATATATTCCGCTCTCCCTCAAAAAACAAAAAAGTTTTGGAGCGCGGAATCGTCATCCCCGAGCACCGCACCTCCCGTAGCGAATTGCCCAGGCCATGTCTTCGTCGGTTGCCAACAAATTTCCTACAGTTCAGGAGAACGTCTTCCACAGAAAGAACCGTCCCGCATGAATCACATATGGGAGGAATTTCTCCTCGAAGGAGGAAACCGTGAGAAAGTGGCAGTGTCCAATACGAAGACAGGTTAAAATGTCTTCCTCACGCCTAGAGGAGCGAAATGAGCACCTGTTAAGAGGCGAATACCAGCGTGGTTTATGCTGTTGGGTCGAAGGGTGGAAGGAGCTGCAGAACCACACACTTCACTACCGTAATCCAATGCTGAGCGAATGAGTGCTCTATATACCGCAATAGGGTAATGCGGTCGGCTCCCCATAAAGTGCCACTAACCATTCGAAGAGGATTGAGGGGGGACGCATCTGGTTTGCAGGGTGCGGATATGAGGACGCCACGTGAGGGACTTGTCAAAAGTCAGCCCCAAAAACCTGGCAGAGTCAGCGAATGGAAGCTGATTTCCTCCCAAGAACAAGATTGGATAGCTATGCAAGTGGTATATTCTCCAGACGTGCACTCCAGTAGATTTAGTAGGTGAGAACTTAAAACCTGTTGACATGCTCAATTCATGCAGCTTGTTGAGCACCAGTAGGAGTTGCGTCTGGATCACACTTATGCTGCTGATGAACAAAAAATGGCAAAATCATCTACAAACGGTGATGCCTTTACAGGTTCCCTCACTACCGACGCTATACTGTTTACGGCAACGACAAACAGAGTGACACTTAGCACCGAGCCTTGGGGGATGCCGTTTTCAAGGGAGTGACAGCTAGACAGTTGGTCACCAATGCGAACTCTGAAAGATCTATTCGATAAGAAATTTTGGAGGAAAAAGGGGAGCATCCCCCTCAATCCCCACGAGTGCAATGTTTGCAGAATGCCATACCTCCAAGTGGTGTCGTACGCTTTTTCTATATCGAATAGTACGGCACAAGGTGTTGTCTCAGGACGAACGAGGTTGAAATTTCCATTGCCAAAGCGACGAGATTGTCCAGGGTTGACCGGTGTTTCCTGAAACCGCACTGGTTGGTGTGAGTAGGTTTCTGCACTCCAAGGTCCAGACCAAGCGCTGGTTTACCATCCGTTCCAGTACTTGCAAACGCACATGGTGAGAGCGAGATGTCGGTAGCTCGATGACAACGACCGATCCTTTCCGTCCTTCAGAGCTGGGATAACTATGGCTTCTCGCCGTAAAGCAGGGATGGTGTGCTCTTCCCAGATGCGATTATAAAGGCGGAGGAGAAATTGCATCGCCACATCAGGAAGAAGTTGTATCATATGGTTATGTATTTCGTCAGAAACGGGGGCAGTTTCTTTTTGCCAATGCGAGAGCAGAGCGCAATTTCCGCTATAGAGAAAGGGGTGTTGTAATCCACAGACGCTCTGCAGGAGAAATCCAGCTGAGGGCTCTCCATCGTCTCCTTGATTAAAAGAAAGTCAGGAGCGTAGTTCGCCGAACTTGACATATATTCATAGTGCGCGGCGAGTTCCTCTACAATCATATCTGGAGATATGATCATTTCTCCATTTTTAAAGAGTCCTGGCACCGTATTTGATGAGTACCCTTTTATCTGACGAGAAGAAGCTATTCAAGGACGAAGGAAGAAGCTAATCAAGTCTACTGTCCTGTCACATCGCTTCTTCCTTGCGGAAGAGGGCAAGGGGTTTATTTTGTGCTCCATACAATCGAAGCAGATTCGTCTCCGTGCTCCCCACTCACCATGGAGTCCAACAAGGGGACACCCCACTGGGGTGCCAGGGCTGACACGGAGATATAGTAGGGGAGTATCACAGCGCTGCCCCGCCGTGGATCCCTCCGCTCACCATGGAGTTCAGTGCAAGACTTAGCCCGAGCCGATTGATCGGGAGTGGGTTAGCTCCCGACCGCCCGTCTAGAAGAGGCCGAGGCCAAAGCGAGTGTATTGACACCTACAAGGAATGTTCCCCAAAATACGTAAACGTACCCCTTAGTACAAGCCAAAAAAGTAGCACCAATACTAGTTGAGAAACAAACAGGTCCCTCAACTGCCAGGACACACATTCCCTCCAACACGGGTCGCCATGCACGGCAAACACATGGGTGGGCGTTCAGCATATAGAGAAGGCCAGTGAGGAAGAAAAGGGAGTGAAAAGAATATATGTGACATGAAAAGAGAAGCAAAAGGATGAAAAAAATGGAGAAAGGAACACTTGTGAGCCTTCCCTGCATCCCCCCGTCAGGACGTGGACCAACCCACCTCGACGGGTGGAACTAGGTGGTAGGTGGGGTAACGGGAGGTGGGAGGTGATCGTAGGCTTTTGGAACCCTTCCAGCATTCAACCTTACCAACGGAAACCATAAAAACCCTGGTCAGGATGACCGGCCCGGGGATCAAACCTGGACCTCCTCCCGATTGCGAATCCAGGGCACTGCACGTGTACACTCGCGACCGTATCAAGCAGTGCTTGCGATCAAGCGACTTCTAGCAGCACAACGGAGAAAGACGCGAAATGCGTGTGATATTTCATCGTGGATAGGGTCTTCAGGGGCAGAGTGATAAAAATCGCACTATAGCTAGTTGCAACCTGGAGTAGATTTTATATTCAGCCGACTTATAACATCTTTAGTCGTGGTGTAAAATAATAATAATAATAATAATAATAATAATAATAATAATAATAATAATAATAATAAAATTCCAGCGCAATCAACTGTAGAAGAATTTTCGAAAAACATCTGGTCAAGAGAAAACTGTTTCAATACTAACGCATCATGGCTGCAACAACTGGAGATGAATTCAAGAGAAATCGAAGACATGACAACATCATCCATTGAAATAGGTACTTACATGCAAGCTACACAACTGGAAATGCCCTGGGTTAGATGGACTCCATAATTTCTGGTTCAAAAATTCACCAGTTGACATAATAAGATACTAGAATTGATAAACTATTACCTCCAGAAACCAGAGGATCCCATCTTATCTTTGTGAGAGTAAGACATATATGAAGCGTAAAACAGATACAGTTGACCCAAAAAATGTCCGCCCTATCACTTGCCTTAATGTGTTTTATAAAATAATTACCAGTTGCCTGCAATCAGTAATAGAATAACATTGCGCACATAATAAAATCCTTGCAGAGGATCAGAAAGGATGCCGTAAAGTTTCCATGGGTCGTAAAGAACAACTCATTATTGACAGTGTCATAATGTCCCAGGCAGTCAAAAAGACTCGCAATCTCTACACCTGCTTTGTTGATTATAAAAAGGCTTTTGATATGATTCCACATGACTGGCTAATCTATATCTTGTCAATAAGTAAACCCTACAATTGTGCATTTTCTGAAATCAGTTATAAACCAATGGCATACCACAATTGTTATTACATCAAATACCGAGAGGATTACTACAAACAAACTGGATATCAATCATGACTTGTGGCAGTTTTCAGTTATCAAAACATGTGGCAGTTTTCAAGAAGGCAGTTTCAGTCCTTACTGGTTTTGCCTTACAATGAACCCCTTTTCAGCTCTCCTGAACACAAATGGATCAGGGTTCGATTTAAAAGGCTCCGGAAAATGTAAAATAACACATGATATTAAATTGTACTCCAATTCAGAACGGGGACTGGAAAAGCTATTGGAAATAACCGAGAGATTTTCTATCGATACGGGAATGCAACTGGGAATTGACAAAGCAAAATTCAAAGCATAAAAAAGGAAACTCGCATGCACTGTTAACACTAGAAGGACCGGAATTTCGTTCTACCTAGAAGGACCGTTGTGTGTCATTTTGACACATGATCTCCTGAACACTTTAAAAGCTAATATTATATATTTTTCTTACGTACTGCCATGTAAAGTGGATAAATGAATAAATGCACATATTTTTGGAACATTTTTATACATTATATTTAAAAAAGTTTGAAGTTACAAAATACAAAATTGTAGAGAATTTTACAGAACTTGAAATAATAGAGACGATACTGAGCAATGAATGAAAACGTTAATGAATATTTGTTAGTTTATGAAAATTTAATGTTCATATTAATGGAGAAAGAAAAAATTAAACACAGTGTAGTCATGCTGAGTTTTTTTCTCACAGCATTTTCCGTAAACAAACTTTCAACTCATACAACATGCAGGAGAAGTAAAGTTGTTATAATTTCTTTCTCTTTGGCAATGCTTCCTTTTCATACGATTAGGTGTAACAGTGCTTTTTATCAAGAGTGAAGGGTAAGATTTAACATTTTTAGACGATACTTTATCTACTATCTTGCGAATAAATTGCAGTCTATAACTAGATGTTTTTCTTGCATCTTTCTTGAACAATATCTGTGCATTTGCTATTGGGATATCTAGGATCTTGAATAAATGTGAACTGGCCATCACCTCCTTGGGCGCACTATATCACTATACATAAACGAACCATCTGATGCAATTTATCTAGCTCCGCCTATGCTTTTATAAAAAAAACGTCTTCTTCTTCTTTTTCCCAAAGTTCTGCCTGCTCATGCTGTCATGTAAGATGCTCAGGATTCGAACACTTTTATTTTTTTCGCAATAATAATCTGTGAGAGTTTGTCCAAAGATGTAAAATTCACTGTGACAAAACTGCCGTGATTTTCAAGAGTCAGATATTGCTGATTCCTTCTCATTATACCTATTTTATTCATATTCAGCTTATCTGCCCGTGACCCAGAAGAAAAAAGTTATCGCAGTTCATGTTCAAACCCCCCCTTCCCCTCAGTCACGAAGTTCCCACTGCTGCTTTTCCTACTTCTTGGATAATATTGGACATTTCTCCTTGTTCTACTTCTTCACTCGAATATATATTAGAATTCTTGGTTTCATCACCCATGTCACCCTGAGAAATGTCTCCATTGCTGTCACTTTTATCTTCACTGTTTCCTTTAGTAAACTTTTATAGTTCAAGAAGTATTTATTACACCTTCAGTACTTTTTTGTACTCATTACGCAGTTTCACACACACACACACACACAAACTCACACTCACGGTTTGTAATAACGTTTTGCACACGGGAAGTTCTCTGTAACACATACTGTGGATTCAAAAAGAACAGGATGTATCTGACGATTTCTAACGAATTGTTGTCATCGTCATGCATCAAATTTCAGGGAGGTAACAATAGCTTATCAATCTGAAAACCAGATATATACTTCTTCCAATGGGAAACGGAAGTATGATACAAAAATCAAATATCAAGACTTGGAAGTGTATACTGTGTCAATATGACACATGGCGGTCCTTCTAGGTATATCTAAGATTTTTTCGAATTCTATGAAAATCACAGGATTGAGCTTTACAGCACATGAAGTTCATGCACTAAAGAAAGCACTTACAAAGAACCAGTTTTCTAACTTTTAAAACTCAAGCACTACATTGTAGTATGTGTCACAAATGTGTCATTTTGACACACTCGGTCCTTCTAGTGTTAAATATGAGACCTTATATAAAGAAACCATAACAGCAATTAACATAAACGACTTCTAGAAATATCTTGGAATGCAGCAAAAATCTAACAATAGCCCACACACAAATCAAAGAAGAATTGAAGATAGAATTTGAACGGTGACTCAAGGCAGTGTTGAAATCCTCTCTCAATTCAAGGAACCACACAGTTGCTATTAATACATTTGCAATACCAGAGCTTGCATACTCGATGAGTATCATCAAATGGTCCAAGACAGATATGAAGGCCATGGATAGAACCATTAGAGTTCAAATGACTCGTTTCAGATATCACCATCCTAGAAGCTGTACACACCGGGTCACATTATCGAGAAAGAAAGGCGGACAGGGCATTATTAGCCTCTCAAATTTTCATATTAAACAAATTAAGACCTTGAGACACTATTTCAGAAAGAAAGCCATGACATCGCAGCTTCACGAAGTGGTCCAACAGGCAGACGATAATTATACCCCTCTTAACCTTAGACATGACGTGAATCTGCAACATTCATCATGGAACGACGAAATAAACAAATGGAAGCAGAAGTCACTCTATGGATGTATACCCAGCAGCAATAGCCAATGAAACTGTAGACTCTGACATGTCGTACAAACGGCTCACTGTAGGGTACTTATACCCAGAGAGTGAAGGGCTTATTGTGGCAATATAGAATCAAGTAATAGCAACCAAAAAACGATTTAAAATGCATAGTAAAAGACCCAGGGGTGGTAAACGATGATTGTCGAATATGTGGCCAAGGTCCTGAAACAATCCAGCACATATTAGCAGGCAACTGAGGCATGACAACATGGGGCGAATTATCCACGCCAAACTTGTCAAGATGTATGGCCTCCTGTTGGATAATACTCCCTACTATCAGTACCAGCCACTAACGGTCCTAGAAAATGAGTTCTACGAATTATATTGGGACCGAAGCATTCTGACGGATAAAACTGTCCATCATAATAGGCCGGATATCATCATCTGGACCAAGGTAACCAAGAAGATCTAGTTTATCGACTTCGCTGTAGTAAACACTAACATCATGACAATCTACCAGACGAAGATGGAAAAATATCGCGAACTGGTCCATATTGTGAGGGAAGAATGGGGTTTGACACCTGCCGAGATAATCCCCATAGTATAGTCAGCTATCAGACAGACTTGGAGGATCTGAACATCAATAAAAATATAATTATCAACATCCAGAAAGCTATAATCATCAATACGTGCTCTATGGTCAGAAAATTCATGGGTGGAAACGTAGAAATTAGGTCAAGTTTTATTTTTAGAAATACAATAGTGTAATAATTCGTAAAATGAATAGGTAATATAATAATTTTTTCACCTGTTTATATTTCATTTTATATTTATATTTTATATCTGGTTTCATTTTGTATTTTATAAGTGTTATCTAACCAAATGTAAATGTAATCATGCTTTGATATCTGTATGATTGTACAATACCAGGAAACTGTGAGTAAAGAGAATAATAATAATAATAATAATAATAATAATAATAATAATAATCATGAACCCCCCTGGAAAAAACAGTTGGAAAATCGGTTAGGAGATATCCGCGCAAAACTAGGTCGATTGACTCAGTATCGAAGGGGAATTCGAACAAAAGCTTTGAAGAGAAAAGTGGCACAGATAATTAAACCTAGAAGCATAGATAATCTCAATGACCTCTTAGAAATCACTGATAGCCATACACAGAAATTAAATGTATACTGCCACAGACTTCGCAGGTACATGATATCTCTGAAACGTAAACAACAAAACAGAGAATTTATTGAGGAAAGAAAATTTTACAGAGATGTGTCTGTCAAGTTGGCTTCTATCTCAAATGGAAGACCTTCCCTTGAATCAATCACAAACTTCTGGTCAAATATCTCGGAAAATGTCAAAATGCACGATACAACCACCCCAGTGCTTGTTGAAGAACAACGCAGATCACAAAACCTATCAGAAATGCCCTCCAACAACATTTCTACTCAGGAAATCCAAAAAGCACTTCGTCGCATGAGCAATTGGAAATTTCCAGGAAGCAAAAATCTTTGCACAGTTCTTATCCTCATCAACTCGAGGATACAAATGTACAGTATTTCTTCGCATATCTGGTTAACTTCAGGGAACTTATATCGAGAAACCACTGGATTCATGATGGCCATACAGGATAGAGTCATTAGCACACGCAATTACAGAAAATATATTTTGAAAGAAACATTGGACGACAAATGCAGGTTGTGCACAACGGAAACCGAAGCAATAGAGCACATAACAGGGGCATGTAAAATTCTTGCTGGCACAAAATACCTACGACGACATAACAACTTTGCAAAGATTGTTCACAGTCCCCTGGCCGTTAAAGAACATCTTAACGTAGAAAGCGCGCCGTACTTTCAATACCAACCTCCCCCAGTCTTGGAAAATGAATCCGCGAAAATGTACTGTGATAGGGAGATTAGAACAGACAAGACCATCACTGCAAATAGGCCAGATATTACAATGCTACATAAAATCAGAAAGGAAGTCACCATCATCGACATCACAGTTCCATTAGCACAGAATCTCCACTCAGCATATTCCAATAAGATATCAAAATACGAGAACCTGCTGAAGAGATCAAGAAGATTTGGAAGGTTGAAAAAGTGCATATCCGTCCCCTGACAATTTCTACCACCGGGATAGTAACAAAATCGCTCATTAAACAGCTACAGGAACTAAATATAAAGCACGTACTGGCAGCAATTCAAAAAGCTATCATTCTGGACACATGTCGCATTGTGAGAAAAACTACTACTGATGTGTCTGACATGTAGTATGGAAGGACCTAAGAGAAAATACACAGCTCTCGCTCGATACTTGCTCATCGGAGCCGTACGAGTGAGCCTATACTGCGATTTTTGTAGAAAGAGCTCTCAAGGCCACTCAAATCCCATCTTCGCGATGGAATATGTCACGGCATTTGGCGTCTTTTCTCGGTCTTGCCGGTAGAAGTCGCATGATCGCAAGCACTGCTTCATACGGTCGCGATCGTGCGAAATCTAGCGGAACGACTGTGAATGACACGAAATGCCGTGACATATTCCATAGCGAAGATGGGATTTGAGTGGCCTTGAGAGCTCTTCCTACAAAAATCGCAGTATAGCCACAGCAACACTAGTGGCAGGTGAATGTTCCCCCCCCCGCGTGGGAGAAGTGCAAAAGTCTAAATAATAATAATAATAATAATAATAATAATAATAATAATAATAATAATAATAAATGTGCTCGCTTTCAAAAAGGACGACCAATGACGTTTTCGCGAATTTTGAAGTCTTGAATGCGACTGCGATTTTCTTAACTGTGCCCCTGATAGGAATCAGCTGTTGACGGTTTTATCAACTCGGGAGCTTGAACGTCACCATAATGACGTCGCTTTGGTGACATTCAAGCTCCCGATTGGATGGCAGCGAAACAGCGGATTCCTGTCAGGGGCGCAGTTAAGAAATTCGCAGTATAAAACCGGTAGCATTTCTCTAATCGCGAATGTTCGGAACTCACGAATAATGAATTCGCGGATGTCGAGGTATTACTGTATTTACAAAATGTCCTTTCAACTACTTACTGGTAGAAATTGGTTAACTATAGTTTAGTTTTTGGATTAAAGAACATTATGACATGTCATATTAAAATAATATCAAGCATTAAAGATAATCTTGGTGTAAATCATTTCTGAAGCCTTTCCTCAGTTATCGGCAAATTAATTTCTTTATACATTGTAATTATACAGATGGAAGGGAATATAATACTGAAGTTTATAAAACTGATTTTGATTTTAACTTTTATCATGAACTTTATTACTTATACCAAAATAATGTACTGTGACAATCACCCTCTGCAATATTACACCACGTGAAATAGTCACTTATAATACACTAAAAAGGAATAACCAACACTTCAAATTGAAGGGCTCAGTAGAACAAGGGGCTGTCCCATGCTGACATAGATCTGAGATATTTTAGATAGATCTGAGGGTTTTACCTGAACGTCCTTCATAAAACTCAATACATTTTTAAACTTTTAAGGTCATTACACTTGAATATAAATCTCTATATGATTCAAATAACTTATTACACTAAATTAATAATATTTAAGTTTTTTACAATGCTAATAACTAAATTTAAACAAAAAATGTGGGATAGCCCCTTGTTCTACAGAGTCCTTCAATTGTCAACGAGTTCTCTCTTACAGTAATAATTCTAAATCGTATATTATATTAAACTAGTATCTTTCTGCCAATAAGCCAACTTGAATGAAAGTACAATCTTCAAAAAGGTTTCATTTGTATCTCTAAATGAGAATAGATGATAGTCACTAATAAAATATTTTCAAAATAAATAATGCAATGAAAATGCTTACGTCCAAAGAAAAGATCCAAGAAAAGAAAATGTATGGAAAGTTATCAGTGAACTTTCTCATTTGATTATTTTACTCCTCTCCATGACCATTTGAAATATGTACAAAATATACCAAGGACGAAAGAAAATACGGCACAAATATACATGTAATATAGAGGCCTACAAATATCATAGGAAATACATATAAATGGTAACACAGTACACAGGAAGTACACTGGTTACTGAAAATGTAATATAATTTAGACCTGGACTCCCTCTTGTTAAATTAAATATTAGTCAAACTATCTCCGTAATCCAAAGAACATTATTAATATCACATCATCTATACACAACATGTATTACCAAAATCTTCATCAATAGTTTTTTCATTTTCAACATCAAGGACACTTCATACATTATTCTTTTCCATACATCTACAAGTCAACTTTGACCAAAACTCTTGCTCTCAACTTAACAAATCATGAAATTGAAACCTACATTTCTACATAGAATTGCAATTAATAATGAACTGTTTTCTTATTATAATTTTGGATAACACCATATATATATCCAATCTCTACATTACTGTAAGAGCTAGAACTATTATTTCACACCAAGTACTGACATTTATTATCATTACAAAATGTGAAACCAAAAAAATACTACCAGATACATAAGAAACATCTTTGTTTACTAGTGAATCAAATAGAAAAAAATGCTATTTAAAACTATGAAATTAAACCCTCAATTAAAACTATATCACTATAAATACAACTGATAACTGTATATACAACTGATAACTGTATATTTACAGTTATACATTTACTAAACTTACATTATTTATTCGAAACAAAAGTTTCATAACATGTCCTAAAAATGAATCTTACGATAGACAACCCTCGAATCTCATCCAGAAAACAATATTAAACTTTGAATTAAAACCATTATAAAACATCAATAATACTATATTTTAGATGTTAATAAATTCCACATACCTGTTCACTATAGGCATATTACAGAACCGGTTGACAGCACACAGGATTCACGAATTTACAACCACGCCAATTACCAAACACATCACACTTATTCAACGTGATATTAAGAAGATTAAATTAAAGTTCTTAAATACTGAAATAAGAAAAAAAATCAACCGGCCTCCAAACTTCACCAACCATTTGTGAAAGGCAAGATATGGTTATCACGTTCATCACCCGCAGCACGAAAACATCCCATAATTGCCGCCTTTACACAGTTTATTCCGTGCATATTATTACTCGATTCGTAACTGTTCACAAGGAAAATGCAGTTTTAACTACTGTTACATTTCTCTAAGCGTAACTTTCGTGATGTCTCACTCGAAAATTAATTAGTTTTTTTATTACATATACACTCCATTAATTGAATACACTCGCAGATAACGAAATCAAGAATTCAAATACCATGGAGTACATAAATGCTATTATTTATACCACGCCAAACAGGACGGTTTCATGATCGCGACCGTATCAAGCAGTGCGATGTGTCTATACTATGATTTTTGTAGGAAGAGCTCTCAAGATAACTCAAATCCCATCTTCGCGATGGAATATGTCACGGCATTTCGTACCATTCACAGTCGTTCCGCTAGATTTCGCACGATCGCGACCGTATGAAGCAGTGCTTGCGATCATGCGACTTCTACCGGCAAGACCGAGAAAAGACGCGAAATGCCGTGACATATTCCATCGCGAAGATGGGATTTGAGTTATCTTGAGAGCTCTTCCTACAAAAATCGCAGTATAGCGGCATCTGGCAGCGCGACAGAGAAAGATGCGAAATATCACGAGATATTCCATTGAGAAGTAAGGTCCTGACGCGCCAGGTTATATATACTTCGTTTTTTCTTTTTTGGCGCGTGGGGGGGGGTGATATCAAAATGGAATATCTCGCGGTATTTAGCATCGTTCTTGGTTTTACCGCTAGGAGTCGCATGGTCGTCAGCACTGCTCGAAACAGTCGCGATCATGCGACTCCTACCAGCAAAACTGAGAACACGCGAAATACCGTGAGATATTCCATTTTGATGACACATCCCCACGCGCCAAGAAAGAAAAAATGAAGTATAAGTATACATTTGTGTGTGTATACATGGATATACAGAATGTCCCACCAACTACGGACCACTCCCATAACTTCTAAACGGTTCAGGATATCGAAATGAAGTTTTCGCTGAATAATGCGGAATCTTGGAGCAAGTAACATGCGAAATACCGTGAGATATTCCATTTTGATGACACATCCCCACGCGCCAAGAAAGAAAAAATGAAGTATAAGTATACATTTGTGTGTGTATACATGGATATACAGAATGTCCCCACCAACTACGGACCACTCCCATAACGTCTAAACGGTTCAGGATATCGAAATGAAGTTTTCGCTGAATAATGCGGAATCTTGGAGCAAGTAACATGCCGTAGAGTGTCTATAACACGTTTAGTTTACGAAAAATTTAATCTTCTTTGATTTTTCAAATAGAACTATAAGTGTTTTTCACCAGCAGTGGATAGATCAAGAAAAGAGGAATAAAATGATGTGTCATATGCTTGTTTTTTATAGTAATTTGAATATAAAACTAGACTTTCTGAAATGTGATTTTGAATTAACCGGACAAACGACTGCTACACGAATTATCGTGTAGCAGCCGTTGCAACTCTCGCGTTCGGGGAAAGTGGCCTTCATGGCGTCAAGACTGTTGCGTGAAGAGAGGAAACTGAGAGGGGCGGTAGTGAGGGATAAGAGGCATAACTTCAGCAATCCATGGGCTTGACATAAGGGTCACACTAAGAAACACCAATTTTAACGATTGGAATGATTATTTCCATTGATTTATCAGCACCTAACTTGCCTTCTTTAATAATAAATATCATCTTCCAACTTGACAAGAATCCAAAGATAGTCTCTTCGTTGTTAAAATTTATTTTTTAATTAAGATGATCACTCGTCCACTTCGCAATCGTACCACTATTGCTGTTCGTAAATGGAAAAGAAAACAGTATACTTCAATCTTCTGCCGAGGATTTTCAAGTTTGTGGCAGCACGTGGCGTTATCAGATGAGAAATTCTCCAATCAGTTTTAGCAGTCGTGACTGCAGATGCACATTTGTGTGAAAGTTTAGTAAATTTACATTGATAAACTGTCAAGATTATTTCAATTTTTTATTATTTGTTCTCTTGTTACGTGTTTAAATAAGAAGTTATTAACAGTAAATAATAAGAGAAAATATCTACCTATCTATTATTTGACGAATTAATCGAGATACTACAATAAAAATCTTTTAGAATTCATTTCCTTCCCATGTTTTAAAATGACAGCTTGTTTCTGCTATAACACACTGAGCTCGATTCTTGTGAGTTTGAAAAGAACCTTTATTATTATCATCTTTCCGATACAAAGTATTTTGATTTGGTTCTTTTTGGTTATCGTTGCTTTGGAATTTCAGTAGAAGAAAAGTTCAATTGAGATGAACAAATTGGAAAAACATCTCTCGTTCTGATCGTTAATATTGATGTTTGTTCATACGATCTTCGTGTCAAGACCAGGAATTGCTGTAGTTACGCCTCTATCCTTCACGGCCACACCTCTCACACTCCGTGTCTCCACGAAACAGTCTCGACGCCGCAGAGGCCACTTTCCCCAAAGGCGAGAGTTGCAACGACTGCTGCGCGAAATATTGTCCGTTTAATTCAAAATCACATTTCAGAAAGTCTAGTTTTATACTCAAGTTACTATCAAAATACTAACATATGATACATAATTTTATTCCTTTTTTCATGATCTATCCATTGCTGGTGAAAAAATATATACTTCCATTTAAAAAAATCAAAGATGATTAAATTTCTCGAAAACTAAAAATATTATAGACAATTTTTCTCTATGGTGTGTTTCTTGCCTCATTACTCGGCATTGTTAAGCGAAAACTGCATTTTGATATCTTGAACCGTTTAGAAGTTATGGGGGTGGTCCAAAGTTGGTGGGACATCCTGTAAATTCATCCATGGTGTGTATATATATATATATACATATATATATACACACCATGGATAAATATACATGTGAATATACGGCATATATACACACACGTATGTAAGTGAAAGTGAAATAAATAACTTCGTATTAAATAGTAGGATAAGTAACTCCCTATTTTATATAGTGTGTAATTCTAGAATTATCGTCGAGTTCTGATAATTCGCGAATAAAAGCATAAATCCTTATACACAAGGCTGGATTGTTTGCAACAAAGAGTATATATATGAGGTTTGCGATCCGCGGATTACACACCCTAATAGAGATGTCCAGAATACGTGACTTTTTGTAGTTGGGAGCACCGTTGCCGCTGGTGGCAAGTGCTGTGTTTTATCAGCAGCGTTGTGGGCGAAATGCGTCAGTAGTTAGAAATTCGCTTTGTGTGTTGTATTTCTGCTTGTTCAAAGCTATCTTCCGCCTATATGAACATCTTTAGTTCAAGCTTACTTATTCCTTAAGTGAGAAGATCATTTTTGCTATAATAAGTGTATTGTACAATGGGAAAAATTTGTGCGGTAGTGGGCTGTACCTCCAGGGACGGGAGAAACGTTAGTTTTTATAGATTCCCTGTTATTGTGAAAAATCAGGAAAATGTAATCATTACACTGTCAGAGCAGCGGCACCAAAAGTGAATTTCCACTTTAAAGCTGTGGCTTAGTGTCAGGGGACGCTAGGACGCCAAACATCCCTACGTAAAATATTAATATAAAAAGCCTAAATATTGTATTGATAATATTCCAAGTGAGTGAAACACATTGAGCGAAACACGTTTTGTATTCATTTTTAAGTGATTTCTTGTAATTGAATTCCGCGTGTTTATACAAGATGGCCTCTGATTGCTTGGATGCTAAAATGCTTCTCGCGTCTGCTGCGAGATTGCGACGCATGAGCAAACGGTGAGGTTCTCCCCTTCCCTCTTCATCCCTGCCCCTGGATTTTCGAATCCCGAAAAGCTAGCATACGACAGCATGCTAGAGTAGCGGCAGCATGGTAGAGCTCTATAAACAGTAGGTATCACGAAGTCTGCAGGAAGGAGATTCAACTCCGGTGTTAGAGGCATGATGGGGGTATATACGAAAAACGTTGGCTGCTACTTAGAAAATAACAAAACAAAACTAGACTCCTTCCTACTTCAAGGACATCACGCGGTGGGTGAAGGAACTTACGAGGGAGCCTATCAGTTGCATAATGGCGCATGTTGGCGCTCAGCATTGCTGGGGCTGGGCATTGATTTGGGCGTGCCTCAATCCAAGACAATAAGATGGAAAAGAAGTAGTAACGGTGCAGCATTATTGTGCTAGCCGACTTGGAACCGAATTGGGTTCATTGTGCTCTTCATCTAGAAGATTGTACGGCAGTGAATTGCAGCTGTCTTGACAGGTCTTTACGCTGTTTGTGCTGTATTTATATGAGAAATTTATAATAATTGATTTATTAATTATGATTATTATCATTATTGTCAAGGGCGTGTCCCGTTAATATTCGTAAATAAATATTGCTTCCCGCGGAAACGCTTAGCTTCGCTGCCATTGGCTATTTTGATAGGTTCCTTCGTGGTTCTTTCATTCGCCGCATGATGTCGCTGAAGCGCAAGAAGTCTAGTTATGTTTTATTTTTCAAGTATTTGCTGACGTTTCCGGTACTTACCCCCCTCCACCGGAGATGAGTCTCCATACTGTAGACTTCGTGGTAGGTATAGTAACCAGCCATTTTGCTTCAAACTCTTCGACTCTGTAAAGCACCTTAGCATACAGCTGAGATACGGCTTGCAAATTGCTCGTTTGTGCACGAGAGCGCAGCACACATGCGGTTGTCAAAGTAATATTTTTCTTTCTCACTCGTGATTCTGTGCTTGGTCATGGGCACAAACAGTAGATACAGTGCTTGCCTACTAATTCTCAATTAATATCTAAGAAGTTGAATTCTTACTTAAATATATTAAATTTTATTTTGGTTTGAAATACATAAATTCACAAGTGATCACAAGCTTTTGACGTTATTGACCATAAGATCTTACTCTCAAAATTACCTTCGTATGGAATTCGTGGTATTGCCCTAGATTGGATAACTTCTTACCTTAAACATCGGACTCAAAGAGTAGAAATACCATACTGGCACGAAAGGACATTACATACTTATATTTCCAATTCTTTGCCAATTGTGCATGGGGTCCCGCAAGGTTCGATCTTAGGTCCTATTCTCTTTCTGTTATATGTAAACGATATGCCCTCGTCTATTAAAAATGGAAGAACGGTTCTGTTTGCTGATGACACGAATGTTCTTTGCAAAAAAGAAACAGTAAATAGTACAATTTCAGAAGTTTCAAATTGGTTTAATAATAACAAATTAATTGTTAACGAAAGAAAAACTGTTTCAATGCATTTTTGCATCTCAAATCGGAAATCGCATGTTCCATTGAAAATGAACAATATGCAATTAGCTGATGTTGAGGCAACAAAATTTTTAGGTCTTTCAATTCAATCAAACCTCAAATGGAATGTACATATATCAGAATTAAACACTAAATTAAGTTCATTATGCTATGCATTCAGAATTCTTTCAAATTCTGTCAGCCTTCATGCAGCTCGTTGCGTTTATTTTGCAAATGTGCATTCCCGCCTGAGATATGGCATAATATTCTGGGGAAGCTCATCCTGTAGTATTCAGACCTTCAGATTGCAAAAGAAAATTATTCGAATAATGAAAAAATGCCTTCCACGTGATTCCTGCAAGCCTCTTTTCATTGAGCTGGGAATCCTACCATTGTCTTGTCTATTTATTTACGAATCTGTAATATTTGTCAAAAATGACCTACTTAACGGAGGGAACATATTTTCATGCAATATTGATATTTATAATTACAACACACGCCGTAGAAATCACGTGCATCAAGTGTCAGTATCAACAGCTCAGTACAAGAAATCAACATACAATACATGTACGTTACTTTACAACGCATTGCCAGATGACATAAAACAATTAAAGTCGGTACACAAATTTAAGTTTAAAGTAAAATCTTTTCTGCTGCAAAACTGTTTCTATACAATTAGAGACTATACTGATCGTGAAAAAGAAAAATAATGTTTAATGTAACAAAACAAAGATATATAATGAATTAGTTTATGTTTGCATTGTATACATTTAAAAAAATATTTAATACGCCTGTAACAAGTAATGTACTTCAGCTTCCGGGTCAATGACCCCCTTCTCGATCAGGTTTTTGTCCAGTTTCCCTGATCCATTGAGCAAATGCTGAGATGGCCCCTTGTTTTGCTTCTGGACGTAAATGTAGCTTCACTGTGCGCACGTTTGTTGAGCACTCCTTTTGCTTGTAGTTCATTTACAGTTGAAATTGATTTTCTATAACTCGGGAAAAAACATTTTTCAGATATCTTTATTTTTCTAAAATAATTATTTTCTAAATTAATTTTTTCGTTTATATATATATATATATATATATATATATATATATATATATATATATATATATATATATATAAAATTCTGGCCCTCAAGAAAATGTGCGCAGATAAATTTCTTCCCCACACGTCATATACAGTTTTTACTGTTTTTTTTGACAAATAAATAAATAAATAAACATTGTTAATAACGCATGAGAACTAAAGCTGAGCTATTTCATAATTGTCTTTCAAGAAGTCTCCTGACATAAATCTGTTGAAGTAGTGTAACATTTGTTTCAATAACGTAGATTCTTGAGAACATGAAGAATTATGATGTCTTGAGTTCGCGTTATTGTCGAGCATCCCCAAACGCGCGAGTCACGCTACGCCACTGCTATGAAGACAGAAAAATTAGGAGATAGTAATTTGAAGTATGCACGTATGTGCTCTATACATTTTGTGACGGGTCTGTTTGTCGTGAACGTGACATGAGAATTAAATAGACTAATTATAACTTATCCAACCAAGGGAAAGGAATGTGTACTATCAAAATCGGAAATTATTAAACTGCATACTGAAATATGGTCATACTATTCTTTGTGTGTACATGACCTGAGCTTGGGGTTAAATTGTCAGTGTACAACCACAATCAACAATGTTCTTCACAAAACTGACCATTTCACATGGACTTAGGGGAGGAATAGAGGAGCAAATATTTTTGTCAACAAAACTTGAAAAAAACCGCTCTTTTTCTGTATTCATAATTCGACTAGAATATGGTTTAGGAGAGAGATAACAGAATTATGAAAACGTGCCCAAATTTCACTTCTCCCCATAGCTCGTCACACACAGTTTTAAACTCTTCTTGACGTAAATAAATAAATAAATGCCTTCACTATTTCTTCCAGGTCGTCTCTGCCACTTCATCATAAAGATGGGCATCATAGCTCCATATGTTGCTGAATGTATAGGCCACCTGGTAAGAGCATCCCCTTTCATGTTTTTCCTCAGAGTTTCATACATAACCTTTTCTGTGTTCCCTCAGAGTTCAGGAAAAATAAGAGTTGCCAAATGGCTCCATACTTCACTCAACCCTGCTAAACACGTGCAGTGGCTAGCGATTACACTTCCATATTTATCTAGGCAGTCCAAACATCCAAACATTTTTCACCCAGTCTCAGAATTCACCTACAATAAAATACAGAATGTTCGTATTTTCGCATTATTTTAAATAAATTAAAAATACATAACTGTAAAATACACTATATACTTACCTTAGTTCTCACAATAAATACATCTTCATTATTTCCTTTACCTGGACCTTTTGGACTAAGTCGGCTTCATAATAGTTATACGCCGCTAAGCTTTTATAAGCATTCAATTCTTTACTACTGTAAAAGCTGTGTCCATATATCTAATAGCTAAATCAATTATTGCAACTTCTGGCACATTTTTCGCCCAGTGAAAAGCCGTTTGAAGAGAGCGCGTAAGGATCCAAATTTTGCATTTTGTTCATTTTCAGGTCATATCGTACCTTAGCGCCACCACTAAGATTACGTTAATGATTACGATTAGATTCTAGACATGGAAGTAAACCTGGAATACTTCCACAAACCAAAGGGAAAACATTCCACACACATAACACAAAAAGAAAAACCTTCCAAAAAACCTACTAAACGTTAATTTTACATGTACGCCCATACAAGAACTTGACGGGACCTGACACTTTGCCAACACTTTCCGCCAAACGTTGTGACGTCATTCTGGACATCTCTACAGCACCCCGATTCCGATCCGTGGGTTATACCTCCGTACAATTCGCGATTTGCTCTTGGTTGCCCTGGGTTACCCTGTTAAACAATATAGACGACTCCGACAGGCATCATTTTTTTGTTGCCGAAGTTAGGGAATGCTTTTAAAAACAGAGACTTCTTCTATTTGCTTCAGAAACAGAAAAAATTATTAGAATGAGTTAGGCGAACTGCTCTGTCGGAGAAGATAAGTTTGACAAAACTATTAAAGAACATGTTATGCTCTATCGCTTTACCTAAATCTAATCTATAATATTTACATTTTAGTAAAGTAGCAAAAATATTTCCTATTGAAATCAAAATTCTTCAGCATCAAACAGAAACTCTATTTGGATATTTGCTATTCCTTTTCATCATTAATAATATAAACCATTTGGGTAGACCATGGCATGCTGAATAATTTTGAATAATAATATTGTTTCTAGTAATGGGTACAGTTAATATGGTATTTAAAATTATATAATTTGGTCTAATCATTCTAACGGTGCAGGATATTTTTTAATAAAGGCATATTATTAGCTTTTGCTTTTAATTAAAAGTATGGTCACACTTTATCTTACTTTCATCTGCAAGAAAGTCTCTCTTGACTTTTACAATGACTAGGATATCATCAGAAATATATACTTTCAACACCCAAAACCAATGTTGGTAGGTATCATTAACATAATCAAGCAAATCAATGATCAGGGAATTTCAAATTATATCTTTGAAAAACCAGCTATGTAATGAATTGAAATGGATTACAAATGTTTAAAGAAAGAATACAAAAACAAATAGACAAAAAGTTACTAAGTAGATTCTTGGTTAAATTCAGTTATAAGTTTTTTTCATTTGAAGTAAATACATAAAAAGGGAATGCAATTAATAAATATTTTTATTTATTTCATTAATGTACAATATTGAAACAGATGAACTCCTCTGGTAAATAAATGATACTTTTGACAAATTTAATGCACAAATACAGGAATATTATTGAACACCAATTTATAAACACAGACAAAAATAACAAGTAAGAGACTTGGCAGAACATGCTAAATGGATTCAATGTAATCAATACTTATTGCTTTGGTAACTAGTTGCAGAACAAATATAAAAAATCTATTACCAAACTCAAATTGCTAAAAACAAATAAAGGATGTATATTTCGGTTTTTCTTTCTGGGCGCGTGGGGGGTGTCATCAAAATGGAATATCTCACAGTATTTCGCATCGTTCTCTGTTGTGCCGCTAGGATTCGCATGATCGCGGCTGTATCGAGCACGCGACGATCATGCGTGCGACGATCATGCGACGCGATAGGACGATCCTAGCTGCACAACCGGGAACGACGCGAAATACCGTGAGATATTCTATTTTGATGATACACCCCCACGCGCCAAGAAAGAAAAACCGAAGTATAGTCCATATTTAATTCCATCACCAATTTGAGGTATAGACAAAATTTAATTTTCTTAAAGAATTACATTGCTCGTTCATCACATCTTGAGATAATATTCAAATTTTAAGGAGATAAATATTGCACCCTCAACTCGTGTTCCTTCTTAAACTCAAATTCTTCTGTAATGCGTTTAGAATGTGGAATCTTTGAGGAAGTGTTTGCATTCCTGGGAGTAGATACCATTCTCAAAATTTCTGGTCCTTCTCCCAGCTGCTGCTATTGGTAATCTGTCTGACATTTCCTTCTTGGAAATAAAATAGTATTCATATTGAGGGACATATTTATTAATTGCATTTTCTAAATATGATTATTAGGGGGAGAGTGGGGTGGCCCCGATCAGCGGGTAGCCCGATCAGGGCTGTAACGACAGTAGAGTGCGCTCTAGCAAAGTCTGGTGCGTGCTACGCTCTTCCCAATTGAGCAATAAATTAACTGCATACAGCCACTGACCAGTTCCGCTCATGCGCTTGGTGTGAAGTAAGCAAGTGTATTTCAAAGAAAATCGTTCTAATTTCTTCATGTTTTCAAATCGATGTAATTAACATGTACATTTGTATTTTTAATAACTCAATTGTGCAAATGGATTGGTAATCTTTTCAGCATCATTTTAGTTCACAGTTTAAGTTTTTAAACTAACTTATCGAATTGTTAGGTTATGATATTCTCTAGAATACATGGTGGGGTTGCACCGATCAGATGAGTGGGGGAATGGCGATCAATATCGGCACAACCCCTCACAGATCTAAATACTAATGCGCTGTCCTTTCATATTTGTACTACTTATGGCCAAAATATATTGCAAGAGACTATATTCTCTGTTAGATGCCTAGAACGTGGAAAAGGACTACAACCAGAGGAGGATGGGCTGATGAAAAGCTGCAACAGGCGATGCTACTTATCCATGAATGACATTCAATATGAGCAGCAAGTAAACAGTTCAACATTCCATTCACAAGACTGATTGACAGAAAATTTAAGGGGAGTTCAGGAGATCCACTTAGTAGTAGTAGTATTAGCGAGGTTCTTTACAGCTGACGCTGCTTCTCGCATCCTAGTCGCCATGTCCTTCGATCTTCCCAATCTTCCTCTTGAAGATCTCGTTCCTTCATTGCCTTTTCTATCTCCTTTTCCCATGTTTTTCTCGGTATGCCACGTTTCCTGTTTCTTTGAGGTAACCATTTCAAAATTTTCTTAGGCCACCGACTTTCCGTCATCCTTTGGATATGACCACACCACCTCAATCTTTTAGCATCAACTACATCCATTATATCGATATTAATACCCATTTGATTTTTTATGTCAACATTGGGTACTTTATCTAGGAGTGTAAGGCCACAACAGCGTCTCCAGTAGTTCATTTCCATTGATTTTAATATTTGTTCTTCACTCTGATTAAGAATCCAAACTTCTGAGCCATATGTACATACACTTTCAACCAATGATTTGTATATTCTTATCTTTGTCTTGCTTGTCATTTTTTGGCTACACAAAACATTATTCAGCAGTCTTGTCACTACTCTTCCTTGAGAGCTCCTATGTTTTACTTCTTCTGCACATCCGCCTTCCTTCGATATATGTACACCAAGGTACTTATACGCTGCTGTATTTTTAATACATCTGTTCCCAATTACTAAATTAGTCCCTTGTGCTCCCGCAACAACATATTCAGTTTTCAGTGGATTCATAGTCAAACCCCAAGCTGTATATTCCTAATTTAGCTTTCTTAGCATGTAATCTATATCTTGTTCATCTTCGGCAAGAATAACCTGGTCATAAGCGAAGTGAAGGGTAAAAAATTTATCATTGTCAACTTCTAGACCCATGTTTCGACATTTACGTCTCCAATTTTCAAGAGCAGCGTTTAAATATATTTTGAAGAGAGTAGGTGCTATACAGCATCCTTGTCTCAGACCTTTAGAGATGTTAATTGGATTCGTTACCTTTCTTCCAATTTTGATGCAGCTTGTCATATCATTGTACATGTTTTGAATTGCTGTTATTAATTGTATATTTATATTTGATGTCTGATAACTTCCACAATTTTTCTCATGGAACATTGTCATAGGCCTTTGTGAGATCTATAAAGACCATATGTGTCTCTAAATTATGTGCCAGCCTCTTATCTATTATTTGACGAAGGCAAAATATTCCATCAATTCCATCAAAAACCATTTTGTTCTTCAACATCCTTGATTGTGTTTTCTAATCTCATCTTTATAATTTTCCCGTAAATTCTAGAAACAGAATTTGTTACACTTATTGGTCTGTAATTTGTACATTCTTTACGATCTCCTTTTTTATATATATTTGTGATATATATAAAAACTTCTTGGCCGAAAAACAGTTTAGTCAAGAGCAGGAAGCAGCATTTGCTGAACGAATAAAATTGATGGATAATCTTTTTTTATGGTCTATTATCACTGCAAATCCGCAAAGTGGCTCTTGCATCTGCCGAAGCAAACAACGTTCCTAACAATTTTTCAAAAAAATCTAGGTTGTAATGGTTTTGGTGGTTGGCTTTATGCTTTTCTTGAAAGGAATCCCTTAAGTGTCCGAAAATCAGAAGGGCTCTCATCAGGGCAGTTGGCTCAGTGGTTAGTTGGGAGAGAGGGGAAAAATAATGTGAATGAAGATGAGTTATGTAACAATGATGAACACAATGGTTTTCCGAGCAATCAAGAGGAAGAGATGTCCTTCGTTCGCGGTGAATTTGGGCAACATGGCAAAGCTTGGTGTAGGAGTACAGGCTGTGGACCTTGGAACCATGCACTTTGCAGTGGAACTGATTCAGCTGTAAACTATTTTTGTGACCTTTGCTTCAAGAAATAGCAAATTAAAGTTTAAATTATAAAACTGACCTAAACTTGTATTTGTTTTATTCAGATAAACTCGTCAACCATTCCCTTAATTTTTTTGAAAGGTTTATTTGCATTTAAAACATTCTAACCCTTGTGTTTAATGTGTAACGTTTTGTAAAATATTTTATTTCAGTAGTTTTGCACTTGGAGTCGACGAATAATCAATTATTTACTCTTTGGTTAATTATTATTGAAATTTGCATTATTGAAAGAATTTTAGCGTAATAGATCAAATAGCGAAATAGATCAAATAAATCAAATCATCGCTTAATTTTAATGATGTGGCTACCAATGTTAGCTGGGATGATATTTTTGACGGTCAATCTATAGATAAGAAGGTATCTATCTTAGCTTCTCTTATTGTACAGCTTATTGATATTTTTGCCCCTGTTAAAACTGTTTCTTTTAGACGTCCTATGGCGCCGTGGGTAACAAAAAATGTTCGATGTATGATACGCAAACGCAATCTGATGAAAAGAAGATGAAAAAATCTCACTCATCTTGTGAAAGAGAATATTATAACGCTAAATATCAAATGCTTCGACATGAAACATTGCGTTTATTACGTTCTGAAGAGAAAGCATACTTTGACTCATTATCATCCTTGAAATCGGATATTCTATGGAAGAAACTTAAGCTAGCTAACGTTCATCGATGTGACAATTTGGTTCCTGCAACTCCTTTGCTTTCGGATCCTGATTCCATAAATAACCACTTTGTTGATTCCATCCCTGATGCTCGTTGTTCAACTCACGTCTTGTCTTCTCCAAGCGACCACGTTGTGAATTCACTTCCCCTCTTTACATTCAAGCCAATCTCTGAAGAAGATCTATTTAATGTTGTACGCTCACTTAAACTGACAAGTGCTGCTTCGGATGGCATTTCTGGAAACATGGTTTTACTGTGCCTGCCATTTTGCTTCGTATATCTTACCCATGTTAGTCAGACCTTATTAATTGAACCTTCTAATTGTGGACCTCTTTTGGTAATAGATCCTCTGTCGCATAGACCTTATGTCATGTTAGACCTGGTTCGCAATAGACGTCCTGTTCATTAGGCCTAACGAGTATTAGACCTTTTGTCCGTAGACCTAACGACCTGAAACCCAGGAGATCGGTCGGGAGCTTAGAGCTTGTCTCGGCTGGGCCAGTGCTTCGCCGGTGGGAGACACCTGGTTAGAGAAAACTCCGCCAGCCGACGGCAGGTCGGCGCCAGATCTCGCCATCCGCAAGATCACCGCCACATTCCGATGAAAACAGGGACTCCACTTACGGTACTAACAACCTTAGCAGTTGACACGTCCGCAATTACTAGTAGTCAATCAATCAATCAATCAATCAATTCATCTGAAATGAATTACCATTTTATGAACATATTGTGATAAGTAAAATGTTTTATTTATTTTTTACATTCTTTTGGAATAATATCTTCACGTGACTGACGTAGTTTTTTGCACGGCAAATCAGTGACTCTCAATTTACATGTAAAATCATCAGGGTTGTCTAGCGTTTTTAAAATGAAGGCAGAGATGATGAAGATGAATGGTTACTGAGAGTCTTTATGCAATTTTGAGGTTTTTTGCTTCTGAGCATGGAGCGATGGTGTTAGAAGTCACTTTCTATTTATGATATAACTGTCCGTTTTCACGTTAGTTATTTGGTCAACATCGGAAATGTTTGCCTCTCCTTGAATATACTTGTTGGCTAAACCATGAACGAGCGGTATTTATAACTGCCTTTAGTGTGGGTTAATTATCTCTCACTGCGCTCTTCAAACATGTTTCTGGAGTTATATTGTTGCTGAGATGACAATCATGGATGATTTTTTCTCCTTGTATTGGGATAACGAGTGCCTGACTCTAACTGCTTAAAACGAAAAATTTTGAAAGAAAAGGGTGTTCATTTCTCCAGTCAATAACGATAAATGTGCACTATTAAATTGCTTACGCTACGTACATTTCAAATTCTGGTAACTTAGAACAATAATGAGTTAGCAATTTTTTCGTAAATTTTAACAATTTTGAGAGTTATTTATCGTTTCTTAATATAAGTTTACACTGTAGGAGAGTAATATGTGTTGATATGCGGTCAGGCAAACCCTGATACTCTGGCTTTTCAGTGCAATAATGGAAAAATTTCTTTGAGATGAGTGCTGGCATTTGCAAAATACTGCGTATCAGTATAAAGTATCAGTCATGAAACTACTTAAAGTCAACTGTAAATGTCTTATTAAAATGTGAAGCGCTGCCTTTTCACACTTAACATGTACTGAAATATCTCTTTAGGTTGAAAATTTTTCTACATTGCGCTTCTATTATCTTGCTATTGCATTTGAAACTTGAATCACTGCATCCGTTTAATTAATTTTAGAAACCATGAGGAATCTTTGTTTTCTCGTTTAACAACTTCGGGTGTCCTGCCAATTTCTTGAGTTGTCTCGTATAACTCAATCAGTAATCTCAGCATTTTGATCTTTCCTTCCTCTTCCTTGTCCTATTCTGACATCTTACTTACACATCCTTAAGGCCCATTCACAATGCAGACACAAAAATAAACATAAGCATAACGTTAACGTACAAGTTAGGACAACGTTCACAAGCGGACTCATTCACAATACATTCGCATAAGCATAACGCATAAGACGTTAACTTAAAAGCTTCAAGCTTCTGTGCTTATGCTTAAGTAAGACATAAGAAATGAACCAATCACAGGACGGTAACTCAAAATCGAGCAGAAATCGAGTATCGAAATGGAATCGAAGTCGGACGAACGAAAGAATAAAGAGTTCTACAGAACTGTATTGTATAGAACTCTTTGCCAAATACTGTGGCTTGTTCAGATTCTGTTTAGATTACTTTCTTCTTTTTGCGTGTTGCGGTTTTATCGGTTTCGTAGTGTATTTGGAGCGTATCTTTTAGAAGTTTTGTATAGAACCAATAGTGGCGATTAGTATTTCATTTTTTCCCGTATTAAAATATTTTATAAGTTATCGTTAGGTTTAGTTTTATATCATTTAGAAGTTTAATTTTACATCAATAGTAGCGATTAGTTTTTCATTTTTTTTTCATATTAAAATACTTACTAGTTATCGTTTAGTTTTATATCATTCTTCTAATCATGAGTTCATTTGATGAAGTTCTCTGTAGCATGGTACAGAAAAATCATATTTTGTATGATAAAAAAATAAATATTATAAAGACGCTGTGCAGAAGAACTACGTGTGGAGGCAAATTGCATCAAGTCTGAATAGTGATGGTAAGTACATAGTTATATACATATCTGCAACATAAGTGTTTGTAATTAGTGTGATTTTTATAAAATATATAGTTGGAATATATTTTGGGTTTTATTTGATAATGCTGGACCTCTTATATTTACAAACATGAATTATTGCATAAAGCTGAAATCAGTCCTTTGCAAAATTCCACAGTAAAGTACTCTTCTGAGAAGCAAAGCAATTTTTCCAAAAAAAAAAAAATTTTTAATGTTCCCTAAAATAAAAATTGTTATTTTCTTTCAAACCATTACATAAAAATATGTATTCAATTGTTTATATACAATTATTATTAAGTGATGGAAGAAAATAATTTTTAAATATATTCCTGTTAAATCATTGCTACTCTGAGTCTGTGGTATGATTTGTATCATTCCTTGAAATTGTTAAGTGAATGAGGATGCAATTACAAGAAATCTTCCTAACCAAAAATCGTACTCTCTCTGAGTTACTTTTCAGATTATTTCCTATGGGGGCATTAATCACACTAGTAGTAACATGCAATAATTATTTAGTGATTTGAATCATAAAATTGTTAAAAATATTTTGAACTAATACTTATGTATATTTTCTTCTTTTTTTTAGTCTTAACTTGCCAGACTAGATTCAAATCTCTTCGGGAGAGGTATACCCGAGAGAAGAGGATGGTGGAGAGTGGTACAAGGAGTGGAGCCGGACGTGCAATGAAAGTGACCTGGCCACTCATGAAATTCATGGCGTTCCTGGATGAACATATCAGGCCCAGGAAGACCTACAGCAACATGACTTCCGAGGAACCAGTCGTGGCAGTGGCTGGTACCTCATCAGCTGGTGACGTATCACTCCCAGAAATTGAGGAGGTCATCTCATTTGGAAACTTTGATGGTGTTTTTCAAAGCACCATCAGTGACTTATATGAGCACCATATAGCTGAAGGAGAAACAGAAGTAGCAGCAGCAGCAGAAGAAGACGAAGAAGATGAAGGACCTCCTGTTCAGGGCACGAAAAGGTGTCGTAGAACCAGTGCAGAAGATGTGGCTGTTAGTGACCAGTTGCGTTTGGTGGCGAATGCAACAAATGCATTCTCGGAAATGTTGACGAAACAAAAAAAATAGTATGGAACGATCGTTCTCGAATTTTATAGAGGACACATTGGTTCTTCTTCCAGAAGATATAAAACTAGAAACAATGGAAACTATTACATCTGTATTATTAAATGCTAAAAGGAGAGCAATGAAATAAATTTAAAACATAATTATACAAGAAATTGTTTTATTTTGCTTCTATATATTGTTTTTTGTTTACAGTGCACCTGATCTCCTCATGTAGTACTCCTGCTTTTCAATAGACCCCTCTGGAGAAACAAAGAAATTACTTAATGCCTCACGCACTTCTGTGGCTTCAAGTGTAGCATTACGCGCGCCAAATCTTAGATGTGGAGGCAAAGTTTGAAGTGCACCACCACCACCTTCAGGAACATTCCTCCTCCACTCACCATCCTGAACCAGTCCTTCACATTCTCTGTCAGTGTACGATACTGGGCAATAAGATTTTTGCATATAATTCTTTTCATTTAGTTTCAAATAATTGTGCAAGCACACTGTTGCCTTCACTATGTTGTCCACATTTTCAGGTTTGGCGTTTATTACGCGATGAAATATTCTCCATCGTGAAACCAGGATCCCAAATGTGTTTTCGATCTCTCCTGGCTCTTGCAAGGCGGTAATTGTAAACTTTGTTTTCATTCCTTACTAAACTCGCCCTTGAAAATGGCCTCATTAGGTTCTTCTTTAAAGGAAATGCTTCATCCCCGACCAGGTAATGAGGCACCACTACTTGAGAATGTGGAAGTTGGGTAGGAGGTGGCAAAGGGAGCACACCATTGTCAAGTCTCTGGCCAATATCAGATCGCCTGAATATACCACCATCACTTTCCGCTCCATAAGCACCAATGTTCACATGTGTGAAACAATAATTGGCATCACACACTGCCATCAGGACGATACTAAAATCCTTTTTATAATTAAAAAATTGAGAGCCTGAATTGTGAGGACACTGAATAACAATATGTTTGCCATCAATGGCACCAACACAATTCGGCATGTCCCACAAGTCTCTAAACTCTTGTGCTATTCTTTCATAGTCCTCTTGTGCAGGAACTTTCACATACTGCTCATGGAGAGCTTCCCAAATAGCACGTGTTGTTTCGTTTATTATGGTGCAGCATGTAATTCTCCCAATTCTGTAACTCCATGCCAAAGATGGTATGGAGTCGCCAGTGGCCAAAAACCTCAACGTAACAGCCAGTCGTAAGGAAGTTGGCAGCGGTGTCCGGATACTATTCTTTTTCAGAAAAGGGGCCACTAAATTTAATATACAATCAAATTGTTCTGGAGTCATTCTCGTATACAAAAAAAATTGATGGGGATCATCTTCCCGCATTTCCCGCAGGAGGTTATTAAAATCCCCCTGCTGGAGTCTCCTCTGGTTCAAGGGGTGAATCCACCATCGCCTCTTCTGCCGTCGCTTTTTTTGGTGAACTGCACCAAGCAAAACTGCAACGCTCGCTTGCAAGAGCATAAATTGCGCCGCGATATCACGATTTACGTTCATGATTTCGCACTAGTAAAAAACACAGAACTCACACCGCCTAGTCTCTGGCACAAATTTAAATCGAACCCTTGGGTCATGGACACGGTCGATATCTCGAAATTGATTCTCACATCCAACCAATAGTAAACTAGAATGTCCCACAGCCAATAGAAACTCAGATTTTGCTTACGTTTATGTCTGCATTGTGAATGCTTCACTTCATCTCTTACGTTAAAGTTTGTCTATGCGTTATGCTTATGTTTACGTCTGCATTGTGAATGGGCCTTAAGAACACAAGTACGACTGTCTAAAAACAACTTATGGAACTTTGTGTGGTTTATTTCTACGCTTTTTAAAATGCTAGCACTGTTATGCAGTAAATAAGATCAGTATTCTTCATTTATTAAATAGTATAAATAAACCCAAGTTATCGTTTCAGTGGCAAGCCCAATATGGGGGCAAAGTAGAGAGAAAATTAATTAATATTGATATTTTTTATTATTCTTTATAAACAAAAGAAAAACCGTTCCATTTCACTGCCAACAAAAGTTTGTTGGTAATGACAAAACTTGTTTTTTTATCTACAATGTCAATGATAGGTCACCAATCCATAAACATTACAGTAAAGATTACCAAATATGTACTTCAGTAAACTTCAGTGTTTCATTTATAATTGAGTGTGCGTAATTAGGTTAAGAAAAAAAAGAATAAATGAAAAAATAATTTTGCCCTCTACAAATGCTTTAAGATGGTTCGGTTGTAAAAAAATTATAATAAAATTACTAGAAAATAGAATATCCACAATGAATAACTCATTGTTGATATTACTTCTTTACTTCCTTTATACAATAGCACTTAAAACTTGACAATGCTAATTTCAAAACTCCAACTCTGCAATCAGTTCAGACATTAATATTCTAAAAACATTATTGTTATTGGAATCATAATCTAGTTTAGATTAGGTACATTAACAATATACACAAAATATTCATAGAAGTAATGGGATCAGATTTCATGAGGCAGATATACAACTGAGATTCCAGAAGCGACCCCGGAGGATTTTCTAACCAATTTTGCCTCTCCTGGTGATGTGTTGTTTTGTATTAACCCATTAAGTCCCCAAATTATTTTTACTGCAGTTTTTTTAGTGAAATTAAAAAATTATCATAATTGAGTGTCATTATTTAATTTTATCGAATTAATTCAAATTATTCATTTGGGTAGGTGTGGAGGACTGTCCTCATATGAGGACGCTGGGACTTGGTATGAAGTTTTCCGCAATAATAAAAATAAGTCTTCATAACAAAGGTTTATGCCTCTGGATTCGAATTTTGTAACTACTATTTGAAATTTAAAAACAAAATAAAATAAAATAATTAAACAACATAATTACATAAGTTATTGTAAAGTATTGTGACGATACCGAATAGTTGATAGAAGAAAAAATTGATTTTAAACATACGACATAGTAGCCTGTCGCGGGCCTACGCAACGCCCCCTTTGTGTGCGCGAGGGTCGGACCAATTCGCGCCGCACACGTGCGACGAGGGGTTTCCCCCGCGCTCCCAGTCCGGCAGGGGGCTAGGGTACACGAGAATTACGACCCGATCGGCGCCTCTCTGGCGCCGCCATATCCCCAGGCGACCTGCGGCCCCCCCAAAGACGTTACAGAGAGAGGGTTGAGTACAATTTTTCCACCGACTTCGGCCAGAAAACGCTTCCGGACATTGGCCGAAATTAAATTAAGACGCAGTTGCCTTTTGCCAATAGAGAGGAACCTTTCAAAATTCAAACAGAAATCTTTCCAGAACTTTCGGCAAATAAGTAAGGAGAGGGGTTACAGAGGCTTCACGAGATGTGACGAAGTGAAACATCAGAGAGAAGTGAGGAGACGGTCTTGAGAGTAGGTTCGGGGAGGAGCGAGGAACGCGCACCTCAGCGGTGCGTCGTTCGGGAGCAAACGCCGCTGGCGTGGACACCTCCGAAGTGTGAGAGACAGTATTGTCCTAATTTTTGGTGCGTTGTGTGTGATGCGGAACGCGGAATTGCTCCTGACGGCGTTCGCTCTCACGCATGTGGTTTTTTCTGAATTGGTAAAGGACTTTAATTGTGACCAGTGCGCCGGTACTTTTGTTAGGCGCAGAGCAATCTCGTCCGGTCGCCTGAAAAAGACTATCGCTGATTGTGCGGTGCAATCTTGTGCCGCGCGCGAGTCAAAATTACTCAATTCGGCTTGCGTCACTACGCCCGCGACCGCTGCAGAGCTGTATTTCGTGCTGAAGTCTCCGCCTACCTCTCTTCGCCGGCTTCGAGCACGAGTACCTGCCACCCGCCCCCGGCAAGGAGCCTACCGCCAGCTGTGACCTACTGCCGGCCTTTCACCGCCGAAGACGGCGCCCTGATGACCTCACCGAAGGTCGGGCATCGACCCTGCGGAGTCTTCTGAAAACACGGTCTGTTGTCCCCTAGACTTTGGTGAATGGCCCGGATCACAGACCTGTGCCTCATCATAAGCGAGCCGCGCTGTGGCTGTTTTTGAGGATAAACTTCCTAAATTGTATGTTGCTTCTTCCTCGGTAAATTGTACTTTAATTTGTATTGTCTTCTAGTAAGTAAGAAAGTTATTTGAGTGAACAGGGAATCTGGGAAAAGGGGGGGGTAAATTCAAGCTGTTCTTTGGGAGTTGCGGGATAAATAAGAAAAAGGGGAGGGATGTCTTTGGGTTTAAGAGGGAAAGGGTATTAGTAATAGGATTTTTTTGTATATTTCTTCATTTTATTTAATTAAATTTTAATTGTTCCTCCAAAACCTCAATGAATTTTATTTGGTAACAAGTAGCGTCCGTCCATGGGCTCCCATTTCTTGTAGAGAGTCTCTGCGCCTGAGTTAGCCAGGCAACTGAATCAGGTGAGTGAGAGAAGGGGGATCTCGATCGCCCGATCGATCCCCGACGTCG
>JAHLJT010008446.1:64538121-64581914 GCA_031308135.1 Acheta domesticus | reverse complement strand
GTCGTTATTTAATTACAGTGATATGTTTATAGCCCGCACATCTCAAAGAAATTTTGCTAGAGTTCAATCTATTCAGAATGCGTGTTTGAGGTTCTGTTTCAATGTTCGGAAATACGAGCCATTATTACCATTCATGGATAAATCAGACTGGTTGACCATGAGACAGAGATGGATATTTCACCTATGTTTACTGGTACACTCTGTGCTCTCCTCTAATTCTCCCAGTTATCTTCGGGATCGGCTCTTAAACTTTTTCACAATCAAATGAGTCTGCTTCACGTCTACCCATTTGCCAATTTCCTACTTGTTATTCCCGTTCATCGTACTACCAAATTCGAGGCATCCTTTAGCTATCTTGGTCCACACTTCTACAATTTAATCCCTCATGAGCTTAAAACCCTTCCCTACAAATCATTCTGTGAAAAACTTTGTAAATTTATTAAACTTAATTTTAAATCTTTCTTCAGTGTTTCTTGATGTATTATGTTAAATTTTCTGTAACCTTCTTGATGTATATGTTTAGCATTACTTCAGTGTTTCCTGTTATGTTATATTGCCTCATATTATCTGCTATACACTTACAATTATATTTTACTTATGTAACTTTTCAATTTCTAATCCTCATGGACTTACATTTATGCTTTTTTCAACTTATTCTTATTCCTCTTTTGACTTTATGTTTATGATCTGTATTTTTCTTGTGGTTAGTCTGAAAAGCAGTAATTTAATTACTGAGACTCGCCGTTGTACTTTTATGTGCAATAAAGTATTATTATTATTATTATTATTATTATTATTATTATTATTATATAGGATAATAATTACATTTCAAAATTTCCAATTTAAAATACACGGGACAAATATACGATCGGTATCACCCCACGGGTAGGTTCGGGTAGGGTCGTTTAGTTTTATATAATTCTTCTAATCATGAGTTCATATGATGAAGTTCTCGGTAGCATGGTACAGAAAAATCATATTTTGTATGATAAAAAATAAATATTATAAAGGTGCTGTGCAGAAGGACTACGTGTGGAGGCAAATTGCATCAAGTCTGAAAAGTGATGGTAAGAACGTAGTTATATACATATCTGCAACATAAGTGTTTGTAATTAGTGTGATTTTTATAAAATGTATAGTTGGAATATATTTTGGGTTTTTTTAATCCTGGACCTCTTATATTTATAAAATATGAATTATTGCATAAAGCTCAAATCAGTCCTTTACAAAATTCCACAGTAAAGTACTCTTCTGAGAAGCAAAGCGATTTTTCCAAAAAAATAATTTTAAAAATGTTACCTAAAATAAAAATTGTTATTTTCTTTCAAACCATGACATAAAAATATGTATTCAATTGTTTATATACAGTTATTATTAAAATAAATGATGGAAGAACATAATTTTAAAATATATTCCTGTTAAATCATTGCTATTCTGAGTCTGGTGGTATTATTTATATCATTCCTTGAAATTGTTAAGTGAATGAGAACGCAATTGCAAGAAATCTTCCTAACCACAAATCGTACTCTCTCTAAGAGTTACTTTACAGATTATTTCCCATGGGGGCATTAATCACACTAGTAGTAACATGCAATGATTATTTAGTGATTTGAATCATAAGATTGTTAAAAATATATTGAACTAATATATTATATATATATATATATATATATATATATATATATATATATATTCTTCTTTTTTTAGTCATAACTTGACAGACAAGATTTAAGTGTCTTCGAGAGAGGTATACCCGAGAGAAGAGGATGGTGGATACTGGTACGAGGAGCGATGCGGGACGTGCAACGAAAGTGACCTGGCCACTCATGAAGTTCATGGCGTTCCTAGACGAACATATCAGGCCCAGGAAGACCTATAGTAACATGGCTTCAGAGGAACCAATCGTGGCAGTGGCTGGGTACCTCATCTGCTGGTGACGTGTCAGTCCCAGAAATCGAGGAGGTCATCTCAATAGGAAGCTTTGAAAGTGTTTTTTAAAAAACCTTCAGTGATGAGCACCAATTAGCAGAAGGAGAAGCAGAAAGTAGCAGCAGCAGCAGAAGAAGAAGAAGAAGAAGAACGACCTCCTGTTCAGGGCACGAAAAGGAGGTGTCGTAGAACAGTGCGAAAGATGTGGCTGTCAGTGATCAGTTGCGTTTGGTGGTAAATGCAACAAATGCATTCTCAGAAATGTCGACTAAACAAAAGAATAGTATGGAACGATCGTTCTCAAATTTTATAGAAGACACGTTGGTTCTTCTTCCTGAAAATATAAAATTAGAAACCATAGAAACCATTACATCTGTGTGTTAAGTGCTAAAAGGAGAGCTATGAAATAAATTTAAAACATAATTATACAAGAAATTGTTTTATTTTGCTTCTATATATTGTTTTCTGTTTACAGTGCACCTAATCTCCTCATGTAGTACTCCTGCTTTCAATAGACCCCTCGGGAGAAACAAACAAATTACTTAATGCCTCACGCACTTCTGTGGCTTCAAGTGTATCATTACACGCTCCAAGTCTTAAATGTGGAGGCAAAGTTTGAAGTGCACCACCACTTTCAGGAACATTCCTCCTCCACTCACCATCCTGAACCAGTCCTTCACATTCTCTGTCGGTGTACGATACTGGGCAATAAGATTTTTGCACATCATGCTTTTCACTTAGTTTCAAATAATTGTGCAAGCACACTGTTGCCTTCACTATGTGGTCCACATTTCCAGGTTTGGCGTTAATTACGCGATGAAATATTCTCCATCGTGAAACCATGATCCCAAATGCATTTTCAATCACTCTCCTGGCTCTTGCAAGGCGGTAATTGTAAACTTTGTTTTCATTCCTTAATAAACTGGCCCTTGAAATTAGCCTCATTAGGTTCTTCTTTAGAGGAAAAGCTTCATCCCCAACCAGTTAATGAGGCACCAATACTTGAGAATGTGGAAGTTGGGTAGGAGGTGGCAAAGGGAGCACACCACTGATAAGTCTCTGGCCGATGTCTGACCGCCTGAATATGCCACCATCACTTTCCGCTCCATAAGCACCAATGTACACATGTGTGAAGCAATAATTGGCATCACACACTGCCATCAGAACGATACTGAAATCCTTTTTATAATTAAAAAATTGAGAGCCTGAATTGTGAGTACACTGAATAACAATATGTATGCCATCAATGGCACCAACACAATTCGGCATGGCCCACAAGTCTCTAAACTCCCGTGCTATTCTTTCATAGTCCTCTTGTGCAGGAACTTTCACATACTGCTCATGGAGAGCTTCCCAAATAGCACGTGTTGTTTCATTAATTACGGGGCAGCATGTACTTTTCCCAATTCTGTAACTCCATGCCAAAGATGGTATGGAGTCGCCAGTGGTCAAAAACCTTAACGTAACAGCCAGTCGCAAGGAAGTTGGCAGCGGTGTCCGGATACAATTCTTTTTCAGAAAAGGGGCTACTAAATTTAATACACAATCAAATTGTTCTGGTGTCATTCTCGAATTCAAAAAAAATTGATGGGGATCATCTTCCCGCATTTCCTGCAGGAGGTTATTAAAATCCCCCTGCTGGAGTCTCCTCTGGTTCAAGGGGTGAATCCACCATCGCCTCTTCTGCCGTCGCTTTTTTTGGTGAACTGCACCAAGCAACACAGCAACGCTCGCTGGCAATAGCATAAATTGCGCCGCGATATCACGATTTACGTTCATGATGGTCTTTTTCGTAGTAACACAACTCACTTCGCCTAGTCTCTGGCACAAATTTAAATCGAACCTTTGGGTCATGGACACAGTCGATATCTCGAAATCGATCCTCACATCCAACCAATAGTAAACTAGAATGTCTCACAGCCAATAGAAACTCAGATTTTGCTTACGTTTATGTCTGCATTGTGAATACTTCAGTCCATCTCTTATGTCAAAGTTTATGTCTATGCGTTATGCTTATGTTTACGTCTGCATTGTGAATGGGCCTTAAAGGTGACTTCGCACCCCATGATCCTATAAATTTCTGTGAAAGGTTCAAGGTTCTGTCACATGCTAGCACTTGTTATGCAGTAAATAAGATCAGTATTCTTCATTTATTAAATAGTATAAATAAACCCAAGTTATCGTTTCAGTGGCAAGCCCAATATGGGGGCAAAGTAGAGAGAAAATTAATTAAATATTGATATTTTTTATTATTCTTTATAAACAAAAGAAAAACCCGGTTCCATTTCACTGCCAACAAAAGTTTGTTGGTAATGACAAAACTTGTTTTTTTATCTACAATGTCAATGATAGGTCACCAATCCATAAACATTACAGTAAAGATTACCAAATATGTACTTCAGTAAACTTCAGTGTTTCATTTATAATTGAGTGTGCGTAATTAGGTTAAGAAAAAAAGAATAAATGAAAAAATTAATTTTGCCCTCTACAAATGCTTTAAGATGGTTCGGTTGTAAAAAAATTATAATAAAATTACTAGAAAATAGAAATATCCACAATGAATAACTCATTGTTGATATTACTTCCTTTACTTCCTTTATACAATAGCACTTAAAACTTGACAATGCTAATTTCAAAACTCCAACTCTGCAATCAGTTCAGACATTAATATTCTAAAAACATTATTGTTATTGGAATCATAATCTAGTTTAGATTAGGTACATTAACAATATACACAAAATATTCATAGAAGTAATGGGATCAGATTTCATGAGGCAGATATACAACTGAGATTCCAGAAGCGACCCCGGAGGATTTTCTAACCAATTTTGCCTCTCCTGGTGATGTGTTGTTTTGTATTAACCCATTAAGTCCCAAATTATTTTTACTGCAGTTTTTTTAGTGAAATTAAAAAATTATCATAATTGAGTGTCAATTATTTAATTTTATCGAAATTAATTCAAATTATTCATTTGGGTAGGTGTGGAGGACTGTCCTCATATGAGGACGCTGGGACTTGGTATGAAGTTTTCCGCAATAATAAAAATAAGTCTTCATAACAAAGGTTTATGCCCTCTGGATTCGAATTTTAGTAACTACTATTTGAAATTTAAAACAAAAATAAAATAAAATAATTAAACAACATAATTACATAAGTTATTGTAAAGTATTGTGACGATACCGAATAGTTGATAGAAGAAAAAATTGATTTTAAACATACGACATAGTAGCCTGTCGCGGGCCTACGCAACGCCCCCTTTGTGTGCGCGAGGGTCGGACCAATTCGCGCCGCACACGTGCGACGAGGGGTTTCCCCCGCGCTCCCAGTCCGGCAGGGGGCTAGGGTACACGAGAATTACGACCCGATCGGCGCCTCTCTGGCGCCGCCATATCCCCAGGCGACCTGCGGCCCCCCCAAAGACGTTACAGAGAGAGGGTTGAGTACAATTTTTCCACCGACTTCGGCCAGAAAACGCTTCCGGACATTGGCCGAAATTAAATTAAGACGCAGTTGCCTTTTGCCAATAGAGAGGAACCTTTCAAAATTCAAACAGAAATCTTTCCAGAACTTTCGGCAAATAAGTAAGGAGAGGGCGTTACAGAGGCTTCACGAGATGTGACGAAGTGAAACACCAGAGAGAAGTGAGGAGACGGTCTTGAGAGTAGGTTCGGGGAGGAGCGAGGAACGCGCACCTCAGCGGTGCGTCGTTCGGGAGCAAACGCCGCTGGCGTGGACACCTCCGAAGTGTGAGAGACAGTATTGTCCTAATTTTTTGGTGCGTTGTGTGTGATGCGGAACGCGGAATTGCTCCTGACGGGCGTTCGCTCTCACGCATGTGGTTTTTTTCTGAATTGGTAAAGGACTTTAATTGTGACCAGTGCGCCGGTACTTTTGTTAGGCGCAGAGCAATCTCGTCCGGTCGCCTGAAAAAGACTATCGCTGATTGTGCGGTGCAATCTTGTGCCGCGCGCGAGTCAAAATTACTCAATTCGGCTTGCGTCACTACGCCCGCGACCGCTGCAGAGCTGTATTTCGTGCTGAAGTCTCCGCCTACCTCTCTTCGCCGGCTTCGAGCACGAGTACCTGCCACCCGGCCCCCCGGCAAGGAGCCTACCGCCAGCTGTGACCTACTGCCGGCCTTTCACCGCCGAAGACGGCGCCCTGATGACCTCACCCGAAGGTCGGGCATCGACCCTGCGGAGTCTTCTGAAAACACGGTCTGTTGTCCCCTAGACTTTGGTGAATGGCCCGGATCACAGACCTGTGCCTCATCATAAGCGAGCCGCGCTGTGGCTGTTTTTGAGGATAAACTTCCTAAATTGTATGTTGCTTCTTCCTCGGTAAATTGTACTTTAATTTGTATTGTCTTCTAGTAAGTAAGAAAGTTATTTGAGTGAACAGGGAATCTGGGAAAAAGGGGGGGGTAAATTCAAGCTGTTCTTTGGGAGTTGCGGGATAAATAAGAAAAAGGGGAGGGATGTCTTTGGGTTTAAGAGGGAAAGGGTATTAGTAATAGGATTTTTTTTGTATATTTCTTCATTTTATTTAATTAAATTTTAATTGTTCCTCCAAAACCTCAATGAATTTTATTTGGTAACAAGTAGCGTCCGTCCATGGGCTCCCATTTCTTGTAGAGAGTCTCTGCGCCTGAGTTAGCAGGCAACTGAATCAGGTGAGTGAGAGAAGGGGGGATCTCGATCGCCCGATCGATCCCCGACGTCGCACGCGCGAGGGCCCGCGCGGTAGTGACAGTATAAACAAAGTAAATACGGTTATACTAGAAGAATATTTTTAAAAAAAGAACTTGATGGTAATAACTGAACAGACTTCTACTACTAACATATTTGCGAAAATGATCTTGTTCTCAGCTAAGATTATAACACAAAAGTAAGTTCAGAAAAATCTACTTTACTTTCTGAAGTGGAATAGACCAAAACATTCCACACAGAAAGTAATATTGCATTTAGCAAAATATTTGCGAGGCTTGCTTATGCATGGTGGCTGCTGATATTGTGCATAAGCAATCCTCGTGATAATAAGTCTTTTCGGTCGAATCTTACGTTAGGCAGCATGCTTGCTGGAGAAGACAAAACTGATTCTTTCTTTCTAGATTAGTAGATTCTTGGAACTTTTATAGTGCGATTTTTATAAAGCTGCCTCTCAAGGCCCGTCTTCACGATGGAAACTATCCCGGCATTTCGCGTCTTTCTCGGTCATGCCGCTAGATGTTGCATGATCAAGCCGTGCATACGGTCGCGATCATGCGACATCTAGCAAAACGACCGAGAAAACCGCGAAATGCCGCGATGTATTCCATCGTGAAGACGGACCTGGAGAGGCAGCTTTATAAAAATCGCGTCTTTCTCCTTCGTGCCGGTAGATGTCGCATCATAACCAAGCAGTGCATGTCAAGCAGTCGCATGATCAATCATGCGACATCTAGCGGCACGCTCATTCCTCAAAAAAATCAACATAAAATGAAATTCCAACTCTTTTACAAGTTTTTCATTCCACGACAAAAGTCTATAACATCAAGTCCCAGCGTGCTCATATAAGGACGGCACTAAAATATCAACGTCTCGAAAACATTGAATCATATAACTGCACAATTTTATATTCTTCATAAAGTATAGCACAAACTAACACTACGAAGTGAGTTTAGCTACTCACCAAAATTTAGAAAAGTAGATATAATCCAATTTTTTACCAACACAAACAAAGTATAAAATGCACTAACTTAGGAAGTTAGAAAAACTACAAGAACATAAATCTGAGCAATAACAAACGTTTATATCTGTTGAATGAACCTTTGCGGAGTTGCCAAACAACAATGTGTTGACGAACACAATTTATAATATAATGAAATAATAAAAAAATCACTGTCCTCAAATGAGGACGCTGGTACTTAATGGGTTAAGCTAAATTTCTTCATCAGAGTATTTCCAATAATCATAGGTTCTATGCACTTGTGTGTTTCGAGGAAATCTTTCAATTTCACTTGAACTATAAAAGGTCCCATGTTCTGGATTCCATATTCTATTATATTGCTTCGAGCATCATTAAATTTCGCTTCTTTTGTTTCATTTTCCTTGGAATGTTGATCTAGAACTACGTTATTCTTCTGTTTGTTTTGTGCTCTGGATGCAGTGCTTTCCGCTGATCGCTTTCTCGTCGAATGGAACGATTTCTCGTCGATATCGATCGGGTTTTGTATCTCTGCTATGCTAATACTTAGATCCTTGAATAATGCCACATTGTCATTGGACGACGACTCGCCATCACCCAAATCCAAGTTGGTAGAGGCTTAGAAATTATTTCCATTTACTCAATTCGCAACATTCATCTGTTTCTAATGCCGCCCGAAAAATTGGGGGCGAAAAATAGGATTGAAGTCCTTATAACACGGAAACTGCTAGAACAAAGTCACAAAGAAAAACATAAATAAATAGATACATAGAAAATAGATAAATAAATAGGTAGGCAGGCAGGTGAATTAATAGATAGATAGATAAATAGAAGGCAGGCAGGCTTCGAGCTCGCTGACGAGCCCGCCAAACGCCCAAGCTGATGCAAATGCCGGGGAGAAATGCCCAGCCATAAGACTCAGGCAGCAGACGGATCTTCTACACGATTTGAGGGACACTATCCCCGAAATTGAAAAAAAACTTGTGTCTATGTATTCTATCGTTGCCGACGCTCGCAATATTCACAAGCCCGTGAAAGCGGCACTAAATGAGATCATGACACTATTTGAAATACTGACGGAGAAGAGCAGCACGATCATCGAAACTGGATCAATTCGAGAATTAGCGTGCAGTTAGAAGACACACATCGATAGTGAAAGACAAGAAACAGTGTCGAAAAATAAAAATAAACACGGTCAAAAGAAAAGAAATCCACTCCGAGAGGAGGTGGGAATCTCCCGAATCCCGCACAGCAAGGGAAGTAGATGAAGCCACAGCACATGGAAGGAACGAAGTAGAACATTTCCTTGCGGATGGCGAGCAAGAAGAAGGCTGGCAAGAAGTCAGAAGAAAATCGGAAAAGAGGAGAGAAGAAAACGGAAACGATGCCATCAAAGTGGATGCCATCATACGTTGATATCTTTAAGGAAATCAATGCAAAGATGAAACCCAAAGAGGGTGGGGCATATTTTAAGACGGTGAGGAAAACGAAGAAAGGCGAATACCTATTCGTTCTACAAGAGAAAGGAAAAACAGAAGAATTCCACATCTTCAAAGAAACCCTGAAAGGTAAAGCGGATGGAGCAGTCCTCACCAAGCAGTCGACCATCGTCATTAGAGATGTAATGGAGTTTTCCTCCGAAAATGACGTGAAGGAAGCCATCCGGAAAGAAACAGGAGCACCACATTTGGAGATGGCCTGCCATTTAAAAGTAGGGTACGCCGGCATACAATCGGCAATAGTCAAATTGCCTATGAACCTGGCTGCAGTTCTTCTCCGGAAACAGAAAATAGCAATAAATATGGTCTACTGTAGTGTTACAGTAGAGAAGGAGGTGATAAGATGCTATAAGTACCATGCATATGATCATATCGCCAAACGATACAACGGCCCCCACCAGGAGTTATCTCTACTGGAACTGTGGAGGTGGTCATAAACGAAAAGAGTGCACCCCAGAGCCTATCTGCATATCCTGCAAGGATAACAATGCGAACCACCAACATCATCCGGGCAGTAAACATTGCACGTCGCTCCGTAACGCGATAGCTGAACTAAAGAGACAATGGAACTGACATTCCTCCAAAAAAAACCTGGAGAAAGGCAGGCAGGCAGGCACAAGACCTACTCCTGCAAACGAAACAAAAAAATAATAGATATAGCCATAATATCCGAACAATAGGAAGCCAGTCTCTGGATTATGTATTGGTACCAGGACCTATCAGGCAAATCAGCTCTCCTAGTTGTTAACCCTGATATGAAAATTCGAAGAAAAGAAGAAGGGCTTTGTATGGATAGAAGTAGGTGTTCGAATTATACTGCGATTTTTGTAAGAGCGACTCTCAAGGAAACTCAAATCCCATCTTCGCGATGGAATATGTCACGGCATTTCGCGTCTTTCTCAGTCGTTCCGCTAGATTTCGCACGATCGCGACCGTATGAAGAAGTGCTTGCGATCATGCGACTTCTACCGGCAAGACCGAGAAAAGACGCCAAATGCCGTGACATATTCCATCGCGAAGATGGGATTTGAGTTTCCTTGAGAGTCGCTCTTACAAAAATCGCAGTATAGAACTGGGTAACCTAGAAGATAGCTTGCTCACTGCTACAGGAGAAGTCCTAATAGCGGGAGACTTCGACGCGAAAACCTCGGAGTGGGAGTCACCAAGAAGCGACAGAAGAGGGTCTCTTGTCACAGACATGGTAACGAGGAAAAATCTCGTGGTGCTGAACAACGGAGGAGTAGCAACCTTCGAGAGATACAACTCGAGATCAATCATAGACATCACCCTGTCCTCAAGGAAAACCGCGGGACAAACACACAACTGGACGGTTCTAGAAGACGTCACCCTCTGTGACCACAAATATATAGAGTTCGGCATACTAAATAAAAAGCAGTAAATTAAAGGACGGGAAAAGAAGCTGAAACCCTCATGGAACGTGACCAAATTAGGACAGAAATCACTAAAACAGTTTCTGGAGGAACAAGAAATCCTGAACAAATTGAACTGGACAGAAGGCACAGGAAACACACTACTGTAGGACGTGAGAACGATTATTATGGTCAAGGACACCTGTAACCGATCAATGCCAAAGAGGTCGAAAACAAACCCCACTCGGAACCGACGTACTGGTGGACTGACGAAATCTCAGAACTGAGGGAAAAATGCCTAAAAACAAGACGTCAATACATGCGCTCCAAACGATCACAGACGCCAAGAGGGCTTTTCGGCAATGCAGACCGGACATAAAAAGTGCTATCAACAATAATAAAAACCACTGCTGGTCGGAGCTATTAAAGGAAATAGACGACCCCTGGCGCAAACCTTATCAAATCGTCACGACAAAGCTGAAGTGCAGGAAGAAAACTCCTGGATTGGATGACCCAGCATAGGTAATCCAAATCATAAAGATTCTCTTTCCACCGCATCATAAGCCTTCCACGGAACAATGCCACCCATGTGAAATAAGAAAAGACCAAATGTTTACCCCAGAAGAATTACAGAAAGTATGCAGTACTCTAAGAACAAAAAGGTCCAGGACTCGACGGGATACACAACGAAATCCTGAAGACAGTGGCAACGGTCCATCCTCAACTTCTCCTGAAAGCATATAATAGATGCTCAAGGGAAAACGTTTTCCGAGGGAATGGAAAAAGCAAAAACTTGCTCTTTTCTTAAAATGCAGCGAGCCACAGCACAAGCCCACATCTTAGAGACCAATCTGCCTACTATACAGTATGGGAAAGGTATTCGAGGACCTGATACTAGAAAGACTGCATACATGGGTAGAGGAAACATGCGGTCTGTCGGAAATGCAATATGGCTTTCGAAAAGGTAGATCGACGGTGAACACCATCAAAACGGTCGTAGGAAAGGCCAGAGAAGCCATAGAGGGAGCAAAAAGGAATTATGCGTCCTCTTAACGCTTGACATCACGAACGCCTTCAACTCGCTAAATGGGACGAAATTATCAAGGTCCTGATAGAGAATAACTCCGGAATACCTCACCAGAACAATAAGGAGCTACCCAAGCGACCGACAAACAATTTTTTATGGCGAAGGAGAACCCATATAAGTCGAAATTACCTGTGGTGTCCCACAAGGTTACAAACTTGGTCCTTTCCCATGGAACATCATGTACGACAGTTTACTGGGCATAAAACTTCCAGAAAATACCTCAGTAGTGGGCTTCGCAGACGATGCAATACTAGTGGCAAAGGCGGAAATATCGGCCCTACTAGACGTCATCGTTAACGGACACCTTGAGAAGAGTGATGAGGTGGCTGAAATCCAAAAGGGCTGGAAATAGCAGCCCATAAAACGGAAGCGATACTCATCACGGACAGACAATCCTATCCCAATCTGACATCCCTAATAGGCAAGGAAAAAATAGAATGTCGGTAGAGCTTTCGCTACCTAGAAGTGGAGATTGATAGGAGGCTAAGTTTTGGACCATACATTACCGAGACGACGGAAAAAGCCCTAGGTATTGTGGCGGCACATTAGCGATGAGTTTATAATAAAATAGAATTTTAGACACAAGGGTAGTGTTCCCCGCCCTGGCCGTCACCCCCCCGGCGCGCCAACACATAACAGTGACCCAAATTCAAAGGGAATTTATGACCTGCAGCTGTGCACGGTCGCGCCCGCCCGGAAGAAAGGATCCACTCTCCTTTGGGCGTCCCCCCATAAAAATAAACGATGTGATTTGTTCCTCACGACAAGCAGTTCATGTGCCATTGCGCACGTTTAAGTGCTAAAAGCAAGAGATAGAAAGAGAATGACCGGCGTATGGAAAATTTTAGAGAATTCCTATAGCTGATTGTGGAAAATTAAATACGACGCCACAGATCTAGACCAATCAGGCAACATGTACCAGAGGAAGGGGTGAGTTTGGAAACGAGGGAACGATTTGAGGGGGCGAGAGGTTCATGCGAGGAGCGTACGTCGGAAGACGAGAGAGAAAAAGTGGGACTCGAAGGGAGAGGTTCATGCAAGGAACGCTCGCAGGGAACCCGTTATTAGACTCCACATAGTTCCACAGGAAAAGTCTCTTTTTCTTAATTCCGAATTCTCACGGGATCGGGCCGAGCTTTTTTTTCACGGAACGGTGCCAAAGCCAGCCGCTTTCGGACACTGTTAGGCAGTTCACTGAATCTGGGCAAAGTGAATCCGCCATCTAGATTACGATTAATGTTCTCGGGGAATTTTATTCAGCCAGTTAAAGACCCGCGAAATAGCGACAGGCGAATGTTCGCCTTGTAACCAATACCCAGAATTATCTGAGACACACCGTGATCTGACGCCACTGCCACCGCCTGGACGGGGCGAAGACGTCTGGGAACTTCGGAGACTACAAGGACGTCCCTCAGCCAGCCGCTGCCCTCGCTGCCGCGGCCCAGCCTGTGTCGCCGCTCCAGCTGATGAGGTCAACGACCGGGGAAGCTTCCCTGCTGGCGAAGCTCCACTGCTACCCCTTATAACATAAGTCGCCGAACAGGCAAAACCCACGCTAATGGGTTCTTTCTTACGCTTTTCATGCGCAACGAGGACATTTTTGGTCATATTATCGTACAAGCGTTGCCGCGCTCTGGCACAAATTGTAATCAGAATTAGGAACCAAACTCGTTTGTAATTTTAGAATTTATTTTTTCGATTTCTTTTAATTTTAAACTTTATTTTAAATGAGCTCCGTAGGTAGGGTCCTTTTCTTTAAATTTCTTTCAGTGTAACTTCCCTGACGCTCGTCAGAAATAAATTCAGTGCTTATCAGTTCATGTTTTTTTATCTTATGAAGTAGTGACTGCCAACCCCCTTCCACCGTCCAATTCAAAAGGAACTGGGACCTGACTGAGCTACCGCCGGGCGGGCGCAATTCACACTGTGTCGTTGCGACGAGAACGCCGTGCACTGACAAATGGCGTTTTCCACCGTGGGGCTCGATAATATCACTGATACCACAACAATTGTGTATTTGATATCCCAAATAAGCGCCCTGAGATTTCTCTGTCAAAATTATTATTTTTTTCAAATCGCTAAAAAAGATTCATATTTGTAATGATGGATGGAAGGACGGTGTAATGAGCTTAACAACTTGTGGTCTATTGAGGATGTAATTTTCTATTGTATTTTCTTTGTAAGTGTTATTGTTCTGTGTTGTGTTGTGTTGTGCTGTGTGGATACCGTGTGCGCGTACTAAAACGTGTGTAGTCGCGTAACGACGCCAAAATGCAGGACGAGTCAGGTATCGATGTGACGGGCGACGACAGTTTTGAGGAACAGTCAACGCAAGGTTCTGTCTTAAATGACATCTTGCTTTTTTATGAAATAACAATCAGAAAAGACGTCAGCTGAATTAAAGAAAATTTCAGATAACTCTAAGTTAGACACAATTCACACTGTGTCGTTCCGACGAGAACGCCGTGCGCTGACAGTATAGCGGCATCACTTTCAAGATTGAACTAGGGGCCACAGCAACAAGAGGAGGCGGCTACTTCATGAGTGTGATGCACTCAAAAATGCTCTATACAGCTCCGATCTAGACAGAATCCCTCCAAAACAATTACCTGAGAAGGAAATGCAGACTGTTCAGACGAAAGGAACCCTACGCATAACATCGGCGTACAGAAGTGCATCTGGAAGCGCTGTTCTTGCGCAGGCGAACGTCCCTCCCATTAACCTGCTTGCTTAAGGGAAGAAGTGTACGACTACACCCATTAGCAAGAAGGCAACGGACGGCGAAAGAAAGAGATAGCGCAATTCAAAAAGCAAAAAAAGAGAACATGATGCACCGCTGACAGAAGCGCTAGGACAGGGAGGAGACAGGCAGATGGACCCACAGGCTCATCCCGAACATTTCCAAATAGATAAGCCGCAAGCATGGGTCCGTGACATACCACTTAACCCAGGAATCCTCAGGGCATGGATGCTTTAGAGCAGTGATCTCTAAACTAACTGGATGACTGACTCCCATACTCCTGCGCTGTAGAAAAGCATGTCGGTTCATTACGGGCGTCGCCATATTGTAGTTGGGCAAGAAACAAGTTTCTTTGCCAAGTTTCTATGCATTATGAGTTGTAGTCTGTGTGAGAAGTGAAGAGGTTTGTCTGCGTGTGTTTGTTTCAGGTAGCAATAAAAAATGGTGATCTCGTGTTCCGCGTACAAATCTACGGAGCAAGGAAAATAAGATAACTTTTTTTTACATTGTTGCGTCTACATGTGACGCAATGCGCCCCTAAGCCCCTTTCAGGGCGTTGAGCGCTTGGCGCTTTTCAGAGTAATCCTCTATTAATGCGCAACATATGGGGGTAATCCTCCATTACAAGTCATTGTCTCGTTAGTTGTCAAGAGGACCGCCAGGTAGCATCTCCGCGTACGCGCCTCACACCGCGCGCCCCTGCGTCACTACCCAGCAGACAGAATTGGGAAGGAATGAGGATGTGGATAGGTTTTAGGGCACTTCACAGGCGTTGGACTAGCCCTTGTGAAGCAGGTAGACTCGTTTTGTTGAAACAAATTTCACATGAGATCGACGGAAATCGAACCCGGACCTCCTTGGTGAAAGGCGAGTGACTTCGCTCTTGAGACACGAGGCATAAGTCGGTAAGTAGTAATTAAGATACTTATAATGTAAAATGTGAGTAGATTACTCGTTTCTTTTGCAGGTTTCCATTGAAAAATGATGAACTAAATAAACGGTGGGTTATTGCCACAAAGAGAAAAGGCTTTGTACCTACAAAGGTTAGTGTTATTTGTAGTGTATATTTTAAAAACGATTTTTTGGTCAGACCTGGAACTGTCGTCCACACCTTAAAGTAGATGCAGTTCCTTCTATTTTCAGTTTCCTTGGGCATCTCATGTCATCAAATAAGCAAGTTAGAAGACTAGTTTTGAGAATTGAAGTCTCATTGACAACACTGAACAATCATTGAAACCTCAAAACATGTGAGAGATTTTAAAATTACTTTTCAATTTCTAGCACTACTGCTGTTTTGTTTTCCGACAAAATAAATCAACTCCATGAAATATTTTAAATGTTGATTGCATTTGGATTATTCTAGTTTTCCCTTTAGTGAATTTAGGAGCAAACACAGAATGATACTGACATAACATAATTTAAAAATAATAATCCCAAAAGCAAATTCTCTTATTCCAATAAAAACCCTATAATATTAAGAGTACGTTAATTTTTTTTCAGTGTATAAATAAAAACTTCCCTGAAGTTCTTTTTTTCTGTATTCAAAATTCAACTAGAATATGGTTTAGGAGAGAGATCACAGAATTATGAAAACGTGCACCAATTTCACTTCTTTTCATAGCTCGTCACACACAGTTTTATCTGTTTTTGACGTAAATAAATAAATTAAATAAACAAATTAAATAAATAAATAAATATTTATGTGCACCTACAGCGGCACTCAATGCACATTATGCACATTCGGTTCACACGATCCGAATCCAGGATGGAATATCTCATGGTATTTCGCGTCGTTCTCCGTCATGCCGTCATGATCGCGACTATATCGAGCAGTGCTGGCGAACATGCGACTTCTAGCGACACGATCAAGAACGACGAGAAATACCGTGAGATATTCATCGTGAAGGCAAGACCCTACGCGCTAAGAAATAAAAACCCAAGTATATTGTCCCCACAAGTTTTGGAGTGGTATCGTAGGAAGGGTCAAATTTTGCGTCAGTGGACACTGCAATTACAGCATCCTGTAAACTTAAAATCGATCAGCTGTTTGAACTCGAAAGAGGAGCCGCTTCTCGCGCTTTAATGCAGAAAGAACACAAGTCATTGACTTACATTGTATCTGCATTAATTCCCATTTACGTGCTCTTCAAAAACTACCTTCAGAATTGCTTCACATACGTCAGTGGCGTAGCTTCAGTTGGTGTCACCCGGGGCAAAAACAAATGGTATCCCGTCATTAAATTAAATATAAAAAACTATTAATGAATAGTTTATACATTATTTAATAAAAATATAGTCGTACATGACATTTATTTATAATATATTATAAACTGCATTTAATTTAGAATAATTGAAATTTAATTTTAAGTAAATAATCTAAAACAAAGAATAACTAATTAACAAGTGCAGGTTTTTATAAAAATATGATTTTTAAATAAATAATTAAAATTATATAATTCCAATTATAGAGGTTTTTAATTGGTGTCACCCCTGAAATGGTGTCACCCGGGGCGGACCGCCTCCCCCTGCCCCCACCTAGCTATGCCACTTACATACGTTATATCTGTCGGAAACGATACATAAACATACAGAGAATACGATTGCACTAAAATGTCAAAATGGCAAAAATCCTGACTTGTTTCTGAAATAAACGAGCACGGTAAATACGGATTATTACGATAGCAGTGCAAGCAAGATTCTACTAGTACGCCTAAATTCAGTTAGAAAAAATACTTTGACAGCTAGTATGTCTAGTAATAAAATACAAAATATATTTCTTCCTAATTGTGTCACAATTTAAAATCACTTCACAAAACATCCTTTTGTCTGTATTTAAGATTATAGTATACAGGTTATCCTAGTTTCTTTTGTTGGTCGAAGGCAAAATGTCATATGAATATTTACAATTTAGAAAAAAAATATAAAATATATATTTAAAAATGTATGAAAATAAACAATGCTTGTGTTTCATTATAATTGTATCGTTTATATATTAACGTCAGTAACTTATTCACATCCTTAAGAACCTCAATTTTCTCTTATATTCATTGTACCCCGAAGATGTGGGAAAATTCATGTACTCGAAATAGTAATTTGACATAGTAAATTGTAAAACTTAGTTCTTTAAAAAAGGTCATCTACAATTTTTCTAAACGAACAGTTTTCGTGTAATGTGTGCTTGAAATTAATGTAATTTATAAAAGAAACATTTTTTCAACAAGTATCTATTTTTTTTCTTCAATTTTTTCCCCGCAGATAGAAGAAGGGACACTTAAAAACGATAGCACGAATCAAATTTTTGTTGAACACTGAATTTTCGAAAATTGCACATTTAGAAATAATGCAAAAAAATGTGTTGTTTAGCACCATTAGTTTTGAGTTCTGTATTTGTATTGTGAATTTCGCGTCTCCAATTTATTCTCGTAGCCTTTCATGAGTCAGAAATATCACAATATGAGCAGATTTATGCGCAGTTCGTATGCAGACTGTCATTCTTTAGATCATGAACTTGATACAAATAAATTTGTATCAAGAACGGATGATATTGTGAGCATACGCATGTGGAAAGTATACTTCGGTTTTTCTTTCTTGGCGCACAGGGGTGTGTCAATAAAATGGAATATCTCACGGTATTTCGCTCTCGGTATATCTCGGTTGTGGCGCTAGGATACGCCTGATCGCAACTGTATCGAGCATTACTGGCGATAATGCGACTCTTGCCAGCACGATGGAGAACTACACGAAATACCGTGAGAAATTCCGTTGTCATGACACACCCCCATGCGCCAAGAAATAAAATTCGAAGTATATGGTCCAATTAAAATAAGTTGGTGATTGACATTTGTGCTTCTGAAGCTGTACCTTCAGACAATATTAGTGTATGATTTGGATACTTTAATAAATATTTATTTCAAATGTTTATTTTCTCGTCCCGGAAACACATGCTCATTGGTATGCAAACTGTCAACGTCACTCCCGTTCGCGGTAGATTTTAAGAACAGGGTTCGGCTCCTATTGACGCGCACGATTCGGTTCCGAACGAGTCACTCGCGGCGCCGCCACAGTGTGCACACGGCCACGTGGCCAACGCACTTTCGTGTGGAATCGTGACGCTTCGCTACCCGTGTCCAAGTTGAGGACGAGGCTCGGGCCTTCGGCCCTCGCGTTAACATAAAACATCCTTGAGTCTGTCCAATGCATAATTACCAACGCATTTTATCCATTTAACATTATGCATGCAACGCATTTTATGCATTTAACCATTGTAATTCTCCGTTACACATTCGCACCACACCGCACAATGCAAGCAGTGTTCCCTGAGTGATCCGTTCTCGTGGTCCGCGTGAGTGAACCATGCGCAAGTGAACCGTGCGCCGTTGCCCTGTAGTGAGCCGAACCGTGTCCTTTGTCCTGTAAAATCAGCCCCGTTCGCAACTGTCAATCACCAACTTATTTTAATCGGACCATATACTTCGAATTTTCATTCTTGGCGCATGGGGGCGCAATGTTTTGCAACTGCTGAGATAACAGTTGTCTCAGTTATTGGTGACAGCAACATAATGGGAATATATCAATGAGTGTCCAATTTTTATTGCCTCGTTTTCACGATGACACAAGTCACGACATCTACGGTTTGGCAGGTCATCTTGCTACGTGCCGCCATGATCGCGACTTTTTTATCAAGCTCTCGTGGCTTTTGCAGAGACACCTTGCGGTAGAATTTGTAAACATATACTGCGATTTTTGTAGGAAGAGCTCTCAAGGCCACTCAAATCCCATCTTCGCGATGGAATATGTCACGGCATTTCGTGTCATTCACAGTTGTTCCGCTAGATTTCGCACGATCGCGACCGTATGAAGCAGTGCTTGCGATCATGCGACTTCTACCGGCAAGACCGAGAAAAGACGCCAAATGCAGTATATACTGCGATTTTTGTAGGAAGAGCTCTCAAGGCCACTCAAATCCCATCTTCGCGATGGAATATGTCACGGCATTTGGCGTCTGCTTGCATGCACGAGACGAGCTCCAAGTAGGGTACGGGTGGGCCCGGCGGGGCCCGGTCTCCACTTTGGGCTCAAAGCGACGTGCTTTAGATTTCATGTGACCGGCCAAACCTGTGGCTCTGTCTTTGCTTGAATAGAAGTTGTGAGTAATGTTAACGAGCTCCAAGTAGGGTACGGGTGGGCCCGGCGGGGCCCGGTCTCCACTTTGGGCTCAAAGCGACGTGCTTTAGATTTCATGTGACCGGCCAAACCTGTGGCTCTGTCTTTGCTTGAATAGAAGTTGTGAGTAATGTTAACGAGCTCCAAGTAGGGTACGGGTGGGCCCGGCGGGGCCCGGTCTCCACTTTGGGCTCAAAGCGACGTGCTTTAGATTTCATGTGACCGGCCAAACCTGTGGCTCTGTCTTTGCTTGAATAGAAGTTGTGAGTAATGTTAACTACTTGCCTCGGAGGAAACGTATTCCACAATTTTAACAAAAACAATAACGATAACGATAATATATTTGTCACATAAATACAGCATAAGCTGTGTATGACAAGTCAAAATATGTTTATAATCATACGATGTACAATATCAAACCTCTCACAACCACTCGTCTCACAATCACAACCATATTTCAACATCTCACAACCACTATCACACCCACATCCCACACAGCATCACAAAACAGCAAAGCATGGACAACCAAAGGTATGAAAATTTCTTGTGAAAGAAAAAGAGAGCTTCAGACACTCACAAAACAACACTTTTTCAATCAACAAATAGTCAGCTACTATAAGCAATACTCAGCCATACTTAAAAAGTTATAATAAAGGCCAAACAACTGTCAAACGATGAGTACATAAAAAAATCCAAAAATAAAACAAAAGCTACATGGAATGTAAAAAAACCTTACCAGCAAATGACAAAACAACACAAAATATTGAACTAGTTCGTTAACACAAAAGAATGACAAACCCTAATGAAACAGCCAATATATTCAACAATTATTTCTCTGAACTAGGGGACAAACTGTTGCAAACAAGCAATCCAAATACTACACCACAACAACCACCACCTTTCTTTAAAAACTCGATTTATAGTATGTACATCACAAAAATAACAGAAAAGGAAATATTTTAAATTATAAACAAAATGCAAAATAAATAATCTGCTGGGATAGACAACGTTCCAGACTCCTTAATAAACAAGATTGCTCCAGACATATCAAACCATTGACATGTTTATACAACCAATCACTAACTCATGGCTCCTTCCCAAACATATTCAAAACTGCAGTAATTAAACCTATCCACAAAAAAGATAACAAGATATAATAAATTATAGACCAACTTCACTCTTGTCAGGTTTTTCAAAAATATTAGAAAAACTCTTCTATGAACGGCTAAAAAGCTACCAGACACTCTGTAACATTATCACTGACTTACAACATGGATTCAGGGAAAATCAATCAACTGAAACTGCTGTATTCGCCTTTGTAGATGGAATCCTCATGGCACTAGAGCAAAAAGAAATTCCTGTTGGTCTCTTCCTTGACCTCTGTCAAAAGCTTTTGACACAATAGACCATAGAATTCTATTGTCAAAATTAGAATCCTATGGAATCTGGGCAAGTGCTTAAAACTGGATAAAATCATATCTAACAGACAGAAAACAAATAGTGTTACTTTACCTAAAAGACAACAAAATAAAAAATCATCATTCCAAACCAAGAGATGTGACCTATGGGGTCCCGCAAGGATCCACACTAGGCCCGATTTTATTTCTTATATTTGTAAATGACCTGCCATTAACAATGGAAAACAACAAAACAGTACTTTTCGTTGATGACACTAATATAATATTCAAAGAAAGAACAATCAAATCTCTACAAGATAAAGCCAATCCTGCCATTGACAAACTAATTCAATGGATCCACCAAAATAAACTAGTTCTAAACTGAGACAAAACAATCACAATGCATTTCCACAATTCTCACTCACAACCATACTCACCAAATTTAACATTAGAAGGTAACAGCATCACACAAGCACAGAATACAAAATTTCTAGGAATCGCCATACAATCCAACCCCAACTGGATTTCACACCTAGAAGATATTAATTTAAAATTGAGCAAACTTATTTACGCTCTCAGAATAATAACAAGAAACAGCACCATTGAAACAGTTTGAACACTGTACTTTGTGAATGTGCACTCTGTTCTCAAATATGGAATAATAATGTGCGACCAAGCACCAGAGGCTAAGCAAACATTCAAAATACAAAAGAGAATCATCTGGACAATAAAAATGCTAAAAGAACAGAGTCCTGTAGACCTCAATTCAAAAACCTTTAACATACTTCCACTGCCTTATATATACATTTAAGAAGTTCTCACGTTTGTAAAGAAAAATATGATGAACGACACACCTTACAAATTTAACTCAAGCTTACACTCATACAACACAAGACAAGCATATAACCTTCATCAACCATTGTGCACAAGCACACTGTACCAAAAGAGTATGTTCTCTACAGGAATACAATTCTTCAATAAATTACCAATACATCTGAGAAACATAACAGGAACACAACCACAAGAATAAACTTTAACACTTCCTTGGGCAAAAACTTTTTATAGTGTTCAGGAATACATCAGTAACTATGTGCAATCAGATTTCAGGTGCTGCAGTGGGACTAGGTTTAGAAATAGAAAAAACCTGGCCAAAACCTGCCTCCTTCTCAACATTTCAAGTTTTGAACATTGAATGTAGTACTATTAATGTAATACTAATGAACTTTTTTTTTCAGAAACATTATCTCGGAGGCAGGTCATGAACAATTCTTAGGGGGATCAGCATTTTAGCTGAATCCTATTTTTATCTCCCAGGGTTGTTAGCCCTGGGGTATGGAAGATGAAATGATGATGGTTTTTTTCAGCGCTTCGATCGGAGCCGGGTGCTAGGTTTAACGCCTAGTGATGATAGTGAGGGGTGAAAGGACGGCACACACATTTAGACATGAAGCCCCATCGATAAAATACCGTGGACGGACAGTTCAAGACCAGTTCAGGATACCGGACAAATTGAAGGGAGCTGTGGCCGCCATTGTAATGGATGACTTGCGCGCGCGTTTCAAAGTTAAGTCTGTGTTTCCACTTGTTCAGTCGCGTTTTGAGAGCGTGTAAGAGAAACAATAAGATACAATCAAACACCACAACAAATGTCCACACTGCGGCCATTGTTTTCATACATGTTCTTTATGTTATTATTCTATAACAATACGTATAGATATGAACATTTTCATTAATTCCTTTGTCCAGTTTTGTTTTAGACAGTCATATTTACAGGTGTATTATTAACCAAATATTGAATATATACTTAACTACATGTTGAATATATATTGCTAATCAAATAATACTACATATTGCTGCATAAAAAACATAAATAATTGGGGACAAGAATATAAAATTCCCCCTTAGACAATTTTTCCCCTTCTCATTCAAATTCAAAAATGTACCAGTTGTCCACTCCCCAATTTTTCTGCTCAGTATGGTCTCTGACACCATGGAACGAGTTGAGGGTTTGTTTCTTTACAAAATGCAAGATTTTTTCAAAAATTACAAATAGATTTTAAGTAAGAATAACATAAGCTTTCAAGCTTTTTTCATAAGCTTTTGTACCTGGTACATAATTATAATTTACATCACTTTCTTTTGCTTAAAACATAAAGGTAGAAAAAATGCAATTTATTTTAGTTTATTTGTTTTACTTAAATCCTAAATGTTAAAAAATTGTAATCTAGCTTTTAAGAATTTCTTTTTATTTAAATGAACTCCTGAAGAAAAGCAAAAAGGGCTTCTGGAAATGGTAATGTTTCACAAAGTTCAACACTCCATTTTAATAAAATTCAAATATAAAATATTTCTATTAACCTTTTGGCTTTCAATAAGTACAAATATGACTGTCTAAAACAACACTGAACAAAAAATCTAATTATAACCCGAAGACAGAAGATAGTGAAATATGAACGTTTTCACATAAAAAGCCTACGAACTGTCCAAATACATTTTTTTTCCCTTTGCGAATTCAACAGAATGAAATCTAGAGCAGACTATGACTTGTTCCTTACCTTCCTGATCATGGTAGTGACAAAAACAAGCATTAATCAGGATTTCATGCACATTTTTACATAACCATACTCAAGTACATAAACATACTCAATATTTCTGTATTCCATTTCACAAGAAGAGGTGGAAACCTACCAAATTATTTTTCTGTAAGATCTATTTAAATATTTTCTGTTTAAAGAAGCTTCATAACTACACAAATAGAGTATTAGTTGATTAGATACCTGTGTGGATTCCAACTTGTCCAGATCTGTGTTTATCTCTCATAACTTCTTAGAATATACAAGAAAGGCTATTAGTTTTGTCTCAACTAAAAGTCGCAACATGAATAGGGATATTATTATTCCTCTTTTGTTTATCATTATTTAAATTGTAACATAGATTTTAAAAAAACTGAAATTTATTTATTACATCTGATTGGTTCAATGCTAAAAACTAGTGGTGATACAGAATGGCACAGACTTTCCCGTGTTAGTTTTCTGTTTATACTGCGATTTTTGTAGGAAGAGCTCTCAAGATAACTCAAATCCCATCTTCGCGATGGAATATGTCACGGCATTTCGTATCATTCACAGTCGTTCCGCTAGATTTCGCACGATCGCGACCGTATGAAGCAGTGCTTGCGATCATGCGACTTCTACCGGCAAGACCGAGAAAAGACGCGAAATGCCGTGACATATTCCATTGCGAAGATGGGATTTGAGTTATCTTGAGAGCTCTTCCTACAAAAATCGCAGTATAGTTTGGTTTCGGCTAGCTATTCGGACTTGCCAATACTCTTGACAGCTGCAATCTATCGCCGCCCAAACATTTTTTCGACATTTTCTTAAGTTTTCGGTTGTCCAATAGTAGAATAAAACTATTATTTTAAGAATATAAAAAAACAATTAAACCTTGCCCTAAATGGCAATTTTCGTTGAAACCTTTGGAGCCGTTTTCAAGAAAATGGCGTTTAAGCGCTACCGCAAATGCGAAATGTGAAGCTGTTTTTTACAGAAAAGTTTTGAGTTTTCGAAAAACTTAATTTCAAGTCATTTGAAGCACTTACACTCACAAATTCAATAGTGTTTACACATTGCTGGCAATGTGCATTTTAACCGAATTTCAAAAAAAATTATATTTTTGTAATTTTTGAAAAAACAAAAACTACCCAAAAATTAACTTTACGCCATATTAAAGAGTGCAATTAGCACTATCCGTTCGAAAAGTTTGAACAAAAAAATTGAAACTACTTTTGGGAAAATGGCGTTTGAGCGTTTCTGAAAATGCGCAATTTTGAGCTAGTTTTTACAGAAAACGATTCGATTTTCGAGAAAATTTATTTGACATTATTTAAAGCACATGTACTCATTAATATAATAATGTGAACAAATCGCCGCTAATGTAAATATTAACATCGTGAGAGACAAGTCAAAAACTACATTTTTGCAATTTTTGTAAAAACAAAAGAATACAGGAATACGGTGTTAATGTCATCCCATAGAGCACATTTAGCACTATCTTTGCCAAAAAAATTAAAGAAAAAATTTTAGGCCGTTTTTGAGAAAATCTGGTGTTTGTAATTTTTTAAAATTTCAAATATAGCGCGCAATATTGCGCAAAGCAGTAAAATTTTCAAAAAAATGTACATGACTTTAATGAAAGAACTCACAACAAGTTCTATTTGAAGGAAAATCTTCAATCTTCAAGCTATATTCAATTTTGTAGTTCTCGGAAGACGCCGAAAAAATTTCAATGTTTTGACAATTTTCGAAAATCAGAGTTAACTGTGAAAATGGGACCTACGCCACCTTAATATGTGTATTTTACTCTATTCTTACAAGAAATTTAAAGAAAAAATATGGAGCCGTTTTTGAGAAAATTTTGAAAATGTCCCACAAAGAGTGCCAAGGTGGGCGGAAGTCGCAGGAACTTGTCCGCGCCGACCAAAATGTGCTAACAACGAGTGGACGCAGATCGACCGGAGAATATCCATTTTGGAAGAAATCGCACGTATGGTTTACGCGCTAGTGTCGGACAGACACAAACGGTCAGACAGACGGACGGACGTTTTTAAAAGACCCACTTTTTCGGTATTATCAGGGGACCCCGTCAGTGTATTTTCGTTGAAATCTCGAAATCGATTTTCCGCAGCAATTCATAACTTTCCATACACTAAGTACTACTCGCGCGGCTTTTCTTGAGGTCTGAGCTCCCTAGTGCTCAACCCAGCACGATTCGGCACGGCCTGGTCAAAATCTTGGTATCACATGGAACGGCGCGGCAAGATTATCAGGGCTGCCTAACTCTTCTTTCGGATTCAAGCGATGATTCAAATCATTCATAAGATGAAAATTAAGTACATTAATATCATTATTCATATATCATATTTCATTAATAAGAGATATTATCATTAATTATTTTCACTTGTGGTTGCTATTAATTACATTATTATTTGTTCTATTTTTATCGTCTATAATATCCTGTTGTATTAAGGCTAAATGTACCGACACTAGTTCAATTTGTCGCCACCACGTGGCAGCACCAAGTTTAGTGAATTTTACTTTACCGATTACGTCTGAACAAATGGTCCGATTTTCGATCTGTAAACGGCATTTGACTCCTGTTTATAATAGAATTTACGCTACGAAGCCCTTTTTCCAAAAAAACTAGCAGAAACTCGATTTTTAAAATTTTTCTCGTACTTCCGGGAACAATTTCAAAAATGTGGGCTTATAGCGCGATGGCGACACGCTTCCAGAATCCAACGCCGTGGTCAAACATGCAAATCGGATAAATAGGAGCGACGGTAAGTGAAATTTCGAAAAACACCTCACCCCACTCCGCCTTCCCCTTCCACGCCGCCGGGACATTGTTGGCCGGCGGCGCGGTCAAGCCGGCACGGGGCGAGCCGGGCGGCGGCCGCCGCGGCGCGGCGACGGGCAAGAAGGCTGAACTTACGGTGGCAGCAAGCCAGACACCCCGTCACTTCGTTGATGCTTCCGTCACTTCGCATCTCAAGATATTTTTTCCCCACTTATGAAACTAGTGATGCTGTAATAGGGGTAAACGGTCTCGTATCATCTTTAATAGTAGTATAAAACTATTACCTTATTCACATATTCCATCTTCCTTCGAATACCATCATAAGAATGTCTGAGGTATCACTCAAAACACCGATCCCGCTTTGGTGCTGATTTCAAAAAGAAAAAATCGAACTAATTGCGTAAATATCACCCATATTCCATCTCCTCACATCGTGTTTTAGATATATTGTACTTCTAAGATCTTCCATTACCATTTCACTACCGGAAAAAACAAGCGGAGATAACGCAAGAGCTCTTTTATCCTACGATTCGATTTATCATTTCAAAACGGCGTTTGTCACCTTGATAGAATTCACCTGGTTAATCCTTTTCCCAGTAAAATAGCCGAATCGAATTTTTAAAATGTTTTATACTTGCGGACATATTTGAAAAAGTGGTAAAATAGCGCGCTGGCGAGATGCACCCTGAATCTAACGCCATATCATACACTGAAATCGGATAAATAGACTTCTCTAGTCATGTAAAAAAATGATCTTCAGTAACGTCAAAATTCTGTTTCGCGGTACTGCTTGTCGATCTCATGGCTAAAGTCCGGGTCTAATGTAATTACATATGTTTTGTCTACTGTTCTCATTTTGTAATTGAGGCGAACTGTTGCAATCCTAACAAAATATTTAAATTTTTCGTTACAAATTTTGTACTGTATTACGTATTTTACATATTTTGCTGATCATTTAATATCTGCTTAACAGTATATTTATTATTTGCTAATTATTAAGGTATTTTCACAAATTACCAAATTTTCTTGAAATTATTTCCGGAAATATATTTAATTAATTTTGAAAATAGTTTTTATTAAATGTGTTTATATTTTTGCAATGAGCATATTTTGTCTAATACTAATTCAGAATTGCTGACATTCCTATGTGCTGCACGTAAAGATTTCGAACAGAGTGCTTCAAAGATTCTCTGTTCGTGTCTGCGTTTTCTACGTGCATCTCTTTGTTTTCATTGCTGATAGAAAGAAATAAAAAAAAACAGTAGGCAGAAAAAGTAGTTACTTTTAAATTCGATATAATAATATTTTATTATGGAATTTCAAATTGTGAACATTTATTTTACTTTATCTCTCTTCTCAATCTTCATACGAAGAGAAAGTTATATCGTGCGCAGGAAAACTCTCAAAGCCGAGTCCTGATAATGAAAATGTGGATAAATCGTGTTGTTGTATAGTAAATTACTTCCTGTAACTCGTGGTGTAGCCAGAATCCATGTTTTGTGGGTCCTTAATACCGAAAAATTGATTGACGGAAAAAACGTCCATCAGTGTCTCTGGTGTATGTGAAAAAACACTAGCGTTTACACTGCGTACAATTTTTTCCAAACTGGAAAAAACAACAACAAAAAACAGCTGTCGATCTACTGTCATTCGAAGCTCTGCAATTTTCAAAAACGTGCATTACTTTTTGGAGATACATTACACGAACCCCCCCCCGGATATTTTAAAATTTGCTCAAATATGGCTCCAAATTTTTTCTTTATATTTCTCGTAAAAATTGAATAAAATACACATGGCTTAGGTTCCGATTTCACTGATAACTGAATTTTCGAAAATTGCAAAAGATTGAATTTTTTCGGCGTTTTCCTACAACTACAATATTGACGATAGAGACTTTTCCTTTCTAAGAAATTTGTTGTACATAATTAGTTCTTTCATTAAGATCATGATTTTTTTTTAAAACAATTTTTGTAGTTATGGCGCAATCTTGTGTGCAATATATGCAACTTTAAAAGATAACAAAGCAGGATTTTTTCAAAATCGGCTCCATTTTTTTCCTTTAAACTATTGGTAGGGATATTGCGAAATGTACTTTAAGAGATGACATAAACGCTATTTTCCTCTATTCTTTTGTTTTTGCGAAAATAACACAAATGAAACTGTTTTGAATAGCCTGTCACGTCGTTTATATTTACATTATCGGCGATTTGTTCACATTATTAGATTTATGAGCACACGTACTTTACATTATATCATTTAAAGTTTTTCGAAAACTAAAAATTTTTTTTGGAAATGAACTCGAAATTTCGCATTTTCAGAAACGCTCAAAACGCCAATTTTTTCTGAAAAGGTTCCAAATTTTTTGTTCAAAGTTTTTGTACGTATAGTGCGAAATGCACTGTCTAAGGAAACAAAAACGTTTTGTTGTATTATTTTGTTGTTTTTCTTCAAAATTTACACAAATGTATTTTTTAAATATTTCGCATGCCTTGTATGCACATTTGCAGCGATTTGTAAACATTATTGCATTTGTGAATGGAAGAGCTTAAAATATCTTAAAATAAATTTTAAAAAAACTCTCAAGATTCCTGTGAAAAAGGGCTTCATATTTCACATTGCCACAGACGCTTAAACACCCTTTTCTTAAAAACGGTATCAAGTTTATGAATGAAAATTGTCGTAAAGGACAAGGTTTCAGTCTTCTCTAAAAGCAATATTTTGAATCTACCATTAGGAAACCGAATAATTGAGAAAACCTAAAAAATAAGTTGGGTGCATTAAATGGCAGGTGGCAAGATGGGGCAAGGCCATAAATCTAGCCCATGCCAACAAAATAGTAAATTTTACTACGACAAAGTCCGAATAGCTGGCTGAGACTATAGGAAATTGAAAACTAATACGGGAAAGTCTGTGCCATTCTGTAGCACCACCAGTTACTTTCTCGTGTTAGTTACTCAAAGTTATGTAATGCTGCGGAAAATCTATTTCGAGATATTAACGGAAGTACTCGTTTTGGGGTCCCCTGAGTGATACCGAAAGGGTGTATGTGTGTTTTGACTTTTTAACGTCCGTTCGTCCGTCCATCTGTCTGTGTCTGCCTGTCTGGGCGTATGTGAACACCACTAGTGCCTAAACTATGTGTAGAATTTTTGCTCAACTGAATAAACCCCTGTCGATCTGGTCTGAGTCGAAGTTCTGCGATTTTTAAAAAACATTCATTAATTTTTGGAGATACTTTTTATTAAGACCCAGGGACATTTTCAACATTTTCTCAAAAATGTCAACCAGGATAGGTGGTTCAGTGCATCAACTGATGTCACTGCAATGCCTCTGACCGAGAGGTGCTAGGTTCGAGTCCCGACGGTGGCAGGATTTTTCAACACTAGCTTGTCAGTTAGATGTAGAATTCAACCGATGTCTGGAGGAAAATTCTAGCGACCGGCTGCTCTGATTGGAAGTTTTCCGTAGTTTCTCCGATCAACATCAAACGAATGCCGGAGCAATACCCTAACAAACGGACCTCGCGCGATATTTCCTTCCTCTTCCTTGTCCTATCTTCACACACCACACACACACACACTAACTTGCACAACACTACCATATATGCTGGGAGACCAGTGGGAGGATTGGAACTTGTCCCGGCTGTGGGCCGTGCACTGCTGGTGGGAGATACCTTGTTAAGAAAGAACCCGGCAAGCCGACAGGTAAATCGGTCGGTGATTTAGAGCTTGTCCCGGCTGGGGCGGTGCCCCGCTGGTGGCAGATACCTGGTTGGGAAGCCCCGCTAGTGGACGGAAGGTCAGCGCCGGATCTCGCCATCGGCATAGCGGGCAACATCTCTTCCACCTCACGATGAAATAAACATGCATTGCCACTTACGGGACTAATGACCAAAGCAGTTGAACGCGCCCAAAATCACTAACAATCAATCAAAAATTACTCCAAATACTTTCCTTAAATTAATTGTAAGAATAAAGTAAAATACACTCAGGTGGCATAGCTCTTATTTTCATTGCTGACTGATTTTGGGAAAATTGCAAAAGTTCGAATTTTTTTTCGGCGTCTTCCTACAACTACAAAATTGAAGATAGAGATTTTCCCTTAAAATTATATTTGTTCTCCATACATAGTTCTTTCAATAAGGTCATGCACATTTTTTTGAAATTTTTAGTAGTTTTTCGCGCAATATTGAGGGCAATTTGTGCAATTTTTAAAAATTACAAGAACAAGATTTTCTCAAAATCGACTTCAACTTTTTTCCTTAAAGTTTTTGGGAAGGATAGTACCTAATGTACTCTGAGATGACATAAACGCCATATTGCTCTATTCCTTTGTTTTTTCAAAACTTACAAAAATGTAATTCTTTGACTAGCCTTTCATTTAGTAAATATTTTCTTTAACGGCGATTTGTTCATATTAGGGAACTTTTGCCACCTCGAACGTTAAGTACTATCGATCTTTTGCGCATGCGCAGATGCACCAAAGTGATGCGAAACGTGCACTGCGAATGAGCAGAAGATCGATAGTACGTAACGTTCGAGGGTTGCAAAAACTCCCTACTATTACATTTACGAGTACATGTGCTTTACATTATGTCTTAAAAGTTCCTCGACAACTCAGATGTTTTCTGTGAAAATGAACTGAAACTTCCGAATTTGCACAAATGTTCAAACGCCATTTTCTCAAATTGCTTCTTCAAACTTTTCGTACGAATGCTATTTGCATTCTTTAAGTTAACATAAAATTAATTTGGCTGTATTTTTTGATTTTTCAAAAAATAAATAAATGTATTTTTAAGTGTTCTCTCACGCCATTAATATTCACTTTTTCCAGAAATTTTATACATTATTACATTTGTGAGTAGAAGTGCTTTAAATGTCACCAAATGAAGTTGTTCGAAAACTCGAAAGATTCTTGTGAAAATTCCGAAGCTTCCATTTTCGCATTTACAGTAACGCTTAAACGCCATTTTCTTAAGAGCGGCTCCAAATTTATCAATGAAAATTCCTATATAGGACGAAGTTTTACTCTTCTTTAATATCCTAAAAGTAATATTTCGTATCTACCATTAAGAAGCTGAAAAATGAGAAAAGTTCAAAAAATGTATTTTGGGCGGCGATAGATGTCAGCAAGATGTCAGAAGATGGGGAAAGATGGTAAAACTGGCCCAGACCAAAGATATTAGATTACTATGAGAAAGTATGTGCAATTTGTCCTAAAGTACGAAAACGTTTTAAAAATTCGATTCGGTTATTTTACTGGGAAAAGGATTAACCAGGTGAATTCTATCAAGGTGACAAACGCCGTTTTGAAATGATAAATCGAATCGTAGGATAAAAGAGCTCTTGCGTTATCTCCGCTTGTTTTTTCCGGTAGTGAAATGGTAATGGAAGATCTTAGAAGTACAATATATCTAAAACACGATGTGAGGAGATGGAATATGGGTGATATTTACGCAATTAGTTCGATTTTTTCTTTTTGAAATCAGCACCAAAGCGGGATCGGTGTTTTTGAGTGATACCTCAGACATTCTTATGATGGTATTCGAAGGAAGATGGAATATGTGAATAAGGTAATAGTTTTATACTACTATTAAAGATGATACGAGACCGTTTACCCCTATTACAGCATCACTAGTTTCATAAGTGGGGAAAAAATATCTTGAGATGCGAAGTGACGGAAGCATCAACGAAGTGACGGGGTGTCTGGCTTGCTGCCCCCGAAAGTTCAGCCTTCTTGCCCGTCGCCGCGCCGCGGCGGCCGCCGCCCGGCTCGCCCGTGCCGGCTTGACCGCGCCGCCGGCCAACAATGTCCCGGCGGCGTGGAAGGGGAAGGGGGAGTGGGGTGAGGTGTTTTTCGAAATTTCACTTACCGTCGCTCCTATTTATCCGATTTGCATGTTTGACACGGCGTTGGATTCTGGAAGCGTGTCGCCATCGCGCTATAAGCCCACATTTTTGAAATTGTTCCCGGAAGTACGAGAAAAATTTTAAAAATCGAGTTTCTGCTAGTTTTTTTGGAAAAAGGGCTTCGTAGCGTAAATTCTATTATAAACAGGAGTCAAATGCCGTTTACAGATCGAAAATCGGACCATTTGTTCAGACGTCATCGGTAAAGTAAATTCCTGCTGATGGTGCTGCGATCTATTGAATTTTCCTACAAGTTTTTTTCGGTACATTTAGCCTTAAGAGCGAAAGAGGCGCGAATAGTTTTAATAATGTTACAGTTGGCAACACCCGTCTGATGTGACGTTGGCAGTAACGTCTTCCCGCACCCCGCGCTGGGAGACGTCAAGAAACGTCGCGCGACTAGGATATTACTCCGTATATATTACCACGTATACTACGTACTATACGGGAAAGTAATAAATACAACTACACTCACAGGCATGACTGAGCCGAGTTATTGGAGGGGGATGTTGGGGTGGGGACTCTACTTTAAATTAATGAACTTAGAGTTATTATAGAGTAAGTATTAAACAGCAAACACCTGAGCATGGATGCTCATTAACGTTATTCATCTTTAGTAACATCTTTTAAATTAATTTCAAAAACTTCTGAATTTGAGGGTGAAACAAAAACAACAATTGTACCTGAATACGACTTTATTAGTCATTACTATAATGAATGGCTCTTTATCCTTGGTAATCAATTATTGATTTAGGAACAATACACTTTTTTAAGGTGTTGCTCCAACATTTCTTTGTGGAGTGTCACACTATGAAGTTGCTACATGGTGCAACCTAATTTTCATATAAACGTTCAGTATAACTTTGATTAAGAAAATAATATGGCTTTCAGAATACAAGTTGTCACTGGCGTGCATTACTAGTTCCTGAAAGACACAAATGTCCTGCACTTTTTCCATTTTTCATCACTTGCTTGTATCTAACTTTTCACATAGTGAACATATTTTTCTTAATCATCTTATTTCACGAGTATTTTCATACACTGAAATAATATATTTATACTGCAGAAAACAGCCAAAGACAAACTACCAACTCGCTATCAGTCGCAACGAAAAACTCCAAATGATACTTTCTACCCACGTTCTAAGCACTTTTCTTCCACTACAATGGCGGCGGGCAACCCTTTCAAATTATTCCGCGACAGCAGCGCTCTCAGTGAGTCTAGTTTATTTCCAATGTCTTTGATCGACATACACAAATACACCATTCGAGCATAGAATACATCTATGCTTGAAGAATACACCCATGTCCGCAGGAGCGGATTAACATTTTTGCCGCCTGTAGGCACATCAAATTTGCCGCCCCTTGTTTAAAATTAATGTTACATTTCAAATTGTAACGTTTCAGTAACAATTCCTCATTAATTTGAACGTTTTAACTTTAAAAAGTAACATTACATTTTGCACATTGTTTTCATAAATTAAATACATTTTTTGGATTAGCTAATTTTGGATATTAACTGTATCTGCATAGCATGTAACGTTCAACATCATTAACGTTTCAACACTGAAACGTTAACATTAAAAGGAAACTACAACTAGACTACAACTACACTACAACTAGAATTGCAACAGGTTTTCTTTCGTCAAGGGGCCTTACTTTCAGATTCATATATTTCTGAAATCATAAGGTATACTCTAATGAAGTAGACAAATAAGTAGCTTTCATTGAATATTAATATGATAGATTTTTATTTACAACAACTGAACGATTAGAATATTACGATGTTGTAACAGTTTTTACAATTTTCGATTTACCATTATAAACAAGGAATACGAGTATAACATTTAACTTTTTGGATGGTTTTTTTTTATACAGTTGAAATAACGTTTTATTAATTATAGCTAATTTGTCTATTGATGTAAAATTTTGCGACGTGCCTTATGGTAAGCAAATTCATCAATAATTATAGTATAATCTAAAACGCTGAGATAATTTTCTTCGATACACAATAACGCTAAGGAGTTCAGTCGATACTCTGTCATTGTACAACGCAAATCATTTTTAATCCTTTTTAAACAAGAGAATGAACTTTCTGCTGTGCAATTGGCCACCGGAATACATAAAAAGATTCGAAGTGCAATGTCAACGTTAGGATAAATACATTCTAATTCTTCTTTCCGTAAGCACTTTAATAAAGCTGCAGGATTCGTTGGCTTAACATCTTCGTCAAGGATTTTTAAATACGAACTTAAATGTATCAGCTCAGAAACAAGCGATTCTTTAAGATCTTGGGGAAATTGTGAACATAAAAATATCGCTGCTTTTTCCAAATCTATCAAAGATAATTTTTCGGGGATACGAGCGACCTGCTGGTTATGAGCGGTACACAATGTTCACTTGTATTAAGACACCCCCTCTACTTAGCGCTACCAACCTAACAGAAACACGAGGGCATCATAAGGAGAGACGTGCATGAAATAAACGTAGACAAGATAGATTTTAGTAAATTTATTAAACAATTGACATACAATTCACAAATTCATCTGTCTTATATCTTCCACCAAAGCCCAAAACAAGTCTCTGCAAAGTCTCTGGCAATCTTGACGCCAAGTACTCGGCCAAGTGCATTGCCATGTCGTGGCGAACACCACCTCGGGACAGTACGAAGTGGACAGTAAGAATACGAAGGAGACGCCAGCTGGATTCAATGTTGTTCGTGTGAACCTCAGTTACAGGATCCACAAAGTGAAGAGAGTGGTTCACTGCCGCATGAATAAAGTTATTTTGATCCAGCTGGCTGTACCCCCTCCAAAAGTCTGTATAAATAGTGGTGCGAGGTTTCACATGTCGCAAAATCAACTGCAACAATGTGGCCGAATCCCTTCTGTTATTGGGGTTCAGTTTAGGCGAAGTTATGTTAGATGTTCGTATTTGTATACACTGCGACCACAACCAAACGATGAGCACACTAGCGAGGCGAAACAGCGAATGAACTGCATGGTTGGTATCTTACGTTTTCAGCGGGTGGTGGGGATAATTCATGAACAAGTGAACGCCGCACTCCGCACAAAACCAGCAGATCGCTCGAATACCCAATTTTTCTATTTCAATGACAGCCTTAAATATGTCATATACATTTTTATACGCTTCAAGTCTCTTATTCAATTCTGCAAGTAATTGATCAACAATAACCAAATAAGTGTCAATTTTAAACTTGTCTTGTGCGGTCAGTTCTGCTGCATTCTCGTTAGTTTCATCATATTGCATTTTACGTTTCCTTTTTCTTTTGTTTTCCAATTCATACGTTTCAGTATTTGACAGCTTCTTACCCTTCTCTTCAAAAAATTCAAAATTTTCTCTGTTCGTTTTTAAAACTTCTACAAGCGAAGTGTAAATACCAACCACGGAACTTCAATCGATATCGACCTTTTGCAGTTGTTTGTTCGACGAATTCAAGCGGTCTAAAATAAATCCCCAAACCTCGGTCATAAAAGCAGTTTCAAGTCGATTTAAAGCAAAAATAAAACCTTTAGCTTATGCACGAGTTGACGGTTTTTGCGTAGAATCATCAGATATAATTTGAAGGCCATCTAAAACATTTTGCCAAAGATGTTTTAGAGCCTGACATGCATCATCTCGAGCTAACCAGCGCGTAATTGAAAGACTTTTCGAAGAGGATGTACTGGATCTTTCATCCACTAAATTTTGAAGTAGGTCCCACCTTGAACACATGCACTAAACGCACTAAAGAAATTATATACATTTTATAGAAGTAGAAAATAAGTACATGCTTCAGTGCATGATTCAGCTGCATTTGTACCAACTAAATTTAAAGAATGAGCAGAGCAGGGAATGAATTCAAGCAGAGCATTTACATCTTTCATACGGGCTTGAAGACCTGTGTAAAGACCGGACATATTTGACACGTTGTCGTAGGAGTGACCACGACAATTATTAATGTCCAGTTCGTTAATCTCCATAAAATTACATACAGCTTCGAACATCTTTGATTTATGGCCTGTGTTTGGAAGGAATTCCAAAAATGACTCCCACATGTCTAATAACTATAGCGAGTTGATCCACGTGTTCTATGTCTGGTGTAGAGTCCACAATTATGGAAAAATACTTGGCACTTCGAATGTTTCGGAGAATCTCATCTTTAACTGCTTTAGCTAATATACTTATTAGTTCTTCAACCGTCGTGGTGGATAAATACGATGTATTTTCTTTTCCGCAGTTACCAAATTTTTGTATGTGATCTGCTAAGAAGTGGTCATATTTTGAAATTAACTCAAACAACATTATGTAATTACCATTTTGATTATTTCCAAACTTTTCGACATGTCCTCTCAAAGGAAGCCCTCTTGAAACAAGAGTTTTTATTACTAAAATGACACGCTTAAGAACATTCCTCCTATAAGTTGCCTCGGTTTCAACTTGTTCAAGCAGCTGCTTATTCACTTGGTTTTCAGTCCGCTGTCTATTTTTCAATGTCGACGTACAGTTTCTATGACATGTAGAATTCTCATATTCTTTAATTTGGTATGCGCATTTTTCCAATCATTGAATCCCTCCGGTGATAATTTTGTTCTTACTTCTGAATTTCTTGAAAACAGTAGACAAACACCGCAGAAAACAGTTCCATTGCTCTCAGAGTAAACAAGCCACTTGCGAGGTATTTTTTCTCTACTGATATCCGTATACTCAAACATATTCGACATTAAGTAACGAATTTTGCCATAATTGTACTCTTTTCTTGATTTAGAAAAGTCAGCGTTTTTGTTTTGTTCGAACCCATGCTTGGCAACATAATCACGTGTAGCTTCATTAATAGACCACAAAGCTGGATCACTTTTCCAACAAAAACGATCAGTAGAAGTTATGGTTTCGTCAATTTTATGTTCTTGCAGTTGTGTTCATTCGGTAGAAATCCTATTTAATTAAAAAAGAAAATAATAAATCATTATGATAATGTATTGTAATATTATACACATATTCTAGAAAGATTATAATATATGTGTGTATATATATATATATATATATATATATATATATATATATATATATATATAAAGGTGTAATTAATTATACAAAAAATGCTTAAACTATTTACATCGGTTGAATCGTCGACTCATAATCAATGGCAGTTGTATTTTCAATTGCTCGAGGAACCATTTAGTTTTTAGCTGTTTGGAACTTTGCAGCCTCATTATTAGATTCAGTGATAACCCTGAGTAAATAAAAGGGTCAAAATATTATATGTATTATTACATATTATATAAAATAAAGTTTAGTAACATAATTGTAGTAACATATTTTATGCTAATTTATTTAAATTCTATATTTAGATATAGTTCATTTTAACGAATAAAACAACACGTCAAGTATATTTAATTTCTAATCATTGTACTAAACATTTTTTGCATTTTGAGAATATTTTGGCAACACAACTCTGCATTAAAAATATATTAATGTTAACATTTATTTAACACAAGTTATTAGTACATGGAAAAAATATACAAGCTGAAAACTAAAAATGTTATCTAATCTATATGTTTATACTAACTCAGTAATAGAATTGTCGAATGAACTGCAGCAGTGATGAGTTTCATATATAGGTTTCAAGAATTCATTTTTTTTTCGTATTGTCAATTTCATTTTGACATTTCTCTTCCTTTTCTTTTCGGATTTTTGCATATTGACTTCCGCTGGGCCTTTTTCGATAACCACTCATTTTAAAACTTCAAAATATCATTTTTACTCAGCAGAATCTGACAATAAACGATACACAACAATAGTAACAAAAGAAAGAAGAACAACAATAGTAACAAAAGAAAGAAAGGGGAGTCCGGAGCCTTGGGGATTTATCGCCTGCCCAGTGCAGTTTCAAATTGCATATTTTCACATCCGTCTTCTAGAACTTTCACTCAAGAAGTAATAGATGTCGCTACTTTCGATATAGCGCAATATGAATGGATGGCGAAATTCGTCAGCGATTTCTGATTGGCTAATTCAAACTCCTGACTCTAAGAACATAATTCTTTCTGCTCAATCAACCAACCAATCAGAAGTCGTTGACGGATTCTTTTCATGTATTCTGTAACATTGAAAATGTCTCCATTTGAAATTCAAACTTAATTTATAATTCAATGTTGAGGTTCGGCTTTAGTTTCGTTTAAATCATTTTTAAAATAAAAATATTGTTTATGCTCTTATAGTTTTAGAGAACCTTAATTTTTTTAGAAAATATCAAGAAAATTTTGCGTCTTTGAAAATTTGCCGCCCTTGAAAATTTGCCGCCGTAGGCACGTGCCTACTGTGCCTATGGGTAAATCCACCTCTGCATGTCCGAGATCGCCACGACACTGCTGGCTTAACGATCTCGGCCACGGGACCGACCATGTACTTTTTATTATTATTATTATTATTATTATTATTATTATTATTACTTTATTATCTCGTATCTTTACGGTGACTACATAAATTGTACAGATTGACATAATCACAATACAAATTATGGTTATAATTTTGAATCTAATTATTCACGTTGATTTCCTACAAATTTTCTGACGATTCTGGCCGTTGAAATGATAGTAACCTTCTGCATAAGCTTCCATAGGTTTTGAGGAAGATCTAATTCCTTGAGACTTTGATGCATGGTCTTCGGGATGGCTCCAGTACTTGATACTATAATTGGAATGATTCTCACTTTGCAAACATTCCATTGTTGGATGATAGATTCTGGGAGATCCACATACTTAGTCTTCTTTTCTGTATATTTCAACTGAAGATTGGATGTGTTTGGAATTGAGACATCGATAATGTCGACTTGCCTGCTTTCTTTATTGAACAGAACAATGTCAGGTCGATTGCAGATGACAGTTCTGTCTGTGAGAATCGTTCTGTCCCAGTACAGTCGATAAGACTGATTTTCCAACACATTCTCCGGGTTATACACATAGTGCGGAACTCGTGCTTCGGATGATAATTGGTACTTCTGGACCAATTCTTGGTGGATTACTTTTGCTACTGCATCATGCATGTTCCTGTATTCTGATCCAGCTATATGTGAGCAGCCTGATGTAATGTGCTGTATTGATTCAATTTGTCCACAACCGAATCGACAGCGGTCATCGTTCACACTTGGGTCTTTCAGTATATATTTTCTGTAATTTCGTGTTGGAATTACTTGATCTTGAATGGCAACCATAAATCCTTCAGTTTCAGGGAAGATCTGCCCTGAGATCAACCAGTAGTTCGACGACAGTGTATCGACATGTGCTTGGCCGACCTCGTTTGGATGTCTTCCGTGAATAGGCTTTGCCATCCACGCATCAAGTTTTTGCTGGATACTGAGTGCCGTAAGGTTTACGTCTGACTGGCATAATTTTAATGGTGTCCATTCGTCTACTGCACAAAATGCTGCGTGTAGCTTGGATACGGTAGATTTCTCGTGGAAGAACTTTCTGAGGCTCTCAACTTGCTTGCAGATAATGGTGTTAATGTCAGTGAAGCCTCTACCGCCAAGACGTCGTGGGATGGTCACACGTTCAACAGAGGCTCGAGGATGATGCTTAAGGTTTTTTGATAGTAGCACCCTTAACGTTCGTTGAATATTCTCTATGTCTGTGATACTCCATGACACTATTCCCGCAGAGTATCCCAAGATGGGCACAGCATAAGTGTTAACAGCTTTTGAAGTGTTCCCTCCATTAAGTCCAGTTTTTAAAATTCTTCTTACTCTCCGGACAAATTCGGTGGTTAGTTCATTCTTTATTCTGGTGTGATCAATGCGCCTAGCTTGTTCAACTCCCAGATATAGGTATGTTTCTTCAGCTTCTAAACCGCATATTCTACCACAGGTCTCAAGGTCGTATGCAGTATTTTGCAGTTTTCCTTTAACCAAACTCACTGCTCGGCATTTGTCCAGTCCAAAGTGCATCCTTATGTCGTTCGAAAATCTTTCCACAGTTTTCAGGAGATATGTGAGCTGTGTCTTAGTTGATGCATACAGCTTTACATCGTCCATATAAGCTAGATGGTTAATGCGATGTAATACTTTCATTCCTGATTTGATCGTAAATCCGTATTCTGTGGCGTTTAGCATATTGGACAAGGGGTTCATGCATAAAATAAACCATAGTGGGCTTAGTGAATCACCTTGAAAAATATCACGTTTTATAGGGATGATATCAGTCTCAGTGGCTTGAGTAGGTGTTTTCAAGTGTATCTTCGTTCTCCAGGTAGTTATCACATGTTGCAGGAACGTGATCACAGACGAGTTGACTTTGTAAAGCCGAAGCACCGCTAATAGCCAATCATGGGGAACAGAATCGAAGGCTTTTTTAAAATCCACATACGCCATATACAGATTTCTATTCTTCTTCTTCTTATTATTATTATTATACATAATTTTAAATATAAATACAATATAGAACTTAAATTCAATTTTCGTACTAAATACACTACAATACAATGTCAATTTATTTTCTTAATGGTCGTGTAAGAAGAATACAATTAAAAAACAATACTAATAAAAAACGAAAGAAGGAAAAGAGAGAGAAAGAAAAGTAGTCGTCTTTTTATGAGAATGATGCGTGGGCTGGGTCCATCCCTTACATCCAACAATCAGTTTGGGGGTTTCAAAAACATGCACAGAATGTGTAAAAATTATTGGTAGGTACTAGTTTATATTTATGTAAATATGCGTTTATGATTAATATATATTCTTTTGTACTTTAGAATGTATGGTTTAAAGGAAAGCTTTCAGTGTATATTGGAATGTGTGTGCTAAGTTTTTAAATTAACTAGGGAGTTTGTTGTATAGTGTAATGCTTTCTAAAAGGGAACATTTTTGAAAGAGTGAAGTTTCTCGTGTGGAACATGCAGATTTCTTTTTTGTCTAGTTTCATAGTTAACATAGTTTTCATAGTTTCATAACAATAAAACACAACACACTCGTCAAAAAACACTAAATTAATGATTTATATATATTAGGGCTTATAATTTGAAATAAAATGCATTTTCAATCAGTAAAATCTAGAGTAAGTAAATATTGCGCATTTTAAATAAAGATTACCATATGAAACCATTGCAGTACGAGAGAAAATTCAAGAAAACATTTGACAAACTGGTCGCATCTTTTACTGCCAAATCTCATCATCTCACTCAATTCTATGCAATGTTTGGTGTTTTCCTGCGGCAGCGAACGCCTAAATGTCGTATAACAAGTGGAGGAATAGAAATATGTCCGAGAAAACTCGCTCGCCGACCGACTCGAGCGAGGAACTCTTTCGCCTCCGCAGAGGCGAACGAGGAAACTCTTTCAAGTGTGTGGGGGTCCATAAGTGTCCCTTGTTTCGATTTTCCACATTTCTCGTTGCACATTTCTGGAAACACACTCCTCGTTGTAGTCTGTTTGCGGGCCTTAACTGTTCACTGTGAGAACTTTGTCTTCAGAGCGCCTTCATACCTCAAAATCAGTGTAACTGAATAATCAGAAATGGTTTCAATCATTTGTTATTTCGTTTGCTTTTAGAGTATTTTAAAAACATTTAAAGATAATTTTATTGATCGTTTTTGGCGAAATTTTAGATCTTCAAAATCCTCCCCCTTGTGATAACATTAACCCGAAATTGAGACAGTAATGGGCATGTTCAAATTTCAGTGATGGGCACTATGCCCATCACTGTCCAAAATCGTCACAAGGAAAACAAGGTTACAAAATTCAATATTAACATTACAGCAATGCATAAAAAATTAGTCCCTGAAATTGCAGTGATGGGCACTCATGCCCATCATTGTCCTGCACGTCAGAAATATCTACAGTTATAGGCACTACCTTTTTTGGTTGTGGCCTGCTGTGAGAAGGTAAAAACACATATGAAAACGTAAATTATAAATCTGGCTACCCTACGCATAGAGCTGATTGCAAATAAAAACAGATGAATTGATTTAAATCCTTAATAACTGAACATACTTCCGCTAACGAATCCACAAGGTTTCGATGCACAGAGGCACGTGGAGCACTAACTATTGAAGTGTGCCTACACTCACTGTGGGGCCACATTCAATTCACATTCTGGGGTTGCAAACTTAAAGACATACACGACACAGAGGTTACATGCAGAGGGCCTTTCGCTGTTTGAGAATCTTATTATTACCAGTGGCGTATCTTGACTCGCACGTTTGGGGATGCTCAACAATAACACACAAAATGTTTCTATCGACTACTTCATCTAACAGGCAGAACACTGGTACTACTTACACGATCTCGATTGCTTACGACGGTGTAGGCGCTTCCCACAAAATCCTTACAGCAGTCAGGACTGCAGATGTCTTGAAAGCAAATTATGCATTGGCTCAGCTTTAATTCTTATACGCGAATGGCAATGAGATCACTTGTTAATTTATACATTGCAGACTAAAATAATATATAATCTATTTAAGGGACAATTCAATTTCTTGGATATTAATTAAGAATGGTAGACGGGCACTATTTCTAGTTTGTGCCCATGACCAAGCGGGGACTTCCGAGTGAGAGAGATAATTTACTGACCGCCTGAAGTGTGCTACGCTCTCGTGCACACTCGAGCTTCTTTCCGCAGTGGATGCTATCGTAAAGGAGTCGAGTTTCTCTGGGCCAGGGGTGAAGAGAGGAGAGGGGAACCTCGTCATCTGCGCATGCGTCATTGCTCGTCGCAATTTCGCGCCAGACGCTAGAAGCATTTAGCTTCCAAGCAATCACAGGCCAGCTTCAACAACCCGCCGAATTCAATCACAGGAAATCAATTTAAAATTAATACAAAACGTGTTTCGCTCAACGGACCACTTGTAAGATTATCAATACAGGGTTTAGGGTTCTTTATTAATATTATATACATGATGCTCAGCATCTCAGCGACCCCTGACGCTACGCCACTGATTATTACCCTATTTACAATTGATGTGTCCATCACTATACTAGTGCCCACGACTGTACCGGTTACCCTACCTTGGTGGAATACATTTTATGTCTTGCTTCAGTTTTTCTACCTGGTTTAAAAAATATGATGTCAAGAAATATCCTACACTATTTTATCTACATCCTATATACAAATATTTCAACATCTATAGAAAGGAAAAGAAAACTCAAACAATGACAGGCTCTTTCTAATCAATGAACACTCACAAATAAAAGGATTCTATGAAAACATGAAACACTTTACAGATTAGTCTCTGTTTTAATGAAATATGCAAAATGTGCTCCTACAATTACATAAATATCCACTAACATATTAAATCCATAGCATCCAATTCTGACAAAATGTCATGAAATTGACTTGGTATGCCGTGATGCAACGAACAAAAATATGCAAAATCAAAGAAATCCGCTCCCTATTTATAATAAAGCCAATTTAGAACTTTTCTGCATAGTTTGTTTTGGATCTTTTAGTTTAGACATAATTTTTAGAAAATAACTTAAAAAATAATTACATTTATTACAGTTTTGATATTTATCATGCAGAGAATAAGTTATTGTCATGTGGAAACATTCACTTAAGTAGTATGGCCAGGCGCGCATCCAGAAAGTATATTTGTGGGGGGAAAATTTTCTCTCACTCTTTTTCTCTATTATATAATATATATCCTAAACATGACAAATAATTTATTA
>JAHLJT010008446.1:64505592-64536723 GCA_031308135.1 Acheta domesticus | reverse complement strand
AAATGTGTTGTGTATTTGAACTGACTTTTAATAGTAATGTATGTTCTGTGCCTATGGTCCGTTGTGGTAAAAGTCTGGTGACTAGGTGAGATCGTGTTATGCTCGCTGGCAGTCTGTTGTTTACCGCGCGAGTACATGTATAGTGCCATGGTGGTGTAATCAGTAAATAAATACGTAACAGTCAGATCTTAAAAGTGTGTATTAGTTGAATACCTAACAATCTGGCGACGAGGATATTAGGAACGGTATGGAAGTGTAAAAGTGTGGAATGTGAAAGTGTTAAAATGTGAAGTGGTTAACAAAGTAATATAACCTCAAGAAATACAGCCATGGCAAATGAAGAATCAGCAGCAAACCAAGTGCAAATACATAATTATTTACAAGCAATCGGGCATGTGGGGCCATTCGACATTAATGCGTCGTGGTCCAATTACCAGGAAAGGTTGGAATTTTTTTTCGAAGCAAATAATGTGACAGACGAAAACAAGAAGCGGGCTATGCTGCTGGCACAATTCGGCGAGGCGGCTTACGAAATCCTGCGTTCACTGGTAACACCGCAAACACCAAAGGACTTCACATACACACAGATTATCAGCAAATTACAAGGACATTTTCAACCCAACACCGAATGAAATTGTGGAAAGATTCAACTTTAATAGAAGAATAACAAAAGGAAGACGAATCTATAGCAGATTTTGTTGCTGACCTGCGAAAATTGAGTAAGTTTTTGCAATTTCACAGAACTAAATAAAATGTTGAGAGATCGAATTGTATGTGGAGTGGCCGACGAAGGACTACAAAAAAAGTTGTTTTCGGAACCTAACCTTACTTTTGAACGAGCTTTAGAGCTGGCTATAGCAGCGGAAGCGGCAAGAAAAAATGTTGAAGACGTAAGAAATGTGGCAGGAAATTCGATTTCTAAAATTTCGAAAAACAAAAATAATCAAGAAGTTAACTCTACTAAAACATTCAACCCTTGTTACCACTGTGGGAAATGCATGATGGAAAAAATTGTAAATTCAAAGAAGCAGTGTGTCATTATTGTAGGAAGAAAGGGCATATCGTCAAAGTATGTTTTAAGAAGAAGAGAGAATCAAGGACAAAGAACTCTAAGTAATTCTAAAAGTGTAAATTGCAATGCAGTGGAAGATGAATGCAATTTTTATATACTGAATGCGATACATGCCGTGGAGGAACAGGAGAAAATAGTGGCAAATTTAAAATTAAACGACATCGGAGTCAAGATGGAAGTGGACTCGGGTGCAGTTTGCACAATTATAAAGAGCAAACATGGGAGAAAATTCGTCAGGGGAATGAAATTCTTCAAAAATCACCGCTCAGTTTGCAGACCTGGACACAACAAAAAATTGATATTTGGGAGAAACAGTTGTTCAAGGTGCAGTATCAACAAATCACCAAGCATTTGAAGGCTGTGGTTTCAGAAGGCGGTGGTTGGGATTTGTTGGGACGAAATTGGTTTCGAGAATTGGGAATTTCAGTCCAGGGAGTGCCCACGTGGACAGCAAAACTCAAGCACTACGACCGAATCATCTTCCATTGTTTTCACACAATACCCTACTGTGTTTCAAGAAAAATTAGGTATGTTTGTAGCAGATCCTGTGAAACTAGAATTGAAAGAGGATGCAAAACCAATTTTTTTAAAAAGTAGGCAAGTTTCCTTTTGCATTAAAAACCAGCGGTCGAGAGGGAGTTGGAAAAGCTGATTCAACAGGAAGTTTTGGAGCCAACTGACTACTCAGAGTGGGCAACACCTCTGGTGACGCAGAGAAAAAGTGACGGGAAGATACGACTATGTGGAGATTACAGAAGTACAGTAAATCCGGCATTAAAGAAGAACTCATACCCACTACCTACAATTACAGAGATGATAACGCTCTTGACGCCAGCTACTGTTTTCTCTCAACGTTGGATTTATCTCAAGCATACCAACAGGTCAGAGTGACGACGAAACAGCAAAAATACTTACCCTTAATACACATCGAGGGCTTTTCAAAGTCAAGAGATTACCGTTTTGGAGCATCAGTTTGTCCTGGAATTTTCCAAAGAATCATGGACTCGTTGCTGGCTTCGATTCCCGGAGCAAAAGCATATCTGGATGATATTATTGTTTTCGGAAGGAATGAAGAGGAACATGAAGCAAATTTAAGAAGAGTTTTGGACAAACTTCGTGAGGCAGGATTAACGCTTAAAAAGGACAAATGCAAGATTGGGTTGAAAGAAATTAAGTTTTTAGTTTTCTTATCGGCGAACAAGGAGTGCGGCCTACAGAGGACAGGGTAAAAGCAATAAAACATGCGCCAAGGCCCACAAATAAAGAAGAGTTACAATCCTTTTTAGGATGGTAAATTTCTATAACAGGTTCCTCAAAGATAAATCGACAATTATTGAACCATTGAACAGATTACTCGAAGACAAACCCTGGAAATGGACTGCAATTCATGAAAATTCTTTCTCAAAATTAAAAGAACTGATGAGTTCGGAGGTAATCCTGGTACATTACGACGAGGCAAAAGAATTGGTTTTGAACTGCGACGCGCTTCTCCCTACGGAATGGAGTGGTTTTGGCACATCGAGAGGGGAACGTGGAGAAACCAATCGCTTATTGGTCCCGCACATTGGGGAAACATGAAAGGAACTATGCGCAAATAGACAGAGAGCTTTGGCTGTCGTTGAAGGAGTTCAACAGTTTCACCAATATGTTGCAGGACGAAAATTCACAATTACAACAGATCACAGACCTCTTTTGGGGCTGTTGAGTGTAAGAAACCGATCCCAGCTGTTTTATCGCCTCGAATGCTACGATGGTGTCTAATCCTGAGTGCTTATGATTACAATTTGGAGTACAGGAAAGGAAAGAAAATGGAAATGCAGACTGCCTTAGCCGCTTGCCAATGACATCGGTAAAGACGAGTTGACTCCTCCAGGTGACATCCTTTTATTGGAGTCTGAGAAAAGGCCAATTCCAATAGAAGACATCCGTGAGTATACAACAAAGACGAAATTTTGTCAAAAGTTCGGTACTGGACTTGGCATCAGTGGCCAACCACGGAACTTCCTGAAGAGTACAAACCATTCCAAAGGAAGAAAATGGAAATTTCAGTACACAAGGATTCTGCTGTGGGGCAATCGGTTGATAGCACCAAAGGTAACTAGGGAACGGTTTTTGGAACTACTGCATGCAAATCACCCGGAATCGTAGCCATGAAAGCTTGTGCTCGGAGCTATGTATGGTGGCCAAACATAGATCAGGACATAGAAAACTGTGTAAATCAGTGTAAGACGTGCCAAATTCATGCAAATAATCCACCTAAAGCTCCCCGTCAGAATATCGAAAAAAATTTAAATGCCTGGTCTACATTGCATGTGGATTTTGCTGGCCCTCACAAAGGAAAAGTGTACCTGATTGTAGTCGATGCGATGTCCAAGTGGTTAGAAGTGGACATTATGAAATCGATGTCATCTGCTGAAGTCATCCAGAGTTTCCGGAGAATATTTGCAAGAATGGGAATACCAGATCTTATTATCTCAGATAACGGACGTTCATTCGATTCGAAGGAACTTCATGAATTTTACGACCGGAACCTGATCAAGTACAGTACAATTTCTCCATATCATCCATCGAGCAATGGACAGGCTGAACGTATGGTCCAAACTGCGAAGAAGATATTGACAAAATTGGAGGAAGGAGATGTTGAACTGCAGGTGCAGAGATTGCTTTTCCGACAGCACACAACAGTGCATGCAGGTACCGAGAAGACGCCGGCTGAACTTTTGATGGGAAGGAAGCTGCGAACTGTTCTCGATAAAATGCATCCATATGCATTGCAATGGAAAAACAAAGGAGACAAAAATACGACGCAGAAACTGCGCTCGTTTGAAATAGGTGATTTGGTGTATTTCCGGAATTACAATCCAATTGGTCCAAAGTGGTTGCAGGGCAAAGTTCATGACTGCACGGGACCAGTCTCTTATACAGTACAACTACCCAATGGAAATATAATCAAACGACATGTTGATCAACTGAGGAGAAGAATGGAGAATGCTGAAGATGACCAGAATAAACAGATCGTGGATAAACCACAAACCCAAAGTAACCAGCCAAGGATTCCGGTCCCTGCTCAAATCATTCAGTCTCCTGAACCGGAATCACCATCCTTTGCACATAGTCCTGATCAAAATGTGTCAGAGGGTTTGGAGCGATTGCCGTTCAACGAGGATCCCGAACTTCGAGCTGAGAGAACTACGAACCTGCGGGAAGTGGCTAGCCCGAGAGGAGCTGAACTATCGCCGCGAGTGGATCCGCCCGGAGCACCCAACAGTCAGTCGCGGCCCAGTCGAGTGATTGTGAGGCCGTCACGTTACAAGGATTATGTTTCATATTGAAGGGGGAAGAGATGTTGTGTATTTGAACTGACTTTTAATAGTAATGTATGTTCTGTGCCTATGGTCCGTTGTGGTAAAAGTCTGGTGACTAGGTGAGATCGTGTTATGCTCGCTGGCAGTCTGTTGTTACCGCGCGAGTACATGTAATAGTGCCATGTGTTGTAATCAGTAAATAAATACGTAACAGTCAGATCTTAAAAGTGTGTATTTAGTTGAATACCTAACAGATAATGTTCAGGATTTATGCTTCAAAAAATTGCACCCCATTTAATGAAACTACTTATTTATATAAGCAACAGCTCATTGTGAAAAGGATGCTTTCCTGATGTTTCAAACATCAATAGTAAAACCATTAAAAAGAAGCGATTCTCTTGAAACTGGCGCGCTATCTTGGGTGTCATGTGACCAAAAGTCGTGGACCCTGATATCCGTGTGTACGCGTAATAAACGTAATAAACGCGTACTGTCGACTTCCACGAAAAGGCACATCATTAAAGTCGTCTTTCAAATGTTGTTGAATATTCCATGACATATGCATGTGTGAAATCGAGGGTTATAGAAACTCTTGGAACTTTCGCCGGTTTGTCTCTCCATGTTGGTGTTTAACTACAGAGCAGAGAGTATATAACAGAGACGGCACTCAATGTATATTGGAGAGCTCTTATTTGACATGGTGGGGGGAACCGACAGAGAGAGTGGGGGACGCCGCCATTCGCGGGCCCCAATAGCGTTGAAGCTTTAAAAATATGCCGGGAATACGAATCAGCCAATCACGACGACCCACTCAAAACGAGTAGCGAAGACGACCCCGGTGTCAAGAGAGTACAGCTCTGTTTCACTTCCAATATTATTTATATTGACTTTTGAATTTATTTATAAGTACATATGATTTGCAGATGAATTAAGAGCAAAATAAATGTTACACTATTTAGGAATTTGAAGGCAGGGAAAGAAATCTAGGATAAACATGCAAAATAAACGAAAGTGATTTCACATTTTAACATTTATTTTCAAATTAAACATGGAATAATACAAAGACATAATACAAAGGCACACAACACATACATCCAAAAATTGTGAAATATCACTAATTCAACTTTCTGTTGGCTCCCTACATACATATTTAAACCCTGACAATCTATTCAAAAAGAAATTTTAAAAAGCAGCAAAAACATAGCATAATTCATTGGCATACAGTGATGACAATTAAAAAACACACAGATATATGGATATTGCAATAAGCCTAAAGTGAGTTGCAATGTGAAAAGTATAAAGTGCACCGTTACCAAACAGTAAGAGTTAAACATAGGAAAATACAATTGAGTGATCGACTTGAACTTTTCTAGTCATAACATACAAACATAGATACGTAAGATCCTATCAATTAATCTCAAAACCCTTTGGCCCAAGATTCAAAGCACTGAAATGAATCAACATACTAAGATTTGTAAATACAAAACGTGTAAATTGAATTCATATACTGTCAATACATTGATATGTAGTAAATATATACTTATGTATTTGCCCACTTGTTACAGTGCAAGCTCTTATTCATGCTCAGATTTATATGGAATGATATACATAATATTAACATAAATATGTACTAATACTGTTCAACTATGACTTACAATACACACCAAAGTTTTTAGTAAAATAATGTCTTAATCGAATGCTTCTCTTGCATAACTAGGATGGACAAATACTGTAGCTAGCCAGTAAACAAATTTTATACATTTGTGTGGCTGAAAACAAGTTCATTAATCTTTTTCACACAATTGACCATTTACAAAATCTGCGAGTTACCGAGCATTGTTTCAAACATTCCAATGTGGATCAGTGCCTTTTGTTTTAATATTGCTTAGTTCTGGTAAAAAACCCCATCCAACATGAGAGGGAAAACTGGAGACAAACTTTAATAATATTTTGTGGAGTGAATTCTGTAAGTTCTATAAATTAGATTAACCATGTACATTTGAACTAAATGTCTTTCTAATCTTTCATGAATAATTTTAAAAGAATATGTAATACATTGCAAATAAAATGTAGACAGGGCTGGGCAGTATTTAAATACATAAAATCGGTGTATTTAAAAAAGAAATACTTAAAATACTTCAAAAATACATGAAGATAATGAGGATAGTTTCTTTTTGTTTGATTTGGCTAGTGAATGGACCTCATTAAAATAAATAAATAAAGATTCTTTCAGCTGTAGAACTTGAGTTCTCTTCATTTTTAAATGACAAATCTAAATTATTAAACGTGATGGACAATTATCAAACAATAATACAAAGTTTATTCTGTATAACACTAGTTTATGTTCATCAGCGCCATTCAACAACTGTTTTCCTGTGCAGGCATTCACAAAGTAAGGGATTGCTTATGCTAATTTGTAATGTAAATGAAACAGGACCAATGACTTAAGCTCACTATAACTGAGAATTCACTGTATCCGAGTTCACTATCAACAGTAGGCTAATTACTAGAGGGTGGATTTGAACGAAATGTAATTCCTTATCTTTTCACTTTAGACCAGTACCTTTTAGTATAGATATTCATTTTATGTTATAACTAGAACTGGGAAGCTTATGCAAGCTTTTAGCACTGAAATATGCATACAAATATGCCACAAAAATGTTTGGTCATAAAAAGATATTTAACAAGATTACATATTTTTGCCACCCAGAGACAGGGAATATGCAAATTAAAAACAAAGTATCTACTCATTGTACTAACATATTTGAAGCAACAGGAAAGTTCATGCTTTGTATTAATACAAATTTTTACTTGGAAATTTATGGTTTTGTGTTATTTTAGCGAAGAAGTCGAACAATATGAAAAAACATTCATTTATATGCCAAAAAGCTCTGAAAACACAAGGTATGCAGTATATGCAAATAATTTCTTATTTTATTTCCAATATTTTGCCATGAAACACACATTTTACAATTTCAGGGAAATATGACCATTGACAAAAAACTTGCAATTGCATTAACTTCCCAGCTCTTGTTATAACAAAAGGAAATGACCCCATTTTTATATGCCCTTTTTGCATTTTTCATCGATTTTGACTACCAAGTCACTTTTACTTCTTTCTGTCATCTTTAAAGTATGTTTTGCTAATTTCATTGAATTTAATACAATTTTAATGGTACTTGCTTCAAGTAATGTTTACAAGATGCAACAAATGTTTTTCACAGAATTTCTGAGCAGCTTATTCAATTTTTGTGCTCAGAAATTGTAATGTCATCCATTACAAGAATGTAATCACCATTGTTTGGTGGATTTCACAATACCTGAAGACAGCCTGGTCCAGTCCAAACCCAAAGTTTGCAAGCTCTGTTCACTTGAATGAAAGGAAAAGACTAGAGACAAAAAAATAATGTTAAATTAAAATGTGCTCGTAACATCCTAAAAGCAAATGTGCAATAACTGTAAACAGTGAATACTTTACCTCTCTCCTCTGGTACACTCTGCAAGAATGCCCTGAGCATCCTGTCAGGTACCTCAGGACATACATCAGAAAAGAGAGTTGGTACTGCGTTACACAGCACTCTCCTAGAGGCACTAATCATGTGTGGTGTAAAATGATCTACGCACACATATCGACCACTAGTTACAGTGCGCCATGAACAGGAAGCCATCAGGACGCCAATTGCCTTCAGCTACTTTATACACCTGAAGTTATATTAAAAAATTATCAATAATATTATCATCATCTTCTATTTATTCCACAAAAAAATATAGTGATGGTAATAATTTTCACATTTTTATGAATGTATTTCTATCGTACTACTACTACTACTACTAATAATAATAATGATAAAAGCATGAACAATATAATTTAATTTTATAAAAATGTAAGATTAACATATCGAGCACATGTGTTAAACACAATTACCTTCCAAACATCGTTGGGGAAAGCAAACAGATTTGGCCTTGCAGCAATTTGGCAACCAACACTGCTTCTGTCGTGGCATTTTGCAGGGAAGAAAAGGGTATCCTCTCCGATCCTCTCAATTGCCTTCAGCCCCTTAATACACCTGAAGTTATATTTAAAAAATTATCAATAATATCGTCTTCTATTTATTCCACATAAAATATAGTGATGGTAATAGAAATACATTCATAAAAATGTGAAAATTATCGTACTAATAATATTAATAATAATAATTATAAAAGCATGAACAATATAATATTATAAAAATATAAGATGAACATATCGAGCACGTGTTAAACACAATTACCTTTGAACATCGCTGGGAAAAGCAAACAGATTTGGCATCGCCTCTGTCGTGGCATTTTGCAGGGAAGAAACAAAGGGTATCCTCTCCGATCCTCTCAACAAAGGTATCCACAAAAGGGCATTCGTTTTGCACAGCCACTCTCGGCCACTCTTCGTGAAACGGTTCACCACGATCATAAATTTCAAAACATAGAAACAGGAAGTTACGTTCTCTTCGGTAGTTGTCAGAAATGGTCGCTAGAGGGTACTGTTGATCCCAGTAGTCGTACGTAATTTCCGGGCCCGGATATGGCGGACCCAGTCAGGCGTCCCCGGGCGTCCCCACCAGCGTTTATACGAGAAAGTGGTGGGAGGTGTGAAGGTTTCCCTACCCCGTGACGGCCCCCTGCTACAGAGCGATAGCCTTCGTCGTTGTTTATAGCGTATGTCTTCTCATGGCGGGTGCTTCAGTAATTGTCGCATAATTTTTCAGGGATTGCTTATTTAAATGCGCTTTAGGAGGATGTTTTTTTCTTCCAGAATAAAAAAAGAGTATCTAGCAAAAATTAAATTGTTGCTGAAAGTGGCAATGTATAATTTTCTCTGAGAATGAGATGTCTCAGATGATCCATTGTTAACTCGTGAAGAGGACTTGGTTTCGCGGTATTTTATATGACGTGAAATTGTGAAGTGGAGGCATTGATGCATATACCCCAGCACATATGCCACCGGTGCAATTCAAACTTTCAAGTATGTAAATATTTTCCTTCATGCCCAAGAAATCAAAATAATTTAAACTATTGAATAACATATTATATTGAGGTTATGTGAGGTGCATCATGCGTCGATAAAGTGCAATAAACTTTACATTTACAATGGATTACTTCTACTTCTTTCTTCATGAATCACAAATAATTTTAGCATTGCCCCAATGCCTTGAAAACATCCCTCAGAAATTCAAACGAGATTAGTCAGATCGATGTTTTTGAAATGTGAATATATGTCGTTCGGTTATGTTACAAAATGCTTTTGCTGAGTGTGCTCTATTTTGTTGTGTGCTCTTTATTAAGAATGCATGGCTATAAGTACAATTTAATTAACTTCCAATAGAACTATTTCCTGGTAAGTTAAAAGTACTGTAATTCAGGGAACTAATGTATCTTATCTGAGCTGAAAAATAAGTAAATTGGAGTGATGAAATTGGATTTGTGAGAAATTTCTCAGGTAGTGCATATGAAATAAGATATGTTAATTTTTAAATCCTAGTATGTAACTGGATATTGCCTAAAGGTTTGTGTTTGGCAATGTGTTGTAATAGATTGATTTTTTTGTACTGTCTAATATATTATAATTATTTTGTTATAGGTTTAATGAAGTTTCTCATCTGCCTAAAAATTCCCCACATATGAAACACACATTTCAAGAAAACTATGAATCCTGCAGAGAAAGTTAAGACTATTCTTGATAAATTGACTATACCTTTATGTAAAGATGATCCATTTGGTCAAGGAGGACGGTAAGTTTCTCATTGATTATATCATAATTGTCACTGAAACATTTAATTTATCATTACCAAACAAATTTTCTTTGCAATATATTGTTCTGAATTTTGGTGTTGTGTGTTCTGTAATTATGAAACTATGTCTACTTGCTTACATACTTTGCATCTAATGCTAATATACTTTGATTATTTATTGAATATAGTTTATTTGCATATTGACTAAGATTATATTCATAGTGATGTTTTTATGGTTACTCATATTATTGATAGCTGAATGTTTTACCTATCCAGTTGTAATTGATTGGTGTGTGTTATCACCTAGAAAGCCTAAAACAATTATTATTTTTTTTCTTTTTATTGGCATTTAATGCAAATAGTAGTAAAGTTAATGAATAATAGTACTAATCCAAGAACATTCATGACATAAGTTGTTTTGTTTTCTTGAATGTTCTGAAATAAAATGTAAATGTTTTCATTCTGTAGATGTAATATCTTTTATCAGCTGTGCATAACACATTATTTGAATAATGTTTATGAACATTCTAGTGATATAATATTCACTGTCTTAGAATTTCAATCTGAAATTTTGCTGGCTACTTCAAGTGCCAGTTATGCAATATTGTTTTTTCCTAGATCCTTATTGTTGTAGATTTTGTGGTTTAAAATGTCTGCGTTTCAGGCAGAGCTACTTTATTATTTAAAATTTGAAATTTAATGTTTACTATGAAAATTATTTTTCTTATATTTCTTAGAGAATATTTGGCTGGGCACTAGTTATTTGTGTTGTTAGATGACATTTAGAGTGCTATTTCTTTTGTTAAAGTGCTGAATAATTGTTGGATTATAAGTAAGTCTATATATGTATATGTGTGTGTGTCTTTATATATGTTATACTAATGTGACTTGGGCCCGAATGTTTATGACATGTCATAGTTTTTTTCTTTGCGGTTTTCCATGGGAAATGCAAGTTAAACATGATTTAATTTACAATGACTTAAAATTATGCAATTTTCACATGTCATGTTCTACAAAATTTTGTCTTTTCTTAAACTATTTTGCTGTTTCCCATTAATATGTCATATTATGGTCGTATATTTTCCCATGGTTTCATATCTTTATCTTTTTGATTTCATTTTCACATACTGTGTCTTAAAGAGATTATTCACATGTAATTGTTTTCTGTAATCTCCTAGAATTGTATCTAATTGCTGTCTTTCCTGTAAATATACTATATGTGAATTAGAAGGGCAGGCTATTTGGAAAAAAAAAAGAAAGTGTAGAAAGCACCAGATGCAAAGCAAGCCCTAATTTAGAATTGTCAGGGTATGTGCCAAGATCAAACACTTCTTTAAATAATTCTAGCATGTGGAATTGTCTTCATAGGGCTTGAAAGGAGAAGGAATGAATTGTGAATATGCTAGATTTTAAAAGTATATTTTTAATATTAAGGTTATTTAAATTACATAATATATAAGGTTTTGGAAATGCAACCAGAACTTTTTAAGTCATAATTATGGTCATATTTTCATATTTTGTCATAAATGCTTGCATATTTTTAGGTCATAAACATCCAGGTCCTAAATATGAATTATTACTATTGCTATTATTATTATTATTATTATTATTATTATTATTATTGTTATTATTATCATCATCATCATCATCATGGTGTTGTTGTAGACCCTGACTTTTTTTTTCTTTTCTAATAACAGGAAAATAAAATTTGATGGTTCGTGTGTTGATCTTCGCACTGTAAACTTTCAAGGATTTGTTAATAGAATTAGCACATTCAAACCTGAGGATTGGAGTTCTGATCCAAATGCAGCCATATTTCTATCAAAATATGGTTTCAAGGCAGTCTCAGGATGCAAAGTATGCTGCTGTTCTTGTGGAATTGAAGTTGACGTGGGAGTATTTTGTAAGTGTGGACTATGTAAAACAAGGTCTCAAACGTGCTTCAAGGCAAATTTTGCTCTAATAATTAGAGCAGGAGCAATTAATTCAGGATGCCTAGGATTTTTTTAAATTTTTTATTTTAATAATAGTGCTATCATCTTGCAAGCAATATATAAATGATAATTCTCTGCTGAGCAGGAAATCTTAAAAATCACCCTTATTTAAAAAATTCTTTTCTAATATGATACATCACAAACGTGTGTGAAGTTTATGCATTATTATTCTTTGACATTTGTTAGCTTATGCGAATATTAGTGTGTTATCTTAAACTTAGTAAAAGCTGGGAGAAACCTTTCGTTAATTTTCTTTGCTAATTTTTAAAGGAAGATAAATTATTTAATAAAAATAAATGTGATTACTGTTGATTGCAAAAGAATATTAATTAAAAATTTGTATTAAAATCATTTATTGCAAATTTTAAAAAAAAATTAGCTTTGGTTTTTCACATGTAAAACAGATCAGGAAATTTACTATGACAGAATTTTTTTGAACTGCTTTAACTATCTTTTTGTTCTTTTCTCTTGTTAAACAAGAAAATATAGTGGGATCAAAGTGTGTGTGTATTGAAAAGATATGGAATTGGATCCCCTCTCCTGCTCCACCACTTGCTTCACTAGAGTGTACCGTGTTCTCTACTTTAACCAACATTTCTAAAAGATTTCACTAGTAAAATTTTTTGAAGGGGACGTAGACTCATTTCATATTGTTGTATTTATTGGTTTTATTAAATGGTTTCATTTCATATTACTGTCATTATATTTAAATCAGACAATAATATGAAGATTATTAGTTTGGTAGAGGAGGTTAGTGGTTTTAATTTTGTTGATTGTGATAAGACTAAGGAATTCTGTCCTATACTTCATTTTAAAATGTCCTTGTTAATTGTTTTAACCACTGGTTTTCTTTTGATCGTTTTTAATGCATGGTAAATGATTTGTTGGTATTTAGTTTGTAAATTAGTTACAATAAACAAAAATATTTATAATGTTTAAACTCTTGGTTGTTCATTATGTTGTTTAAAAATTAAATTATTTATAAACTTTCTCTGTTTACTAACAATTTTTCTTCTTATTTGTTAAAAAAAAAGTGAGGAAACGAGATGTCCTCAGAACAATTGCTGTGAAGTCCCATAAGCAATACTGCAAGTGGTTGCATGTATCAACACAGGAAGAATATTTTTGTATACCAAGAAATCCTCACAGAAGTCTTCAAGATTTGAAGGTTACTTTTACTGAAATGATGACCTTCCAGACATCTATACCACTTATCGTCAAAGATAACTGGGTGAAGATGGTATATAAACATTTTTTTTGTTGAAAATCTTGCAATAGAATTATTGAATATTATTTATTAATGATCCATCATTGTCTTTTTATTTTAGGGTATTTCTGAAGCCTTCATGATGTCTGTTTTGAATTTCCTGGAACAGACTTACAGTGATATAATAGCTAGTTGTGTGGTATTGAGTTTGTGTGGATGGGTGAAACGAAATGAGAAGAGTTTGCAGTGTAATTTTTGTCAGAGGGTTGTTGGTGTTTGGAATTTCATTAGTGATAATGTTCAAAGTTCTTGTACGCCTATTGGACGTCCATCAAAACAGAGCAGAGTTATATCACTTTTGTATAGTGAAATACGACGTTCGATGGAATTAAGTGAAGACTCGGAGGTGGTTGGAATGAACTGTGAAGGAACTCCAGACCCAACTGTAGAACTCCCTTCTGAGGAACCACAATCTGTGGAAGCCCCATCCATGGAACCCCCATCTATGGAAACATCATCCGTAGAAACTCCATCTGTGAAAACCCCGACTGTGGAAACCCCGACTGTGGAAACCCCGTCTGTGGAACCCCCATCTGTGGAACCCTCGTCTGTGGAACCCCCGTCTGAGGAACCCCAGTCTGAGGAACCCCCATCTGAGGATCCTCCGTCTGTGGATCCTCGGTCTGTGGATCCTCCGTCTGTGGAACCTCCTCCTGTGAAACGTTCTCCTGTGGAACCTTCTTCCGTGGAACCCCCTTTTGAAGAACTACCTGATATAGTTTATGAAGGTACAACTAAAAGAGATCAGGGAGGAATAACTGGACCAAGTTCTGTACCTAAAAACCAATTAATTTTCAGCGAACCAAAAATACCTTCGTTTTACCCAAACAGGATGCCACAAAGTGATTTAGATTTCGGTAGGGAGATGAGAGAAAATACGATACTTGGTGATCAGTGTACGAGGACAAGGATCTGTCAAAAGTACTTATCAAGGAGTGATATTAGTCGTGTGTGGACTCAACCCAGTAGTTCTAGCCAAATTAAATACCATCGCTCTAAAAAATTAAAACCTTATTTACAAAAGGCTAGGGAAAAAGCTATTGGCTGTTTGAACAAGATACGGAAAAAAACTACTAATTATGTGAATACGAAAATTACTGTAAATAATACAAACTCTAGTGAATTACATGTTTCTGGAGATACAGGAAACATTTATGAAGCTAGAAGAGACATTTATGGAGATGGAAGAGATGCCTATGGAGTTGGAAGGGATGCATATGCCATTGGAAGAGATGTGTATGCCGTCGGTAGAGATCCATATAGCTTTGGAAGAGAGAAGTGTGGAGTTGGAAGTGACCTGTGTAGAGTTGAAAGAGACGGATATGGAATGCGAACAAATGTGCATGGAGTTAGATGTGAGGTGCACGGAGTTGAATGCAGGTTATGTGAAATTGGAAGAAATGTGTCTGGAGTTGGAAGAGAGGTGTATGGATTTGAAAATGAGTGTGCAGTTGGAAGAAAGATGTATGGAGTTGGAAGAGAGGCATATGAAGATGGAATTGAGATGCATGGAATTGAATGTAAGGTGCATGGAGTGAAATGCGAGGTTTGTGAAATTGGAAAAGAGGCCCCTGGTGTTGGAAGAGAGGCGACTGGAGTTGGAAGAGAGGAGCATGAGGTTGGAAGAGAGGTGCGTAGAATTGGAAGGGAAGCTCTTGTAGATGGAAAAGAAGCTCCTGGAGTTGGAAGGGAGGTGCCTGGAGTTGGAAGGGGGACACCTGGAGTTGAAAGAGAGGTGCGTGAAGTTGGAAGAGAATCGTCTAGAGATGGAAGAGTTGCATATAGTGATGAAAGAGATGTCTATGTAGATGAAGGAGAAGGGTATGGAGAAGAAGAAAGGTATGGCGAAGAAGAAGGGTATGGCGAAGAAGAAGGGTATGGCGAAGAAGAAGGGTATGGAGAAGAAGAAGAATGGTATGGAGAAGAAGAATGGTATGGAGAAGAAGAAGAAGGGTATGAAGAAGAAGAAGAAGAAGGGTATGGAGACGGAGACATACATGATGCTGAAACTGAAACTGAAACTGATTATGCAAGAAAAGAACCTAGTGATATTTCTAATAACAGTGTTAGTGATAAAACAAAGAAACAAACTAATGTTGTGTTTAAGAGCAATAATAATGGTGCTTCAAGTGAGGAAAATGACTTTTACAGTACAGAACCAAATGTTCGGGAAGAAGCTTGTTCTCAGTCAATTAAGTCTGTTAGCAATTCATTAGAGCAAGGTACTGTTGTTATGTCATCAAAAAGCGAAATGAGAAGTTCAAACGATTTGTGCCTCAGTGGTGATGAAAAAAGTGTAAACCGAGATTCTGTGACAGAAAATAAATCTTCACCTAGCTTGCAAACTGAACGTAAACCTAGGATGAAGTGTGTCGTACAGTTGAAAAAATTGGATCCAAATGTTATCTGCAATGCATGTAATATTTCCACTGCACAGTTGAAACAATCTGAGAATTCCTGTGTTCCTGCAAACAGACATGATGAATCCTGTGGTAACTCTGATGGAAGAAGGAAAAGAAAGCGTGTTCCAGAAAATGAGAGAAATGGCAGCCCACATGATTCAGGTAATTTAATAATCATATGTTATGCCCTGGTATGTTAGGGGAGATCTGTTGTACTAAATTTCATTATATGCTATGCCCATTTCAATGCATTTCAAATTTCTTAGGTGTATTAAGTAAAGTAATTTTTTGTTTATTTAAAATGTTTTTATCAAGCAGAAGCCTAGCATCCGTTAGCAATAATTTCTAAGAAAGTTTCTTGCTATAAATATACATACAAGAATGTCTCGATCATTAATGTTGCTGCTTTCATGCAATGCCTGAGATACTTTCAGATGGGTTAATGCAGCAAGGCTTTTCGCTTCTTACCCATTCTTTAATGTGTATAATGTTAACTAGAGATGCAACTTTTCTGGTATTTATAGGAAGCCATGAGTTCACGGTAATGTTTGTGTCATTCCCACAGAATATTTGGCCAGAGATCATAATCTACTTTAATATCTTCAAAATTTAATTTTGTAACTTTCATTTTAATGAGAAGTTCAGTGTGAAATTGACTTTTAAGGTAATGGAGTGAAAAGTTCTAAATCAATTAGCTTCATCTCCAGAACCAGACATACAGAAAATGCATTTGTAGTATAAGTTATTGTTTGTAAGAAATACAAGTCATTATAGTTTCTCAGTTTTTATGTTTAATATGCAGCCAAAAATTAGTTAGAAATGAATTTTTTCAATTTTGTTTTCTTTTAGTTCTTTTTCCTTCTGCAATCCTGACAATATGGACTTTTTTTAAATAGATGAATATACTTGAACCCAGCAAATTTTTAACTGCAACCAGTGATGAGGGCCAAGGCAGACTAGTCTTGCATAGGAAAGTAATGACAACTGATGGGCGGTGGGCCACAATGAGGAGATATGTGAGAATATGAGCTAAAATAGGTTTGAGAGACATATGCTTGGAAAAACAGTGACAGTTTATATGCTACAGTATGAAAATATTATGACACTTTAAATAATATAGAATACAGTGAATGAAATATTTAAATACGAATACACTATTTTAATGTCTTTTGCTGTACATTTGATTTTACCACAATATATCATTCTGTCATCAATTAATTATTAGAAATGCTTCTAAATTAAATTGAAACTATACATTATTGAACACATTTGTACAAGTTAATTTCAGTGCAAACCCTGAAATTCTGTTACAGAATGCAAATGGAAAGAAAGTTTATGTATAAAGTGTATTAATTAATAACATCACTCTCCTCAAAATCTTAAAAACAAAAATCAGTTCTGATAAAAGAAGTGTAGTTTGCAAACACCTCTCAAAATGCAATGTTTTTCTTGTTTTTCCATGGAAAAAAGATGTTTGCTTGCATAGTCTTTCTTCTCAAACATGAAGAAAATCAATGGGATTTTTACCAGCAATGCCTCCTCTTCATCTTATTCTTATTTTTAGATTTCACATGTGTGAAAAAGTAAGAACCTTTTATTCCAAATTATTACCAAAAACTTTTTGCAACCCTAAAGTAAAGAGGTTCTATCTGCACAGCAGTAAATTTGCAGGGTAGCATTCTAAATATTTAGCCCTCTCTTCAACAAAATCTGTTTCATTAAATGTATTCAAACATTGTCAGTGTACTTGATATTCAAGCACGAAACTGGAGACATGATTATTCTAAAAAGCAATGTAACTTTGGTAGAACCAAGATCCTAGTTTTCAGATAGCACCTTTTTACTCTTTGCATTTATTTTCAAATTGGAGTAAAATGGTTCTATCTTCAATGATATGAAAATTTGATTAGTATAATGCTTAAGTAAATGCAATGATCCATGTGACGTTTATCATTTTATTAAATTTTACTGAATTTACAGAAATCTGCTCACAAGTTCACATTTTAATAGAAATCTTATTATAGTGCTCAGCAATATTGACATTTTAATTTAATATTATTACTTAGAATTATTTAAGTAGATGTGGGGAAAAGTTATTTATTATGAGTTACTGAATTACACTTAAATTTGAAATGATAATTTACAATAATCTTAAAGTTAACTGCCATAACTATAAAGTAATTGCAGTAAAACTTCATTTACACATTTTTCAGGGAACTGAAAGGTAAAAACATTAGAGAGAAAAGTGCATTAATGAAAACTAGAAAAATCTTGAAAATACTGTTGTGTTAGAAAATAATATTCATATAATATTCTCAATATATAACATTTTCAAAAAAGAAAGTTCTCACTTTTGAAAGAGTCTGATCTTCAACTATTTGCTTTTCTCTGCACCTAAAGTATAAATATTCCCCTCATATGTGGCAACTGTCCCATAATCACCTTCATTACTTGATTTGTACAAATAGGCACAAATTTCATATTTCAAACAAATAGACTGCCAGTTTTCTGTGCAATGTTGACAAACCTTCCACAAAAATCTGTACCAAGCAAAATGCAAACATGATGCAAAAGCTGTAGGGTCACTCGTGAGCACTAACATCCTCGCACCCTATGGGGTTTTGTTCAATCTCCACACAGTCATTTGTGTTGGTATACAATCAGGGCTATTATTGTGGGGTTAAAGTAGGGTGTACGGTACACCCTTAGAGAAGCAATGCGAAATGAATAAAACTTCCCGATAGGCGATTTTCATGGCTCAAAGTTTTGAGACGCCCTTATAAGCTTTGTGCCCGCCGCATTATTATGCCAAATTACTTTCAAAGGCAAGTTTTCTCGCTTCGCTCGCCCGGATCCAAGTCATGGCGAGGCTCGGGCCTTCAGCCCTCGCGTTCACTATAAACAACCTTGAGTCTATCCACCGCATAACTACCAATTCACTTTTATAAGAAATCACTTCAGTAAGAACTTTATAAGAATGCCTCTAGTATTTAAACTGCGCAGTTGCAAACACATGAAGATACGCGAAATGCCGGTTTGAACCACTTCCGTAAGTGGTACCGTACACTAGACTTTAGCCTATTGTGGTTGTAGATGTGTGAAAAAAGAAATAAATAAAAAACGCATATCTGAAATAATTTAATATGGGAAGTATAGGAATTTAGCTGGGACTTTTAAACAAAGTATTAAGTATAACTCCAGTTTTACTACATTTTCACGTTTTTACCAATTCTTTGAAACACTTTTGATCCAGAGCTGACATCCATTTCAACATGTAGGCCAAATCAACTACCTTTCCCTTACTTAAAATATTATCTTTTGCCACATATGTCTGCATGTAGGCTGGGAGCCAGCAAGAAAATCTATGCATGATAAGTTCAAAGTTAAAAATTTTTGAGAAGTATGCCATTATCATGAATAACAGATAAACACAATTATCGCAGTCTAGCAGAGTTGACATTTCGTTGCTTGATTTTTTGAATGTGTCAAAAAAACTAAAGCCCTTGGGAAGTGAGAACATGCTAATTTTTGCTGTATGTTGTTTGTTAGATAGCCAAAATGTGTAGGTGTTGTATGCCTTCTTTTTTTTCATTGATGATGATGACCATGCCAAACGGTTTTGGTGGCGCTAAGTAATGCCATACTGATTCAAAGATGTAAAATTTGTCGCTAGGCCATGTATCATAGGTACAAGTATGGTGGAATGTTTTTAGGACCTCATGGTCCATTTTGACAAATAGATGCATTGCTATACTGATAGGACATTAAATGGTCACCATACTGGAAAACCAGTTGTTTCTTTTCCCTTCCTCATAATTTTCTGGTAAATGTGAACTGAATTTTTAAATTCTTTTTATTACGTTAGTATATAGATTATTCTCTATTTTCTTTCAAGGCGTTAAGATGAAGTTTTGCAAATTTATGACAAAAGAAATACGTACTTCTCAGCTCTGTGGATAGCAATTTTCAATTTGTACATCCAATTGTTTCTAAAAGTTCTAAGAATAATGCAACTGATGGATAAGTCTGTGGACAAGAAAGATTATTTTCTGGTATATCCTTTTTTCACAGAATTTTCCATGTGGATTTAATGGTCCATTTTAGACAAATTCAATACCTATATAAATGGGCAAGTATATATTGCTGGCTCAATGTTACAAGGTTGTGCATAGAACAGTGCTACTTTTTGAGAAATACCCTTTGAACTTCCTTCAAAGAAATAATTCCTTTTAAATATGATTTTTCATTGTTCACACGTCTTTTTGAATGCCTATTTTAGTGAAAATAAATGCCTTTTTACCTGCCTGTTTTGGATAAAGTAAATGAATGTGAACTTCTGGTCTCTAATGATGACATTTATGATTAACAAATGGAGAGATACATCCAAGCAGTTAAATAGTATGGAATATCAAAAACTTAAATTTCATTTAGAATTTTACATTCTACTTGCTTCCAATCATCCTTACCTTGGAAAGGGGAGTATTAATGTGAACTGATTTCTCCTCTTCCTTCTCTGTGTCTTCCTCTCCATCATTTTCTTCCACCTCCCTCTTCCTCCTCCTCCTCCTCTCTTCTGTCCTTTATCCTAGTCTTCTCCTCCTCTTTCTCCACCTACTGCTCCTGCTTGCTGCTCCTACTCCTCCTACACCTCCCCTACTCCTCCCATAATCCCACCTCTCGCCTTCTCTTTTCTCTACTCCCCATCCTCTTCCTTTGTTTTTTTTATATATATTTATTCCTTTGTTATTTTTATATATATATATATATATATATATATATATAGATAGATAGATATAGATATAGATATATATAGATAGATAGATAGATAGATATATAGATATAGATATAGACACAGACACACACACACACACCTTTGGTTTTATGGAATTATTTATTTCAGTAAGGTGCTACCTGGGTTACCTTCAGACTTCGGGTTAACTGTGCAATACTTTAATGAAACCTATAATTAAAACCAAATGTATACTGTTTTTTTTTTTTTGAAAGAGTAATGTTGTATTTCAGGTCTGTTACCACGCCTTCCTTCCCAAATGGAGCCAGCTCACTTCACTAGGAGTAAGAAGAAGGAATTGGAAATGATGCTGAATGAGCGATCAAAAACTGCACAAGTTCCCCCCAAGAAAGATAATGTAGCAGAAGTCATAGAAATTCTCTCATCTGAGGGAGAAGCTGCTTCAGAGGGTGAATCAAAAAATCATTTGCAGGAACAGGAAGATAATGATAAAGAGAGTGATACAGTGAATGACGATACTTGCGTTACTAAAGGTTCAGAAAATAATACAATAGTACCTTCAGAATATGAAGATGATACAGTTCTTAATCCTGTTATATGTTCTATTGTTGGAAATGCTGAAATCCGTGATACCTCTGGTCCAATAATAGTTTTCTGCCGAAAGTATTTTTGAAGAAGATTACATTGAAGGAGAAGGCAGGAAATACACAAATGGGTGTAGGACAAAATCCCATTTATATAATGATATTTCAGATAATGACTCGCCGATAGTTAGTAGTCCAGAGAAATCAGGGCATAGTAATACTGGGAGGTCATATGAGGCTTCAGAGGATACAAGTGCAGCAGAGGACAATGAAGAATCTCATAGACCTAAAAGGAGAAGGATATTGACTGAGGAGAACAGTGATCGTGTTAATAGTGTACCCGAGTTAGATGACTTTATTAACGACTTGCCTCCAACCTATTTTCATCCCGAGTTGGAGCATCGATATTGGTGCATTTGGAGGATCCAAGTTGCAGAATGTATGAAAGAATGCTGTGGATGGAAAAAAGGTTGGGAATTATATATGAGAGCCATCCAAAAGGGATTGGAATTGCAGAATGCCAAGAAAGTTGCAGTTTCCGAGGTAAGTTTTGGTTTTGGTTTTGGTATTTTTTGTGTCAAAAATTTTCCATCAGTACCTGAGAACAGAAAAGAGAAGACAACTTCTTTTACGTGTGTTGTATCTATTAGAACTAATAGTGGAAAACAAGTTTTGTAAAATATGTAGAAAATGCCTTTTTTTAATATTGTGAACCAACAGTGGTTGTACTTTATTATGATCATACGTTGAAAGGTTCCCAATTATTTTGGATAATCAATTAATTTAAAAGAATATATATTTTCAAACCTTTCAGTAGTATTAGACAGTTACAACCATCAAATAACATTCAGTAGTGCACTCTGATTAAAACAGGAAGTCTCTTCGAGGTCACAAGCTGGCTGGAGAGGGGAACACTCATCCAATCGTGAATGTTGTTATTACTTACATTTTGGGCATTGAAGCTACAGATTGGATGGCAATGCCCCCCTCTTTTTTCAGTTTGCGACATTGATGGCAAAACATTTCTTTGTCCGTGGTCAATACTAGCACCTAAACTATTCAGATGATATTCTCTTAAAGTGGTATTCCTGGATTGATCTGATCAAACAATGGGTCCTGCAAATTTGAAATGAATGTTTTGTTTTTGGGAGCACTTCACATGAAGTCTTAAAAAATTTTCAAAATTTTCTCTGAAATGGCTCAACATTTATTTAATTTTTTTCTGTGAAAATTTGAATTTGGTTTTAGGCCGCTGTACACCTGTACAGCTAGATATTTTTCTTAATGCATTATTACTCATAGTATGATATTTAATACATAATATGAACACTTGATGCATATTAACCCTTCAACGCGGTGCCGAGGGTGAGCGCGGTAGCATTTAAAGGCGGCTTTAAGTGAAAGGTACGGTCGTCGGCACCGCGGGGGCAGGTAGCGAGCTGAGCGCATCCGGCGAAGCCTGCTGCGGGAGCATCTCGGCTCGGGGGGCGTTGCGCCTCCCAACCCTGAAAACGTTCTCTACCCGGAGAATGCATAGCATCGTATCAATAATAATAATAATAATAATAATAATAATAATAAAATTTTGTTATAATATGGAAAACGAGGAAATTGAAAGTTAAATTAAATGTGGAATAATGTCATTCATTTACGTTTCATAGTGTCAGTCATTCATTCATATTCAATATTTATTAATAATAGAATGTAATTAAAATAAGGTGCATTCATTTTCTTTACAGATACTCCTAATGATAGCTTTTAAAGCAAGTATCAGGGCAAAGTCCAACTTTACAATCTGGGCACAATAACGTAGGCTCTGAACGTCTCCCATTCTTGTGACACACTACACATCATTTCTGATGCTTTATCTTGTCACCTTGAGGTGGAATTCTTTCAAGAAAGTGTCTTCCTGTCAAGCGATCTAAATCGCATATCAAACGATGTTCACGTACTTCTCTTCTGTCATGTGAATGTGCAGATAGCAATTGCTCGACCAGATAAAAGCGAAGTTTCAAAGAATTTATTCTTGTCCTAATACGATTCTTTTCCCAAATAATAAAAGTATTCAAGACAGTGACATTTAACAATCTTGTGAACATGTTCATATTCCATTTCTTACTTTTCTTCCTTTCAATAAGGTACGTTTGCAAGTACTGATCTTTCAGATCTAGCCCTCCCATTGATTTAGTGTAATCAAGAACGCACGTGGGGTTTTTAATTCCTTCTTTTCTCTTTGTAATTACTGTTTTGAAATCATCTTTATGGTAGGTGTTTATCATAGAAACAACCTTTTTGTCCATCCATTTCGAAACTGAAACGGAGCCCGAGTGTTGGGCGATGTACTCTTCTCGCTTGAGAAGAATTTCATCCTCAATATCTGACTCGGACAATGTAACACAATTCGAGGCAACCATATTAAAATTAGTCAATGAAAAAAATACGATACTTTATTATAAATTTTACATTCAAACTTGTAGCGGCAATTTTTTTCAGATAATGAAATAATACATACCACTATTTCTGACAGTGGCAATAATTTAATATTATACGTAGTACATAGAAGACGGTGTATTATCAATTAATTGTTTCTATAAAAACACCCACAAAGAAATAGAAATACTTTAATCGATATTAAAACATTTGTATTGAAAACCACTCAAAAACAAACCGAAAACTCGCCATAACACACTGCCAGCGTCTATGCACCGCACCGCCAAGCGACCAACGTCTGTACACGGCACACCGCAAATGAGAGGAAAAACAGGTAAAGATCCCTTCCGTCCTGAGACGGCTTACCGCGAATGGAAAGGAAAATCCATGCCGTCCAGGTACGGCACCCCGCGTTAAGAAGAGAAAGGAAATTGCCGTCTTCAGACGGCATACCACGCTGAAGGGTTAATGCACCCAATTTTAAATCCTTTTCACCATCTGTAAGCTAGAAAATTTAGGGTTATGTAATATCAGACAACAGGTATTAACTGGTTGAATACTTGCTCTTACTAGATACAACTGAGGGGGAGGCTATTCTGAATATTTTATTTATTTATTTGTAATTAATACAGGCAACAGTAACACTCATGGTATCCTGATTTGGCACAGATATAATATACATAATGATTAATCGAAAACTATTGTATCACAAAATATATGGAGTTGGCGTGTATCGAGTTACAGTAGAGAAAAATAAAGTTAAGTTACCTATTCACAAAGCAAAAACGTAGAGGCTTTAACATAGTTGAGATAGAATGAAAAAAGTAGAGTTCATCTATTTACAAAGCGATCGTAGAGGTTTTTGAAAGCATTGAGTGAAGATGCAGTCGCAACAGGTTTGGGAAGGAGATTCCACACGTCTACTATTCTATTTCTCAGGAAGTTTTTGTGTTGAACCAGGTTGTGTCTAGACTTCATCAGCTTCATAGTGTGTCCTCTAAGGTGCGTGTTGGTAGAAAAGAGAAATATGTCTTACAGATCGGCGTTGTACTATCCATTAATGATTTTGTAGGTTTCAATGATGTTGGCACAAACTCCTCTCTTGCTGAGTAAGAGTAATTTCAATCTGGCAAGTCTTTCTTCATACAGGAGATGTTTGAGATGGATGGGTATGCGTGTCGCTCACCTTTGTGTACTTTCAAGTGCCTTGATGTCTTTAGTGTAATAAGGGTTCCAGATTCCAGTCCCACATTCTATTATAGGAAGGATATATGTATTGTAAAGAAAGGTGAAAGATTCCACTTTGAGCAAGTTAAAAGCTTTTCTAAGAGTATATGTGGCCTTATTTGCATTCTTTACTATATAAGAGACATGGGTTTCCCATTTCAAGTCATCACTGACCATGATACCAAGATCCTTCATGACTTTCGAAATTGTTAGCATAGTAGATCCAAGGTAGTATGGTGATTTTAGATTATTTTTCCTATGTGCAATACAGTGCACTTTGACTCATTCAATGGTATCATCCATGTCATGGACTAGTCTTGTATGGATGGCATCTAAGTCTTCTTGTAACTGACGATGATGAGTTAACGTGTTAGAGTAAAATTTGGTATCATCTGCTTACATTATGAAATTGGAAGCCTTGTTGACAGGGAGATCACTGGTTTACAGTATAAATAGAGTAGAACCCAGAACGGAGCCCTATGGAACCCCACTTGTAATCCTTTTGACAGAAGATTTTTGAGAACGTATTTTCACTTGGTAACTACGGTCTTGTAAGAAGGATTTGATCCATTGAAGAATTTTGCCTCTAATTCCAAGGTGCTCGAGTTTGTGAAGTAACCTGTGATGAGGAACTTTATTGATCGCCTTTGAGAAATCTAAGTAGATTATATCAGTTGGAAGTCCGTTGTTCAGAGCATCAGTCCTATAGCAGAGAGAAGTCAGCAGATTTGCCGTAATTGATCTGCCAGGAACAAAACCATCTTGATTCAGTGGAACGCATTTAATTGTCAGTGCAAATTGGAGGATGTGGTTGACCAGGATCCTCTCCAGGATCTTACAGGTCGTGTTGGTCAAACTAATTGGTCTGTAGTTGTCTGGATTTAATTTACTTCCTTTCTGGAAAATAGGAATAATGTCCGCAGTTTTCCAGTCAGTTGGTAGTATACCGGAATCTAAACCTTGCCGAAAAATCTCCTGTAAGGCTGGAGCAGTTTCAGATGCACATTCTCTTATTAGAAGAGGAGGGATACCATCTGGTCCAGCAGCAGACCTGGAATCAAGGGTTCAGAGTATTTCATAGATGTCGCTGACTTGTAACTCAATATTCTTTAGAAGGTGGAGTGTTGATGAATGGAAGTGATTCATCCGGTTCTACAGAAAAGGAATTCTGGAATACATTTGCTAAAGTGTCAGCAATGATCTGTGGATCAGATGTTATTTAACCATTTTCTCTGTGTAAGGACATTGGAGCAATTGTAGAAGAGGGTGTTTTACCATGGATGTAAGAGTACAGTTGTTTGCCTTTCTTCTGTGCTATATATCGTTCGTATTTTTGCCTAGCAGAGCAAATTTCTCTTGTGATATAGTTGTGAAGTGATTTATAGTTGCAGAAGTGATATTGTGAATTGGTGGTTCTAAATTTGGTTCATAATCTTTTCTTATTGCGTATCAGCCGTAGTATTCTTTTCTTGATCCACGGTTTCCTTCTATTTATTATTTTGTGTTGTAGAGGTGAATGAGTAGTCAGAGCATTTGTCATCTTTGAGCTAAAGGTCTGCCAGTTGTGTTAAACTGTTGGGGAAACAGGATGTTGGTGAGAAACATCTTGTTGAAGATCATTTCTAATTGCATCGAAATCTGCACGCCAATAATTTCTCTGAGTACGCTGTGTAAGGGAATGTCCATACAGGTCAATTTGCATTTCAATCATAAAAACGTCGTGATCGCTGGCTCCGATAGTGCTATGGAGGGCAATTGAGAATGCTGACTCATCGTTTGTGAAGATCAGATCAAGAATTCATGGCCGCTGTTCTTGTCTGAATCGGGTTTCTTCCGTTACCAGCTGGATAAAGTTGGTATCGTCATATACTTGAAGAAAATTTGTGGCTGCAGGTGGTTGATATTCCACTGAATTATTTAACGAAGGTTGAGGCCAGTGTATTGATGGGAAGTTAAAATCTCCTATGATGATTGTCGTCATTCAAATCATTGGCACTTCATAGCATATTGACAAGAGCAAGATCAGTTTCATTTTCATTAGTGGTAGAGGGAGGTCTGTATATTGAGCGCAGGAGAAATTGACAGTGTCACATGTTGATCTGGAGCCAAAGTGTTTCCAAGTTAGAGTATTCCAAGTTTTGACGAGGTGTGACGATCAGTGAATGTCCAGCAAATTCGTTTGCCACGTAGAGATAATGCCCCCTCTGCGTCTGTCTGACCTGTCTTTACGAAAGATGTTGTAGCCTTCGATACTAATCATATGATCAGGTATGTCTTGTTTAAGCCATGTCTCAGTAATGACAATGATGCCCGGTTTAACGTCTTCAATTTCCAATAGTAGTTGTTCGAATTTGGGCAGTAAACTTGCTATGTTTGTGCAAATAAATTGTAGGGAAGGTTATTGTTGCCTGTTCAAGTTTCCCTGTTTGATGAGCCATTGAAGATTTTGGGAAAGCCTTTTTTATATCTTATCGTAGCAGTTGGGTCTTCCTTCTGACGTTCTACTAATTCTAACCCCAATGCAGCGAACTGAATTGAAAGACCTTAGTGCAGAACTAAAAGCAGACAAGAATCAAATCCAAAACTTGTCATTAAATACATTAGGGGAGTCCCATGGATTATAGACAGAATGGAAATGAGGAAAGGTAGTAACAAGCAACTTGAACACAAATACAAAAATTATGTTCATGAACATCGCCGCTCTTCTTCCAAAGTTTGACCAATTCCTGATAGAAGTCAACACAGTGCAACCAGTTGTAATAGTAATTACTGAATCATGGCTCAACTCGAATATTCCTGACTCCCTAATACACGTACCTGTCTTTCACATAAACCGCAGAGACAGATCAGACGGGCAAGGAGGGGGAGTAGTAATGTATGTGAAACAAAAAATTGGAAGTATGACTGTGAATGTGACAAACATGTATGAAATACAGGACCCTGATGTGGAAGCACCCTGGTTGAAACTAGAATATGAGAACATACCATATGCCGTAGGAGGAATATATAGACCACAAACACCCGACCCGAGACCTCGGCAATTAGATCTCAAACGGTTTGAGAAAATGATTATGGTATGCGAACTGAAGATACCAGCTATTATTTTTGGAGACTTCAATTTTCCCTCAATTACATGGACCAAACGTGGAGCAATTCCAAACACAGAAATTGAAAGATAATTTATTAAACACTATATAGACTCATCTCTCTGATGGTATTTGAGCCTACTAGATAGAGAGTAAATCAAACCCCTGCGATTCTTGATTTAGTGTTAACTAATGATGAAGACCTCATTACACCTCCGATCCTAAGGCCAAATATTGGTCTAAGTGATCATTTAGTGATTATGACATTGCTACGAGTGGAATCGCCCATGAATAATAGTGTTTCTCATAACTCCATCTCGACCCGTCGAGGTGGGTTGGTCCACGTCCTGACGGGGGGATGCAGAGAAGGCCTTCAGGTGTTCCTTTCTCCATTTTTTTTCATCTTCTTGCTTCTCATTTCATGTCATGTACGTTCTTTTCACTCCTTTTTCTTCCTCACTGGCCTTCTCTGTATGCTGAACGCCCACCCATGTGTTTGTCGCGCATGGCGACCCGTGTCGGAGGGAATGTGTGTCCTGGCAGTTGAGAGACCTGTTTGTTTCCCAACTAGTCCTAGTGCTACGCTTTTTGGCTTGCGCTAACGGGTACGTTTACGTATTTTTGGGGAACATTCCTTGTAGGTGTCAATACATTCGCTTTGGCCTCGGACTCTTCTAGACGGGCGGTCGGGAGCTAACCCACTCCCGATCAAACGGCTCGGACTAGGTCTTGCACTGAACTCCAGGGTGAGCGGGGGGATCCACGGCGGTGCAGCGCTGTGACATTCCCCTACTATATCTCCGTTTCAGCCCTGGCACCCCAGTGGGGTGTCCCCTTGTTGGGCTCCATGGTGGGTGGGGAGCACGGAGACGAATCTGCTTCAATCGTATGGAGCCCAAAACAAACCCCTTGCCCTCTTCCACAAGGAAGAGGCGATGTGAGACGGTAGATTTGAATAGCTTCTTCCTTCGCGAGGAGAACAAACAAAAGAAACCTCGGTTTCTTGTAATGTTTGTTGAAGTTGATAAGTCCTTCAAAAGTGTTAGTGCGGTCCGCCTCGCGCGAGCCATTGAAGACTGTTTTGGAAAGCTGCAAGCGATCGTGCGACAGAGGAATGGTACCATTCTTTTCGAAGCGCGCACCGACGAGCAGATTGACAAGATCCAAAAAACCAAGCAGATTGCCGGCCTCCAAGTGGAAGTGACCACTCACCCTACCCTTAACTTATGTAAGGGAGTGGTCAAACACGAAGACTTTGCGCTTGAAAGTGAGGACGAACTTCTTTTTTAAGAGCCATGGCGTTACGGAGGTATATAGGATCAGGAGGAAGGAGAATGGGAAAGAGATCCCCACTCCCACCTTGATCCTGACCTTTAATCTCCCTTCTCTCCCAGAGAAAATTAGCTGTGGATATTATAACCTTCGCGTGCGGCAGTATGTGCCGAACCCCCTGTGCTGCTTCAAGTGTCAGAGGTTCGATCATACACAACAAAGGTGCATGGCCGTAAGCCCTGCTTGCGCAAAGTGCGGTAAATCCACGCATGATCCCAACCCTTGTTCATCACCAGTACGCTGTGTAAACTGTGAAGGAGACCATGCGGCCAACTCTAACAAGTGCCCCACATATCTCAGAGAGAGGGAGATTCAAAAAATTAGAGTAACAGAGAAGGTATCTTTCTCGGAAGCGAAACGCCGATACCTGATGAAGAACCCTGTGGGTCTCAGGCGTTCTTTTTCTAGCACTGGCGAACACGGTCAAAGCGACGAGTATTAAGTCTTCCCTTGCTACTCCCCCAGTAGCGAACTTTTGTTGCCAGGTATCCCCAGTGGACTTCCCTGAGGAGACACCGCCTCTGCAAGGTGGGAAAATAATAATCCCCACAAAATACAAAATACCACCCAAGAAGACAACACAGACGTAGACAACAAGTATCCACTTCTCAGCCGCGCAAGAAGGCTGATTTCACACGGCCTGCTGGCCTGGACAAGAAAAATGATAGATCCTCCAAACTTCGACCACCTACCCCGACTCCTGAAACTCGCTCTGAGCGATCTCTCAGCCTGTCGAGCAGTGGTCAGGATGAGTCTGCCTCGGAGGAAACTTCAGCCGGGGTGGACACTCGCTCCTTCGGGCGGCAGAGGCGAAAAAAGGAAAAGAAGAAATCCTCTTAACTTCTTAAACAACGGCACTCCTATCCTGGAATCTGAACGGATTTTCTCTCCGACGGGACGAATTAAAACTCTTATTGTCCCGTTATACACCATCAATTTTCTGCTTACAGGAAACGCATCTTTCTCCACCACGGCCCATACACTTTCGCGGTTTCACTCCTTATAGGGTTGATGTCGATGACGGCCTCCGCGCTCACGGCGGAGTTACTACTTTGGTCCAGGATTCGCTGCATTCTGCAGAAATCCCTGTTCACACCGACCTTCAAAAAGGTAGTGTGCGGGTGTATCTGCCGTCCCTCTCAATCACTGTATGTAATATCTATATTCCCCCAAGACAAACGGTGTCATTTGATGACCTAAGTCTGATAAACCAATTGCCCACACCTTTCGTGGTTGTGGGTGATGTAAATGCCCACAGCCCTCTTTGGGGTTCCTCTCGTACGTGTCGAAGAAGTGCTATTTTGGAGTCTGTCATCGTCACCATGAATTTGGCTATTCTCAACTCTGGGGAACCAACTCATTTTGCCGTAGCTACGAATTCTAGCACGGCTATTGATGTAGCCCTTTGCAGCTCTTCACTTGCTACTGCTATGCGGTGGACCATATTAGAAGATCTTTATGGAAGCGACCATTACCCCACGCTTGTCCACATTGATCATCTTCGCCGTAGTTGTGCACGGCCCCCTCAATGGATCGTGCGACGAGCTGACTGGTCGACATTCCAAAATAATGTTAACCTGTCAGACGGTCCCTTCGGAAATGTGGATGAAATGACAGAACATTTTAATAGCGCTGTACTCGCTGCTGCTTCCATCGCAATTCCGAAGGCAAGTGGTAAACCGCGACACCCTTTCGTTCCGTGGTGGAATGAGAACTGCTCGAGAGCGGTCAGTGCTCGAAAAAAGGCACTGGCACGTCTCAGACACTATCCAACAGTGGATAACTTAATCGAGTATAAAAGATGCAGGTGCGAAGGCTAGAAGAACTATCTTAGAGAGCAAAATTGCATCGTGGAGAGCGTACGTTTCGTCTCTCAATTGTCACACGCACCACGCCTGGTATGTAGAAAAATTCGAC
>JAHLJT010008446.1:64450025-64505492 GCA_031308135.1 Acheta domesticus | reverse complement strand
AGTGACCATTTTCCCATTTTGTCCACTGAATGTCCCGATTAGACGTTCATCATACCCTCCTCGCTGGCTATGCCATCGAGCCGGACTGGATATTATTCAGCGGAGCAAAATTGCCTAAGCCAGACCATTTCAAATAATATCGATACCTTGGTGGCCCAATTCACCGACGCCGTTCTTCGCGCAGCACCATTGCAATCCCGAAGTCTACGTGTCGGCCACGACGCGTCCCTGTGCCTTGGTGGAATGCTGACTGTGCCACCGCGGTGCGTGACCGAAAGCAAGCACTCGCGAGGCTCAATAGGTTCCCCACCGCATCAAACCTGATCGATTTCAAAAGAAAGCGGGCCAGAGCCAGATTAGTAATACGGGAAAGTAAGACCGCTTCCTGGAGAGCCTTTATTTCTTCTCTTTCTTGCCATACCCCGCCTAAAGTAGTATGGCGAAAGATCCGACAGATCGGAGGAAGATTTTCCCCACCATCTGTCCCAGGACTTCTTATTAATGGAAATCTTATTACTTCTCCAGAAAAAGTAGTTGAGGAATGGCCTGTCATTATGAAAATACCTCCAGTTCCTTACACTACTCCCCTAGCTTCTTGAAAACGAAGAGTAGAATGGAGAAATGCAGATTGGACTTCTCAACTTGCCTGGAGTAAGATTAAACGCCCCTTTCTCCATGGATGAATTTTCCTGTGCCCTCGCCCGTGGGAAAGATTCTGCTCCAGACCAGACCAGATACACAACCAAATGCTAAAACACATGCCTGAATAGGCACGTATTTTTCTCCTCCGTATCTTCAACAAGATTTGGATCAAACATACCTTTCCTAGGACCAGGCGCGAAGCGATTATTATTCATATTCCTAAAGGAGGAAAGGACAGGACAAAGCCGTCAACATACCGCCCAATCTCGCTCACAAGCTGTGTATGCAAACTTCTAGAGCGAAAGGTGAACACGCGTTTGGTCTGGCACCTGGAACAGAGAAACCTACTTTCACCCATCCATGTGGTTTCAGGAAGAACAGGTCAACCATGGACCACCTTGTCACCCTTACCACACAGATCTCCACTGCTTTCGTGCTACGTCAACACCTGGTAGCAATTTTCTTTGATATAGAGAAAGCTTATGATACTACCTGGAGGTACGGCATTCTTCGCACCATCCATTCTTGGGGTCTTAGGGGCGGCTCCCCCTTTTTTATTTCTTTCCTCAAGATACTTCCGCGTTCGCCTTGGTGACAGGGTATCCGCCAGCCACCATTTAGAAAACGGAGTCCCTCAGGGCTCAATTCTGAGTGTCACTCTGTTTGCCATCGCTATCAATAGTATAGCGTCGATAATCCGAGAGCCGGTGAAAGCATCGCTCTTCGTTGACGACTTTGCCATTTTCTGCTCTTCCAAGAGTATTCAAGTGATAGAGAGACAATTACAACTTGTCCTCAACAAATTGCAGGAATGGAGTGATGCGACAGGTTTTAAATTCTCCGCATCAAAAACTAACTGTATGCACTTCTGCAGGATTATCATCTTCATAACCACCCCGATCTTTTTCTTGGAAGCCATCTTCTACCTTTTGTGGACTCTGCAACTTTCCTTGGGCTTACTTTCGATAAGAGCCTAACTTGGCGAAAATATACGTAAACTGAAGAGCCGATGTGTCTCACCTCTGAACCTCCTCCGCACCCTTACAGGCAGCTCTTGGGGAGCTGACCGTGTGTGTCTCTTGCGTTTGTATAGAACCCTCATCCGCTCTATTTTGGATTATGGATGTATTGTATATGGGTCAGCGTCACCATCAACCCTCCGGCCATTAAATACCATTCACAACGCCGGTATAAGAATTAGTACAGGCGCCTACCGCACGAGTCGCATCGAATGCCTCTTGGCCGAAGCTGGAGAACCATCTCTGAGCCGAAGGCGAGATATTTTATTAGCCTCTTATGGGGCTAAAGTGTCGGGACTGGTTGACCACCCTTGTCGTCGTATAATCATCCACCCAAAGTATGAGTCCTCGTACATTCTTCGAACATCGTTACCCCATCCCCCAGGTATTAGATTACGAAATCTTCTCCGGGAATTAAATGTAGAACTTCCCACCCCTGTGAAACCCACAAGTGACCGGATCCCCCTTGGAAACTCCTCCTTCCCAGTATTGACTTCAGACTCTCCCATCTGCCCAAACAAACTACTAGTCCTCTGGTTTACCAGAAGCAGTTTCTGGATATGAGAGAATCCTATCCGGATCATTTATTCTTATACACGGATGGTTCATCGTGCAGCGACGCGGTGGCATGTGGTTTTACTGTATCAGGGCCACCAAATCATTTCGGCTTCACTCCAAATGCAGTATTTTCACTGCCGAAATGTATGCAATCTTTGAGGCCCTAAAATACATTGAATCAGCGACGTTGCGGCGAGTAGTTATCTGTTCCGATTCTCTCAGCTCTCTTCAAGCTGTCTCCCGTCCTTCGTCAGACTACCTGACTTATCCGTTCAAAGCCTGATTCATCGTCTTCTGTCCCGCCGCTATGACCTGGTACTTAGTTGGGTCCCAGGCCACGTGAGTATCAGAGGGAACGAACTGGCCGACCAGGCGGCGAAATCAGCGACTCGTAAAACTCGTATCGACATCCCTTCTGTGCCATTGTCCGATGTTCAGGCTTTCTTGAAACGATCCGTGCTTAGAGCGTGGCAAACAGAGTGGCACAATAGCACTTTCAAACTAAGTGCGATAAAGAATTCTGTGTATCCCTGGCGCTCTCATCACGGTCCTGTAGACGCGAGGAAGTTATTTTAACCCGTCTTCGTATCGGACACTGCCATCTCACGGTTTCATTCTTCGAAATGAAACTTCCCATTGTGACTCGTGCCAGACTGTTCTTTCCGTGGAACACTGCTGTACTGTAGGAAATTTGTTGGCAGTCGACGAAGACATGACCTGGGCAACTCGCTACAAGTGGTGCTCGGGGATGACGATTCTGCGCTCTCAAAACTTTTTTGTTTTTGAGTGAAAGCAGAATTTTGTTGAAAGAACAATGTTTTTGTTGTTTTTTGGCCCCTTTACAGCCAATTTTACGTTTTAAGATAAATTTTACGCGCCCTTTTCTATTTTCCTTCTGCCTTCTACATGTACTTGATGCAGAACGAGCCTCCTTTTCGCCCATTGCACTAAGTGAGGGTACTGTTGAATTTGTTTCTCCACGTATCTGGCATGGGCGCCAATGACCAAGCAGTCGAATTCCCATTGTAGGTTCCAACACACTCGCTTTGGCCCCGGACTCTTCTAGACGGGCGGTCGGGAGCTAACCCACTCCCGATCAATCGGCTCGGACTAGGTCTTGTACTGAACTCCAGGGTGAGCGGGGGAATCCACGGCGGTGCAGCGCTGTGTTATTCCCCCACTATATCCTCGTGGCAACCCTGGCACTCCGATGGAGTGTCCCCTTGTTGGGCTCCGTGGTGGGTGGGGACCACGAGGATGAACCTATTCCATCTATATGGATACTTCACCTTTCCCCCCGCCCTCTTCCGCAAGGAAGAGGAGATGTGCAGAAAGAACTATTGACTTGAATAGTTTCTTTTCTAGAGAAGAAGATCGACCCAAGAAGCCTCGTTTCCTCCTCATGCATGTGCCGAGGAAGGTAAGACTTTTAAAACTGTGAGTGCTGTCCGTCTGGCGCGAGCCATCGAAGAAGCCTACGGGAAGCTCCAAGCGGTCGTGCGACAAGGAATGGAACCATTCTTTTTGAAGCGCGTACCGACGAGCAGATTGAAAAATTCAAAATACGAAGCAGATTGCCGGCCTCCAGGTAGTAGTCACGGTTCATCCCACCTTGAACCTGTGCAAAGGCGTAAATCACGAGGACTTTGCTACAGAAACGGAGGAAGATCTTCTAAACTTTTTTAAGACCTTTGGCGTGACTGAGGTGTACAGGATCGGAAGGAAGGAGCAGGGGAAAGTGATCCCTACTTCTACCCTGATCCTTACTTTTGACCGACCATTCCTCCCGGAAAGGATCGTTACCGCTTTCTACAACCTCCGTGTGCGGCAGTATGTGCAGAACCCTTTGCGCTGCTTCAAGTGCCAAAGGTTTGGGTATACTCAGCAGCGATGTATGTCCGTAAACGCGGTTTGCGGAAAGTGCGGATCATCAGTTCACGACCCACAACCCTGCGACAAACCACCGCACTGTGTGAATTGCGAAGGCGATCACCCAGCCAACGACAACCAGTGCCCCACGTTTCTCCGGGAAAGGAAAATCCAAAAAATAAGAGTAACCGAAAAGGTTTCCTTCCCTGAGGCGAAGCGTAGGTCCCAAATCAGGAATCCAGTGGACCTATCACGATCTTTATCCTGTGCTGTAAAACCTAAGTTCCCGGGGGTAACAGCGAGTTGTCAAACTCACTGTACCCCAGCGGTAGTTTCGCACTTTAGTTGTCAGGTGTCGCCGATAGACGTCCCCGAAGATTCGGCGTGTATCCAAGGTGGGAAAATTATCATTCCCACAAAGTACAAAAACCTATTCAAAAACTCCACCAGACATCGACCACTTCCACTGAGACTTCTACTGAAATCGATCTTAAGGAGACCCCGCCTCCCAGGAAAAATACGTCATCCAAATCCCGTCCACCTCTTTCTGTTTCCGAGAATCACATCGGACGATCATCCAGCCCCTGTAGATCTCGGTCACCCGTGGCAAAAGTCCGGAAATCCCCCCGACACAGGCGACCATATCCAGCAGCAGTCAGGATGACTCTGCTGTTGATGAGGAACCCCACGAGAGTTCCTCTACAACCATTCAGAAGGTGAGAAAGAAAAAAAGCAACCAAAGAAATAATTTCTCATAATGGCTCTCTCATGGAAACTTAAATGGTCTTCGTGCTCACTCAGAAGAATTAAGATTAATAATTTCTGGCCACAAACCATTTATAGTCTGTCTTCAGGAAACTCATCTTCTCCTTCATCATCCCCTGTCTCTTCGCGGATTTAACATCTATCGGTTCCATCAAGAAGACGGACTTCGTGCTCACGGCGGCGTCGCGGTACTCATCCGCGACTCCCTGTTCTCTGAGGAACACAACGTTCGTACTGACCTCCAAACAGCTTGCGTTCGGGTACACCTACCATCCTTCTCTTTTACGGTGTGTAGTATATACATTCCCCCTGGCCAAGTCGTGTCACAAGAGGAACTCGATGTTTGTTCTCAGTTGCCCGCCCCTTTTTTTATTGCGGGGAATTTTAATGCCCACAATCCCCTCTGGGGTGGCACGAGGACCTGCCCGAGAGGTTCTATCCTCGAAAATATTATTGACCAGCAAAACTAAATTCTTCTGAATTCCGGGAATCACACTTATTTCTCCATGGCGTCAAACTCCTTCTCGTCAATCGATCTGGCACTCTGCAGTCCATCCCTATCTACCATGGTAGAGTGGACTGTACTCGATGATCTACATGGGAGTGACCATTTTCCCACTTTGGTCCACTTTAATGTCCCTAATTTAGATGTCATACACCCTCCTCGCTGGCTATTCCATCGAACCGACTGGAATACATTCAGCGAGAAAATTATAATGCCAGACCACTTTTCAAATAATATCGATACCTTGGTGGCCCAATTCACCGATGCCCTTCTTCGCGCAGCCACCATTGCAATCCCGACGTCTACGCGTCGGCCACGACGCGTCCCTGTGCCTTGGTGGAATGCTGACTGTGCCACCGCTGTGCGTGACCGAAAGCAAGCACTCGCGAGGCTCAATAGGTTCCCCACCGCATCAAACCTGATCAATTTCAAAAGAAAGCGGGCCAGAGCCAGATTAGTAATATGGGAAAGTAAGACCGCTTCTTGGAGAGCCTTTGTTTCTTCTCTTTCTTGCCATACCCCGCCTAAAGTAGTATGGCGAAAGATCCGACAGATCGTAGGAAGATTTTCCCCACAATCTGTCCCAGGACTTCTTATTAGTGGAAATCTCATTACTTCTCCAGAAGAAGTAGTTGAGGAACTGGCCTGCCATTATGAAAATACCTTCAGTTCCTTACACTACTCCCCTAGCTTCTTGAAAACGAAGAGTAGAGTGGAGAAATGCAGTTTGTATTTCTCAACTTGCCTGGAGGAAGACTGTAACGCCCCTTTCTCCATGGATGAATTTTCCTGTGCGCTTGCCCGTGGGAAAGATTCTGCTCCAGGACCAGACCTTCTTCACAACAACCAAATGTTAAATCACCTGCCGGAAGAGGCACGTATTTTTCTCCTCCGTATCTTCCACAAGATTTGGATGGAACATACCTTTCCCTAGGACCTGGCGCGAAGCGATTATTATTCCTATTCCTAAAGAAGGAAAGGACAGGACAAAGCCGTCAACCTACCGCCCAATCTCGCTCAAAAGCTGTATATGCAAACTTCTGGAGCGAATGGTGAACACGCGTTTGGTCTGGCACCTGGAACAGAGAAACCTACTTAGACCCATCCAATGTGGTTTCAGGAAGAACAGGTCAACCATGGACCACCTTGTCACCCTTACCACACAGATCTCCACTGCTTTCGGGCTACGTCAACACCTGGTAGCAATTTTCTTCGATATAGAGAATGCATATGATACTACCTGGAGGTACGGCATTCTTCGCACCCTCCATTCTTGGGGTCTTAGAGCCCGGCTCGCCCCTTTTTTTAGTAACCTTTCTTTCCTCAAGATACTTCCGCGTTCGCCTTGGTGACAGGGTATCCGCCAGCCACCATTTAGAAAACGGAGTCCCTCAGGGCTGAATTCTGAGTGTCACTCTGTTTGCCATCGCTATCAATAGTATAGCGTCGATAATCCGAGAGCCGGTGAAAGCATCGCTCTTCGTTGACGACTTTGCCATTTTCTGCTCTTCCAAGAGTATTCAAGTGATACAGAGACAATTACAACTTGTCCTCAACAAATTGCAGGAATGGAGTGATGCGACAGGTTTTAAATTCTCTGCATCAAAAACTAACTGTATGCACTTCTGCAGGATTCATCATCTCCATAACCACCCCGATCTTTTTCTTGGAAGCCATCTTCTACATTTTGTGGACTCTGCGACTTTCCTTGGGCTTACTTTCGATAAGAGTCTAACTTGACGAAATCATATACGTAAACTGAAAAGCCGATGTGTCTCACCTCTGAACCTCCTCCGCACCCTTACAGGCAGCTCTTGGGGAGCAGACCGTGTGTGTCTCTTGCGTTTGTATAGAACCCTCATCCGCTCTATTTTGGATTATGGATGTATTGTATATGGGTCAACGTCACCATCAACCCTCCGGCCATTAAATACCATTCACAACGCCGGTATAAGAATTAGTACAGGCGCCTACCGCACGAGTCGCATCGAATGCCTCTTGGCCGAAGCTGGAGAACCATCTCTGAGCCGAAGGCGAGATATTTTATTAGCCTCTTATGGGGCTAAAGTGTCGGGACTGGTTGACCACCCTTGTCGTCGTATAATCATCCATCCAAAGTATGAGTCCTCGTACAATCTTCGAACTTCGTTACCCCATCCCCCAGGTATTAGATTACGAAATCTCCGGGAATTAAATGTAGAACTTCCCACCCCTGTGAGACCCACAAGTGACCGGATCCCCCCTTGGAAACTCCTCCTTCCCAGTATTGACTTCAGACTCTCCCATTTACCCAAACAAACTACTAGTCCTCTGGTTTACCAGAAGCAGTTTCTGGATATGAGAGAATCCTATCCGGATCATTTATTCTTATACACGGATGGTTCATCGTGCAGCGACGCGGTGGCATGTGGTTTTTACTGTATCAGGGCCACCAAATCATTTCGGCTTCACTCCAAATGCAGTATTTTCACTGCCGAAATGTGTGCAATCTTTGAGGCCTTAAAATACATTGAATCAGCGACGTTGCGGCGAGTAGTTATCTGTTCCGATTCTCTCAGCTCTCTTCAAGCCGTCTCCCGTCCTTCGTCGGACTTCCTGACCTTATCCGTTCAAAGCCTGATTCATCGTCTCCTGTCCCGCCGCTATGACCTGGTACTTAGTTGGGTCCCAGGCCACGTGAGTATCAGAGGGAACGAACTGGCCGACCAGGCGGCGAAATCAGCGACTCGTAAAACTCGTATCGACATCCCTTCTGTGCCATTGTCCGATGTTCAGGCTTTCTTGAAACGATCCGTGCTTAGAGCGTGGCAAACAGAGTGGCACAATAGCACTTTCAAACTAAGTGCGATAAAGAATTCTGTGTATCCCTGGCGCTCCTCATCACGGTCCTGTAGGCGCGAGGAAGTGATTTTAACCCGTCTTCGTATCGGACACTGCCATTTCTCTCACGGCTTCATTCTTCGAAATGAAACTCGCCCCTTCTGTGACTCGTGCAAGACTGTTCTTTCCGTGGAACACGTCCTGCTGTACTGTAGGAAATTTGTTGGCAGTCGACGAAGACATCACCTGGGCAACTCGCTACAAGTGGTGCTCGGGGATGACGACTCTGCGCTCTCAAAACTGTTTTGTTTTTTGAGAGAAAGCAGAATATATAATTTTATTTGAAAGATAACAATGTTTTATGTTGTTTTTTGGCCCCTTTACAGCCAATTTTACGTTTTAAGATAAATTTTACGCGCCCTTTTTCTATTTTCCTTCTGCCATTTCTACATGTATGCCTGAAGCAGAATTCGAGCCTTCTTTTTAGCCAATGTACATGCTTTTAAACAGTGAGTAAGTTACATATGCAACACTGAATATTCTTTTCTCCAAATACTCTGGCATGGGCCCAAATGACCACAGCAGTCGAAGCGCCCTCTAAACCCTATTCAATCAATCCTTATAGGGTTGATGTCGATGTCGGCCTCCGCGCTCACGGCGGAGTTTCTACTTTGGTCCAGGATTCGCTGCATTGTGCAGAAATCCCTGTTCACACCGACCTTCAAAAAGGTAGTGTGCGGGTGTATCTGCCGTCCCTCTCAATCACTGTATGTAATATCTATATTCCCCCAAGACAAACGGTGTCATTTGATGACCTAAGTCTGATAAACCAATTGCCCTCACCTTTCTTGGTTGTGGGTGATGTAAACGCCCACAGCCCTCTTTGGGGTTCCTCTCGTACGTGTCGAAGAAGTGCTATTTTGGAGTCTGTCATCGACACCATGAATTTGGCTATTCTCAACTCTGGGGAACCAACTCATTTTGCCGTAGCTACGAATTCTAGCACGGCTATTGATGTAGCCCTTTGCAGCTCTTCACTTGCTACTGCTATGCGGTGGACCATATTAGAAGATCTTTATGGAAGCGACCATTACCCCACGCTTGTCCACATTGATCATCTTCGCCGTAGTTGTGCACGGCTCCCTCAATGGATCGTGCGACGAGCTGACTGGTCGACATTCCAAAATAATGTTAACCTGTCAGACGGTCCCTTCGGAAATGTGGATGAAATGACAGAACATTTTAATAGCGCTGTACTCGCTGCTGCTTCCATCGCAATTCCGAAGGCAAGTGGTAAACCGCGACACCCTTTCGTTCCGTGGTGGAATGAGAACTGCTCGAGAGCGGTCAGTGCTCGAAAAAAGGCACTGGCACGTCTCAGACACTATCCAACAGTGGATAACTTAATCGAGTATAAAAGATGCAGGGCGAAGGCTAGAAGAACTATCTTAGAGAGCAAAAATGCATCGTGGAGAGCGTACGTTTCGTCCCTGAATTGTCACACGCCACCACGCCTGGTATGGAGAAAAATTCAACAGATCAAAGGACACTCTTCACCAAATACGGTGCCAGGTCTCCTGAAAAACGGAGAAATGATCACATCTCCAAATATGATTGTAGAGGAACTCGCCGCGCACTACGAAGCCATGTCAAGTTCGGCGAACTACGCTCCTGACTTTCTTTTGATCAAAGAAAGGATGGAGAGCCGTCCGTTGGATTTCTTCTGCAGAGCGTCTTGAGAATTACAACACACCTTTCTCCATATCGGAATTGCGCTCTGCTCTTGCATTGGCCAGAAGAACTGCCCCAGGCCCTGATGAAATACACAACCTAATGTTACAACATCTTCCTGATGTGGCGATGCAATTTCTCCTCCGCCTTTATAATCGCATCTGGGAAGAGCACACCATCCCTGCTGTATGGCGAGAAGCCATAGTTATCCCAACTCTGAAGGAGGGAAAGGATCGGTCGCTGTCATCGAGCTACCGACCTCTCGCTCTCACCAGCTACATTTGCAAAGTGCTGGAACGGATGGTAAACCAGCGCTTGGTCTGGACCTTGGAGTGCAGAAACCTACTTGCACCAATTCAGTGCGGTTTCAGGAAACACCGGTCAACCCTTGACCATCTCGTCGCTTTGGCAACGGAAATTTCAACCTCGTTCGTTGCGAGACAACACCTTGTCGCCGTACTATTCGATATAGAAAAGGCATATGACACCACTTGGAGGTATGGCATTCTGCGAACCTTGCACTCGTGGGGATTCAGGGGGAAGCTCCCCCTATTCCTCCAAAATTTCTTATCGGACAGATCTTTCAGAGTTCGCATTGGTAACAAACTGTCTAACAGTCACCCCCTTGAAAACGGCATCCCCCAAGGCTCGGTGCTAAGTGTCACTTTGTTTGCCATAGCCGTAAATAGTATAGCGTCGGTCGTGAGGGAACCTGTGAAGGCATCGCTGTTTGTAGATGATTTTGCCATTTTTTGTTCATCCAGCAGCATAAGTGTGATCCAGAGGCAACTCCAACTGGTGCTCAACAAGCTGCATGAATGGAGCATGTCGACAGATTTTAAGTTCTCACCTACTAAATGCACTGGAGTGCACTTCTGCAGAATATACCATTTGCATAGCGATCCAATCCTGTACTTGGGAGGAAATCAGCTTCCATTCACTGACTCTGCCAGGTTTCTGGGGTTGACTTTTGACAAGGCCCTCACGTGGCGCTCTCATATCCGCACATTGCAAACCAGATGCGTCTCCCCCGTCAATCTTCTTCGAATGCTTAGTGGCACTTCATGGGGAGCCGACCGCATTACCCTACTGCAGTTATACAGAGCACTCATTCACTCAGCATTGAATTACGGTAGTGAAGTGTATGGTTCTGCAGCTCCTTCCACCCTTAGACCCATCAACAGCATACACCACGCAGGTATTCGCCTCTCAACAGGCGCGTATCGCACCAGCCGAATCGAGTGCATTCTAGCTGACGCTGGGGAGCCATCCTTAAAAATAAGGCGAGATATTCTATTAGCGTCTTATGGTGCTAAAGTGTCAGGACTCTTTAATCATCCTTGTTGCTGAATAATCACTCGCCCAAAATATGAATCTTCTTATATTCTTCGAACATCGCTACCCCAGCCCCCAGGCATTCGATTGCGAAATCTTTTGCGGGGACTTAATGTCGATCTTCCCACTCCTGTGAAACCCCCAAATGACCTGATTCCTCCTTGGAAATCCTTCTCCCCAATTTTGACCTCAGACACTCCAATCTTTCCAAACAAAATACTAGTCCTCTGGTTTACCAAAAGCAGTTTCAGGGTATGAGGGAAGCCTATCCAGATCAACTATTCTTGTACACGGACGGGTCATCGCACAATGACGCAGTGGCGTGTAGTTTTCATTGCATCTGGGCCACCAAATCATATCAGTGCAGAGCATTCACTAAAGTTAATATAAAATTATTTACGGACTACTTGATGAAGGAATCATGGGACAAAGTTTATAATGCTGTTGACACAAATGAAAAATATAATTTATTTTTCTCCAAGCTTTCAATTCATTTTAACGCATGCTTTCCTCTTAAAAAGAGAAAATTAAACATTTCAAGCAAAAGTAATACTTGGATCACACAAGGAATTAGAACATCGTGTAAAAACAAACGTACGCTTTACTTTATTTCTAAACATCATAACGTATCACCCGGTTTCCATATATACTTCCGAGAATATAAAAGAATTTTAAGAAAAGTAATAGTTCAGGCAAAAATAATGAAAAATAGTCAGGACATTTTGAGCGCTTCTAACAAAACTAAAGCAATGTGGGATATCGTAAAATATACAACCACATCATCTCGATACCCCTTAGAGAATATTATTTTAAAGGATAATGAAAGAGAAACGAGTAATCCGAAAAAAGTTGCCAATCTATTCAACAAACACTTTTCTATAATTGCGTCTGATCTCACGAAGGGACTAAAATCACAAAATTCAACATTTAACACTTCCCAAAAAATTTCAGATACGATGTTTATTCCCGATACTTCTCCCAACGAAATCCTCAGAATAGTCAGTAAACTAAAAAATAAATATTCATCTGGTTTAGATGAATTTCCGGATTGTTTAATTAAAACTTGTGCACCTGCCTTTATACATCCGTTAACTCACATTTTCATTGCTTCTTTATGTACAGGAATATTTCCAGATATTTTCATAACAGCAAAAATTAAGCCACTTTTTAAAAAAGGGAACAAAAATGATATTCAAAATTACCGGCCAATTTCTCTTTTGTCAGTTTTCTCAAAAATATTAGAAAGGCTTTTCTACTTACGAATTGAAACATTTCTCAGGAAAAACAGAGCGTTTTCAGACTCACAACACGGTTTTAGAAAATCAAAATCTACGGAAACTGCCATTTTTTCTTTTCTCAAAGACGTTGCTTCATCAATAGACCAAAATGAAGTATTCATTGGAATATTCTTAGATCTCTCGAAAGCTTTTGACGTTATTGACCATAAGATGTTGCTCTCAATATTACCTTCGTCTGGAATTCGTGGTATTGCCCTAGACTGGATAACTTCTTACCTTAAACATCGGACTCAAAGAGTAGAAATACCATACTGGCAGGAAAGGACATTACATACTTATATTTCCAATTCTTTGCCAATTGTGCATGGGGTCCCGCAAGGTTCGATCTTAGGTCCTATTCTCTTTCTGTTATATGTAAATGATATGCCCTCGTCTATTAAAAATGGAAGAACGGTTCTGTTTGCTGATGACACGAATGTTCTTTGCAAAAAAGAAGCAGTAAATAGTACAATTTCAGAAGTTTCAAATTGGTTTAATAATAACAAATTAATTGTTAACGAAAATAAAACTGTTTTAATGCATTTTTGCATCTCAAATCGGAAATCGCATGTTCCATTGAAAATGAACAATATGCAATTAGCTGATGTTGAGGCAACAAAATTTTTAGGTCTTTCAATTCAATCAAACCTCAAATGGAATGTACATATAACAGAATTAAACACTAAATTAAGTTCATTATGCTATGCATTCAGAATTCTTTCAATTTCACTGCTGAAATGTATGCAATACTCAAAGCCCTAACATACATCGAGTCAACGACGTTGCAACGAGTAGTTCTCTGTTCTGATTCTCTCAGTTCTTTTCAGGCTGTCTCCCGGCCTTCGTCAGACTACCTGACAAAATCAGTTCAAAACCTGATTCATAGTCTCATGTCCCGCAACTATGACCTGGTTCTTAGTTGGGTTCCAGGCCATGTGGGAATCACAGGGAATGAGCTGGCCGACCTGGCGGCGAAATCAGCTACTCGTAATACTCGTATCGACGTTCCTGCTGTGCCATTGTCCGATGTTAAGGCTTACTTGAAATGATCTTTGTTTAGAGCGTGGCAAACAGAGTGGCACAATACCAATTTTAAACTAAGTGGGATAAAGAATTCTGTAATTCCCTTGCGTTCCTCATCTCGCTCCTCTAGGCGTGAGGAAGTCATTTTAACCCGTCTTCGAATTGGACACTGCCATTTTTCTCACGGTTTCCTCCTTCGAGGAGAAACTCCTCCCGTATGTGACTCATGCGGGACGGTTCTGTCTGTGGAACACGTCCTCCTGAACTGCAGGAAATATTTTGGCAACCGACGAAGACGTGGCCTGGGCAACTCGCTAAGGGAGGTGCTCGGGGATGACGATTCCACGCTCTCAAAACTTTTTTGCTTCTTGAGGGAAAGCGGAATATATAATTTTATTTGAGAGAATAGAATAGTGTTTTACTTTTTTGTTGTTTTATTTTTGGCCCCTTTACAGCCAACTTTTAGTTCTACTATGAATTTTACGTGTTTGTTATATATTCTTTCTACTACTTGAATACTCGATGTAGAATTCAAGTCTCTCTTTTTGTGTATGATTTTAATTAGGGGGTAGGCTCCATCTAAAACACATACTGAACCTATTCCCTTTTTTAAAATACTTCGACATGGGCGCCAATGACCTTGGCAGTTGAAGCGCCCTCTAAACCTTAATTAATCAATCAATCAATCTATCAATCTACCAAAAGAATTGTAATGAATTGGTTGATTGATTTGCATGAGGATGTCCCGAAAACCATTATTACCTGAGCTCCTGTTTACATTATTATCTATAAAAATTTATCTGATATGGCAGTTATTTCCTATCATCCTTCACTATTGTTTGTTATCATTTCTTTTTATCAGATATATTATCCAATATTTTATTTCTTCGTCCACTATGAATTATATTGTATATGCAATGTGTATCCTTTTGTTATAAGTGGTGTATGTCTTTTATATTTTTTCTAGTTCTTTTGTATTATATCTGTTTATCATTTACTTTTAATGTCAATTTATTTATAGAAATGTAAAAGAAATTTATGATGACTCTTTATATATTGTGATTTGTAGGTTCACACACACAGACTTAGCCTCAGTGAGATGCAAAATTTATGTAATGTATATGACGTTTATGTAATGTATATAATGAAAAATATTGTATGGTATGAATAAACATACCGTACAATACATATGTGACCAACATAAAAAATAACAATCACATATAATTAAAAAGAAAGCATAATTTAAAATAGAAAGTATAAAACACAATAGCAAATAACAGATATTTAAAGTGTGCTTAAATAAACTAACAGTATGCAATGATTAATAATGGGAGCTAGCATCAGCTGTAATAAAAAAAGCGAGCTCCTCACAACCCTTTTAAAAACCCAATTGTCAGCACAACTCAAGTCTATGTTAATACCAACCACAATTTTACAAATTCTGCTAATTGAATTGTTGGAGGTGAACAATTTTGTATCATTTTTTCGAAAAATCACCATGATTTCTAAAATGAAATTGTGGCAATTTAAAATTCAAGTCATTTAACAAAAGGGAGCAATCGGTTTTACTGTGAAGATATTTGAACAAAAAATTGACTGCAACACAGAGTCAACTTCGGTATAGTGGACTTCTGGGGACCAACAATTTTGGTTCACTATATCAGAGGTTCACTAAAACTGATGATGTCGAAATTAAATAGAATTTTTCTACAATGATTGATTTTATTAATATAAAGATACAACAAAATTCATTAACAGCACAAACTGAAATTTTCAATGTCTTTATTTGTCTGTAAAAATCATTTATTATTTTTATCATTATTAAAATTGTTTGTTTTGTACATTTTTCATTAGAAATTTCTCTGGAGAAGGAATTTCTCCAGAGTTTGTGTTCTCTCCAAACTTGATTGTGCATTTCTCTTGTCTTTAAGAATCGTAATGCTGTCTTAACACCCTTCAACACATTTTGCACTGATGGAAGACTTTCCCACTCTCCGAAGGCTCTTTTTACTTGCCCAATAACATAAGAGCAGCAACCATAAGAACAGCAAGTATCTCCAGACTGGAACTGTAGCAGTCGCACGCTTCCCGTTGCCTACGTAGAACTCAACACGCTTTTCCTGTGAAATATCGAGTAACACCAAGCTTGAAACTGAAGAATGCAATCCGCTGGCCACCAGTTGTAGCCCACATTTGTTTTCACAGTGAAACTGAGTGGCATAAAGTCATCAGTAAGATCCCCATTCCAGATCCACTTCCTTTGCCTCAGGAGTGACTTTTTCAATTATGATCTTTGGCCAAGGATAGTTTTTGCAAGCTGCCTAGTGTTGGAATTTGTGGCATTGAAGTGATATATGTTTTTCCAGGAGAGAATTAATATTCAGGATGTATTTCTTACATTCACTATAGCCAAGGTTTAGGTTACCTAAAACCGAATCTTCTTACGCTTATTTGTAATGTAAGTCAAACGGAACCAATGACTTTAAGTTAGTTTGCATGATCGCGACCGGATCAAGCAGTGCTTGCAATCATGCAGCTTCTACTGGCAAGACCGAGAAAGACACGAAATGCCATGACATATTCCATCGCAAAGATGGGATTTGAGTGGCCTTGAGGGGCAAAGTTCAAGAAATCGCAGTATAGTAAAGCAATTCTCTCATTAACTGGCTCAAATTTGGTAATTTTGTTGCTTTGTTTTGATGTACTGCAATCGATGTCCCTGATTTTGCTCTTTTTTCCTTATCCACTCCACTATAAAAATTCAAGTAATCCCATTTCCTTATATTCCCATTTTCTGAGTAGGTACTCCTAATTTTGAAGCAATCCTACCATATTCGTTGGTCAAAAAAGGATCCTGCACACCGAAAGCAGAAGCAGAAAGTTTGAAGGACTTGTGTTGAACTGCGTCAAGCCTAGAAGTTTCTTTTAAAAAGCATGGTGGCCAAACAACTGACGAGTATATGAGAAAGGGTGTTGCTAGCATGAGATACAGGATGCACAAAATCTGTGAAGAGCTCAGGTCTTGACATGTTCTAATAAATCCAAGTCTTATCCAGTCTGATCGGCTTTGTTGACTATGTAATTCATATGGTTCCCAAATGACATTTTAAAATCAATCACTACACCAAGATCTCTAATGGTAGTAACTCTTTCCAGACGTAACACGATTACATAATTCTCCTCGATTGGTGACCTTGACCTAGAAAAGGTAACAGTTTTACATTTATTAGGGTTTAAAATAAGACCTAATTTGCCCACAGACATTTGGTAAAATTATCTAACGACTCTTGTAGCCTTATCTTATCTTGAGATGACTTTACAACTCTATTCATCGTGAGACCATCAGCAAAAAGCAGGTGTTCCTTGATACTCTACACTTGACTAACATCATTAATAAAAACATTAAATAGTAGCGGTCCAAGGTGGGAACCTTGAAAACCCCTGAATGTACAACAATCTACTGAGATGTGACATTTGCTACAGTAATGATCTGCACAGGGATAGTCAAGTATTGTTCAAACCAATGCAATAAAGTCCCACAGATACCAAAGCACTGAAGCTTTTGCAAGTGTACAAAGTGATCCAGAGTCAAAAGCTTTACTTAGATCAGTGTAAATACTGTCAACCTGGAAACCATCATCCATTGCATTGAGAATAAACTCAATATAATACACAAGATTGGCTTCAATATTTCTTCCTCTCATGAAACCAAGCTGTCTATCTGCAAGAAACGGATGGATAAAGTCAACTTCTTGACAATTACGGACTCAAGCAGCTTGGGGATAACATTCAGTATGGTGATTGGCCTGTAGTGGGAAATGGACCCTCTACCTCCAGTTTTGAAAATTGGAATAATGAAGAAAGACTTCCACTCTGATGGAAAGAGACCTTCAAGTAAGGACTTGTCAAATAAAATTTTCAAATTTTTTAACAGAATCACAGGGATCCCATCAGGGCTTCGTTTACCATCAGATTTTAATTATTCAATTTCCTGTAGAATATCAATAACTCCAATCTCTATGGAATTCAGAACATGATGTGATTGGTCTGCAAGATCAGCCCTAGAAGAGCCGAGTATAAAAAGTTGAAAAGTAATCGGCAAATTCTTCATCTATCAACTGTGAACTATCAAGAACATGCGAACCCAAGTTCATCAAGTTTGGTAGACCTATTTATTTCTTTTTGCAATTAACTTATTTCCAAAATATTTTCGTATGTGAAGATATTAAGTGTGCAAGATCTTTATTGAAACTTGCAAAATTTGATCTCGCAAGAATTTTACAATGTCTCAAATTAGAAAATAAAGTATAGTATAACAGGGACCCATGTAATTTGTAGTTCTTATACACTTCCCATTTTCTAATAATTGAGTTCTTCAGCTCCTGACTACCACTGCAGAAAACAGGGTTTTTTCATTTTCCTTTTCCTTTTCGGAACCTACAGATCACACATGTGCAAATTGTTATAAAACATAGAAATAAAATCAGAAAAGTAACAATCAGATGAAACTAAAGTGAAATACAAGTTACACATAAATTCATTAATCATAATAAAATTTGCGGAGGAATAGTCATAGACCCAGCCTCCATCCAAATAATCATCACTTCCCGCAGAAGATTCATGATTCATAAAATAAGCACAAAGGTGGATGGTAAGCATCAGCAGATACAACTCCCTCACAAGAATCAACAACCAGATGACGACTGCCATTAGTGAATATCAGGTCCAACATAACATCATTAGAATTATTTACAATGTTATTCTGAAAATGATTCAAGAAACTAATTGTGTTGGCCAGTATATTTGTGTAAGTTTTTTCTCACAAAGAGACTATCCTCAAGAACTGGGTAGCTAGCAAAGATACATTCCTTTTAACACTGTGCAAATTAGTCACCAAACAACATCAAATTAGCTCCTGGGTATTCTAAATAAAGATTTTCAAGAGAGTTAGTATGAGAGAGAGATTCATTATCAGTCGCAAAAGGAGGGAAGTAGCTGCAACCAACAATCACATTTTGATCTTGCAGGCTAAGGCAAAAAAATAGATGCTCAACAACATTAGAGAAAATCAAGTTAAAGCTTTGATACATATTCTTCACACCAATAAGAAAACCACTTCTTCTAGAGCAAGAACTATCATCTGCATTTCAATCATTTCTATAATTTGTATAATTACTTAACTTAAATTCAGCACTCAAAATATCTGGGACCAACCAAGTTTCTCTGAGCACAATAACATCATATTCATCTAATACGAAACCAAACTTTTCTAAACATTTGGTTTTGGTGTGTAAACCTCTCACATTTTGATGAATTTTCATATTATCCTGACTTGGGCATTTTTTAAAAGTTTATTTGCTTTATTTACATTAATGGCAGTAGCAAAATCAACAATTTTTGGCTGACCCTTAATATTCATGATGGTTTTAACTTTACCGTTTTTGTTCGAAATATCAAGTTGATCCCACATACCTTTTAGTTGATTCTGCTGTAATAAAGTTAAGTCAGAGTTCATTTCAATAGGCTCAACACATTTAGATCTGTCCCTGAGAACAGTGACAACAAGATCAGGATCATGCAGAGCAACCTTGCAACGTTTTAATCTTGGATTAACCTCCTCAAAGGTGTCAACCACATTAAGGGTAACAGATTTAACACTATTGACAGTAGAATTTTGAATTACATTGATTCCATGTTTTAGTTTAGACATCTGCTAAAATGTGAGGTAAACATATCAAACCACCCTGGGAATCATACGTTAGAATTTTAATGTTCTCTTCTTAAATTCCAAACATTTAACCTCAGAGGCTGTCAGATCTGTGCAGCTGAAGGGAAAATGTCTGTGACTTCTGTCGCAGTTGAACTTCTCGCGCCTGACACCACAAGCCAGCTCACATGTAGCATGCGAGCCAGTTTTATCCTCACTTTCCATTATAAAATCTGGCTTTCAGAGCAGCCTATCATTCGCTAATTTGCATATTCTAGTTACTGGATTGTTTGCAGTGAATGACATAGTATAAGTTTTTACAAGGAAAAGATTGGATCATCTCATTGATATAGCAGAAACTCTGAAGTTAATTTGAGGTAATAATAAAGAGCCATATATGTTAGTTATTATTTTAAATAGAAATTTTAAGTCGTTCAAGTCTCTGTATGATTTTAATGAGAGGATGTTTGGCAATAAAGAAATGTCGCGATATTGATGGTCAATAAAAGGATCTGGAAGTGCCTACAGGGGTGCAGCAAGTCTAAAGAATTTGTGTTGTTCTGTTTCCAATTTCTGTGTCTGATGTAAATAAAAGGTGACCAAATTACTAATTCCTACATTAATATTGGTTTAACATGTATCAGATTTTCTCAATGTGTCGATCGAGCTGAAACCAAGGAAGGTTCTTCTAATGAAGCCCAAAAATTGGTTAGCCTTATTGACATTGAGATCTATATGATTAGAAAATGTACGCTTAAAATCAAAAATTACTCCTAGATCCCTAATAGTAATAACTTTCTCTAATGGAACAGAATCAATTTTCTAATCATACTAAACAGGTGATCTAGACTGAGAGAATGTAATGCATTTACATTTTGCCGGATCTAAATTCAAGTTATTATCAAAGTACCACCTAGCAAAAGACTGATAACACTCTGCAACATCGTAGCATCATCCATTCCAGCAGATCTTTGTGGCACTCCTGACAGAACTGTGAAACAATCCGAAGTACAGTTCTTGTATTATTTCACAAATTGAACCCTAGATGTAAGATAATTTGTGAACCACAAGAGGAGTCCAGAAATACCGAATGCTTTCAATTTTAATGGTGAATCAGAACCATTGCTGAAATCAGTATTAATACTTTCCACGTGATATTTAGTTTCTTAATGAGTCACGTAAGTATTGATTGTAATAAGCAAGGTTAGCTTCAGTGTGTCTTCTACTCATGAATCGAAATTGTCTAAGCAATAGATAGGGATATGGCAATACTTTCAATTTGTGAGTCCTAATGGATTCAGAAAGTTTCGGTTTAGTACTAAGGGTAGAGTTTGGGCGATAATTAGCAATATTATTCCTGTCTTCCAACTTAAATATAGGAATTATAAATAACTTTGATTCAATGGGAAAAGACACCCCCCCCCCTCAGATAATGGCTTTTCAAAAATAATCTTTTGAATTTGTGAATATATGAAGCTTGAGTTCTTCAAAAAGATGAGAGGTATCCTGTCTGAGCCTGCGCCTTTGTTGACGTCTAAAGTAGTTATTTTGTTAAGTATATCAAAGAGAGATATCTACAGTTAATATAAATAGTACAGATAAATATCTTTAATGGGGTTTGATCAGGCTGCAAAATATCACCAATCTGGTTGTCAGGTGGTATATCAAAAGTAGAAAAAAGCATGACAATAGAGTGCATGTCTTCAATGGGGTACACATTAGAATTAAACATTAGGTAAGTTTTCTCAGTTTTGTTGTGGTTGTTGTTGTTGTTGTTGTTTTTTGAGGACTTGACATAATAAATTCCTGAAGGTTAGTGTTGTAATTTTCAAAATATCTGTCAGCTAAGAGTTGACAATTATGTCTAAGATTTGAAAAAAGAGTGTAATAGAACAGGGACCGTGTGTGCTATTATTTTGCAATAGAGTGAATGTTTGAGCTCTCTGCTCAACCATTACAGAATGTTTGATTCAACCTTTTTCTTTTTGGTACTTGGAGATCTATGATCTGATGTAAATAAAAATAAAAAGTCATTGTAAAGTTATTACACATCAAGTCATTGTCTTTGAAATATAAATACTGATTGCATAACGAATGAGAGATCAATTCAAATTAGCGCATTTAAAGTCGTAGTACCAATCTTCACAAACCACAATATCTTTGACCACTGGAATTACCGTGTTGAGAGAGTGGTGGGGGATGGTAGACATCAGTCGAGATGATAGTATTAGCTGTAGAAACTGTATGCACAGTTGAATTTGTAAAAATCAAGTTTAAAATTACATGATTATTGTTAGATATACTGTTTATTTGAGATACATTGAAGAAGCATTAGACAGGATAAAATCTCTTAACAATAGCCAGTTAACATTCAGATTTTCTAAGGAAAATGTTCCTAGTGTTTAACAATGGCGGGCGGAGGGTGGAGGGGGTGCACGTGTGCTGGCGCGTGCGTGTAATTTTTTTTGGGGGGGTGGAATGTACTGTTTCATGTAAATTAATTTAGAGGAGGGAATGTTGTATTACTGAGCATTGAGCAGGGTGTTATGCAATCCTGTATAGCTTATTAACTGTCAGGCAGTATAAAAACAAAATTAAAAATGAAGCCTGTGAGATTGTGTAAACATATAATTAGCTATATTATTAGCTAATGCAGCTATTTTATTATTAATAAAGCTTATATATCATTACCTAACATTAATATAAAATAAGAAAGGTACTTCTAAACTGCCATTTTTACTTTCTCACCTTCCTCTGAACTTGCATGGTAAAGAGAAAGTATTGTAATGCTCCAGTCAAAATTTGCGATTTCTTTTATAAAAAATTGAAATTTAGGGCCCTAGTATAGAAAATGTAGATCTCTATATAGATCTTGCTCTTATATGTAGTAAATTACTTCATCTAACTAATTTTGGAGTCAGAATTCATGTTTTGGGGGTCCTTGATCCTGAAACATTGGCTGATGGCAAAACGTGTTGTCAGTCTGTTTGACGATGCATCTGTCCAGCTGTGTGACTGTTTGTTTTTCTTGATCTGTCCGATTGCCCATTTGTTAATCCATCTGTCGCCATCATTAACACCTAAACCATTCAGACAATTTTCTCCAAAATTCATATTCCTCAATGGATTTGGACGAACTTGAGGTGTGATTTTGATACATATATTGATTTTTGAGCATACTTTACATAAAGCCTCAAATTTTTCAAAATTTCCCCAAAAATGGCTCCAAATTTTTAAACCTTTTACTCGGGTCTCCCAAAGGAAGCTTACAAAAATGGCGCAGGTCTCGTTTTCATGGAATGCTCTGAATCTTTGAAAATAATGGAAGAAAATGTGTGCTCTTGTAGCATCACCAATTTTAGTGTATTAAACTATTTCAATATTGACCCATAGTTGTTAATTAGTGTGGAAAAAGTAATGTTGAAGTAGTTCGCAAAAGCTTGTGTCCATTTGTTCTCTAAATACTCTCTCCTTAAGATCCCGTTTATGTTTCCTTTTGACACACAAACTATGACGGCAAGAAGATTGCAAAAGAAGGCACAGAAAGTCTCGTGTGTTTACACTGAACTTTTGAAACTTAAGTTAGTTCATTTAAATATTAAAGTGTTTTTTCTTCTTTCTTTCTACTGATAAATTTTCTTTGTATGCCAAGCTAATGTGCTGTGATTTCTTCTGTTTTAGGTTGAAAATAATGCTTTGGGCTGTTTAGCAGATATTGTAAGCTTAACCAACACGAGGAAAAAGTAACCTTGACTCCTAAAAATTTGTTGCTCAAATGTGTCGCTACTACTAAGGTAATCCATCCAGTGACATGACTGGACAAATAAAACAAATGTAGTAATGGAAAAAATAAATGTTCTTTAATGAAACTTTTCTATGAAAATTTATTATGTATGAAATAGTTGAAAACCTCATTTAAAAATGAGATTGTATGTTCAGTTTTCTATCGTGTAAAATATTAAATATTTCAATTATGCAATGATAGCTCTTTAGGTGTGATTTATTCATCCATATTATTTGAATCACAGTAAAACAAGTGATCTTCAGATGAGGATGAAATTAAACTACTAAACATAGAAATGAAAAGTAAAGATGGTCCAAGAATGTCAAGTTTTTGCTTTATATTTTTTACTTTTATACTATATATTTTATGTTCACTATGAATATAGACAGCTGACAACAATTGTTTTTAAAATTAAACAACCAGCTCTATAGTTCCCTGCCCTCGACACCTTGCAAGTCTCCTTAGTTCCCAAGAATAGTATTTTCATTTAACATAATCTCCGAGTCTGTAGCTTTTTTGAGCTACTTTTCAAAACTGAGGTGGTGCCCACTATATCCCACAACAATGTCCTGATCACAAAACATAACTTATTTGACTCAAAAAGTATCACTGTTGTCTGAATGTGATTAATTTTACAAAAACAACAACAGCAATATAAAAATGGACAATTCTCTAATGGCCGTAGCCAGACAGCATCACGTCTCAAATGTTAGTTATTGACAGTAATGACATTGTCTACGCACGTTCAGATGTTACCTATTTGCTGTGAAATGGTTAAATTGTTCAAAGCACAGTACTTAAAGGATGGATTTCAAGCTTTAATTTTATGCCATGGAGTATTTTGGATAATAATTATCGAAGCTATGGTCACTTGATATATACACTCATCGTCATAAAAAAAAAAGCTGCACCCTGAAGGACAATGTGGATTATTACGATCGTTGTTGGCAGGCAAATAGAGAGTACCATGTATACAGGATGATTACACTTTCACATTTGTAGGACCAAAATTTACTGCGCTACACTGCCATTGACGGTACATGTTAGTATGGCGTGGTGCCGCCATTTTAGCGAACATGCGCGTTCAGACATGGCGGCATGGAGTTGTACAGGTCTCGAATGATATCCTGTGCTAGTCCATCCCAAGCAGCTTGCACCTGAACGCGCAGTTCTTGCAGATTGGTGGGTAGGGGTGGGATCTTGATTGCACGCTCCATAGCACCCCAAACATTCTTGATCGGGGACAGGTCTTACAATGCTGCTGGCCATGGCAGAGTATCCACGGCTGCAAGGCATGCTCGGGAGATGGCTACGGTACAGGGACGCGCGTTATCCTGTCGAAATAGGGCATGGGCGTGGGCGTTCACGAACGGCAGAGCCACCGGTTGCATGGTCTCCTGAACCTACCGTGCGGCTGTCACGGTACCTCCGAGGAACACTAACGGTGAACGGGCACCATGGGATACCGCGCCCCACACAATCTCACCAGGCTGGCGGGACGTGTGATGGGATACCGCAAACCACTCGTGGCGCTCCCCACTGCGCCTCCAGCACGGACCCGGTGGTCGTCGCCATCAAGGCTGAAGCGGGACTCGTCGCAGAAGATGATCCGCTACCAGTCTGCATGGCCCCAGGTCCATCATTCCCGGCACCAGGAAAGCCTGTAGCGACGATGCTGGGGTGTGAATAGCAGGCGTCGTAACGGTCGACGTGCGGCGAGCCTTGCGTTGTGCAACCGTCTGCCAATGGCACTGGCAATTACAGGTTATGATAATGTAGGCTGCACACCCCGCTGAATAGCACCAAACGCCGTTGGATCTGTTCGCGCTTGGTGGACAATCCGTCGGTCCTCCCTCCTCAAGGTGCGTGGTGGACGTCCAGATTCTACATTTCGTGTGTGCGTGCCTTCCTCAATCCATTGCCGCCAACAGCAGGCGATGGTGTCCGTACGACCGGTGTGGTGCGAAATACGGCGACAGGACTAACCAGCCTCCCGCACAACTACGATGCAACCCCTCTCGAACGCGTCTAACTGGACAACCGGCTGTCGAAAGCGTCGCTGGGGCATAGTGTACGTGCAGATGACGCTATGGCGACGCTACCCGATGTCGCAATGACCGGCGCGGCCGGTTTGAAGCCCACTTATTTAGACCAATGGGCGCGACATCACGCACCCACCCCCACTGCGCGACCGACCATGAAAACGAAATCATTGGCTTAGCGAATGGTATGCAAAAAACACTCAGAGTTTGCAGCGGATCAGTGCATTTTTTTTATAATGATAAGTATGCTTCCCCCCCGCATAAAATTAGTCACGTTGCTAGACCATGACAAAAATTCAGATTAAAATAATACATTTTCTTTCTTTGTCAAGTAAAACCTGCTGCCATGTTAATGTTCTCCAAATTTGTTTCCAACTTGTGACATTGTATAGTATCATTGGCAAATAAATCTTGTGGGGCTTGAAAATGTGCTCTTTCTAATGAGATATGTTTTAAATCGTTTTATGAAAGTGCTTTTCTGTGAGCAAGGGTTGTAAAAACTTTTTTTTTTTTTTTCTTTTAAAAACTTGCTTGTTGTAATGAGATTGACTTGAAAAAAATTCTAGAACGTACTTTTCTGTAAAAGAAGGTTTGAAATATAATTTAAGAAATAATGGTAAAAGGTTGAAATTATGCACTTAAGAAACAGTGTACTACTGATATGTTTTTAGGCATATTTATCATTCCTTACTCGTATTCAGGAAGCTATTCAATATTAATCTGGATTTTTTAACTAATTTTTTCATTGGCTTTGGTATCATGTAACCTGTCGTGTCATGTCCTTTGGGTCAACAGCCCGTTGTGGGCCTTGACCTACCCCAGCCTCTGGGCCATGTGATAAGGGATTCGTGTGGTTAGCACGAAGACATCTCTCCACCGTGTATACTGGTCTTCAGCAGTAGAAACTAGGACATTTGTAAGGAAAGCAAACAGTTACAATTTTCCCCGGCAGGGAATCGAACCTAGGGTTGCACTGTGGAAAGCTAACCAATGAGCCACTGAGAGCTTTATAACGTAACCACTGTGCTAACCACCGCTATGTTAATAAAGGTAGTGGTGATGTTAGTTTCATTGCATAAAGCGGAAATAATTCCAAGTAAGCTCAGTTTCATTTGTTTAGGAATAACTGAGAAGAAAGTACTATATCACTAAGTTGCGAATATCCTTTAGTCCTACTGTACAATGACACTGTATGGGATTAAAAAAACCACTACATCAAAAACTCTATTTCACCTATAAAGCTATACCTTGCATAAGTTCATTTGAGACACGTGGAACTCAGCAGACAAAATGTTATCATAATCTGACATGGTTGCGCTGACAGCCTTACACCATTTGATTGGTTTGACTCTATATTTATATTGTACAACAGCTCTGTACATACGAAGAATATTTTATGGAAAGTTTGCATGCATTCCATAACGCTGCACACAAATAGCAAATCTTTAATACCAGGTGGTCAGCTCCTTGAAGCTTTGCTGTCGCATGATGTAGGGGATCTTCTTCGTGTCCTGTGGGTGTCCCCTGATGCATCTGGCGTGATTCTCACTTTCTCCTCCCTAATGCCTATCTGTCTGGTTAGGAGGGACATTGCTGGAGAGATTTAATTTTGCCAGCCCCCTCCCCTACTTCTTTTACATGCCACAAGCATGACATGGCCTTTGTGGGACCGCCCTTAGAAAATTCACACACTGCAGCTAGGCTAGGATCCATGCCTTGTTTAGAGGCCAATAACCTTAACCACTCGCTGTAACCACCAAGGTTGTAAACAGTGGCGCACTGAGCATGAGAATCTAGTTCGTAAGCACAGTTTGACATTAGGAAGAACATTATCGTACTAATTTATCAGATGTATTGAAATAAAATAAGTACGATAATAGATAATAAAAGAAAAATAGAAAACAATTTTTAACCTTGAATCTACATGCAATGATTTAGGCTTTATGATTGGGCTGAAACAAATGACATGCTAATTAACGGATCGAGAAGCAAAACAATAACGTTCGGGCGGGGACGAAATTAGGAGGAACCAGATTATTGTTTAGGTGAGGTCATCATTCCAGGAGTCTCGTCATGCAGGTAATTAGGCATTCATCCAGATAGTAAATTAGGGTGGGAGAAGCACGTAAATCAGGTAGCGAGAAAAACGTGGAAGTCCTTGCATTTTGTAATGCGAATTCTAAAGAAAAGTTCTACAAATGCCAAAGAATTAGCATATCATTCGCTGGTTTGCCCTCTTGTTGAATATGGAGTAGCATGTTGGGATCCGTACAGAAAGTCGCACCGGAAAAACCTAGATAGAATGCAGATGAAAGCGAATAAGTTCACCCAGTGAACTAACACAATAAAAAGTCATGGGAACCTCTAGAAATAAGGAGAATAAGGGTGAGGCTTTGTGCACTTTATAAATCGTATGTAGGTCAGCCAATGTGGAAGGAAAGTCAGGTTAGACTGGAAAAAACAAATTATTTAGACTGAAGCGATCGCATCCACAAATTCGAACAAGGAAACAAAATTCAGATCTTGGAAAATTCTCATTTTGTAACAGAGGAATTAAAGATTGGAACAGTGTACCCGCAGCAACTTTCAAAGCCTTTCCTCTAGGTGTCTGAAGTTTTAGAAATAAGTTAGAACAAGCTGAAAGTAGTAGATATTAATCCTTAAAGAACACTGTCGGCTTCTGTAATGTAAGTAAGACGGCGCGGTCTCACAGACTTCTGACATGTTTATTTTTTATTTAACTGAGGTATAGAGGTAATGTTATTAATTTCTAATCATAGCAGAAACCATTATTCTTCCAATAAATCTTTTTATTCAATTATTTTTTGATTTTATATTTTCAAAAAACATATTTGATATTTGATTTTACTTTCAGTAAATCTTTATATTCAATTCACCATTATTCTTTCAATAAATCTTTTTATTCAATTATTTTTTGATTTTACATTTTCAAAAAACATATTTGATATTTGATTTTACTTTCTGAATATGTTATCTTTGTAAAATATTATTATTTGCATTACTTGTGTGCACATTCTTTTCAAAATTTGTTTGCATATTGCAAACATACATGACGAGCACGTTTGAAGCAGGGGTACCTTGTTTTTATTTTTATTTTAAGTGAGCAAAGGAAGCAAGTTCTTTGAGTTTCAAATGTCACATACTCCTGTTGTGCAATTTCTTCACCAATATTAATAATTCTTTTGACACTTCTAAATAATTGTTGAGGTAATGTCCTGTTTTGCAGCCTGTACTTCATCATGGGATATGTCATTACTTTTGCAAGCATCTTCATAAAATCCAAAAAGGCTGTAATAGTAACAACTGCATCTGTCTGTTTTCTCTCATGCCTATCTTCAGCATTATCAAATCAAAGAACTGACAGAAGAAACAAAAATCTATTTCTGGACATAGTACAATGAAATATATCTCTGCCTGTGCCGTCAGTTGTGAACAAGCTGTTAAGGTTTTCATGTCCATATTTGAAAATTGCCGTGAATGCCAAAAGTCTTATGAAATCTTTGAAATCAAACAAATCAAGATCATGAAGAGAAAAATCTTTTGATGAAGTAAATTTCAGTCTCATGTGAACAATTTTTGCATTAGATCTAGGCCGTGATTAGAGAAAAGTATTCTAAAACCATGCAAAAATACTCTCCTCACTACAAATGGTACAGCATTTGTTGCGAAAACAAAATATTCTCATGCAAATGTCAACATAAATTTGGCATTTATAATTACTTTTCATACAGCTACATCAAGTCACAACAATGACATGTAATTTGCGAGCGCAAAACGGAATTCCGTTGTTGCATTCCCTTCAATGTCAATATTCTCTGAGAGCTAGTAAATTGTATTTCGAATATTTCAAAATAAATAATTTCTAAAAGATTAATGTGAAAACGTATAACAAAAGGTCGAATGTAAGAAACAAACAAAGAAATAATATACAAAATTGCAAATTCTAATTTACGACGCATCCAGCTGTCTGCAGCTCAGTAAATTTGCAGTGAGCTATTATGTTTTCAGGAAATTGTAGAAAACTACTCGTGTTTTCAAAAAATTAAGCATGGCTTCATTTGAAGATGTAGTTTTGATAAATACATTTCATTGAGAAAAAAATTTTATTTTCACAATTGTAATTGTAACAAAATGCCGAAAATGAAGAGCAGTCAATTACGAGCAGCTCTTATATTTGTCATGAAATTATAGAAGAACTACCCTTATTTTCAAAAAATTCTACATGACCTTATTTGAAGATCTGTTTTTGATGAGCATATTTCATTAACCCTGCAGTGGTAATGTGACTTTTTGAAACAAAAGTGGTAACATGCGGTGTCTCCAGACCCCCACACTCTTTTCATGATATGTGCTAAATTATTAAAAAATAAATTAAAATAATATTCTTTTTCTATTATTAACAATTTTTTGTGTGTAATTAAACAATTTCTTAAGAATTTAGTTGCTAAACAAGTCTGAGAAATCATCAGGAAAGCATCTAATATTTGGAGTTAACTTTTCTACTGGTTTGGGCGTGTTGTCACGTCCAAGCCCATGTTTCGTAGCACAAATTGAAATCTTTTCAAATCCAAAGTACAACGGAAAATTTCAGTACTCGTATTATCTACATTCCACAATTGAGCAAGATTTTGATGCCCTGATTTCACAGACTCAGCCAAAATACGTAGCCCAATTACTGCCTTTATTTCCTCTTTGTCAGTCTTATAGGTGCTGCGATCATTTTTATTCCTCTCTAAATCCATTTAAATTTTGATATTGGTGGATTCTGTAATTCTCTCAATCATATTCAAATCAATAAACAAAGAAAATATTATCCTAGTCTTTGCAGACTGCTTTTTCCAGGGCGGTAACAATATTCTGTTCCCGCTTTCAGCTAAAGTTGGCGTATTCTTAAACTCCTTTCTTAACATATAAAGTGACCTAAAATGTTTGTAGTACTTCAGTATTAACTTTGCAGGGGAATCTTAACGTAAAAATACAGCATGCAATACATTGCCTAACTAATAGTATATACGAGACTGAGGACATCTTTGCTAACATAGAAGGTAACGCAGGGGTCCCTGAGCACCCCAAACAAAACAGCAGCTTGTTACACTGATAAAACTCACGAAATTGGCAAACTGAGAGCACACTAAATATTATGATACAAAAACAGAAAGGTACTCAAGTAATGATCAGGGTAGCCAACATGGGAAATACAAGAAGCGGGAAGAAAGGATTGTGGGGGTCCCACAGACCCCCACGTTACCACTCCCGGGTTAAGGAAAACAATTGTATCTTCACAACTGTAGTGTAGAAAGACACCGAAAATTTTTAATTTTTAAAAATTTCTGCAAAATTGGGCATTTCAATAAACATGAAACATGCACCATTCTCTTAAGCTTCCGTTATACTATCTCAGGTCCCTAATTAAATTAAAAAAGTGCGGTTTTTAAGGAAAAATGGTGTTAAGAAAATAATTAAGAAATAAGAAATTGTTTTGTTAGACAAATTTTCACAAAAAATACTTATGGTTTTGAAAAATTGAACATGACCTTATTTGAAGACCTGTGTTTTATGAACATATTTCATTAAGAAAAGAAATGAATCTTCATGATCGTAGTTGTAGGAAGATGCCGAAAAAAATGTTGAATTTTGAGTTTACAACCAACATGAGACCTACGCCTATCTCTTAAATGACCTTTAGACTATCCAAAAACAAAATTTAATCTAAATTGTTGGCACTTTTTTTTTTTTGAAAATGTCTCAGGGGCTTCATGTAAAGTACCCCTCAGAATTAAAATATCTGTATCAAATTCAAGGGACCTCAATATCAGTAATAATCGATCGGGGAGTATCAATTTTAGAGAAAATTGGCTGAACGGTTTAGTCGCTAGTGATGTTCACAGACAGAAGGATAAACATTTTGCTTTCAATTGGTTGTTTGTTATCAAGGACCCACAAAACGGATTCTGGCTGCACCACATGTTAGGAGATTTTTTCTTAATTTAGCAACTGGATTTATCCACTTTTTCGTTACCAGGGCCCTGTGATGAGAATTTTGCTGCTGAAAATCTGCCGTTTTCTCATGCAGCATTACATAATTTTCCCCATACTATACGTATGTGTATAATGTCTATACTATTCTCTAGCACCACTCATTTATAAAATGAATTGACCATCACCATATGTCTTACATGATTATAATGAAATTGCAACCATACTGGGGCTCATTATATTCTGATAGAATGTACGTCGATTATTTATTTTTGTATAATTTACGCAACAACCGTATTGATTGTCCTGATTTATTAAAATTATTGTATAGAAAGTCCCTGTATCCAAAATTCATAATGTTAAATAAGCTTTATTTAATATTTCTCTTTGTTGCAAATGTGTATCAAAATGTGGCTCTTTGGTGTATGAGTAAAATCGCGGTGGCGGTGGTGTAGTGGACTGCTATACCCAAGTTCGCGGGTTCAAACCCGATCGAAGCCGTGGATTTTTAGGGGCGAAAAAATCCTTCGTACGCCTTCCTTCGGAGGGGAAGTAAAGCCGGCTGTCCCATGTTAGTAGATTTACTTGCATGTAAAAGATTCTCAAGCCTAAATGACGCCTCTGAGCTAAATTCAAATCGCCGGTTTCGTCGCCTCAGTAATACCTTCTTTCCGCTAGTTGGTGAAAGGAGTGTAACAAAATTTGCGTGGTCGGACGGAAGAGCAGGCCTCATGGCCTGAGTCTCGCCACGTAAAATAAGGCAATTCAATTCAATAAAATAGCGAATAACACAAATATTGATTTGTCTGATTCTGTTCTTAAATTTAAGTTTTTAGTGAAAGATAAATTATTATATGATTTTATTTGAATTTGGATTTTGTTTTGTACATTTTATATTTGTAATTGGGCATTGCCTGTACCAATAATAATAATAATAATAATAATAATAATAATAATAATTTTTCACGCAGCATTACATAATTTTCCCCATACTATACGTATGTAAGAAGAATGTGAGACCATCTCGAACAACACAATGAAAGAGAGAATTCGCAAGGAGTATTACAGAAGAGTGAGACTTGTCCTGCAGTCCGCTCTGAACTCCAGGAATAAAATATCTGCAATTGGTAGTCTGGCGGTGCCTGTAGTTGAGTACAGTTCCGCACTAGTGGACTGGACTGAGCAAGAAATCCGCATCATGGATCGAAAAACCAGAAAACTGCTAACAATTCATCATGTCGCCCACCCTCGAGCTGATGTACATAGACTTTATGTGTCACGTAAGGAAGGAGGAAGAGACCTCAGACAAATTGAAGCCTCCTGGCACAATGCAATAGTTGGAATGGGAAAATATGTAGTCAGTCATCAAGATGAGCCTCTAATGAGGCAGGTCATGAAATCTGACCGAAAAATGGGAAACAGAGGCATTGTTAGTGTAGCAAAAAGCATTGCAAAGAAAACTATGCAAGACACGTCAAATAACACAGACACTGAACTTCTCGTACAACTAAACATGAAATGTGAGACACAAAAAATGTTAAAGAGGTCATGGAGGGACAAACCCCTCATTGGGCAATATCTAAAAAGAATGGACAAGGTGCAGATCAATAAAGATCAATCATTTATGTGGCTTAAAAGGGGAAGAATGAAGCCAGAATCGGAAGCAGTTCTAGTAGCTGCTCAAGATCAGGCGTTGAGAACACGACATTATGATAAAGCGGTTCTCAAAATTTCCCAAGATGACAAATGCCGAATTTGCCAGGAGCAAGTAGAAACCATTGATCATATTGTCTCAGCTTGTCCAATTCTAGCAAAGACAGAGTACTTAAAAAGACACGACAGGGTGTGTAGTTACCTCCACTGTCAGATCTGTACCGCCCTCGAAGTTCCAAACACATGCCGCAAGTGGTACGAACACTCACCAAAACCGGTGACATCGGTTGGATTGTGTACAATATTGTTCGACCAACACGTTCAAACAGATCGCACTATAGCAGCAAACAAACCGGATATTGTTATCCGGGATTTAGAGAAAAAATCGTGTCTACTTGTGGATGTTGCTGTGTGCCTTGCGATCAAAACGTCGTTACCAAGGAGGCAGAGAAACGTCTTAAATACAAGAGTTTGGAAATCGAGATCAGACGAATGTGGGGCGTAAAAGCACAGGTCGTCCCGATAGTTATCGGAGCTCTGGGATTTGTTCCGCAAAATTTGAGTAAGAACTTGTCTAAACTCCCAGGTAGTTCAAAGGACTGGGAAGTGCAAGAAATAGCTTTATTTGGAACAGCCCACATTTTGCGCAAAGTATTGTAGAGGCACCGATAGTCCCTAGATCTACTCCTTAGGTAGCTGGTTGCAACCCGGAGTAGATTTTATATTCAGCCGACTCGTAACATCTTTAGTCGTGATGTAATGGAATAATAATAATAATAATAATAATAATAATAATAATAATAATAATAATAATAATAATAATAAATAAAAATAAAATATTATTACAATTCAAAATGAAATTAAACAATTAAAATCTATGCTCAAGTGCCAAGTAAAAATCTTTTCTGCTGCATTACTGTTTCTGTACAAATAGATTCTATACATAGCGTCAATAAGGATAATAATGATTTTAACAATATTTCATGTATTGGTTACCATTTAGACTGTATAATTCTAGAAGACTAATTATGCCTAAACAAATATTGTATCTTTGCTTTTGGGTCAATGACTCCTATTTCATTCAGGTTTTTCGTCCAGTTTCCCTGATCCTTGCAGCAAATGCTGAGATGGCCCCTCATTTTACTTTTGGTCCCCCTGAAGGAACCGCTCTTCATGTTCATTGCTTACAGCCTCCATATTTTTGGGTCCAAGTGAGAGTGAAGGAAGTGAATCTTATGAGACATAATACAGGATCTTCATATGATTTAAGCAACTTCTTAACTAGTTCCCTATAGTTGTCATATTTTTTGTTGCCTAAAAAGTGTTCAACCAAATTCTTGAAAAAAATCCATGCACATTTTTCTAAATCATTTAACCTTCCTTCAAAATTTGTACCTTTAACTGGTTCTCTTACTTGTGGTCCGACGAATATTCCCTCTTTAATTTTCAAATCACTAATTTTCTGAAACTTCTTCAAATACAAAAAGGCATATTAGTTTTAGGAATTTAGTATTAGCTTAGCACACCGTACCATCCCTTTGTCTTAACCACAGCTAAGTATGGTTTAGAAGATTCTAACCAACACAAATTATGAATAAACCCTGGCCAGGAGCAAAGACATTGTCGCATGATATGCTTCTGGTCATTGAGACATGGGCCTGAGTGTGTCATGCTTTAGGGAACTTGATTAAATCGACATCCATTGTGCAGAAATTCCAAAATTTGCTTATCTGTTTTGTTGAGGATGTCTATCTCAATTGAAGAAATAAAATAAGATATGCAATTTGGTATCAAAAGAAGCAATTTTGAGTTGACCAGCAACATCAACCCTCGAATGAGGATGCTTAGGATAATAGGTAAATGTACTGCAGTATGCAATATACTGTTACATCCAAATAGAGATCCCAATTGTGAAACGGCAGTAAGCCATCAGTGAATTATCACCTGTAGAGTTGTTAATCGTGATAAATGCCAGAGCAAGTTGGGATGAAAATACAAATGGTTTACAGAAAAGTTGGAGAAAAAAGTAAAATGAAATAAAATTGAAAGGGAAGCAATTCCAATACATCCATAAACTTTGTGCCCCTAAAAATAATTGCTTTAATTGATACACACATTTTGTGGTGCACTCTATAGAGTATTCAAAAGGGAGGTGGAGATTAAATGTTTTTAAAATAAATATATAATAATACACTGAATGTAAATGTTCATTTAACTACATTTTCACAGATACTGGACCACTATTCAAATAAACCCTTCATTTATAAACTAGACAAGCCATGCTTTGTCAAAACTTGAAATATTGATTTGTACAAATAGTGGAAAACATCATGTGGCTGATGTGATATATCTGGACACTGTCCTTAGTCCCTCAATTGCTTGCTTCAACTGCAACTGCAAGAGGAAGCTAAACAATTCACGATTGCGTGCGTGCGTGTTTTAATTCTCTATTATCTTGTTCTCAAGTTTGGTGATTTAATTTTTTCTTTTTTTCCTTTCAGTCCAGGCAGGAAACAAACCACAAGAACCCCAAGGTTACCAACTGCAGTGTATCTCAGCAACAGTGATATTCTAGTGTTCTCTGAAGCCAGTGTAAAAAACTGAATGAAATTCTTTGTATAGTAATGATGGTGTAATATAGAATTTAATATTATATTAATTTACACACTGCAAACAAATTTCTGTGAGTTTAAGCTTATGCCAGTGGGTTGGTTGTTCCTTATTTGCAAAGAATTATAGTGCATACATATGCACACTCGTGGTATTATTTCATTATTTGTTATCCACCTTCTGGGATCTGTACTACGCATTAATTGAAATTGATTTCTAAATTAACCATAATTCCATGAAATGCATAGTTAAATATAATTTATAAATCATATTTTGAGTATTAATTACTCTTTACTAGAACATATCTCTGTACTGATATGATATAATCTGATTGCAGAGGTTTTCAAAACATGTAGAGCCTATTTGGGCATGAAAAAAACAATCTGTTGCAAAATATGAAAAGAACAGTCAACATTCTGTGGATAACAGTGTGTTGTATATAATATAAGTATGTATTACAGTTATTGCTAGGGACTCTCGCTATTATTATTATTATTATTATTATTATTATTATTATTATTATTATTATGATGATGTCTGAGTGAGAGAGAAGAACTTGCCTGTGCAGAAAACAACATGCATGAAATCTGCAAATTCTCTCTTTATTGCCAATCTGGGCTTCACAATTTATAGTTTTCTTCGAAACAGTTCATTGTTTCACAAATGTCAGTCACCTACTTGTTTTCATGAGAACAGAGTTTGAGTTTATTATTGTTGTAAATAACTTTTTAGAATAAATATTTTTCATCGGGGAAAGATGTACCTGTACCTTTTTGTTTCCTTCATGTTTTAGTACAGTGATATATTAATTCATCAGAATTGTGAAGAGAATTTATTGCACTAGCACAACAATCATATTTTTATTTTCAAGAGCAAGTTTTATACTAATAAAATTATTTTGAAGAGAATTGTAATACAAACTGTATAAAATCAGTTGGTAAACAGAAGTATACTCTGATGTCACAGAGTAAATAAATTCTAACGTTTTCTCAAAGACAATGTTCTGCTATTCGATTGCATCTCTTAGATATCTAGAAACCATCCTAATGCATGTGTGTAAAGGATATGTACCTTTGAGTTTCAGGGAATGCAACAAATAAAATATCTTTTCATATATGAATATGAGAGGATTGAAAATGATAGTTTGTAATTAAATGATACTGAGGGAATCTTTTGTTTTAAAAAATATTTTGCTTTTAATCTGCTTTTACAGTTATGGCCAAGGTAGTTGCGGTTACGTTAGCAATTTTTATTTTTGTTTTTAGTAAACAGATAAGTTTCATAAACAAATGTTTGAGAAAAGCATATTCTTTGTAGTAACATACATTTTGTCATTGATACATGTGCAAAGATTATTATATCTGTATTTTTGTTCTTTAAATTAAGGATTAAACTTTCAAATATTTCTAAAATTGTTAAACTCCAAGTAATGACATTTTTACAAACAAACAAAAAAGTTTAAAGTTTCTCTTGAGCAAATGCAAACAGAAACAAATACAGTAGTTTTAACTCCCATACCGTTTTCACTTTAATTTTATATCCCGTATCTATATTAAAACTTGCATGAGTCATAGTGCGTTTAAATTACAGTGGTACGTCGATTATCTGAATATCAATCATCCCAATCGTCAAATATCTGAACTCATGTTTTCTCTGAATAGTCAAATGTCTGACTTCAGCGAACTTTGACAAATTCTACCATAAATGCTTCAGAACTCGGATTGTTTATTATTAGTAGAAAAATGCTTTTCACCACATTTAAGTACAAGAGAACTAACAGTACATTGTCAAACAGCCGATTTTAAAAGCTTAAGCTGACTTTCACTTGGAATGTTCATTGTTGGCCCATCACCTTTTAGTGCAATGGTTGCCTACTTAGACATTATGTTTGGTTATCTGAATTATCGAATAACTCAACTATACTTGGTCCCAATTAGTTTGGATAATCGACGTCCCACTGCAGTTGTTTCTGCTTATGAATAAGCATGAACAACATTAAGGTGATTTTTCTCTTTTTTTCTGTTTCTCTGTGACATACACATTACAGCAAAGGCTTTAATTATAATGTTTATTTAGTTTGTCATAAGTGTGAGGAGAAATTTGATCACCATTTTACTTACATGGCATTGGAATATGAACATTGACAAGAATGTGTTAAATCAATAGTGCGTTCATAATCTATTTATTTTTTTGAAGTTCATTTCCAGTCATCAGAAAACTTATTTCACTCCATTTTTCCATTGGTTTAATCATTATAATCTACTTCAACTTTATTCCTTGTGACTTCTATTAAAATTAATAACATGTAGAAAGAATGTTACATGATCTTTAATAGAAACCCTTGAAAAAGATTCATAGTTAAAAACAGTAGGAGATTAATGTGATTTGCAAATCTTTCTTTGGGAGTATGATCTTCAGTTGAAGACTCACTAAATTCAGTGCAATGAATATAATGAAAAATAAGTGCTTAGTGTATTTTTGTAAATTATTTTGTGTATAAATTGTTTTGTGAATTTCTCTGGCTTATGACCGACCTTATGGAGTATTAATGATGTCATATCTTATTACAGAAAACTGTTATGAAGTACAAGAAAAGAAGCACCTTAAACTTTATTGTAGAAATATTACAATTGCCAAACAGTCCAAAGATGTATAGACCATGGTTTGCTTACTGTGTGGATTAAAACCCTCAGTTCTTCAATGTTTGGTGTGCTTGTACTCATTGCAATAAACTTGAGATATCACATCAGTTTAATTAGAAATAAATAAAAACTTAATTGATCTAGAATAGAAAGAATACCTGGCATTTGTCAGTATTAGTAATCATTTAAAAAATTGTACTTGCCATGGTAATTTTGTAGAATTTTGTAATTGCCATTTATTGAAACCTAATAAATGGTGTTTCCACAGAAGGAATATGAACAATTTTTTAAATGTATGAATGAGAAGTTAAAAATTCACCAACTGGAAATTGAACGGCTTTGTCTGACATATCTTTGTATATGTATAAAGCCACACAGAGTATGCCATTCCCTAAAAATTATTATGTCAAAAACTGTCATAATTTTGTCAGTATTTTTGTCAAATTGGACTTGAAATCAGTGTCAACTCTGAAAGGAATGTACAAATTAAGACCTGAAGCGTTAGTGTGTATTGTACGATATTGCTTCATTTTCCCAATTTCTTCTGAGACTGATTGAACCCACTTGCAATTAAATATGCTTTTCTCAACCATGTAGTTCATAACATTTGAACTAATAGTGATATTAAAGTGCAGTGTTTATCATTTTCATGTATTAAAGGGTATTGGCAGTATTGGATTGTAATAAACCTGTTAATTCTGCTGTGTGTACATTGAAATTTCAGGAAAGTTGCCTTTGTTTGTGGTCATTCTCTATGCTGGCAGAGAACATAATAAAGAGAATGTGCTTAGAGCATTCAAGTCTCACCAAGTTAGTTCCTTTGTTTCTAGAATGAGATGCGGAGGGAAACACGCCAAATTCCTTTGTAAAGGACCGAAATGTACTGCAATTAAGGAATGAATCTTTGCTTGCATATGTATTTTGAGCTCTTATATGAGAGGTGACCATTTTTGGAGGCTCTTGTATTATACATGCTTGATGAGAATGTGTAGATATAAGCCCAGACTAGTTCTGAACTCCAAGGACATAGTCTTGGAAGAAATGAAAGTTGTACCAGTGCAGGACCCTGCACTTTGAAAACTCTGACATTTCTTCAAGTTGTATGTAGAATCAGATCAATTTGAAGTTCATTTCTTCCTTGTTTATTGAGGTGTTACACAAATCAAATAGACTTCACTGAGTGGTGGAAATTAATCTTTATTTCTAGAATTTTGTATGTAATATTTTAAACTTAAATATTCACCTTGCATATTCAAGGTGATATTTTGTGTAAGTAACATCAGATATTGTTTGAGAACATTTAGACAATTTGCATTGTGAATATAATTACATTGTTAGCTAAACAGTGGGGTGACAGCAGCAATTTTCAGCTGAATATAAGTCCTTAGGATGTAGAGTTATGATAATATGAGAGAATGCTAAATAAAAATACATTTCAGGAACATTCCTACTTTGAGCCTGCAAAATTTTATCTTCCCTTTTATGTTCTTCTTGTCTTGAAATAAGATGGTTGTTTATGTTCTTTGTATTAAGATCCTTTATATTTACTGTTACATGTACAGCATTGAAAGTACAAAATCGTGTTCTGAAAAATACCTTCTCCAGATTTATTTCTTATTTACTATTTCATTATTAAATTTGATGTGTGTTTGTACTTTCACACTTCATCTCGAATAAACTTGTGATGTGTGAAATGTGTTCTTGTTATTTAGAAATTTGAGCATCCTAAGTTACTGAATTATCAACTTCTCATTTCTATCTTCTCAAAAGTTCTAAAAAATACATTAAAAAAAATTGTGGGGAAGTTTAATAAATTTCCCTGAATATGAACAGGTTTATAACTTACAATATGGTTTCACAAAAGCAAATCAACATACACTGCTTATCATAAACGAAATACCATCAGCTATAGATAACAAAATTCTAGGTATATTTCAAAGTAGGTACTTATTTACAATGGCAGGCACAGAGGGAGACAAAAGTATTCAGATACAGGAGGTGTGTGTGTGTGTGTTTTTTTTTTTTTTGTTCTTTTTTGCAAGTGAAAAAACAAGTCAGACCGAACATACATAACGAATTCTGACAAAAACACATGTTACGTTACATGCAGCCAAAACTATTGGAACACCCAATTGACAGCGGTTAAAAATTAATAAAATTGTAACTGTAAACAAATTAATATTTGATGAGATGTCCTTTGGCATTTATAATGGCTTCTGGAAGTCTTGGCATTAATTCTACGAGCTTCGCCGTCATATATGCCAAGAGTGCACGCTTCAGAATTTTTTTTATAAAAAAGTAGCTCTGTTCCTAATTTTTTCCTCCAAAATATTCAATAGGATTAACGTCTGGAGATAGTGGTGGCGTTTCCAGGTATCGTGGTGTATTAAAAAAGATCCACATTCTTGTGTTTCAAGTCCTGTACTGTGGATCTTTGTCCTGCTAGAAAAATGAAATTGTCTTTGTGGCCCACTTTTTCAGCATTTTGTGTAATTTACTTTGCACAGTATTGATGTTCATTGCATGGTCCATTGTACAATTTATAAAGTGAAGATTCCCCACACCAGAAGCACTCGTCCATTCCAGTGGCGCAGCTAGGTGGGGGCAGGGGGGGCGGTCCACCCTGGGTGACACCTTACAATTTTAACGATTTATTTTCAAATCTTAGTTTTGTAAAAGCATGCACTTATTAGTTAGTTGTACATGGTTGTAGTTTATTTACTTAAAAATTATATTTCAATTATTCTGAATTAAATGCAATTTTTTAATATATTATAAATAAATGTCATGTGCAAATATATTTTTTAAATAATGTATAAACTATTCCTTAATAGTTTTTTTTTATATTTAATTTATGAAGGGGGGTGATACCATTATTTTTGCCCCGGGTGACACCAACAGAAGCTACGCCACTGATCCACCCCCAGCCGAGTACAGAACCACCTCTGCATTTCACCGTGAGCTGCAGGTTCAGTTCCTGAATTTTGGAGTTTCTTTGCCAACTGCCATACTTCTACCATCTGCGCCAAAAATATTAAAATTACTTTCACTAGTAAAACTAAATTGTTTCCACATTTATTGGGAACTGTTTCAATAATTTTTAGTAAATTCTAAGCACTTTTTTCTGTTAATGTCATTGATCGAGAATTTCCTACGTGCCACACGTCCATGGTATCTACTGTTTCTTAGCATTATGCGAACTGTACTTAGAGAAATGTCTATTCCAGAAGCAAGTTTGGGAGCAAGAAAGTTTTGGACATATTTTAATATCGTGAAAAAATTTTCGTTCAGCAATTGTGGCTGGCCACATCAACGTTTGTTCGTCATTGTTTCCCGAAACCAATACCTATCAATTACATTAAACATTGTAGTGTGTGATCATTGCAAATTATTCCGATTTTTCTCAAAGATCTGCAATCATTACGCATGATAATTATTAGTTTTCTCTATTCTTCACTTGTTTCCTTTTCTTACGCCCCATAGTGAGATTAATGAATAAATACTTCAGAATCGTACACTTCTGAATCACCGACTGATGAATACTGGAAAGGAAGTTGATACGAAAAGGCGTTACAGCTAAGGGTTAAAGAAGAGAGTCCCGACTAACAAGTTGAAGGTCGGCTGACGGCTGCGGCCGCGGTGACTTCCAAGAAAGCCGTTATAGTATTTGAGAGTTCGCGTGTTCCAATACTTTTGGCCTCCTTTTCTATGATATTATTGCTAATATTTCTGATTTCTCAACTTCCTGTGCTTAATTTTGAGAGGGTTTTTATAGTAGCAACTTTACTGTATATAATATATTTAATTACGCTGAAAATTTGTCATTTAGATTACTTTTTCTGTGTAAAATTTAGTCATATTCTCAGATTTTCAAGGTGTTCCAATACTTTTGACACCAAGAAAGAAGTCGAGAAAGTTATCATGACATCAAAAAATAAAAAGCAGCAGGACCAGACGGGATATTCTATGAACACCTAAAAATGTCATTACCATTGCTAGCGGAAAAATGGACAAATCTAATGAATAAATGTCTTGAAGAAGGCACAATACCGGAAGAATGGCGCACAGCCACGATGAAATTACTTTACAAAGGAAAAGGTGATACAAGCGCACCAGATGCATACCGCGGAATAGCATTAGAAGCGACGATATTCAAAATATTTACAAAGCTGATTGTAAGAAAGCTAACCCCAGTAATAGAACCAATACTGGCCGAAGAACAATTCGGTTTCAGGGAGGGACGGTCTACAATAATGGCAGTGGAATGTCTCATGAAAAATATAACAAACCAACTAGAAAGGCCTAAAGGAAAATTATATACAGTATTTGTAGACTTCTCAAAAGCATTTGACAGAGTAAACAGGCAAATAGCAACAGCGAAAATGATAGAAAAGGCAGGAAAGACATGGCTCACAAGGATAGTAATTAACATATTAACCAAAAACTACATTAATGTGCAAGACAATGCGACAACATCAAAAAAAATTGAACAGACCATCGGAGTACTGCAAGGGGACCCTATAAGTGCACTTTTGTTCAATCTGATGATGAATGATTTAGCAAGTGCAACGAAGAAGGAAACGTGTGGAAACATACATATACGCTGATGATGTGGCGATTGCATCAGGAAGTATAGAAGAACTACAGAAAGCGGTAAACAACTTGAGTGAATGGGCAGCACAAAACGAACTTGAAATAAATACAAAAAAAACTGAATTAGCAATATTTAGAAGAGGGGGAAAAACATCACCAAAAGAAGTCATAACCTGTAACGGAGAAGAGTTAAAAATAACGAAGGCACCAAGATACCTAGGAGTAACAATACAAACAAAAGGAATATTTACAATGCACCTAAACGAACGACTGGAAGCTGCCACCAGGAGCATAAGTGAAATTTTTTTTATTTATTTACGTCAAAAACAGTTAAAAACTGCGTATGACGAGCTATGGGGAGAAGTGAATTTTGTGCACGTTTTCATAATTCTGTGGTCTCTATCCTAAACCATATTCTAGTCGAATTTTGAATACAGAAAAGAGAGTTTTTTTTCGAGTTTTGTTGACAAAATATTCGCTCCTATATAATAAAATATATTTTCAAAGGTAAATTAGCTATAAATTTCTGCCCTGAACCCTCATGTTCTTCATGAAAGAATAATACTTTTTGCCGCGATAATATGAAAAACGATAATTTGAATAACTATATTTCCCACTGAAATTCAGAAGACGTGCACAAATAATGAAGTTACATTTATGTCCAGAAGCAAAACAAGGGACCATCTCAGCATTTGCTCAAGGATCAGGGAAACTGGACGAAAAACCTGATCGAGATGGGGGCCATCAACCCAGAAACTGTGGTACAATACTTGTTACAGGTTCTTTAGAATTATACAGTCCAAATGATAAATAATTACATTAACTATCATTGTTAAAATTAATTCTACTTTCCTTTTTGATGCTCGGTATAGTCTCGAATTGTATAGAAACAGTTATGCAGCAGAAAAGATTTTACTTGGGACTTAAACTTTTCTATGGAATTTAATCGTTTAATGTCTTCTGGCAAAGTGTTGTAGAGTAATGTACATGAATTGTATGTGAATTTTTTGTAGTGAGCTGTTGATACTGCCACCTGGTGAATATGATTACTACGTCGTGTGTTATACTTATAGACATCGGCGTTTGCTGAAAATATATTCCCGTCCTTAAGTAAGTCATTTTTGACAAAAACTACTGATTCGTAAATCAGGAGACAAGGTAATGGTAAAATTCCTAGATTAATAAAGAGTGACTTACAAGAATCACGTGGGTTGGATTTGCTTATTATTCGTACAATTCTTTTTTGTAATCTGAAAGTCTGTGAACTATAAGATGTGTTTCCCCAAAATATTATGCCATATCTCAGGCGGGAGTGAACATTGGCAAAATATACACAACGAGCTGTATGAAGGCTGACGGAATTTGAAAGAATTCTGAACGCGTAGCATAATGAGCTTAATTTTGTGTTCAATTCATTTAAGTGGGCATTCCATTTGAGGTTTGACTGAATTGATAGACCTAAAAATTTTGTTACATTAACATCAGTCAATGGCACACCGTTCATTTCAATGGAGTACAGAATTTTTTATTTGATATGGAAAACTGCATTGAAACTGTTTTATTTTCATTTACTTTTAATTTGTTATTACGGAACCAATTTGAAACGTCTGATATTGTATTATTTACGGTTTCTTTGTTGCAAAGAATATTTGTATCATCCGCAAAGAGAACTGTTCTTCCGTTTCGAATCGCTAAGGGCATGTCATTTACGTATAATAGGAAGAGAATAGGGCCTAAAATCGATCCTTGCGGGACTCCACGTACAATTGGCAAAGAACCGGAAAGGTGTGTACATAAAGTTCCATCATTCCAGTAAGGTATTTCTACTCTCTGAGATCGTTGTTTAAGGTACGAACATAGCCAATCTAGAGCAATACCACGGATTCCATACGAAGGTAATTTTGAAAGTAAAATGTTATGATCAATGACGTCAAAAGCTTTTGAAAGATCTAAAAATATTCCAGTAGTTGCTTCGTTTTGATCCAATGATGAGGCAACATCCTTAAGAAAGAAAAAATGGCTGTTTCCGTAGATTTTGATTTCCGGAATCCATGTTGGCAATTTGAAAACGCGTCGTGTTTATTCAGAAAGGTTTCCATTCGCACATAAAAAAGTCTCTCTAATATTTTGAAAAAAACTGACAAAAGAGAAATTGGCCGATAATTTTGAACTTCATTTTTGTTGCCTTTTTTGAAGAGCGGCTTAATCTTAGCTGTTTTAAAAATATCTGGAAAAATTCCGGTGCATAAGGATGCATTAAATATGTGAGTTAACGGGTGTATAATGGCTGGCGCGCACGTCTTTAACAAACAATCCGGAAATTCATCTAAACCGGCCGAATATTTATTTTTTAATTTACCGATTATTTTGAGAATTTCATAGGAAGAGGTTTCGGAAACGAACATAGTGTCTAAGACTTTTAGGGAAACGTCAGATGTTGAATTTTGTGGCGGAAAACCCTTAGTGAGATCGACAGCAATTCTCGAAAAGTATTGGTTAAAGAGACTAGCCACTGTTGCCGGATCGTTCACATCTCTATCGTTATCTTTTAAAAACAACATTCTCTATAAGGTTTCTAGTTGGTTTGGTCGCATTTTTTACTATATCCCACATTGATTTTGTTTTGTTATTTGAGTTCAAAATATCCTGATCGTGTTTCATGATTTTAGCCTGCCTTATGACTTTTCTTAACAATGATTTGTATTTTTTAAAGTACAGGAGGAAATCTTGAGATACGTTATGATGCTTAGAAATGAAAGATAGAATTCGTTTGTTTTTACATGATGTTCTAATCCCTTGTGTTATCCAAGAATTGTTTTTGCGTGAAATATTTAATTTTCTTTTCTGAAGAGGAAAGCAAGTGTTAAAATGAAATGAAAGCGTTGAAAAAAAAGAATAATATTTATCGTTTGTATCAATAGTATTATAAACTGCGTCCCATGACTCCTGCAGCAAGTAATCAATGAATAATTTTATTTTACTTTTAGAAAACACTCTACTCATACGTGTATTATTTATTGTGTCATTGTTCGCATTTCGTATAATGGTAAGAATTTGTGCATCGTGGTCACTGTATCCTAAATCTTTTGTTTCAATTTCATGTCGAGTAGTGGTTTTGTTAATTATAATTTGATCGATTGCCTTCTTTGAATTTACTGTGATCCGTGTAGGTACTTTTATTGTAATATCTAAATTGAAGGAATTAATTAAGTTAAGAAACTGCTCTTTCTCGCAAGATTCGACCAGAAAATCAATGTTAAAATCTCCACATACAACAATGGATTCAAAAGAGCGATTGATGACTTTGATAAGTGTTATCTCTAGTTTTTCTAAGAACAAAATGTAATCTGCAGCTCTCTTTGTTGGAGGCCTGTAGATGCAAAGCAATATCATTTTTAGCACAGGAAGATGTACAACAGAAATTTCAAAAACATTTTCAACGGCATACTCATTGAATTCCGTCAAGGAGATAGAATCAATATTATTTTTAACGTAAATACAAGAACCTCCATATGCCGGACTTTTATGAGATTCTCTTTTTCTACAATAATAGCCTGCGAGGTAAAAGTTTGGAATTTGGAAAATGCTAAGTTCATTAGGAGATAACCAATGTTCTGTAAAGCAAAGAACATCCATTTGATTTAAATCGCTCTGTAGAGCTGCCTCGATAAACTCAGTTTTATTTGAAAGGGATTGAACATTATGGTGCAATAACTTTATTTTTTGCAAGTACCTACACGAATGTTTTTCTGCTGCATCTGACTGTAGTTGCTATATATTTACTCCATTTTTACCTCGAGTGCGTGGTCGAAGGTTGTAATGTGTCCCAGCAGTCACAGGTTGTGAGGAAATAGAGGCGTCATTGGTAGTGGGAATGGAAGAAACGGGAGTAGGTTCACAGGAGGGGGTAAGAGGGTTCAGAATAAGGGTGGGGGGTGGGGAACGTAAGGAAGGTGAAAGGGATGTATTTTTGGCAGGAGGCTGCGTAGGACTGGAGTTGATGATGTATTGTGCAAGCTTTTCACCGACTGCATGTTTTCCAGCAAGGTTCATGTGGAGACCGTGCCGGGTGAAGTGTTTTACTGAGAGGAAATTCATTTCAAAAAGTGTTACATCTGTTTCTCTCAGTTGCAGTTTTAGTTGTTGGTTTGCGTGCTTAATCTCGCTGCAGAGTGTTGGCCTGTTGTACCAGAAGGGCAGAGTCGAGACTACAATGTTAGTATTTTGGGCGGCACATTGTAATTTGTTTACATGTTGCTCAGGTGTAAAGTTACCGCCCAAATTAATGTCATTCTGCCCTCCGATAATAAAGACTGTGTCCTGATTGGTCATTGTCTTCGTGTGAGTGTCCAACTCTGCAGTCACGTCTGCAAACCTCCCGTTAGGTTTAAAAATAAACGAGACTGAGTAGTTGGGGGGTAACTTCCTACTGAGAATGGAGGAAAGATGGCGACCATGGCTGTCAGCTAAAATAAGTACCTGTTTTTTAGGCTCAGTAGGAATGGCTTTGTTTTCAAGTGGGCTAGGATGCGAAGCTTTACGTGTTTTGGTTTTGACACGCTTCCTAGCCTGTTTGCGTTGGTTTGTGCATGTATTTGTCGATGGAAGGGAAGGGTTGTGAGGATCAGGAAGGCGAGGAAAATCTGTTTCATAATCTAAAACACTAAATCTGTTTTGAATTGCGACTGGATGTGGTGTCTGTGTCTTATGTGCAGTCACGGGTGCACGGTTGGGGAAATTCGCAGTGTTGCCTACTTGTGCCCAACCGTCATTGTAGAGAACGACCTCTTCCAGCCTTCGGATATGTTTATCTAAATTACTGTTTACGTGCGTGAAGGCTTTCAGAAGGTCGGCTTTGAGGGTGTAGAGAGTAAAAAGAGTAGAACGAACAGTAGCCATGTCACGAATGCGTGTTAAAGTACGTGATAAAATTGGAATAAATACAAGAAAACTCAGATAAAAGCAACAGTCACCTAGCTTAATATTTTAAAAGTGTAAGATTTATGTGTATTCGATAAATTAAAAATTAAGATTCGATACAAGAAAGAGAAGGTATGCTAACTACAAAATCTATTGAAAACTAGTACTTACGAAATTTGGCAATGCGGTTGCGTATTTCCGTTCACTTAAGCTGCAACTGTTTAATACAATGTCGACTATACTTTACCGTAAATAGATAAAGATATAAGATGAAATTTGTCTTCAAATATTGAATAAGATTTGAAACAAATTCAAAACAACTCGATACACCGTCCTCGTAACGTTCAAATTAACTGAATAATCACTCGCCACAAAAATAAAATAAACTGAATAGTCACTCGTCACAAAAATAGAATAAATATTTCAGTAATTAAGTTAAAACAGTGATATAAAATCGAAAATAAACTGATCTGTTTATAGATTTTGACACTTGATCACCAACTTGTAATTCTGAAGTTCGTTAAGGTTCGTGTAATATTTAAAATTCGTTAGCTGTTGGTTAGTCTTGGTTAGAGCAAAAAACCAGCCAAAATTATATTTCCAGCTAATCTGCAACAAGTAATAAAAGCACTTAAACACACAAAATGCAGTCAGATCGCTAAAAATAGTAGATAAATCGCAAAAAATCAAGAGCACAACCAGATGCGTCAGTCTCAAAAGATGGCGTCAACCAGTCTGGAGTGAGATAAGACACCTGAGAAAACTGAGCATTGAAACAGCGATGAAATTGTTTGAGGTAAAAATAATACCTACGGCCACATATGGAATCAGCTTAACATGGCAGCAATTAACACTAAAACAGATGAAAATGTTAGAAAAGCTAAAATCAACATACATGAAAAGAGTGCTAGGAGTGTCGAAATATACACCAACAAGACTAGTGTATGTACTAATGAGAGAAACATTACTGATCGAAGACTTACGGTGCCAAATGCTACTCCCCAGCACAAAAGCATCAGAAGCAGTGATAAGGGAACGGAAAGAGAAGGAAGAAGAAATCTGGCCAGAATTCTACACAACAGACGCTATGATAAACCGAAATTGGACGGAGGCGGGATGTGAACTGAGACACGTAGTGACAAGACTGGCGGTGCATGGGTTTCACCACAAAATATGTGGAACAAAGAACTTCCACGAACCGTGTGAAAAATGCGTGTGTAGTGGTTGCGGAGAAATGTGCGACAGATACCATCTGGTAAAGTGTATGAAGAGGACAAAATCCATCACAGAATATGCAAAGGAATAAACACGGATAAAACTGAGATGATAGTGCACATTAGTGCGTAATTCCTATTATTATTAATACTTTTGACACTACTGTATCAAGATACACAAATCTATCAATGATACTGCTAATTTTTTTATAGGGTGGCCGCTGGGATTCGCGAGTATAGAGGAGGAAGATGAAAGTGGTGGGCAGAGCCAGAACGCGGAGCTCGCTCGCGCGCGCGCGCCTGGCTCGTCTGCCCATTCCAAAAACATTAGGCTACCGCACCGCACATGCTAGCAAACGACCTTGGAAATCAATTTGCTGTAGTGTCTTCGCTCGGTAATGGAGAAACACCAAATTCACGGGGAGACCTGACTCTGTCCTCATCATCCACGTTTTCCACTGTCACTGATACCCGTTTCCTCACTATCATAAGTAGTCTCATTATCACTGTCTTTGCTATCGTTAACGTCGTTTCCTGTAAAACCAATAATTTCTTGATATGGTGCATTAAATCATTGTGCGGTGATTCACACTTTCATTGCAACTGCCGAGAGCAGATTCCACGTCCTTGCTTTTCTCTTTATTACGAGTATAAAATGAACACGATTCTCGTGATTAAATAGAATTAACTTCCTTATTAATTCTGCAAATCGATCTTTTCGATGCAGCAATAAGCTGCCTTAAGAACTGTTCTGATATTTTCAATACCTCCTTTTACGACATCAAGCGTCTGACTTAAAGGATGTCCATATGAAAGTTGCTCTGAACAGGACGCATTGCAATGATCACAACAAAATAAATATCACTTATACAGAACTTCATACAAATAGCTGTACTCTGTTAGGGAAATGCAGCTGCAACCTGGCACCCTTCGGAAGTTCTTTCTTGTTCATTTCGTTTAAAGAGAAAATTCAAGAAAACAATTAAAAATCTGGTAGTTTATTGAATCTTTTACTGCTAAATATTATTACCTCACTCAGTTCTACGCACTGTTTAGCGTTTTCCTGCGGCATCTAATGCCCAAATGTCTTATACTTGGGTTTTTATTTCTTGGCGCGTGGGTTCGTGTCATCACGATGGAATATCTCACGGTGTTTCGCGTCGTTCACGATTGTGCCGCTAGTAATCGCATGATCGCGACTTATCAAGAAGTGCTGGCGATCATGCTACTCCTAGCGGCACAACCCAGAACGACGGAAAATACTGTGAGATATTCAATTGTGATGACACGCGCCAAGAAATAAAAACCCAAGTATAGAAATTTGTCTTAGGAAACTCGCTCCCTGACCGACTCAAGCGAGGATTGATTGATTCGTGTTTCCGGGCGTGTCAACTACTTAGGTCATTAGTCCCGTAAGTGTATTGCGTGTTTTCCCCCCGGGGGTGGCGATGAGCTTTTCCATGATGGCGAGATCTGGTGCCCACCTACCGTCGACTAGCGGGGTTTTCCCCTCAACCAGGTATCTCCAACCAGTGGGGCACCGCCCCATTCGGGACAAGCTGTAAGCTCCCGACCGGTCTCCCGGTATGTGCATGTTAGTGTGGTGCATGTTAGTGTCCCGGTGTAGTGCATGTTAGTGTGTGTGTGTGTGAGAGGAGACGATAGGGCAAGGAAGAAGAAGGAATGATCGCGCGCGGTCCGTGGCCCGTTTGTTAGGGTACTGCTCCGGCATTCGCCTGGTGTTGATCGGAGAAATCACGGAAAACTACCGAACAGAGAAACCGGCCGCTAGAATTCTCCACCAGACAGCGACTGAATTCGACCTAGCTGACAAGCTAGTGTCGAAAATCCTGCCGCCGTCGGGACTCGAACCTAGGACCTCCCGGTCTAGGGTCCTCGGACTGCAGTGAGTCAAGCGAGGAACTCGAGAAATTCTTTCGCCTCTGCAGATGCGAACTAGAAAACTTTCAAGTGTGTGGGGGTCGATAAGTGTCCCTTGTTTCGATTTTCCACATTTCTCGTCGCCGTTTCTAGAAACGAATTCCTCAGTGTAGCCTGTTGCGAGCCTAACGCTTGCGACATTCCCCCTAGTAAATACAAGAAGTGAAAATAAATTATAGCACAGTATAACAAGTTGTGGCTGGTCTTCGTCAAGGTGATTCACTATTCAAACAACTATTTAATACACTCATCGCCTTAAAAAACGCTGCACCCCGAAGGATGCTATTGATCTGCTGCAAACTTGGTGGGTATTTTGCACACCATTCACTAAGCCAATGATTTCATTTTCACGGTCGGCAGCGCACTGGAGGGTCGGGGGTAAGGGCGTGACGTCGCGCCCACCGGCCGAGAAAAGAGGGTCTCAAACGGCCGCGCCGGCCATTGCGACGTCAGAGCATCACCTGCACGTACACTATGCCTATACTGCGATTTTTGTAGGAAGAGCTCTCAAGATAACTCAAATCCCATCTTCGCGATGGAATATGTCACGGCATTTCGTATCATTCACAGTCGTTCCGCTAGATTTCGCACGATCGCGACCGTATGAAGCAGCGCTTGCGATCATGCGACTTCTACCGGCAAGACCGAGAAAAGACGCGAAATGCCATGACATATTCCATCGCGAAGATGGGATTTGAGTTATCTTGAGAGCTCTTCCTAGATAAATCGCAGTATAGGCGACGCGTTCAACAGCCGGTTGGTCCTGTCGCCATATTGCGCGCCACATCGGTCGTAAGGACACCACCATCGCCCGCTGTTGGCGGCAACGGATTGAGGAAGGCACGCACACATGACATGCAGGATCTGGACGTCCGCCACGCACCACGAGGAGGGAGGACCGGCTGATGGTCCGCCACGGGCGACCAGATCCAACGGCAACAATAGGTGCTTCAGCGGTGATTCAGCGGGCTGTGCAGCCTGCACTGTCACTTGCTGTAAGTGCCAGTGCCATTGGCAGTCGGTTGCACAACGCAAGGCTCGCCGTACGAGGACCGTTACGACGCCTGTTATTCACACCCCAGCATCGTCGTTCCAGACTCGCCTGGTGCCGGGAATAATGGACCTGGAGCCATGCAAACTGGCAGCGGATCATCTTCTGCGACGAGTCCCGCTTCAGCCTTAATGGCGACGACCACCGGGTCCGTGTCTGGAGGCGCAGTGGGGAGCCCCACGACGAGTGGTTTGTGGTATTCCATCACGTCCCGCCAGCCTGGTGAGATGGTGTGGGGCGCGATATCCCATGGTGCCCGTTCACCGTTAGTGTTTCTAAGGGGCACCGTGACAGCCGCACGGTACGTTCAGGAGATCCTTCAACCGGTGGCCTTGCCGTTCGTGAACACCCACGCCCATGCCCTATTTCAGGAGAACGCGCGTCCGCATACCACAGCCGTCACCTGAGCATGCCTTACAGCCGTGGATACTCTGCATGCCAAGCCGCATTGCCAGGCCTTTCCCCGATCGAGAATGTTCGGGCTGCTACGGAGCAGTCGAACAGGACCCCACCTCTACCCACCAATCTGCAAGAACCGCGCGCTCAGATTTAGGCTGCATGGCATGGACTAGTACAGGACTCCATTCGAGAGTACAACTCCATGCCACGACGTCTGGACGTGTGTGTTTGCCAACATGGCGACCTCACGCCAAACTAACATGTATAGTCTGTGGGCGTGTAGCGCAGTAAATACTGGTCTTACAAACGTGAAAACGTGAAACGCGAAACGTGAAATTTCGTATGCGTGGTACCCTCTACCTGGTTGCCAACAATGATTGCAACACGCCTCGTCCTTCTGGGTGCAGCTTTTTTTATGACGATGAGTGTATATGCTTGGAAAAAGTAATTAGAGCCGTTAAAATAAATCCAAGAGGTATTACTCGTTCACTTTACATTTGCAGACGGAGCGCTGCGATCTGTTTACATGAGGTCACCGCCGACTGAATGAGAAACGCGCGTCTGCAGTGTATACTGACCGTTTAATATGGTATAGGTGGCGGTGAGCAGCACACAAAACCCCGGCGGGGCAAGAACATAACCATTAAGCAGTAGATAAGTGAAGAGAAGAAATGAAAATATGGTACACGAATGTTGTGAATAGCGTGTGGTGTGATCTATTTTATTGTATATTATCTTAATTATTTAAGAGCATGACTCCAGCTCACTGTCAGAAAGGCATAATTCGTCAGCTGTGTCCGTAGCGCTTGTGCTACCTTCGGCTGATTGGTCAGATGCTGATTGACATCGGGGCCATTCGTGTATTCTCGGTTGTGTGTTCGGGCCTTCACTTTCAAAACAACATTAGTTCCTAATTCTGCCGTCTGCAAATGTAAAGTGAACGAGTAATACAATATTTAATAGAACTGTACAACTTTTAGCGTACGCAGATGATGTTATCTTAAGCAGAGCACAGAAAATCCTCATAGAAAGTGTATAAGAATTAATAACAGCTAATGAAAGTAAGTAGTATATAACTAATCGGAAAAAGAATTAACCATCCTCATACTTTCAAATAGGTAAAGAGAAATATGAAAGAGTATAAGTATTCAAATATTTGGGATCTCTCATTACTTCCACAAACAGTATAGAAATGGAAATAAAAGCACGAATGACCTCAGCCAATTGGTGTTTCAGAGCACTATGATATATATTAAGGAAAAGAAATATACGTAGATACCACAAGGTCCAAGTGTATAATACGGTTATATGACCAGTAATATTGTATGGTGCCGAGTGTTGGACAATAGACTATTAACAAATAGACTTGAATATGTGATGTCCTGGGAAAGGAAAATCTTAGGTGCATTTTCGGCCCTACATATGAAAATGAGCATTGGAAATAATGAGTAATTTTGAACTCGCCAATATGTATAAAACAACAGACATTGTTGCAGAAATTAAGGTTAGAAGACTACAATAGATTGGACATATATTACGAATAGAAGGAGAAAGTAATCCGAAAATTATCTTCTGTAAAGAATCCAAAGGAAGAAGAAGGAAAGGAAGACCCCGTTTAAGATGGCTGGATGATGTGGAGATGGATTTGAGAATGATGGGAGGGAGGGGGTGGAGAAGAAAGGCAAAAGAGAGAAGTGAATGGACATTGATCGTTCGAGACGCCAAGGCTAAACGTAAAGGGCCGTAGTGCGACAGAAGAAGAAGAAAAATTGTGTTTATTGTATATTAAAATTAATGACAATTTAAGCAGAAGTTAATTGGAATTGTGAGTGAAGGAAGAATCCTTGGGCGAGAAATGGTTGATCACAAGGTATGCACATGCTGTCGTGGATGATGAAAGAGCAAGAGTCTAGAACGCCAATTTAAATGGATTCTAGAAAATACTTCTTATAAATTTTGAATATTTTCTTCGTAATCTTACAGAATAAAAAAGACGTTGAAAAATATTTCCAATTATTGTAACAATTTACAATCAATAACATTAGTTTAATTTTTAAAACAAGTTAATTAACTAATATTTTAATGTTTTAGTACAGGACTCAAAAAAGGAATTACTGCAGCAAATGTTGAAAATGTAAAAAGAAATCGATGTTACGTAACTTTAAACTAACACCCCTCTTCCCCTATGCAAAGCAGCGTAACGCAGCCTCAAACCCCTACTCCTTCCTTAGCGTTAAGTCACTTATGGACGACCCTTGTGTTCCTATTCGTCAGTTTCTGCAGACGCCCCTGCCGTGCACGACTAACGTAGTTTTCTTTTTTTATCATCTCTTAACGATACTAAATATGTTATTCCGGCTTCGGTTTACCACCTTCCCTATTTCAGCATATGATTTCCCCTGGCTATGCAGACTAACAATAATTTTTCTTTCTTCCACTGTCGTTTCCCTACCTTTCCTGGACATGTTAGTATTTCAGGACTAATTTGACGAATTTTCTGTACGCCTTATGTACGCGACAACTGCGTCACATCCACTAATATTAGAGACCACTATAAATAGAGACCCGATAAATGAAAACAGTAAGAATATGTAATAAATATGTGAAATCGGATGTAATGTGTAATATTAAATTCACAAATTATAAAACACATGTACATAATATGAATTACATATATACAAAACGTCCTAAACAATTTTTAAAAAGAAGTCAAACGTCTTAAAAAGCATTTGAAGAGCAGAAGTTGATGCGCAGATCGCACCATACAACTTTCCCGTCAGTAGCAAAAGCTTCAAGCTATCCAGGACCGTCATTGTGTAGCCAGACTAGACGCAATAGAAGATATCGTACAAACTGGCGATATCTACTACCACAAACAATCACTATAGCGTGCACTCATTGAAGTGTTACACGTCGGCGATCTCCAATGTTTTCTCCGAACTTAAGGTTAAAGGTCACTAACCGTGGCGTTAGTAATACTTTTCACACGTAAAGGTGAAAATAATCTCAGTCACTGACGCGTACTTCCTTACCACTGACATAACTGAAGTAGGCACGTAGGACTGTGGGAACAACACGCGTCTTCACATACGGTAACTGGAGGAGACAACACGCAGCAATAATGTAGGGAAAATGCTGTTTTTTTTTAAAAAGACTTCTTTTCATAAAAAATATGTAAGAAAATTGATAGAATAAAAATATTTGTGAAAATACCAAAATATGTAATGTAGTTCCAAATATGTAAGAATACGTAACGCCAAAAACTTGGATGTAGTGTTAGGACGGCGACGATTCGCCAAGATAAATTTGAGAATGGTAAGTAGAAAGACAAAAAGAATGTAATCACATAAGAATCCGGTCATACAGATAA
>JAHLJT010008446.1:64373941-64449025 GCA_031308135.1 Acheta domesticus | reverse complement strand
CCACAAACAATCACTATAGCGTGCACTCATTGCAGGGTTACACGTCGCGATTCTCCAATGTTTCTCCGAACTTAAGGTTAAAGGTCACTAACCGTGGCGTTAGTAATACTTTTCACACGTAAAGGTGAAAATAATCTCATTCACTGACGCGTACTTCCTTACCACGGACATAACTGAAGTAGGCCACGTAGTGACTGTGGGAACAACACCCCGTCTTCACATACGGTAAAATGGAGGAGACACACGCCAGCAATAATGTAGGGGAAATGCTGTTTTTTTTGAAAAAGACTTCTTTTTCATAAAAAAATATGTAAGAAAATTGATAGAATAAAAATATTTTGTGAAATACCAAAATATGTAATGTTAGTTCAAATATGTAAGAATACTTAACTCCAAAAACTTGGATTAGTGTTAGGAGACGGCGACGATTCGCCAAGATAAATTTGAGAATGGTAAGTAAAAGACAAAAGAATGTAATCACATAAGAATCCGGTCACTACAGATAAGTTTCTGACGCCGATCCGCACTTTATGACTGAACTTCTATTATCAGTTTTGAGCGGCGTTTTAAAACTTTTGTCACGCTTGTTGAACACGCCAAAACGGAACGGAACTGAATCAGTCATTTGAGAAATACATCATCTCCATGTTTTTCGAAATTGAGTTATACATCAGATTTAATGGTTAGGACTAACCTCATCCATTCCACGTAAAACATCACATCTCCAATGGAAAGACCCATAACAATGCGATGTTAAAATTTGCAGTCTTTGAGGAACGCCACATCTCCTGGAGACGTTTCTCGAATGACTTTGTAGTGAATGGTAGCACTGGCGCAGAGCAGCGATAAGCAGTTGCATGAAGTAATACGCAGTACTATGCTTCATTCAACAGTATACTTCGGTTTTCTTTCTTGGCGCACGGGGTTGTGTCATCAAAATGGAATATCTCAAGGAATATCATATATATCTCATCAATGGAATATCTCTCGCATCGTTCTACGTTGTGCCGCCAGAAATCGCATGATCGCCAGCACTGCTCGATAGTCGCGATCATGCGACTCCTAGCGACACAACCGAGTACGACGCGAAATTCCGTGAGGTATTTTATAGACACCCCCCCCCCGTGCGCCAAGAAAGAAAAACCGAAGTATAGTTACGGACAAATTTCAAGTAGAACTTGTGGAAAGTGAAAAGGTGAAGAATTTTAAATGATGGTGGCCATTATAAAATAATGTGTCGACTGAGACTCAAGAAAGAAGCATTTCAAGGGAAAACAAACAAAAAATCAACATTTCGAGTTTTTATGGAGCTCACATATTCTAACAAACATGTGGATGAAGTTAAAGCAAAACATTCATTGATGGAGACGCTGAACGCAGTTTTGACTTGAAAAATTCAATTGCCAGCAGTCCAGAACTTCCTAAAGCTTGTGCTTACCCACAGCACTGTGAACCAATAAACTTAAAAGTCAGTTATTTCAGAAAACTAAAAGACTATATTCCTGAAGATATAGTTGATGAGTTTTACTCAAACATTTGGCTGGCCAACTGTCGACAAGGATGAAAATGAAAAAATGTAGTGAAAAATTTATAAAAATAATACCAAAATATTGTCAGGAATTTTGTAAGGAAAATTGTCAGGAAACATTCGGATTACATTGAAGGCGTATCAAATATTTCTTGGAATAAATCGGTTTTTCCTTCTTATATTATTTTTTGCCATTATTTTATGAATATTAACTCCACATTACGTTATTCATTTATAGAGCGATTTTTCTAACTCTACCCTTAAGCTCCTATGGCCACTATGGAATATCACACGGCATTTTCGCGTCTTTCTCCGTTGTGCCGCTAGAAGTCGCATGGTCGCAAGCCCTGCTTGATACAGTCACAGTGTAATAATACAGTCCCGCAGCTTCGAATGAAATTTTGGACCTGGCGCGACACTAGCGCTTCCAAGAGGCCAGTAAGCTGGTATATTTTTGTTGCTTCACTTTATGATCCTGGTCTGTGTTGGTCGTGCAATATATTACAAACGCATGTGGGTTGCTCGTGGAGTTTCTTATATTTATTGTGTAATATTTAATATATTTCTTATCTGTTATTTTGATAAGATATGGTTCCATCCAAAGGTAGTTGCTGCAGTACTGTGAAGTGCAGCAATAATCAGTTGAAACGACCGAATCTTTCTTTCATATTCTTAAGGATGCTGCGTTGTATTTCTTGGACATTATCTTTTATTACTTATTTGTTCACTCAAAGAAGTAAATGACTTTGTAAGAAACACAAATTATCTAGCCTTGCTTTGGTTTTCAGGACACGTCTTTGGCTTGTAATTATCATACGTGAATGATGATTTGATGGCCAAGAATATAGTGTACCAGCACAATAGCATAAGGTTATGTGCAGAACATTTTAGAGAAGCCAGTTTATGAATGCAGATAGGAAGAAGTTGGTATGGAATACAGTTCCAACTATATTTAATATACCTAATAAGCCTCCGTCTCTGACTCACAAGAGGAAATTGCTCACTAGATTCCCTCTAACAACCCCAAAATACAAAAAATTGTTAGTTCCATGGCAGAAGAGGAACATTGTATTCCAGAAACCGAAATAGTGAGTGAAACTTCGTGCAGTGATTGTATATTGGTGTGGCGATTATGAAAAGGAGGTGCAGAGGCTGAAAGAGCTAGTAGGCAATTTAAGAAAAATAAAAGGTACAAGAACAGAAAAATTGTGTGAATGCAGAAGGAAATCCGTGTTGGAAGTAGTTTCAAGGTTAAACTTAGGAGTTTTTTACTTTATTGAGCAAAAATCCTACCTGAAGATCTGATAACTTGGGCCCTGCAAGACCTTAGCAGAGGAAAAACAGCATGTTTTTGGCTGTATAGTAAAGAAATATTTTGCCATGACTGTCAAGATGTCTTCTTCACCTTGTTGAATTGAAATTTGAACGTATTCTAGTATGTAGTGATAGTGCATTTTTATTTTTTAAGGCATGTGAAGAAAGGTAATGTAACATCTATGCTTTTATTTATCAAGCAAATTGTGGTGCTTTATACCTAAAAAACTTATGGCAAGTACCTGAAAATTCCATCTGAATGTTGCACTGAAACCGAACATCAACTTCAGAAAATTTTCATTAGGTTTAAGGCTTTATTATATTTTGAAGTTCAGTAATGCTCAACTTTTGCAACTTCCGAAGAAAAATAGTATTTCATTATGAATAATTTGGGGTGCTAATTATTAAGATTAGTGCCTCATATGTAGCAAAGAGAAGCAAATTTGGAATGTATGAAAAGAATTGTGTACATGTAATAATTATCTCCCTTGCTTATTTTTTGGGTGTTGTGTAAATGTGAATATTAATGTTGAATATAGCTTTTGTATATACTGTTGTATACAGGACCGGCAGTTGGTGTTCTGCCCTTCATCTTCCTCTTTCCCCTCCCATCACCCTCTCACTGACTCTTCCTCCCTCCCTCACCCTGACCCTGTCTGTCTGTCTCTGCCGCTCTCTGTCCTTCTCATTCACATTTAATTGCAGATTTTGCAAATGTCTGAGCAGGTGAGGTAATATCGGGAAGCGCCGACGAACCAGCAAAAATGTAATAGAATGTTCAAGGTTTCGTCCTATAGATTATGGCGTGAGAAACGTTTCTCTTTTTTTTTTGGCCTTTGGCACAAAATTTTAGTTTTTTAAGGTGTTTTGCTCTTACACACACACACGCACGCACACACACACACACACACACACACGCACATATATATATATATATATATATATATATATATATATATATATATATATATATATATAAATACAGAGGCGAGATTTCGGATCTTTCATTAGGGGCAAATTTGGGCGCTATTGTGAACACGAAAAATTCGTTTATATGAATGGTTTTAATTAATTGTGCTGTAACTACATACACTGTTTTCAATTTTGTTAATTATTTAATTGATTATTATTGAATGTTATTAATTAGATTAGTTGAACACAGAAGTGACGATCCTCATTGTTGTTTGAACGGTCCGAACTGTAAATTCAACAATGCATTTTTCTCAGTGAATCATATATCGAAATATTGAATTTTTTTATTGTTTATTATGATAAAAAATGTTTATACATAACTGTAGGATACATATTTTGAAATCTACATTAATAAATTATTTTAGAAGGTAGTTTTTTATATTTAGTTGTTTAACATGCCCCAAAATGTGAATTTTTTAATATTTGGGTTTTCTCCTGGTGAACAGATATGTACAGTTGTACAAATAAACAAGGACAAAGGATTTACATTCAGAACAACTACACGAAACATACACACACATTCATATATTCATACAGAAAGAATTCATATAGTTCCATTTGAAAATGCAAATTCATCTCAAATATCTCGTAAACTGCAAGTAATAAATAGATCCTCATGCACTTCTGTGAAAACTGCATTGCAATAACGTCAACCGTTCAAAAGTTACTATATAAAGTAACAAAAGGTTTTGGTCGTGTAGGAGACCCCCATCCGCTTAAATGTTGACTTGCACAGAAATACGATGGCTCAAAGGGGTAAGGCAACTACTCAGGAAACACTAGATTGTTCTCTCCGCTCTCAGGTGGAAACCATTTGTGAATAGTCCACGACACGAGGGTGGCGTCATCCAGCAACCTTTTGCCTCGGCAGTAGCAAACGCCCCATACCACTCCACTCGTAACTGTAATAACCGCAATATGAGGAAAAGAGCCTCAGTCCGGAATCATGTCCCAGAGCTGCTCCAGAGAAAATATAATAATACATAATTAGCAAAAATAATTATCAATCCAATAATTTATGTAAAATGTGCACCAGATAAAAAGTGCACTAGGTAGAATAGGCAAATATAAAACGCTATATTTCAGGAACAATATAAGTGAATAGTAGTCTATCCCAACAATAGGTTAACTCATGAGCGAACATCAATTGCACCATTAAATAACGTACAATTATGCCCCGATAGTCACAGTCCTACCGCCTGCGAAGCTTCGTATAACAATACTAATTATAATTGATGGTAATAACCCAATAATAATAACTATAAAGTTGAAGCGCAACTCTCACAGGCTAAGAGCCTCTCTAATGCCTCCCTACAATACATGACACAGATAACAGGCCTCAAGTTCTGTCATGATGGCTCAATGGGCTAAGGCACCAATCTAGAAAACGCTAGGTCGCTAGTTCGAGCCGCTCTCTAGGTGGAGATTTTTTAAAATTAAGAATATGCTAAGACGCAACAGTGGCGCCATCCCGGAGTCGTCAGGCCTGGCACAAGCTTAAACCCCAAGGAGACCTAATCATCCCGCACCAACCATGAAGGACGCCCCCGTCTCAATCAACGCGACGAAGCACACTACAGACACTGTGCGCGTTCCACTGTCCCCTCTTCTCCCACCCTTCTTCGCTCCGGGGCCGCTCCGCGCGACCGCGCCGCTGCCTAACATTTAAAAAACACAGAAGCAAGACCTACACCACAAGTTCTGAGTGGCATCTCACTTAATCCAATGAACAGCACTGAAACACCCGCCCGCCTGCCGAGAAGGACGGCAACTAAAAGAAAGAGACAAAGTCTTGAGGCAAGCATGAGGGGGCCCACAAAAAAGAAAAGCAAGACCGTGAGTAAACCTCAAACAAGAAAACATGAACCAATGCTATGTGACTCCAGTGAAGAGGAGCTCAACAAAATCAGGAGAAGTCTGTCGAAGGAGATGGCCACTTCGATGGAGATTGACAGTTCGAGCAGCAGAAGAGATGGCCCCCTGCAGAAACCCGCCACCCCTTGTAGCCAAGCTATCAGTACCAGAACGAGGTATAAGACCACAACGTTCCGTAAAACCACACCAAAAACACAGAGCATCATGGACCGGACCACTAGAGCAGCCAGGAAGCGCGCGCGCCGAGCCAAGGAGACACCCCCGCCACCGCGCTCATCCGCCCACTTGGAATCGCGGTCCCACGTCCCCTTCCCCAGTGGACTGCTCCTGGAGATATCTAAGCAAGCGCAGAAGGAACCGTGCGCGGAAAGCAGCCAACCTCTTTAATGATCGCGCGCTGGACTACCCTGACGATACGAGGAAGGACGGTAGGCACTATGCCGCCCACAAGGGGTGCAACACTGACCCCAACGCTCCCGTGGGCGACCAGAAGGAGCCGACAATAGAAGGCGGAGATGGCGGCGCACCCCAGGTGCCCGAAGGCGTCGTGAGGCCTGTGGAATCCAACCGGAGCGGCCAAGCAGCAGCCCAGGCAGACGAAGGCGCCGCGCCACTACCCCACGGATGACAGCGTCGGAGAAGTTTGAAAGCCATTCGTACGCTCCCACTAGCCCCCACATCAGTATACGCACCCCGCCACTACCTCTCCACTTCCACCCATACCCCACCCATCACCGCCAATAAATATTAGTCCCCCTTCCTAACAGCAACCTATCCGTTAACACCGCCCGGTCAGTAGAGGTAGGGCCAATGTAATCACTCCCTCTGGCGAGATGAGAAAGATCATTACAACCTACACCCACGTAATATAACGAGATGACCACCCAGATATTAACATATTAGCTCAACAAATCGCAGCCATCCCCCATGTAAACTCTCTGATCTCGCCACCAGGTTATGGCCCCGACCCACGCGACCCCACCACTGTCAATAAAATTTTGGGAATCCGACTTTGCAAATCACAGCCCAAAGGAAGGCCCACACACAGCACGCTCGTCCAGAAACAACTCCGCCTAACAGAGGACACCAGCCCTATTACTGAATGGGTAACGATTGATGAAACCCGAGAGGATAGTCTGATTACACCACTGTTAGACCTAATAGGCTGAAGTACGCCTTCCCATTGCCCGATCAGTATCTAAATATCTACTAACTGTCAATAGCAGACGCATCCGACCTGCTAGACACCCCCATGGGAGCTGACTACTAGCTGCCCTGCCAGACAACTCCGCCCCGTCAACACCGCCCGCCACGCCTATGCTAGTCTCGAGCAACTCATGCGCCGGAAGCTGTACTCTACTTACATTCTCAGAAATATTGGACAAGCTCGAGCAATAACGGCCCAGAGCAAGACCAGTTCGGGGAAAGAGCCCACCTACCTGGAGCATGTCCCCCCTGAGACCGACCTACGGAAACCCCGACAAAAAGGCGGCCAGTAAGTGAATACTCGCCAGGACCCACATACGAAAGCATGACATGTGGACTAAACAAGGAAGCAGAAGAGACAAGCCATCCCCCCTGGCCGCGGAAGCGACCGCCACTACGACATGCACAGTCAGCCAGGTAGCACATGACGATGACAGCGAACCCTTAAACTTGCCACATGGGCACATTCCAGGGGAAGTCAACGCTTCACAAGATACGGCCAACACGCAAGTTACGGACCAAGCCCCGGCAGTATTGGGCTTCTTCTCTCCCCGACTACAGAAGAGTAAAGTAGTCACATTCATTCCAGTCCCTCCGAACATGTTCTGTCCGTGCTGCCCTCAAAATTACCCGCCGCAGCTGCATAGCAAAGGGCTAATGGAGAGAGTCAGACGTTATGGGACAGGCACCGACGCAGGTCCATCATCCGGTGCCTTGGCTGCGGAGATGTCAATCTACCGCCGCCATATTACAAAATGCATGATCCTTAAACAAAAGCTATCCACTTTCACGACCCGCCCAGCAAGATAGAGGTACGTATCCGGACCCGCTCTCCCAGACACCAACGGCAGGCTCATGCGACTGTTGCTGGTAGGGCACAGGGTAATCGTTCCCATCCCGGCCAATGAAGTGCTAGTATGCCCGATTTGTGACGTTAGAATCTCCAGCGCGATAGCAGAACTCTCCAGAAGATTCTCACTAAAAAAGCACCTCTACAGAGCACATGGAGTAGAAGAGGTCGCCCTCATATGCGAACTCATGGACGACAAACGGCGGAAGATAATACGTTCAGACCGAACACAGCCAGGGCAAAGAGTAGAGATACTCCAAGTTGTAATCAGACCCAAGAGCATACGCCCGACTAATGGTGAGAACGAGAGAACCGAGGGCGAAGATACAAGCGACTGCAACAGAGCATTTGGAGAGGAACCCTCTGCTCCTCCACTGACAAAAATTAGCTCTGTAAAGAAGGCCATGTACCGACCAAAACTTGAAACGGCGAAGCTTCCCTTCGAAGAACTGAGTCCGTGCTCGCCATATACCGGCCGCGGCCACCCTGGCAACACATGGCATTTACAATTATATAATAGTAATAAGTGTATAGTAATAAGTGTATAGTACATTTCTAGCATTAGGAAGCCGAAAAATCGAGAGAATGAGAAAAAAATGTCCTTTGGTCGACCAAAGAAGGTATCTGGCAAGAGAATCATTCATAACCGAAAACGTAGTTCAGAGTAAGAAATTAGACAACTATGTACTGTGAGAAAGTCTGTGTCATTCTATAGCACCTCTCAGTGAAATGTATAGGACCTTAAATGATGTACAACAAATTTCATTTGGAGAAAAAATCTCTATCTTCAATTTTGTAGTTGTATGAAGATGCCGAAAAAATTCAAACTTTTAATATTTCCGAAAATTCGGAGTTAACTGTGAAAATCTGGTCTATGCACCTTTATAAGTGTATTTTACCCTATTCTTATAAGCAATTTAAAGGAAAAAAATTGGGAGCCGTTTTTGTGAAAATTTTGAAAATGACCGGGGGCTTCATGTAAAGTACTCCAAATTTTGAAGAAAGCTTTTCAAAATCGCAGCGCCTCGAGTCGCGCAAGATCGCCTAGGGAACATCCATTTTGGAAGAACAATTTGTCGGTATCAGGGGACCCTAAAACGTGTATTACCGTTGAAATCGAAATAGATTTTCCGCAGCAGTACGTAACTTTCCTTATATTAAGTATATTACTTCGTATTTTACATTTGTAGGCGGAGCGCTGCAATCTGTTTGTATGAACTCACTGCCTACTGAAAGAGAATCGCACGTCTACAGTAGATACTGATCGATTAGATATGATTTAGAAGCGGTGAGCGAGATACAGTCCTGCTCATTGTAGGGAACGGCAGAATAGAAGCTGGCAAGAACTTAACTATTGTGTAGCAGATATGTGCAAAGGAGAAATAAAAATATTTTCTGTGCCTTTTATGAATAGCGTGTATTGTCGAAGATAAAGTGTATTGTTCTGCAGCTTTGTCCAAAGGTCTTGCTAATGGTATAATAACCGCTTTTTTCCCTCGCGGCAATAGTTCACTATATTATTTATTTACCGCTAGAACGCACACTTGCATCCTGAAGTGGATTGATTTTTCCGCAGACTTCACATAAAATACAAAAATAACTAGTGGTTCTACAGAATGGCGCAGATTTTCCGTATTGGTTTTTTATTTCCTTGGGTCTCAGCTAGCTATACTTCGGTTTTTCTTTCTTGGCGCACGGGGGGGGGTGTCAATAAAATGGAATATCTCACGATATTTCGCGTCGTTCTCCGTTGTGCCGCTAGAAGTCGCATGATCGCGACTGTATCGAGCAGTGCTGGTAATCATGCTACTCCTGGCGGCATAACGGAGGAACGACGCGAAATACCGTGAGATATTCCATTTTATTGACACAGCCCTGTGCGCCAAGAAAGAAAAACCGAAGCATATTCATACTTGCCACATACTCTTGTTAGCTTCCATGTATCGTCGCCCACACTACATTTTCTTGACATTTTATTATTTTTTCGCTTTCCTAGTGGCAGAACGAAATATTAAATGTAGAATATTAAAGAACACTGAAACCTCGAATAGTGTTTAAAAATTGCTGGAAATGTGCTTATTAACGTTGTGAGAGATCTTTCAAAAAAATTGCATTTGTGTAATTTTTACAAAAAACAAAAAATACCCCAAATTGAACTTTACATCATATTAAAGGGTGTAACTAGCACTATCCGATAGACAACTTTGAAGAAAAAAGTTGGAGCCTTTTTTTTTTTAAGAAAATGACGTTTGAGCGTTTCTGAATATGCGGAATTTTGAGCTAGTTTTCACAGAAACTATTCAGTTTTCGAGAAACTTGATTTGACTTTATGTAAAGCACATGTACTCGTAAATATAATAATGTGAACAATTCGCCGCTAATGTAAATATTAACGACGTGAGCGGCAAGTAAAAAAAATACATTTTTGTAATTTTTGAAAAAACAAAAGGATAGAGCAATATGGCGTTAATGTCATCTCATAGAGCACATTTAGCACTATCCCTTCCCAAAGTTTAAAGAAAATTTTGAACCCATTTTTGAAAAAATCTTGTTTTTGTAATTTTTTTTAAATTGCAAGTATTGCGTGCAATATTGCGCAAAAACTACTAAAATTTTCAAAAAATGTACATGACCTTAATAAAAGAACTCACTTTGGACAACACATTTTATTTGGACGAAAAATCTCTATATTCATTTTGTACTTCTTAGAAGACGCCGAAAAAATTTCAAACTTTTGCAATTTTCGAAAATTCTCAATTTTCAATTCAGAGTTAATCGTGACAATGGGACCTATGCCATCTTAATAAGTGTATTTTACTCTATTCTTACAAGAAATTCAAAGAAAATGTGGAGCCGTTTTTGAGAACATTTTGAAAATGTCCGGAGGACTTCATGTAAAGTACCCCCAAATTTGGAAGCAAGTTTTTCAAAATCGCGGCGCCTCGAGTGGAACCAGATAGGCTGCGGAATATCCATTTTGGAAGAAATCGCACGTATGGTTTAAGCGCTAGTGTTGTTCACATACGGACAGACAGATAAGACAGACGGATGGACGGACGTTTTGAAAAAACAATGTTTCGTTATCAGGGGACCCCAAAACGTGTATTTTCGTTAAAATCTCGAAATCGATTTTCCGCAGCATTACATAACTTTACATATACTACGTATATTACTCTGTATACGGGAAAGTACAAAAGCACTTTTTTCTGGACTGACTCGGCTGGCTTCAACATTGGTCAGATGCTGTTAGACATCGGCACTATCCATGCACTCTCGGATGTGTGTTCGGGCCCTCACTTTGAAAACAACCGTAGTTCCTCATTCTGTCGTCTGCAAATGTATTATGGACTACTAATACGTATGTATACGGGAAAGTAAAAATCTCCAACCAATATTGCAGTTGCAGGAAGATGCCAGAAAACAATTTTTCCAATTTTCGAAAAATCAGGGATTTTAAAGAAAATGAGACCTGCGCCATTTTATTAAGCGTCCTTTAGGCTATCCGACACCAAAATTCAATAAAAAATCGGACTTTTTCAAAATATCCCAAGGGCTTCATGTAAAAAAACAACAACATTAGAATATCGGTTTCAAATTGAAGGGTCCGTGACATCAGTTAGACGATTAGGGAATATCAATTTTGAAGAAAATTGGCTGAACAATTTAGGGTTGAGCGTTAACCACAGACGGACAGACGTTTTGCAGTCAATCGATTTTTCGGTAAGTAACATGAACCCACAAAACACGGATTCTGATTCCACAACGTGGTAGAGGAAGTAATTTACTATCCAGTAGAACCCCGATGATCCCAAATTTCGGATAATCCGAAAAAAATTCAAGATGGAAGAAAAATTAACAAAAAACTCTTGATTTGTATTAATTCATGAACGAACTAGTGGTGCTACAGAATGGCAGAGACTTTCTCGTACTAGTAAGTTACCTAATTTATTTGGTCTGACCTAGCTTTTCTGCCTTGCCAGATACATTTGCCAGCTGCCATCAATCGCCACCCAAAGTACACTTTTTTGAAAGTTTCTCAATTTTCCGGTTTACTAATAGTAGAACCGAAATATTACTTAAAGAATATCAAAGAAGAGTAAAGCCTCGTCGTAAATAGCGATTTTAATTAAAAATAAATTGAAAATGGCGTTTATGCGGTGGGGTATAGCATGCGACAGTTCTCGCATGGGTACGCTAGTTTTCAATACATTTTGCTTGGCAAGTTTAATGAACATTTGATGTCATTTCTTTCAATACAATTGGGACACGACTTATACTTCGATTTTTCTTTCTTGGCGCACGGGGGGGTGTCAATAAAATGTAATACCTCACGGTATTTCGCGTCGTTCTCTCTTGTACCGCCAGGGGTCGCATGTTCGCCAGCACTGCTCGTTACAGTCGCGATCATGCGACCCCTAGCGGCACAACCGAGAAGGACGCGAAATACCGTGAGATATTCCATTTTATTGGAACTCCCCGGTGCGCCAAGGAAGAAAAACCGAAGTACAGAGTCTTCAGCTTATCTCGCAACCCATGACACAGTACAACCAGTATGTTCCGTCGCGGCAAATACCGTTGAAAAAGTTTTTTCGATCACGTGACGTCCGCCATGTTCTTGGTATAACACCCAGCGTGCGAAATACATAATTACTACATTTAAAATGATTTTCTTACATTTATTTTATTCACTAGTTCAATAAATTTTATTATTCCATCCATTTTATTCAAATTCCACGTGTTCTGAAACAAATTAAACACATACATTCAGTTATCATATCACACGGTGTATGATACCCGAATGTATCTGCTGAAATTCTATTGGCAGACAACCAAGAACATAGTCGAGGGTATACCCAGCGCAAAACTAGATTTTGGAGCAAGTGAATATACTGGTTATACTGTACCCATGACTGGTAGCGCCTGTTCTTGTTTTAGCAATTTGGCAACCTCGTGTCTTTCGCTCCTTTCAATACTGCCATGGCTGGAAATTCGAGGCAGTAAAGGAGGAAGTGAGCTGCGCGTCATAATCTGCAGAAACTTTCCTCTTTCTGTGTTTTCCAATTCAAGAGCTTCGGCGGGCAGGTACCCGGCTCACACACCAGAATCTTTTCGCGCTGCGCAGGGTGGCTGGGCAGGGCTGAGACATGAGCCAACAACCAAAACGTCTCTTCAGGCGATTCTGTCCAGTATGCTTTACAAACAGAACAGTAACATTGAAGATGGGGAGGGAAGTTATAACTGATTTATCGCCTTATGCACAGCAACGTAACAATACTTATTTAATGAACGCCGGCTCACAGAGAAATCACAAAGATGTCGTGGAACATCACCGTTAAGGTGTTCATTATTGATAACAATAATTATTTATTAATATGGAACCTGTAAATTATTTACTTTTATTTATTTATTTTATGTCACATAAACTACAAAAGTAAGTTCGTTAGTTAAGTTAATGCCTTATTTTACGTTGCGAGACTCGGGTTATTAGCAAGCTGGAAATTAAACAAATAAGGAAATCTTAATAAAATTAATAAAATAAACCTAAATTTCTAGATTTCTAATAATTTCTCCTCCTTTCCTTTCTCATTTTGTTGGGAACTGGCATTTCCAGAAATTTTTATTGAAACATTTCCTGACCAAGGAAGATTTAGTTCCGAAGTAAACTTCCACCAAAAATACACGTTGATCCTTCGTCAACATTTTTGAAGCGATTCTTCTTTCCTAAACGTGAGTTTCTACGAAATGAAACGTGAATGAATGACTGCCCACACAGTGTAAGAGATATAGGTGGGTTCACTCCCGGTCTAAAACTGAAGCTAATGTGAGGCTAGTTCTCACAGTTCTTGCTATGTAAGCGCTGCGAACGACTTGGGCATTTTTGGGACAAGATGGTGATCCATTTAATAGCTTTGTAACCTCTGGTGGAAGTCACTAAATCGCGAGACGCCATCGTGAATGCCCAACTCGATCGTGCGCACCGTACGGATAAGCGAGGAACTAGCCTCAAACTGGCTACAAAAATTTTGTCTAAAAGGCGGCTAGTTGACACACCTATATATCTTACACCGTGCTGCCCACGTTCAGAATAAGTGCTTGCTCTTTCTTTCGACTAAAATAGCCCCACTCTCCTACCCCGAAATCTGCGACGGGCAGTGGGTCGTGAAAAGTGAATGGAAAGACAAAGGAATTTCACGCGTTGCCAAAACAAGAGGTTGTGGTCTCAGATATGGGTTGCGAGTTAGACTAAAGACCCGGTATAATAGCCCTGATAGCAGAAGAAAACAGTTGATTTGGTGGCCTACGTAATATTTGGGCTTAGCTTTTACACAAATAAAGTCTTGAAGAAGATGGCTTAGGTTTCACACAAATAAAGTCATGAAGATTAAAAAAATAAAAAAGCTGATACATCTTATGATGCTCCATTTGTACACGTTCAGGCAAATGAAGTAAATGATAACATATTTATTGGGAGCAATGTCCTTTCATGGGTTGTTTATATTACTGCAAAAAATATGAAAAATCTATATACGTACGTTTTCTCGTGAAACACCTGAGAATGAGTTTAAACGTATGAATTGGGAATTACGAAGATGTACGGAAGCTGTACAATCTTCTTAAGTAGGCTACGTATGGGCGAGAAAGTAAAAACCCTCCACTTTTTTTCCACGGATACAGGAAGGGATACAGAATGGCGGAGGTAACATTTTTGTTGATCTTTCTGAATTTGGGGTTGAAAATATTCGGTTTCAATCGGATATTTAAGCGTCGGCTGCTTCTTGTAGCGGTGAGGCGCTCGGCAAGTTGCATCGGAGGACCTGAGCTCGAGTCTCGATGCGGGGGAAAAAAATGTTTGCTGGTTGAAAACACTTTAGCTGGTTCATGCAGCAGTTTATACTACTGCAGTTACAAATAAATCGAGAAAGAATGTGCTGTTGGAGGAACACTAGTTATATTTACAGATGACATATTGTACTAGTAAATAAATAAAATATACTTAAAAATAATTAAATTATAACTTAAATATTAAATTATAACAGGGGCGAATCCACAGACAAATTTTGTGGGGAACAATCAAAATGTTTTCGTCGAACGCGTCATAATAGAGATTTTGTAAAATGTCACAGGCTACACCCAGCTCATGCTGCAACACAATTTTATTTGTTTTAATAATTATCCGGAAATATTTTTGCTTTAAAGTTTCATGACAAGTTAAAATTAATAGTCACTGAAAAATTTTAGGGGGGTGATTTCCCTTCCCGTGGATCTGCACCTCACCAAAATAAATACCAGTGGTTATCAGTTGAACCATTTGCAGGTTGCCAGATAACTTGAGATTTTAAAACATCCATAATTGGAGGGCTAAAAAGAGGAAAATCAGGGATTAAAATATTTTTGGATATATTTTATCTCAAAGCTATGGGCCCGAATTTGAAAATGACCCCCTTCCCCTCCTGTGCATGCCTATGGGAACCAATCTTCCAGTTGCACATGCGACTCAATAAATTATTATTATTAGTAGTAGTACAGAATTCAAGTCACTTAGAAACGAATAGTTGCTCTACAGAAGATAAGATGGAAGATGATTAAGAATAACGTTACAAGAGAACTGAAAGTGACGAGCTTGAAATGAAAGACCGATGGTATATGCTACTATAAGTCAAAAAATGGATTACACCTGGGTTACTGTTCGACTATAAACCAAGAGACACTAGCGATATATGAAATCCAAGAAGATGTGTATTTCGCTGATGCTTAAGCCATGAAATAACAAATATTTCAATAACACTGCTGATATCAGTTTAAACTCATAAGAGCCATACTACATCTCACATTCCTCTTCCTAAGGCAGAAACTTGTAAGAAAATTTAGTATGACATGGAAAATGACATGACAGGGACTTTACATGACAGGGAAAGGATAACAAAAATACTATATTAATTAAAGGGAGAGACACACACACCAGTAACAGAGGTGACTAAAATTAGAATAGTAAATATTTATTTACTACAAAAATTCCAAAAAAAAAACATTCAATACATTCTACGGAAAAGAAATCTCTTTACTGTTTTAACGCAATATGTGCAATAAAAAGGCATTTCTAGACTATTTACAAAACTTTACATCATTGTGGTAGTTATATAGTCTCTTATTGGTTATGTAATATCATTCAGTGATCAATTTACTCTGCTTTTATTCAGTTTGGTATCGAACATACATTTTTTGCAAGACAATCAAAAAAGAAGAAATTACCAATAACTGTGCTATCCTATTATTAGTAAAAGTAAATTCATAAATTAATAGCCTGCAATAAAATTATCTGTTCTGTACATCTCATAAGCAAATTTTTCTTGATGAGTGGGATCAAATTCTAGACCAATGTAATCAATTTCAAGGTTAAAAGGACCATTGATAGCATCACCTACAGAAATTCCAAGACTTGTAATTCTATTTAAAGGAATTGGATATTGCTTATCTTGCACACGACCTTTACTTCCCAGGAAGAATTTTGAGAAAGGTATCTGCAAAAATTCACAAATGAAAAAGGAATTAAATTACAAGGAAACTGTTATAAAATATATCAAAAATATTTAGCAAAACACCAAGGAAAAGCACATAAAAAAATATAATATCTTATGATTATACTGAAAGTATACAATATTATACAGTAAATTCAAAGAGAAACATACTTTTGTTATTTGCCAGTATGGACCACCTCTTGTGAACAAAACATAATGAAAAACGTCATTCCACATAATATCATAGTAACCCGAAGTTGCTAAATTTAAAAGGTAGCTACGACCATCTCCACGAACACGAAGAACTATATGTGTATATTGATTCCACTCAAAATACGCTTCTCTCTTGAAAGATTTCTATATCACAATAGAAATTATTTACAATATTAATTTAATTCAATATTTCATAACAAGACAGAGACAAAATAGAACATACCCTAACACGATGACAGCTCATATTACAATATCCAGCCTTCTTTATACGTCCATCTTTTGGTACAGTTGTATTCAATGTTCCAGAAAATAAACATTTCTTTCCTGAAGTAATGGACAAATTGCAATTACTAAAGCCTTCACCGTGATCACTATCACTTGTTGCAACCCAACGAGAAAGGCATTCTGGATTGTCAAATTTCCACATAACATCTACTTCTCCTGAAAACAATTTTGAATTGAAAATAATCATTTAGAAATATGTACTTTTACTTTTCAGTTATTCAAAATCAAATTATAAACTTCTACATAAAATGCAGTTACCTGGTCTGTAACACACGATTGGATCACAATGCAGTTTCTCTTTTATTTCATCTTTCCACAGGCCAATCTCATGACGCAACTCCTGGAGTCCATCACGAATCATTTGAATTCGTGAATGTTTTTCTTTAGATTCATACCCCACTTTTAATATCTTTTTCCCAAAACAAACAATTATTTGAGCTGTAGAAAAAACGTCGGGACACAAAACTCGTGGAACCTTTTAATGATATTAATGACGATTCCTTGTTAACACTTTCAAACTGATGATTCATAAAATTACCCAAACAAGCACGTATACTTTGTCTATAAAGGCTTGTGGCATGGGGGCACAGCCCGTGCTTAATTTGAGAGAGGAACATAATTAATGGCTGGTTTTACAAATATTCCAAAGTTTTCATTACAATTGTAACCTCTTTCCAACACCATTCAAGTATTCTACACCTCATTCAAAAGACGGTGGAAAATACGCCACGGTGCTTTCAGCTGGGTGGGTATATACGTTTAATACAAATTTAAATGTAAAAGAACTATCCTGCACATTTCTACATACGTGCGATAGGTAAGTCCTCAATCCGTCACCTTAATTTGGCAACGTGCTTAACTGTGGAATAAGTATTTCCATTTACATATTATTGTCCTTTTTATTCACCAAAAGTCAAATTGTGTAATATAAAACTGCTTTCTACAATTTTACAATACGCACATTTGCCAAAATGCGAAAGAAATATGAAACGAACCTAACCATACAAAAAATTTTGCTATTGATATCCAGAATTTAACTTCCCGGGCAACCCTTGAAAACAGATTTGTAAACCCCTCTTTCAGACAGTATGAACACCTTCCACTTCCCGTAACTGATGTATATTTGGTTATGACATATCCAAAAGCTCTTGTAAAATATTTATTGCTGAATAAAATGTGAAATAAAAATTATTGAAATTTTTTCGATAATTGAAAAGATAGAGGACATTTCCGATTTATGTATTTCATTGTAGCAGATGTCTAATTTATCTTCTTGTGGAAGTTGTGGCAGTCCTGTTACGGGTATGTTGGGGATTCGTTGTCTGATTTCTCTTTGGTTTCCGGAAGCGAGAGCACTCGGTGGAAGTCTTTCCAAGGTGGATGGTCCCGTAAAGCGCACGGGATTGATGTTGTGTTGTGACTGATTATTAGTTTCGGACTCTCTGAGCAAAATGGTAAGAGCAAAGAAATGAGTAGTTGAATTTTATTGCAAAGTTGAATAAATTAGTGTAATCTGTGAAGGTTTTTAAATGATATCTTGTCAACGTTCCACGTGTCGTTGTTCCACATGGCACACTGTTGGAAATTCAAGTATCGTGGTTGCTTTCGTATTTAGTAGAGCGAATTTGTTCTGAATATTTGAAATTGATTATTTAAATTGTGACTATATGCGACGATTGGTGAATTTGCAATTTTGTCTGCTGCTAAGCGTGTATATAGCGAAAATTGTGCATCTTATCAAATTAAGCTGTTCGCGAAGCGACCAAAATGTTAGTGAATAATCAAATAATTTGTTGCATTAAGTTTAAACGATTTCTTGACAGCATAGAATTGGCCATTGTGTTTGCAACTTCGATAGTGCAATTGGTCAAGTTGCTGGCATCAAGGCTAATTACCCATTGGTCAGTAGATTCTTCCTATTTTTTTTTTTTTTTAATTTCTGTGTTACTAACCTTCAATTTCTCTGGCGGATTTTAGGAATCTGGGTCAATCTATATAAAATTCTTTTAGTGTAGTTTGTGGTACTTGAAAATGCTCAAGCGTTTTTAGCCACATTAGGATCCATAATGGAAAATTTGCATTCGACGAGACTTCATTGAAGAGTAAACGACAAAGTGCAGCTGAAACTGCAACTGCAGTAACTGGCTGCCCAGGAGGAACTTGGTTTATCCTGTTAAAGCAGTGCCAGCTGTACAAGACTTCCTTAGGGACATCCTATATTAAAAACTTTTGGGAGTCAAAAACTACTTTACCAGGGCAGTAAAGGGCTCACTTAATTCCGTTATTTCAACAGATAACTTCTTGTACTAGTTTTCTGTGGAACTTCAATTAGAGGTCTGGAACTATTATGAGAAGCAGAGAAAGAGAAATTTGGTTTACTCATTGATAAAATTATGAACTATCTTCGGGAAGGAAGTAATTTTACTGCAGTATAGTTGTCATCCGATTACATTAAAATTTCTCTCCATATATTGCAATTCAGTGAGAATCGACTACAAAATTATAATTGTGGGTTTATGATAGGTTTTCTGTTATCGATTGAATTTGTAGCACATGAAGTTATGTATACGGATATTGAGTAGGGTTGTGGTCTTTGCTATTGGTTTCTTGTAGTTGGATGGAAGAGGTGGAAAAGTATTGAGATATTAATAATGTCCTAACAATTATTGATACAAAACCTGCTGATAAATTATTGCTTAGTATTAATCGCAAGGTTTGGAAAAATATGCTGCCTTGGTTGTGGCTTAACAATAAGCAAGTGGAAGCTAACTAAAATTGTGAATAAAGTAAAACTATTGTGTGAGATTCTGATTAATATTTATCTGAGCTGCAGGTGTGTAGGCCTATTGTTTGTTCATATTAATTATCTCTAGACCTCTGTATTTATCCTCTATTTTTTCCTAGTTTTCACCTATCAGTTGCTTAAATTATGCGTTTCATTTTAAAAAGCTAGAGAAAAATGTAACAAGATTCTTGGAAGATTTGCCCAAATTAATATGTAAAAGTTCAGAGAATTGAAAACTGGGCCAATTCTCATTTAATACTAGTGTGATATATTTTATATTTAGTTTAACCACTTACAAAGTCAGAGTATTTATTTTGTTTGAGGAAATAGTGGATTTATTGCTGTATTGAGTGCTCCATGTTCCTTTGAAGATGCTTTCTGGCTAATAGATGGGTATAATTAAATTGTTGGGTTTAGATTACCTTCACTTTTCAATTTGCAGCTGTTGAGAGATCAGCCAATTTTTCTTCTTTATATTTAAATGAATTTCTGACTTGATTGGGAAGGTAGTGAAGCAGTTTGTTTTTTGTTATTGTAAATTGAAAGAGATGAAACTCAAGGCTTTGTGTTGATTTGGATCTTTGCTAGTGAATCAACATTGTTATGAAAGTATTTTGATATGGAAGTATAATGTAATTTTGAAATATCAGGAATAATGCTTGTAGGGGCTTTTGTCAAAATAGTATGTGGAATGGCAAACCTAAATTAAAATTACAAGATTTCAATTGTATCACACTTTGCGGTGTGGAATGTAACAATTTTTCTTGAGCCTTGTTAATTTCTGACTGGTAAGTTATTTTATAAGACTAGATTTCAAATTAATTACAACAATAAAATTAACTTGGGACGTATAAGAGTTTTGAGTGCTAGTCTCGCCACTGATTCATGGATATTGAAAATGCTTAACTGCTCAAAAGGTTGCAATAATTGTTAATGATAATTATTTTCCTGTGGTGAAGGTTAAAAAATTAGTCCTGGAGAAGTTTTGGATTTGATTTTCCAATAAATGTACTGCAGGAATACTAGTAACATTTTCAATAAATTTTCCTCCTTTACGTCTTACAATCTGTAAAAAAAAAAAAAAAAAAAAAAAAACTAATGGGGGAGGAGAGTTTCGATGAATTGACTTTCTGTAGATTTGTTTATGTATGGGACAAAGATCTGTTGAAAGCATATCCTGGAATTATTTATGAAAGTTAAAACAGTAAACAGTTCAAACTAATACTGTTTTGCATGTTTGTGAACATACGCATTGTTGTCTTCACTTAATAATTTTAGTATTCACAATTCTATTTGATTACAATGCATTTTACTAGACAGTGCCCCAGTAAATTTAATTTTCACAATCTTATTGGTATGATACATTTTAGTAGACTGCTCGTCAGTGTTGATATTGAATGATCATGCATATGTAATTATAATGATTTCATTGCTGTATTGCGTTTATATCCATTTTTACAAACCTCGTAGGATTCAAAATTAATATTAAACATTTTCATTTAACCCCATTTTCCCTACCTGCTACATGTATAATAAAGAGCAAGTCTTGTGATCCTCTAGGGGAAAGTGGCGAATTTTCTTCAATGAAACACATCGTGGGGTCCTGACACTGAAACAGTGGATAAATCATGTTCCTTTATGTAAATTACTTCCTGACATGTGTAGTTGAAATCATTTTGTGGATCCAAAATACTGAAAAACTGGTTGCCAACAAAAATATTTGTATGTCTTGTCAATGCTAGCACCTAAGCCGCCCATATGTTTTTCTCCAAGTTGATATTTCCTGATTGATCATGCCAAACTTTTTTTTGTTTTTGTGGGTGTACATTATGTGAAGCTTGCACATTTTCTCAAAAATGTTCGAAATTTTTGTATTAAATTTTTTCCTTGCATAGTGGAAATTTCACTAAAAAAATAGTACAGGTCTCGTTTTCATTGAGCTCTGAATTTTCGAAAAGTGTGAAGTCCAAAATTTTTTCTGCAACCTCTACAATAATATTGAAGGTCAAATTTTTCTTTAATGAAATCTGTTCAAAGAAATTTGAGTAAGATCATACACCATTTTTTGCCAATATGAAATATTCCTGTAATTTTGTGTGAATTATGTGCAACTTTAAAATGATTTTCTGAAATTTTTGTTTCTTAAATATGGAGCAAAGTACGCTTGGACATGGTGCAGGTCCCATTTTGGTTAACTCTTTTATTTTCCAATGTTCCTAACAATTAACATTGCGCGTGCATATATATATATATATATATATATATATATATATATATATATATATATTTATGCATAATCATAAGAACTTTTACCTCATCACCACAGGTTTATTATTTACAAAAGAAATGAATATATTTGCTCAAACAGAAACATTAAGCGAGAAATAAAAAAGGAGTCAAATTGTGTAAATTGGGCGCTTTTTTTATTTCTCGCTTAATTTTTCTTTCTGAACAAATATATTCATTTCATAAATAATAAACAATTGACATGTTTCTGGAGTGTTTCTATGCTACTCTAATGCAAATTGTTGCCTAGAAATCATTTTTTCAAACTAACTTTTGAGTGCTTATTGCGGCTCAACCGTTCGGAATATCCAAGTAGTTTATTAGACAAAATACGCTTAGAATTGTGTTAAAAGCTTATTTTCGAAGTTGCGATATTTCTCCCCGGACACTTGTATATAAAACTACTGTTGAACAGGATTCTTAGCAAACACCCTGCAAGATGGTGTAGGACATTGTCATCTTTGCCGTGGCTAGAAAAGTTCCACAACTGGTGATTTGGTGTCTGCGAAGCTGATTTAAAATTTCAACTGCTCCTCACGAGAATTGTTGCATTGAATAAGCCATGCTTAGTGTGAGTTGTTTAGAAACTGATAAGAAGGTACTGTGAACAAAAGCTTCTCAGTGTGTCGAGGGTATTGACATTTACCTTCACTGGTTTCTGAGATTGCATGTCACCAATTAAGACTTATATTCCATGTTATTGTGTGGAGATCTGGAGAAAGCAAATGACTTGATGCCTAAAAATGAATTGTGGAGGCCACTACGAAATTTTTAAATTGAAGAATTTCTCTTTCAACTCTAAGGAAAATGTAAGTGGATACCCAAGCTATGCTATAAATCTGAAATATAATTTCTGATGAATTTAAAACTACCAAAGGTTTAAGGGTGTGGAATATATCCCTCTCTCTTCAAAATGTATTTTGAAGAGGTTCTTAAAGGATGAAAGGTCCTGGAATGGGTGAACTTAAATTTGAAGGAAACTGAATAGGTATCTGATTAAGACAGGAAGGTACTGACATAGTTGTTGAAAGAGTAGCAAAGATTGTTAGTTGAACAGTTCCAAGTATTTGGGTACAATCCTACATAAGTCTGGAAATAATGAAGAGGATTTTTATGACTGTATTAAGCAGGCAAGAGGAACCATAAGAATGTTGAATGGTGTTATGGAGTCAGGAAATTCCTGTAAGAACAGAAAAGGTTATTATAAGGACTATTCTTAAAAGAATTGTAACCTATGGTGGAGAGTATGTGACACTGATGGAACGTCAGAAACAGGGATTGTTTGTGTAGAGCAGACCTGCACAGCATTTTGCACTTTCACTGACGTCAGGAGCTGCGCGCAGGCAACTCGGGCCAAATGAGAAAATTGATAAGGGGGGATGAGACCCAATGTAGGAGTGGGGACCACCAATCAGAATGTGTAATTCGAAAGATAGCCTGTAAATTTAAAGAGCAATTGGCAAAAACATGACGGTCATATACAGTTCAAGTAATATTTCCTTTTGTATTATATTGTAAATGTTTGTTCTCGGTATTTGACAGGGCGAAATATGAAACAACAACGAATTATACATATTAGATTTTGACACAAAGTATTATAATTGCTTGTAGGGCTGATAATGAAATTCGCTTTGCTATGATGTAATCACAAATTTATTGTTGTGCTAAACACAAAATTTTGATAATGAATTGTTTTTGTTTGATGATGACAGCAATAAACTTTTTTTATTAACCATGTTTAATTGAATGAGACGGTTCTCTCAAAGCAAAAACATATTGTTCTTGAAAAAAAATCGATTATTTTCTGTTCTAATTTCTGACAAGTGTAGTCGTTTATGACATCATATAAAAATAAAAAGCCCTTTGTATTCTATTTAACAATACCCATGATCATCTTATGATTGTAACATGTCACAGAAGTTTGCTCGTTGCTCTTTTATTCAGTTTCTTAATGGTCACAAATGTGCTATAAAACATTACCCTGCTTGGAATTGCCACGTATTCTATTTTTATATCAATCTTGACGTGAGAGCTCTCATGATTTTGTTCATTTTTCTATGATTTGGAGATTGACCTTCCTGGTGAACAATCAATTATTAAATTGCAATTTTTTGTTAGAATTAAAAAATATTTTTTCTTATATATAAGCATATATTTTAAAGCTATTGCTTTAAAATAATGCTTAAGTCACAATGAGCCTGTTATTTTCTTTAAAAAATTAGAAAATGAAAATACATGGATACAACGGTAGACATACATCAGTGTACAGAACGTAAACAGTGAATTATGACCCTGGTGACTTGAAATGCTAGACATAATCGATTTAAACAAGTGGGCGTATAATTTTGAAGCATGGATAATTGTATTAAGACGCCCAGGCATTCAATCTATGTGCTGCGTCGTGCTTTGTCAGACTTCTTCCCTCCCCGCAAAACTTCCTACTCCCCACTACTTGCACTTTTGGCGCTGCCACGGGCAGACGATCGGCTCGCAAGTGCAGAATGGCAGGTGTTGTGCAGGTCTGTTGTAGAGGAAATGAATGAGCTGCCGAATTTCTAGAATGCAGAAAATTAGAAACTGAGATCAGGGAACGGATGCAGCAAACTGAATCTGTTATGGACAGATTGAAAGTAAAACCCTGCATTGGTATAGCCATCTGAGAAGAAAGTCTGATTCAAAATGACTTATTGTCCTTGATTGGTCTCTTTCAGGAAGAATGAAAAGAGGAAGGCCTCATTAACCCTGGAATACAGGAATAATTGAAGCAGTGTGTGTAAGAAGTATATGACAACTTATTGTTGGATAGAGAAAGTTGGAACTGCAAAATAAGAGGGAACCACTGACAAATGGAAACCTCAGTAAAAGTTATAGCTTATGACCAAGTCTTGTGAAATCTGCAATTTGCCAATTGATGTTCACTTCCAAAATAGATGGATAGTCAGTCATCTAAGCACACATCAGACTTAAGCTAGATAGTCACACATCAGACTTAAGCTGGATAATGTTGATGTTACCCAACATAGTTGGTAGGCTAATTAGGTTACCGATGAGGCATAGTAGATGCATGGTAAGTAGGAATGAGACTGCTGAGGGGAAGTTTCTGAGGCTGGTGAGAGATGGTGTGTGGTTTGGAGTTTCATGGTTGTGAAATTGCTTTGTGTATATATCTTAACCCCATTTTATACCTCAGTTGAGACTGCTACGCATTTCCTAGTTTGGGCAGTTACACGCCTGCTTTTGGCCATATCAATATGCATAAAACAACTTGTAGTATATATTGTTACTTCGCATTTCTGCTGAGCCTAATTTCCAGCCCACTTTATGCCAAAATACTGTTTGTAAAACAAGGTGGATAACAACCACGTAACTGTAGCCAGGGCACATGGTATTCTATTAAGTTTCACTGAGGAATCCCTTATACTAATTTTTCCTGGATGATTAGGAAAGTGAATGCTCTATAGTTTTTAATTTTTGTGACTAATTTTCTTTTGCAGTTGTCATTGACTCGGCCGTTAATTAGTGTGCATAGCGAGAAAAATGAGGCCAATGGAACAATTCCCTTGCCTTTGGTATTCAAAGCACCCATCAGGCCTGATGTGGTAAACTTTGTACATGATAATATGGCGAAGAATCATCGTCAGCCATACTGTGTTAATAAAGATGCAGGTATTTTTTCAAAGTGTCTTCTCTGTGTAACAAAATTGTGATTGTTTGTTGCATGATGAGTATTATTTTGAGCATTGGGTTCTGAATTCTGATGAGTTGACATATCTGAATATTTTTATTGGAGTGCATGTATTGTATTTTTGGTGGCAGTGTCTGTAGAGGATTATTTTCAGGTCATCAAACAAGTGCTGAATCATGGGGAACTGGACGTGCTGTTGCTCGTATTCCTCGTGTAAGAGGTGGTGGCACTCACAGATCTGGCCAGGGTGCATTTGGAAATATGTGCCGTGGTGGTCGTATGTTCGCACCCACCAAGCCATGGAGACGTTGGCATCGTAAAATCAATGTCAATCAGAAACGCTATGCTTTAGTGTCTGCTATTGCTGCTAGTGGTGTTCCAGCTTTAGTTATGTCCAAAGGTAATATTTTTCTTGTCAACTATTGATACTTGTAATGGTCACACACTGTTGTGTATGCCTCTCTCTCTTGCCTCATGATTTATGGAATGAGGGTTTACAAACACTAAAGTATGCTACATCTTAATTACCCATTACACCTTAATTTAATGCAGAAAATATGGAAATTATACAGGGGAAAATGATTTAGAACAGTGGTCATAGGCTATTGATTTACTTCAATTTTCTTTTAACACTTCCTTTGTAGGTCATATGATTCAAGATGTACCCGAAATTCCTCTTGTAGTTGATGATAAAGTGCAAGAGTATAGCAAGACCAAACAGGCAGTTATTTTCTTGCGTCGCATTAAAGCATGGTCAGATATTGAAAAGGTAAGTTAGCAATGTGTAAAAGTGCTCTCACACTTATCTGTTCTTGTTCTGGCACTGGTGTGCACTTGGACATACAAACAGTAAGACCCCTTTATAAGACACACCTTGGGGAATGGAATTTTGTCTCTTATAAGTGGAAAATGTGTTTAATGAGATGTTACCATATTTTTAGTGGGGTAGTATGATTTGTACACTTATTTTAAACTTCAGGAAACATAAATTAGTTGATTCCAGGGCCTGTTTAACCAGATCTATTGGGTGAACTTTGATGTTTAAAGCACGTGCTCATAAATGGATTATATGAACAAATCGCCTCTAATGTAAATATTGACACGAGAGTTATAAACAAATTACATTTGTGTAATTTTTGAAAAAACAAAAGAATATAGCAAAATGATGTTACGAGTCTTATAAAGTACCTTTATAACTATCACTACCAAAAGTTTAAAGAAAGTATTTGGAGCTGTTTTTGAGAAAATCTTGTTTTTGTAAATGTTTATTATTTCACTCGATATTACGTGAAAACTTATTTAGTACAAAGCATTAATGAAAAAATTATAGAGAAAAATTTTTATTGTAAGAAAAAATTTCTATCTTAAATTTTGTAGCTGTAGAAAAATACCAAAAAAAAAACTGCAGTTTTTCAATTTTTGAAAATTTAGTTAACTGTGAAAATCCTAACAATGCCACCTCTATAAGTGAATTTCATTCTATTCTTACAAGAAATTTAAAGGAAAAATTTGGAGCCATTTTTGGAAAGATTTTGAAAATGTCCATGGACTTCATGTACAGTACCCACAAGAATTGAAAAGTTTTCAAAACCGCAGTTTAGAGCGGAACCAGATTGATTGCAGAATATTAATTTTGGGAAAAATGTACGAATAATTTTGGCGCTAGTGTTATTCACAGACGGACGAAGGGAAGTTTTGAACGAAAAAAAAATCTTTTTTGTTATCAGGGGACCCCAAAACATGGATTCTGTTAAAATCTAGAAGTCGATTTCTGTAGCATTACATTACTTTATATTATGTATATATGTACGTATATGAGAAAGAAACAATTCGAAACACTTGTCAAAACACTGAAAGTAAAGTACTGCGATTTATTCAACTCGGCCTCTGGCAGGTATCAGCTGCTGACGGTTTCATCCAATCGGGAGCTTGAAAGTCACCATTGTGACATTACTAACGACACAGAAGCTTCCGATTGGATGAAACCGTAAACAGCTGATACCTTCTAGAGGCACGGTTACAAAAGTTGCACTATAGGCGTCTTCCTTGTTGCCAAAAGACACAAAGCTTACTGAATGAGCTTTCTTCATCAGAGACACACACACACACACCTGCTGGTGGCACTGGTGTTGTGGACACCTGCTCCAGCCTATTTTAAGCACGTGTCCCAACCCTACCACGCTGAGGAAGTTCCTGAGTCACCTGGAGGAAAATTCCACGCTTTGTCTCTTACAAGCGAGAAGAAACGCATGGCGGGGAATAAATCTTGTTCACTATATGCGGGGAATCTCTTACAACGGTTGCCTCTTAAAAGTGGGAAGTAATTGCATTGTTTATATACAACTGACCTCGGAGCCGTGAATTTTGTTCTCCTATAAGCAGGATTCTCTTATAGCGGGGTTTTACTGTATTGCCACATAGGACATAATGCATGCAGGTTTTTGAGCTTTAAGTAATTGTCAAAGTTAGTGCATATACGGATTCTTTTAGGTCTACAAATCTCGTAGATTTCGTGCTGGTAAAGGAAAGATGCGTAACAGACGTCGCATTCAGAGGCGTGGTCCTCTGATAATTTACCATGAAGACAAGGCAAGTTTCTTTACATTTTTAAACTAAATTACTAAAATGTGTTCATGATGATTTTTTTTGAGCATTGGGTTCTGAATTTATGTAGAGATTATTTTGCTGATTTTATAGAAAAATCTTAGTTTTAGATGAGAAGGGAATTCCAGGAATGACTTTAATGTTATTTTGCAGGGTTTGACCAAAGCATTCCGTAACATCCCAGGTGTGGACTTGGTCAATGTTGATAAACTGAATTTATTGAAGTTGGCTCCTGGTGGCCATGTGGAAGATTCGTGATCTGGACTAAGTCTGCCTTCAACAGGCTTGATGCGCTGTATGGAACTTGGCGCAAGACAGCCAGACTAAAGAAAGGATACAACTTACCAATGCCTAAAATGGCAAATACTGATTTGACCAGACTCTTGAAATCAGAGTCCATTATGAAAGTACTAAGACGGCCCAAGTAAGTTTGTATAGATAAATGTAATTCCCTGCATTATATTCTTACTGTAGTTCTAATTTCAAAATTACATATTGCATTAAACTAGAGTTAAATTCAAACATATGTGACTTTGTAGTCTGCATAACAGGAATATAGGTTATTGAAAGTACTTAAACTATTTTTCAAGTAACTTCTTCTTCATTACAGGAAACTTGTGATCCGTCGTGTCAAGAAGCTCAATCCTTTGAGCAACACAAAAGCAATGGTGAGACTTAATCCGTATGCATCAGTTCTGAAACGTGCTGCTGCTCTTGCTGAAAGTAAGAGGCGGCTTGCCAGGATTAAACTTGCTGCCAAGAAGAGAGTAAGTATGAAGTGTGTTTTACTTAAGTTTTTGTCTTTGTCAATTTTATATTATGAATGACGTAACTAGATTTCAAATCTTCAAACATAGATTTGGGAAGTGCAGTTGCTTTCCTTATCAAATTTTACCTTCAGTAATATTAAACAGACAAATTATTGTTCGCCAATTCGAGAAATGGGCTTGCTTGTAAGTGGTGATGTTTTGTATTTTTATTACAAAACTATTTTCTCCAGTTTTCTTTGAATGGGTAAAGATTCTGATATTTTGTTTTTCACCTGTAGAAACTCTGTTTTTTGTCTTTATCTGCATTTCCAATTTTTGCAAGTTGGGTCATAAAACTTGATGTAAATTTTCTGAAGTGTCAATTCATATGGGACAAATGTCACAATACTAATCTGAAAAGAGTTTATGTTGAGGATGGCTCATATTAGAGGAATTTTGGCTGCAACAAAAGCTTCACAAGAGTCTTTCAAAAACTGGCAAAGGTTACTTTCAGAATTTTCACTTGCAGCAAATAAGAGCATATGTTGAATTATTGTTCTTATTCTTCCCAGACACCTTATTTTTGGGCTTTGCTAGTTTCTAAATGTTGAATAACAAGGAATTCATACTTCCAACATTTACGAAAGAACATGTTATCTGTTAAGAAAATGTCGCTACCACTCTCTCTAATAACCCCTTTTAGTTTACCTAATTTACTCTCTTTAATTGGAGACACTGGCACCAAAGAAGTTCTTCCTTCTTTAAATCACTAACTCAACCAACTGAGTGCACAACAGCTCCTTGACTGATCTGGCTCCAGATGTTTGGGATTAGATCATTGTTCTTAGAGAATGTCACATAGTCTCAACTTGCAGACTAGTGTGAAACTGCGACATTAATACACATTTCCCATCTCTGATTTCATCTGTATCATTGTCAAGTATCGATTCTAGTGCCACAAATTCATCAATGATAAATTGTCATTCATTTTTGGACAAATTATTTGAGTGCCAGTGCCACGATATCATCCAGAAGTTCAAGCAAATTCTGCTGCAATGAACTAAAGGACATTCCCACTATGTGTATTTGGGCAAACAGTATGTCAGAAAAATTGAATGTTGAGTTAAATGTAGTAACCATTCTTTTATTTCTAAACTACTTACTTCAATTCTTTTTAAACTAATCTATACTGCTTTTCATGTTGTGAAGGCACAATGGGTCTTATGGAGAATTCACACATTGTTGCTGACGCAACCACGTACACTTGCTCCAGAATCATCAAAATTACAGCTACGTTTCTCAATACAAATGTTGTTTATTTCGCTTATTATTATTATTGTTGTAATATTTTTATTAGCGTAAATATCTGATACAATGGAACCCTTCACGTGTGTGGGTATAAAATGAAAAAAATGTCATAACCCACATATATCAAACTTGCATTGTAGTACATTATGTTCCTTTCTCATTTCTAAACTGTAGCATTTCTTGTAGTTATGAATATTGGCAGATTGTATCATTCTGTCGTTTTTTTCTCGCCTTTTACATTCAAATCCCATTCCTTGAATAAGCTGTTTATTCATATATTGCAAATAATAGACAATTGCTGAAATTAAGTTTTATTGTTGATGTACTAAAGAAGTGTTCTACGTTAATATTTCGGTTTTTAGAAGTATTTTTTAGTAATATGGAATAGTTTGTCAAGTATCATGTTAATGAAGGTTAAGTGTTCAGTGCTACTAAGTGCTGGAAACTAGGAGAAAGTCTGTTAGAATATTTTTGAGTAGTGTGTGGTAAATATTTGCAAGAGCCGTTCCAAAATGTGCAGTGAAAGTGGAATGTTTACTTGGGTTGTGTACAAAAAACATTGTTCTAAAGATTTTCATGTAAAAAATAAGTTAATTTTTGTTATTAATGTTTTTCTATTACATTTTACTTAATGTAGAGTGCAATGTTATTTAGGCAGTCAACATGTTAAATGCACTTATAAATGTGAAAACTACACTAGTTTCAAGTACTTTTTAAATTTACTCTTGGCAACCTTTGAACTATTTAATAACATTAATCTCTAATTGAAATTAAAACTTAATTATCATTAAAATAGTTTTTTATTGTCAACCTAGTTCTTCATTAACAAAATATCCTCTTGAACCTTTTAACTCAATTCCATGTATTAATCTTGATAAAATGTTTCACTTCATTATTAGTTGAGTCAATGGTTCAAAGGGAATCACTAATACCTCTTCATGTTTACAATTTCCGTTAAAAATAACAATAACACTAATAATAATTAATAATGCTTTATTGGAACAGCTCACGTTGTGTGCAAAGTATTGTAGTGGCACAGAGTCCCTAGATCTGCCCCTTAGGTAGCTAGTTGCAACCTGGACTCCTAACATCTTTAGTAGTGATGTGGAAAAAATAATTATAATAATAATTAATGTCCTTATTAATGACAAAGCTCAGGACATAGAACCTGCTCTTCTGCCTAACCACTGAATCTAGGTTAATAGAGAGCAGTAACATTTAAGAGGGGGAGGGCAAGCTGTAAAATTGGGAATAGAAAAGTTGGGACCATCCCAACATATGCCTTGAGTAATTGAGTGAACCCAGGAAATCTTAATCTGAATAGTTGGTTAGAGCCAAATAGTATCAATAAGACATGAGGTGTAATTGTTTGACATGTTTACATTAATTGTGGTTTTAAGTTTTATGTATTGTCATAACTTGTTTTTGCTGGATATTAATTTTTATGTAAATGCTTCTTTAGTATTGTGGAATTTTTTAATGCTTATGGATTAACATTTCACAACTCATGTTTACAGGGTATTGACAAGATTTCTGAGAAGCAAAGGTGATCTTGCAGAAGGATAGAAAACGCAGAATTGCTAGGAATGCCCTGAAGAGTGCTAGGAGACTTCGCAAGGAGAAATTGGAGAAAGAGAAAGCAGCTGCTCCTAAAGAAGAGAAGAAGGTTGCCAAGAAACCTGTGGAAGGCAAAGAGGATAAGGCGAAGGCTGCACCTCTTACACGTAGTGAGAGGGCCAAGGCTGCTAGGGCAGCAGCGGCTGCTCGGAGACCTGTGGCACTTAAATTCCGTCATATTGGTAGGGTTGTTAAAGTTACAAAGCCTGGAAGAGCAAGCAAAAAGATTCTTAAAGCTGCAGTTAAGCGTGCTGAAAATCAACGCCGGTTTGGTCAGAAAGTGCCTATAAATTGATCAAGCAAAATTGAAACCTGTGCCTACAAAGCCCAAGGTTAAGAAGAGTACTCAAGGAGGGAAAGTGAAGAAGGCTGTGAAGGCCGTTGCAAAGGATGGAAAGCCTGCACCTAAACCCACGAAAACAGAGTCCAAAACTACCAAGCCTAAAACTGCAAAACCTAAAGCAGAGAAACCGAAGGTTGGAAGGGTGCAGCCAAAACTGAAAAAAAGCCTGCTGAAAAGTAAATGTATATCTCCACATTTGGTAAAATAAAGATGTATATGGAATTTGGAAAAATGTGTGTTCTCCTTCTGTGCCCCTCAACTTTGCTGACGTGTTGTTGGACGTTGTTGATATGGTGATTTCTCATGCACTAGTTTCTTTTGAAATAATGCTTTTCAAGTTATGGATTTGGCAAGACAGGTAATTTAGTTTTAATGTATAATCATTGGAACTAATAAATTACTAAAAAAGTTTGTAGGTATTTTATTGAAAACATGTAAAAATTGAAAATGGTTGCAATGGTATCAATATCTAAATCATTTTATGGAACATCTTAAGAATTGATTTTTGCTCTCAAAAGTATTGTAAGACAATCTAATAAAAGAAATTGATCGCATCATGCCAGTATGGTACTTAGGTCCCCAGAAGAAAGAAATAGCAACCACTACAAACTTTCAATGTGACCCTTTAATTTTGCCACAAAACCTTCATTATAATAGGAAATAATGGCATTTATACTTGTTTTTTTATTTCTTGGCCCGTGGGAGCTTATGTTCGTGATATCTTACGGTACTTCTCGGTTGTGCCGTTAGGAGTTGCATGATCGCCACCACTGCTCGATACAGTAGAGCTCACGCGTCTCCTAGCGACATGTCCAAGGACGCGAAATACCCTTGAGATATTACATTGTGAAGGCAAGCCCCCACGTGCCAAAGATTAAAAATCCAAGTATAAGTCCCTTTATTTCCCATATTAATAAAGCTTTTGTGATTAGACCTCCCACGCGCCAATAAATATAAATCCAAGTGCAAGTTGGTGTAAGGACGGTGTGAGTTAAATGGAATTGCAGAATTTGGATAATGCTACTATACAAAGCTTTTTCAGGTATTACCAATGTTAGTGTTACACATCGGAATTTCAAAAATTACTTTCCCAAACGGCAAAAATCCTGATCGACGAATACACAATCTATTACGGCATGAAATTTTTCACAGAACCGACCGCCTGTGTGTGTAATCCAGGCGAGGAAAGTCAGGAGGGCGAATCTTACAAAATGGACCCCAAGTCTTGAACCTCAAGAAAGTAAATAATGCTTAGTGATGCGTAATTTTATAATTTTGTTACCTATTTGGGTTCCTAAAATTCCGACGTCTAGTTATTGAACAAATGTCACATTTGTATGTAGTTGCGGCGAAAACATTTGCCTTCAACAAATGGGAGTCCTTCCGTGTAAGTCACAAATTTAATGGAAAATTTGACCGTGATATCTCAGGATTTTAAACTTTATTATTTTATGAATTTAAGCAAAAATAACATTTTTCCTCCCCTGAAGATTATTATTTAAGACTTCAAAAAATGCTCTCGTTACAAATGTTAATTCTGTTATAATTAAGATCGGAATTTGCAGATTAAAGCACATCTTTAATTTGATATCGTAAGTATTGAATTCATTAACCTTTTTTAAAACATTTTTTGGCGTTTTAATTTTTCTTATAACCTGAAAATAAATAAAATACCATTGTATTCTCTGAAGTATTAATTGGTAAATTTCAAAACGGGCAGCAGAGTATTCTGAGAAATTAAATATTATAAGTGCTAGTTTTGCTGCAGGGTCTGTTAAGACGACGAACGACGTACGAATTGCCAGAGCTCGGAAATATCACTTGGCGAAGTGGAGCATGTGCCTATAGGCACAACCAATGTTGCCAGATGATTAATGGTATAGCCGAGTACCAACCTTCAGGAGTCCTGGTACTTTCACTAAAATACCTGGTACCAATGACAATTGATTTAAATTATGAGATTGTTCATATTATAACTTGTTTTAACCCGCAAAGAAAGTTCAATAAATTTTACTCGCAATTGATTCATTTTGTATTGATAAACTAAATGGAAGTCTGAGACATTCTATCATTTTCTACTATAACATTGGTATTGTTTTTTTAATTCAATAATTTAAAACTATTATACGATTAAACCTCAACTGGAGTCGTGGTGCCGTATTGGATATTCTATTTTTCAAATGAGAATGTTGGTATGCTGTTTACCTTCAAATAACATCCTTATCGTTTGATTTTAGAAGTATTGTTGAATTTCGTGCTGTTGTTTTGCACTGACGTGAGTGAAAATATTGGTTGGGTTCACAGCGGCACCACGCGAGTTGAGCAACTACGTTTGAAATGGCGTCTTCATTGAAGACTGTATTTTGGGCCGACGCGGGCCATTATATCGCTATCTCTAAATGGTTAGAAGTGGAGAATGATTATGACGACACTGAAGACATACAAAACAGAAATGACTGGAAGGGGAGAATTCTTGAAGATGCTGGCACGTCATCCTGCCGGCCCTTGTATGAACGTCATACTCTTGAATGTGCAACTACCTAGAGATTTTGTGGAACTATCTCAAGAATATTGAAGAATCTATTCCTGATGCTAAATCTAATCCACAAGAAACCAGGAAAACGAAGCGGTTAGCAATATAGGGCGGAAAAAAATGACCGAAAAAGAAAATTGTTTTACATGTTACCGCTCAATGTGTCACGAATGTCAGGTAAACATTTGAAAGAAGTGACTATCAGTCTATTTTTGCAATAATGTTGATATTTTTATTGTTAAATATGTGTATTAGAAACTGATAATACGAAATCAATAAGGCTTTAAAAATTTACGCGAAAAATATGGTTTTATTTATGAGTATTTACCAGTAATGTGACAAAAGTTATTCAGTTCAGTAAAAAATGTATTAAATATGAATTATTTTATCTAAATTGTTTTGAAAATTCTATAAAAATGTGACTAAACAGAAATATATCAAATTGCATTACAAATTTCATAAAGAAATGAAAAAAGGCATGGGGTCAAAGTCACCACGCCTGTTGAGGGTTAAATCGTACATTGTCAATTACCGCAGACTTAAAATACTGGTGATTAAACGTACCATAATGACTTTGTTCTGGTACATGGTATCTTCATTAAAATCCGGGTACAATACCAGGATCCTGGTATGTCTGGCAACACTGGGCACAACACACAAAAGTGAAAAACATTAAAGCAATTTAATAACTACGGGTACCAAAACACCACGTACTTTCTCACGTTTAGTAATAATTATGTAATATTTATACCACAATTTCCGAATTAACCCATCTCAGTCATTTTTTGTAAAACTCATTACAAATCGTACATTTCGTGAAAAAACTAAATATTTGCAAGCCAATATCAACACGAATTTGACAATTATAACTGCTTTTCATACAGCTACATCATGTCCCAACGATGAGACGTCATTCACAGGAATTCTGCCGCCGATTCGCGGTGCGATGTGTCATTTTTGCGTTCGATCTGATATTCCCTAAAGGCTAGCAATTTCTGTTCCGTATATAGGTTTTAAATATTTTTCTAAAAGATGAATGTGTAACAAAAGGTCGAATGTAAAATACAAAGAATATGAAATAATATACAAATTCTAACTTACGTAGCATCCAACCGCCTCCAATCACTTCTCAAATTACCTTCACGAAGCGCGGGAAATTCGAAGCCGGCGAATGGCGCCAAATTACACAAACATTACTTATATTTTCAAAAAATTGAACTGATCTTATTTGAAGATTTGTTTTTGATTAGGGGTCATCCATAAATTACGTAACGATAAAGGGGGAGGAAGGGGGTTTGTGGCAGCGTTTACGCGGGCATTACATAGAGATAAGGAAATGCGTTTCAAGGGGGGGTATTAAAAATACTCGAAATACGCGTTACGTAATTTATGGACGACCCCTTAAGAAAAAACTATTTTACAACTGCAGTTGTGGGAAAAAACGCCGAAAATATTGAATTTTTGCAATTTTCGAAAAATCTGAGATTTCAACGAGCATGACTTGTACCATTCTCTTAAGCATCATGTACGCTATCCGAGGTCAAAATTTTATCAAAAAATGTGGTCCCGTTTTTAAGAAAAAATGGTTTTAGAAATTGCCTGTGCTTGACGTAAAAATATTCATGCTAGAGTCGTTCCCAAAGTAATGCCTCCCATTTTTTGAAATTGACTTATGAACTCAAAACGAATGTGAATAGTGTTATAGTGTGATTAGATCCTTCGCGTTAATGTTTGTTTTAAAATCGTTGCTATTTGTCAGAAAGCACAGTGACCAACGAGCTAGGAGTTGTACCGCTCACAAAAAAAAAAAAAACAAAAAAAAAAACCATCATGGCGGACGTACCGTTAGTGTAGAATTGATGGCTTCCTCCACTCTAAGGCAGCTGAGATTTCCCCTCTTGGCGATAAGGAAGCGCGAGTCGACTGGGAGACGCAGCAATCGTACTGACCGTCACTCGTCATCACTACCCTCATCGTCAGAAGACAAATCTCACTGCCAGGAGTGTCTATAGAAATGACGAATTCATCAATGTGTTTGTCCATTACATTATCTGAGTTATTATAAGTCGTCTCAATCCTTGTAACATTCTCGCAGCATTTCTTTCTTTGTCCAGCGCTGTATCAACGCTTCTCTACAAAACGTTTTCATTTAGGGAAGCGCCGATTGTTTTGGCTGCCACGCCCCCTTATAAATCCCCTAACAAGTTATATTGGATGTAGTCTGGATAATATGCGTAAGTTGGAGAGGAATGGGCTGTGTTCAGTGATTTCGACGTATCGTTTTCAAGTGTGCACGTTATTGTGTGTATTTAATTATTTGTAACAATGGGCTTTCGTGAGTGATGTTCAAAAGTAACTCCATCATTATTTAGCCACTCTGCTACATCTTTTTTTTTTAAAAAAAAGGGTTTAGTTTTCTGTTATTCCGATACAATGGAACTTTGCGTTGTCCATTACTATGGTCCGATTAAAATAAGTTGGTGATGACAGTTGTGTTTCTGAAGCTGTTGTTCGCCAACAGTATCAGTATACGAATTGGTTACTTTTATATGTATTTATTTCAAGTGTTTGTTTTCGTGTCCCGAGAACGCGTGCTCAATGATACGCAACCTGTCAACGTCGCTCCTTTCTATTCGCAAGTGTCAATCACCAATTTCTTTTAATCGGACCATAAAACAGAGGCACGGGGCAACCTTATCATAAACTCTTTGAGCCTCTTGGTGAAGTTTCTGTAATCATTGACGTGTGATAATATCCTGCTTTTTTATTCTAAAGAGAATATCATCCAGTTATCATCGACAAACCCGTTTTCATCCCTCCCATGAACAATAACACAGGCCAACGACCAAAAAACGTTGCTCACATAGTTCTTATTATTTTAAGTGTGCTGATTCTAAAAATAACAATAAAATGTCGTATCAGCCACCATTTGTTCACATTTTAGCATTTTATCTGTATAGTTAGGCAAATGATGCTCTGAGTATCTAGATATGTATGAGATGCAGGAAGTTAAAAATCCACATATTTACTATGTGAATGGGAGAGTAGGGCACGAGATTAGCATTAGTCTAGAAGAATTGGCCTGTAACAAACTCTTTAAATCCGGGAGAAAAGAACATTCTACGGGAACATGTAGTGGATCACATAAGATTCTCCTCCCTCCATTGTACATAAAATTAGGTCAGCGTAGACTGTTTTAATCACGTTATTGATAAGTTCCTAGCCAACAAAAAATATGCTGAAATATTTGAAGAAATTGAAATGTTTAATGAGTCTCAACGTTTACATCTTAAACAGTCATTTGCAATTCTTTCTGGACGATTTAGGTGATGTAAGTGAAGAACAAGGTGCACGTTAACATTAAGATTTGAAAGTGATGAAAAAATGTTATCAGGGACGCTGGAACACCAGTATGATGGGAGATTACTGTTGGTCACTTCACCGAGTCAGCAAACGGCGTAGAGGAGAAAGAGCGATTTCAGGGACTTTAAAGAAAGAGACAAAGTAAATATACGCCAATGGACACGTACAGACTTTGTAGAATGTAATGTTAAGAATATAAAGCCATCTTCTATGTTTAAATAAAGTTCTGTTGTTATTTTATAGGATGTTTATTAGCATATATAGCATATTTTCCCATATCTTAATAGATCAAATTCTGACTAAACTGTGAGTGATGGAAAGAAATAGAGTTCAGATGCGGACTCAGCACCCAAAAAACTATAAAAATCAGTGATTAAGATTTAAAAAGTTTTTTGGAACCCTTTTTTTGTTGGCCGGTGTAATTAATATTTGTCCTTTGCCTTTTGTGGTTGTACCTCCAATTTCTTCCTCAAAGTGCCAATACTATGTAAGGCCTGAATATAGTGTAGCGTCCGTGCACAAACATAGATGTGACAACAGGGCGACCGCTTGACGTAGGAGATACGCTCAGGACCACGCGCTCGCCGACAGGATTTGACGTAGTGGGAAAGCCCAGAGTGAAAGGGCGCTGCGAGCCTAGCTAGGGCGTCGCGACGCTCCACCGGCCCCTTTTCGCTTCAGGCAGTCGACTTGTGCAGTTCGGAGGCAGCCGCCCGGTGGGGGCGCAGACCGCGTGTGCAGAGGCTAGGGCCGGCAATGTCGTGAGGCAGTGAGACTCGAGTGAGAAGTCGTGTAGAAATTCTGCAGTGTTTCACACGATCGGGTTCAGTCGATAGTTAAGTAGAGGTGTGGTAGCCGTAGAATTTATATCACTCCTAGTAGTGGGGTCGATTTATTTCGTTATTTAACGATTCTACATAAGGTTTATTTCGTTGGTGGATTTAATCATTACTAAACCAGCAATAAGTTAAACCCACTTTCGTCTGTGTATTATTGCAACCTGCATGACGCCACAATGTTCCCTCGATATAGAAAATATAAAACACTTCTTCCCTCAGCTTACGAATTTCTTGTAACGCATACACCATGTCACAATATCGAGATCAATAAGGAGTTTTCTATTGGACGGACATCTTTTCCACTTGAAACCAAGCTTCCGGAATCGTATTCTGAGAAATTTTCTGCCACAATCAATAATTCCGTCTTCCTTCAATGCTGTTAATATCTTTCCAATAGTAAGACATTCCTTTTTTAAGTGTAATAATAATAATAATAATAATAATGAATTTTCTGCCTTATAGCAGAATTGTAAAAGAAACCACTTCGATTAGTTTTGTTCTCTTCATTTTCTTTCCTTTAGTAGTTGAAATCGTGAGCTGACTAGATTTTCACTCCCTTCCCTACTTACGGTATTCACTGGGAATTATGAAATACCTTTTGCATCACTCGCCATCTGCACTAAATTTCCACCGCGCAAATTTAATGTAATTTTGAAATGGCCAAAAGACTGAACCACTCGACAGAATATTTCACGCGCTTGTCCTCGCAGCGGCCTACCCGAGACAGTAAATGATGAAGATGCCATTATAAAAAGCACAATCACGAACAAAATTTAGAATTAACTGCAGAAACTGTACATAATTCATTGTCACTCCTCACTATTTACGGTAAAATTGGGACAGGAGACTGAAAACCGAAACCGTTCTTCAAGATACGGCTTTTTTTTGGACATCCCCTACTGTAGAAGCACGTAATCAGCCTTTCGTATGATCCTTCTCATTCATCAGGTTTGTTATCACAAAAATCCGCTGTGTTGAAATACCGCGCGACGCACGAGAGAAAGAGAGGTATGTTGTGACAAAGAGCACAGAAAGGCGGAGAAATATTTGTAGCTGGATGGGGAGCCGCGTTCGGGCATGCGTAGAGGAAGATTTTTTTTACTCTGCCAGAGCTACAGAATATGCTACATGGAGTGGCTGAGTTCCATGCTGTTATAGTTCCGATATGATAGTTCCATGCCGATCTATGAGAGTCGCTTGTCCTCGCAGCGGCCTACCCGAGACAGTAAATGATGAAGATGCCATTATAAAAAGCACAATCACGAACAAAATTTAGAATTAACTGCAGAAACTGTACATAATTCATTGTCACTCCTCACTATTTACGGTAAAATTGGGACAGGAGACTGAAAACCGAAACCGTTCTTCAAGATACGGCTTTTTTTTGGACATCCCCCTACTGTAGAAGCACGTAATCAGCCTTTCGTATGATCCTTCTCATTCATCAGTTTGTTATCACAAAAATCCGCTGTGTTGAAATACCGCGCGACGCACGAGAGAAAGAGAGGTATGTTGTGACAAAGAGCACAGAAAGGCGGAGAAATATTTGTAGCTGGATGGGGAGCCGCGTTCGGGCATGCGTAGAGGAAGATTTTTTTTACTCTGCCAGAGCTACAGAATATGCTACATGGAGTGGCTGAGTTCCATGCTGTTATAGTTCCGATATGATAGTTCCATGCCGATCTATGAGAGCAATCTGGACTCGCGAGGTAGGTGTGAGCTAATCAAGTGACTGGGCGTGCCGTCTACCACGCCCAGCGGGGAGGGGCCTTCCCCAAGCCCCTCCCAGACGGGGAAAGGGGAGTGACGCTTCCCCTTGGCGCCTGCTACAACACACCGCTGCCTCTTCGTGACGTCGACGGCCGACGCTCGCTGCCCCCTGGCGACCGTCTTCCCTGTGGAGGTGTTAGCATATTTTCCCGTCGCGCCTAAAGTTGCAGTAACTTTTGCCCAGCTGGGCGCTCTTAGTGCTCTTCCCGCCAGTTATGGGTGTTCCATGGCGCACCAGTTATTAGGGCGCGAATATGAATTTCGCGCGTCCCACTTTATTCCCCTGCGCCTCTGCGTTTGGGAGTAACTGTGCCTCCCGCATTCCGAGGCCTCGGCGGGGCTGCCGCCACGCCGCCGCCGCTGCCACCACCACCGTCGCCGCCGCCCCCTTCTCCGCTCTTCCACCACCGCCCCCAGCTCACCCGCCCGGCGGCCGCTCGCCTCCCGCTCGAGTGTTCTCGCGGTGGCCTGGGGAGACGTGGCTGACGGCAGAGCAGAGCGGGAGACTGAGGCGAGGAGCCGGGAAGTGAGGAGTGTGCGCGGGCGTGCGTACGGAGGCAGGTGGTGGACTGACTGACTGGACTGGATGTGCAGGTCACGGCGAGATAACCAGCTCGCGGTATTTGTTTCGGCGAAGCGAGTGCATTTAGACTGGATAGATATGTCTAAAGAGGAGAATTTTATTAAGAGTGTAGCCTTGTTTGTAACGTCAAGACATGTGTTTAGATTAACTATTCATTTTTGCCTCATAGGCTTCAGAATAATTTGCAATGCTTAAACAAAGTTAAACTTTCTTTTGTTTATTGTATCAATCATGCAGCCTTGCCTGGTAAGCGCGCTTTTCATTAAATGATCTACCGCAAACCTTGCAGAAGTTTTGAGAAATCGTTAAAGGTTCCTTGACAGGAGGTGATTACGCGAATCATCACCTCGCGTGGTATAGCGACACCACACCCTCCACCTTCATGGAGGTATATGTGGCGAAGTGATGTATTCCTCTAGCTACGTCGGAACTGAAGCCGCGACTCCTGCTGTATCTGAGTCTCTTGTGCGACCGGAACGCCGATTGTTGCCCTTGGTCTTCTTCTGCAGGTGGTTGCTCCTTTGGAAACTGTGGTGCATCCTCTGGAACTTGAGGGCAATAATATTCAGTCGCTTGATAAAACGCTCTCATAATTGAAGAGTTCCCACTTGCAACTTCTGCTGCCTCGTCATAAATACTCGGGTTAACTCTGTTTCTAATTTGGTCATGATATCTTTGCAGCAACAAACGCTGACATCGAAAGCTGATGGAGTTGGTGTAGTTATAATTTCGGTTTTTATAATGTGTCGCGTCACGGTCCATCTTTGCAATGGAATATGTCACGTCATTTCGCGACTTTCTCGGTCATGCCGCTAGATGTGACCGTATCAAGCACTGCCTGCGAACACTAGCGGCACAACCGAGAAACACAGGATATGCTGTGACATCGTCATTAAGGGCCATGACGCTCCACGTTATAAAAACCGAAGTATAGCAGAGGACTAGTTAAGGCGGATGCCCTATAATTATTGCCAATTCGATCACTTACGTTTAATAGCTTCGAAGGACCAGTGTATTTGTTGTAAATGATTACACACATTGTCATTCAGAAAACTGCACTTGAATTAAGACATAATTAAGCTATATTTTTGTTACAGTAAATTAATTTGGAGAGATTTGATACCTTGCAATGGCATAATTTATTAAATTAAAGAAATACACTGATGTAGCTGAGCTTAAGGCCGTAATAATATGTCTTGACTAAACACTATAAAACATACTCTGAAAACATCAGCCTGTTTGAATGGCATAAGTACAGGTAGGCTGAATTATGACACACAAAGAAACGTAGAAATTGCACTAAAATTCACAAATAATGCTGTAAGAGACAGAAATCATATTCAGTGACTTAGGAAGATTGCCGGCGACAACACAGACGTGCCAATAGAGCTTGCATTGGGGTCAGCTAGAGATGATCTGCGGAGGCTCACGCGGCTCGCCCGGCGCCGGCTGAGGTCACGTAAGGAATGCGTGGTTATCACTCCTTGCCAGAAGTCGAGGACACACCGAATCAGTCGCGGCTCGTGGTTTTCTAATAAGGAAGGCTGCAAATGTTTAATTGCTTAGAGGGGGGGGGTCCTGCAATTCGGAGGCAGTACTAGGTTTTCATTTACAGGGACAGCAGGGGGACCTGTTCTTTGACACAGTTTTATCTAGATATTTCATTAGGACATAGCTTTTAAATAATATTGTATTTCTAAGCACTATTTCTTCCGATACATACATAAGGGAGAAGCGCCCCTACCGCGATTTTGAACAACTAGTTGAACACTCGGTGTTACTCACTGAGCTGCATAGTAATGCTATCTGGTGTGCACTCCCTCAGACGCTAGCCCACGCTCTGCCCATATACTCTTTGCTCTGTCCACGCTCGAAGGCTGCCAAGCGGCAGCCTTTCGTGCGCCCATAAGCCCGTGCAGTGAATGCATGAGGTCACGCCTCCTCGCTGTACACAGGCCTTATGGCTGAATGAAGTGGGAGCCTAACGCTTCTCTCTTCCCTGTCAACAGCTTCAAATGCGTTACGGACGGCCGTTAACGAACCGACAAAGAAAATTTTTGATATGACTGTTATATAATATAACTCAGAAATCCATTATTAATAAATAAATTCATTTGCAAATATATTTGTAAATTTCTTTTGGGCGGCGATTTTTATGGGGGAGGTTCCGCCTTACAGCCTTTAATGACGAGCCGCGCCTGCACCGAATGGAGATGATAATAATCACCATACTAAATGATTCACTGTTCATTTCTGCGTTTAGTAGAACTGACTAGCTAGTGGTGTGATTGTACGTACCGCGAATATGTGTTAGTGACATGGATGTAGTTAAATTAATTGCTCGCCCAACCTTCATTGTTCAGAGCACGAACAATTGGAAACAGTACATTGCGCAATGCCTTGCTTATTTGAAATGAAGGTTACGATTTAGTCCGTGTTTAATTACGAAATACATAATCAGAAAGGGGTTATAATATACATAGTTCTTCCTCGGGAGCGTGTTATCATAGAGAGATGCTTTAGGCAACTAAAAGAGCGCTTTCGCTTTTATTTGCTCCTCTACGCGTGAAACTGAAGCTTAAGATCGAAAAATAGTCACCACAATGCAACAACGGTAGATTTCACAAACAACGACACTGGTGCCACGCAAACAAGATAAGTTAAAACGAGTTGTAAAACACAGGGCGAATGCAGCCGATCATTTGGAGGAGAGACATCCTAGATTTTTGTTGAACAATAAATATATTTGTTATTAGATTGTATATTATTTATGTATTGTAACGGTACGACCTAACGTGAACGGGATATTAATTTAATTTGTATGAATTTTGATTCGAGCAAGCGAGCAACAGACGATGGGGGGCGGTTCTGCCTCGCGTCGGCGAGACAGGCCACTTACGGAGCGAGGTGCGGTTGGGCATTTTACGATCGTTCGTTCCTTCCTTTGTCGGCCGCATCCGGCCGGGCTGCGCACCGACCGCCGCAATCCAAGAGGGGGTGGGAAAGGACAGCTTTCTCCGTTTCGGCGGCGCCCTGATCAAAGCGCCGGCCCGGATACAAGCACCCACTCCATGTTTATGACCAAACGGACTCCGAACACGTGCTATCCTTGAAATGTAAGTCGCAACGACTTTATCATTATATTACATATTATCATCGAATTCCGTCAAGGAGATAGAATCAATATTATTTTAACGTAAATACAAGAACCTCCATATGCAGGACTTTTAAGAGAATCTCTTTTTCTACAATAATAGCCTGCGAGGTAAAAGTTTGGAATTTGGAAAATGCTAAGTTCATTAGGAGATAACCAATTTTCTGTAAAGCAAAAAACACCCATTTGATTTAAATCGCTCTGTAGAGCTGCCTCGATAAACTCAGTTTTATTTGAAAGGGATTGAACATTATGGTGCAATATCTTTATTTTTTGCAAGTACCTACTCGAATGTTTGTCTGCTGCAACTGACTGTAGTTGCTATATATTTACTCCATTTTTACCTCGAGTCCGTGGTCGAAGGTTGTTATGTGTCCCAGCAGTCACAGGTTGTGAGGAAATAGGGGCGTCATTGGTAGTGGGAATGGAAGAAACAGGAGTAGGTTCATAGGAGGTGGTAAGAGAGTTCAGAATAAGTGTGGGGGGTGGAGAACGTCAGGAAGGTGAAAGGGATGCATTTTTGGCAGGAGGCTGCGTAGGACTGGAGTTGATGATGTATTGTGCAAGCTTTTCACTGACTGCATGTTTTCCAGCAAGGTTCATGTGGAGACCGTGCCGGATTTTACTGAGAGGAAATTCATTTCAATTTCATATCATATCATATCATATTCATTTCATTATCAAGGACCCACAAAACAAATTCTGTCTACACCACATGCTGGTGGATTTTTTCTATATTTAGAAACTGGGTTTATCCACTTTTTCGTTAACAGGTCCCGGCAATAAGTGTTCTTCGGCCGAAAATTCGCTGTTTTTCAGCAGCATTACATAACTTTCTTTCTACCGCCTAAGCGATAGCGAGAAAGTAAAATAGAGGATAGGGAGAACTACTCTAATTCCAGAGGAATAAGTCGCCTGAATACCGGATACAAAATATACCCTAATATGAGATCTCAGCTGTCCGGGTGACTCTGCGTACCAGGCGGTTAGCCACCAGGATACACAGCCTGGTACGCGGCGTCACCCGGACAGCCGAGATCTCAACTCTGGCCGCGGAAGCCTAAGACTTCATTTATTACCTAAGATTTAAATCGGCGGCTAACAAGTATTTCAGGGGTCTTGTTGGAGGAGCAAAATGGATTTAGGATAGGCAGGTCTTATATTGATTGCATTTTCATTCTGTCACAGATTATTCAAAAACATAATACAATATTCACACATTCATTGCTTTTGTAGATCTAAAAAAGGGTATTCGACACAGTGAATAGATAAAAATTATGGTAGGTCTTGCTGAGAGTTCCACATCTAGTGAGAGCCACACACATTACATAAAATTATTCCTTAGAAATATTGTGTATGTTTCGTTGAACACGAGTTTCACAATGGTGGTCATAATGAAATAATAATTACAGAATACCTAAAAATAATGTTACAAATTTCTATGGCTTATAGAGAGGTAGGAAATTACAACTTTTTGCCAATGAAGATTTAGTGTAAAATTGTGTATACTTGTTTTTTCTTTCTTGGCGCACGGGGGGGTGTCATCAAAATGGAATATCTCACGGTATTTCGCGTCCTTCTCCATTGTGCCGCCAGGAATCGCATGATCGCCAGCACTGCTCGATACAGTCGCGATCATGCGACTACCTTGAGATATTCCATTTTATTGACACTCCCCGTGCGCCAAGAAAGAAAAACCGAAGTTTATTGTGGTGCAAGACATGGTGGGCGTCAAATTATGTAGTGGAACTGGGAGTGACAACTAGCAAAGGAGTATTACCGTCAAATATAAGGTGCGTCGGTCACATTCAGACAGCAGGGCTGTATTTGTTAAGACGGCGCCAAGCGCATGCCTTACCTACCATCCGGACAGCGGCGTTGAGCATCGCAGGGGTGAGCGCTCTGGGTCGAAGTATTGCATTCTATTTACCAGCTAAGAATAACAACACACAGAGACGGAATTTTATGAAGTGCAACCCGTCAAAATGACGAGGATACGATTGTTGTAAAAGAAAATGTCTTTTCATACACTTATCTTCTTCTGACTGCTGTTCAACTGTCTTTAATCCGACCAATTACTAAGATGGACATGAACACACAAAATGGTAATGACAGTGATGTCGCTACCTCACATCGAGTGGATTATACGTCCGCTACCGGTTGGCTCCGGCGAGAGGTCTGCTGAGACACCGTTGATGAGGCCCCATACACGACAGGAACGGTCCAGGAATTCGACATTAGACAGGAAGCCATCCACCACCTCCCGCGAACTGATTAGCCGTAATTTCGTTGCGCAAGTCACAAGTCGTGAAACGTCGCCTTGACCGCGTTTTTGCATCGGAATGGTCGGTCTGCACACCCTCATAAATATGTTTTGGGTGTCAACCCACTTCGCCCATCATCCAGAATTAATTCGGATGGCAAGTGATGGCTGGTCGGATCATTTTGAATCTGCACTTTGACGTTGAATACTTTTGTCACTGTGGTATTGCTAAAGGCGTCTTACTGAGTCAAGGTCTATTGTCACATACACTTCAGCGAATCGTCATGTTTTTCGTCACTGATGTTCTTTCTCAAGTCTCTTGCCGGATACAAAGAACACAGAGCGATTTTCGGAGGCTTTCTGGCGCCAGGCGCCACTTGAAGTGGGACCCAGAGACAACTCTTTGTGTCAGTCGGAAGACGCGAGGTGCCGACCCACACAGCTGCGTGAAGCGAATTGTACATAAACACGTCTTCCGCTGGGTTCCTAAGCTGGCGTGACACAAAGGTCTCGCCGTGCATGTGTCAAGGGGACTCATTGCAGTATGTATATATAATAATAAAAATTAAAATAATAAAAATAATTTTATTCCCATCTTGTTTTACATAGGTATTTTACACTGCATTTTCTAGGAATCATATATATATATTATATATACTATTATAAATAATTATACTATATATTATACTATATATTATATATCTTATACTATATATTATATATATAGTAACCAAAGGTGCTGCCAGATTCGGAGGATTTTATTGGGATCGTGGCTCATCAGAAGATTTCAAAATAAAAAAATACAAAGTCGTGATCACAGAACAACATGTAATTGGACACGCGTTGAAGCGAAACCACAAAAAAACGTAAACTCATTATGCACTGCATCAAAACACAATCAAATAATTTCGTGCACGAAATTCTCTACAATCCCCCCCCAAAATCTCCATTCAATTAAATGAACAAATATATTGTTTTCTTGAACACGCAGAATATTCAAAAGAAGTTTCATTAAAACTAAAGAAATGACATTACAAGAAGAATATCTTGTATTCTATTACAGTGAATAAACATAGTTTGTTGATAGCACAGAATATTCAAAAGAATTTTCTTAGAAATAACGTTAATGGCCCCTAAAATTATCTCTGAGGGTGAATTGCGTGAACACGTGAATTACACCAGACTGCATTCTATAACTAATTGCTCCAAAATTCTCAGTTCCAGTATGGAATGCGCGGCCATTTTAGTTCCGAAATTTTTTCCCTCATGTCCCCGTAAAACACCGCAACACTTTTACGCCACTGGTCTTATTACGCATTATACACACCTCTTGCGAGACAATAAACTCAGTTTCACGCAGTCGGGCAGTTCGTGTAGAAAGGACCCGATGTAGAACAAACAAGGATCGAAATACCGACCTTAGTCCGTTGGAAAAATAGCCTCGCCCAAAACAGCGAATCTTGCAACAAGAACAAGGGGTGGCTAAGGCCGCCTTAGCATGGTACAACTTCTCGTTGACTTGACTCGTGGCTACATCTCTGACTCTGCCGTCAACCTTACACCTCAACCGATGGCTGAAAATCGACTTAGCCAATATTTGGGCTGATCTGCTTCAATATATACATATATATGTGTATATATATATTCTGACGCCAACCCGCCCCGAACACCCAAATTTAGTTTAACTTATTCTCAACAATCGTTGAGCGTCTGGGCGGGTGCGCAGATATCTGCTCTTGCGAGCTCACGTTATCTCAGGACAGTGGGATCTTTTGGGGTGAAGAGAGCAATCCAAAACAAGAACACAAATAACAGTCAAACAAAGTTTAATTACTTCAAAAAAATACCAAATCTACTACACAAAAATCATCATCATCCTCCTTGAGTTTTCAACGTACCATCAACACACAGAATATTCTCGTTAAATCAAAAATAACCAAAGACTCTTTAAAATTTTACACACTGAATTACTGCTCAATGAATTAAGGAATTCCTTTGTGGTAAAATTGGTCCAATTTACTTCCACTCTTAACTAAATAACTTTGTACTCTTTACCATTCTAATTTTACATTTTTCTTCCCTAAAGTTACATGAACAAGTAACGTGCTCTGAGGCACGACTCCCTCCACACTTCAATCCAATTACTACTACAAAAATTTAACTTCAATTCATTCACAAATCTATCAGGTAATCAGGCGTCAAAATGGCTAGTGCATTGTAATTACGAACTGAAAGTTATCTTGCTTTCATAGTCCAGTACCTCCCCGTATGATTTCTCTTAACATTTTTCTTTTAACGCTGCGCGAACTTGACCTAGATTTTGCTCGCGCAGTTACCTCCCCCTTTGCGTTGAGCTGGCCTTGCGTCTGGTCGCTGGCTGCTGCGCGGACGCTGTCGGCACGTGCAACGCACGTCGAGGCCTCGCCTCTGTTGACTCGCTGCCTTCGCGCCCCCGTCTTCTCTCTCCTCCGCTCCCGTCTCCGTTCCTTTCTTCTGTCTTCTGCTCCCGGTCCGTGCCCTTCTCTATCTTCTGCTCCCGGCTCCGTTCCCTCTTCTGTCTTCTGCTCCCGGCTCCTCCCCCTCGTCTGTCTTCTGCTCCCCGCTCCGTCCCCTCGTCCGATTTCGAACGGTACTCGCCCGGCTCCAAATCTCATTCAACACGTCCTTTGCTCGTGCCCAGTGTTTTCGTACGCCGGCGTGATGTATGGTTCTCGCCGCGTACTAGTTTTCTCTCTCTCTTCAGCTGCAGATTTTATGTGGTTTAATCTCAGCATCAACTCGTGTCGCAATTTAGCAGGCGACTTCCTTCACGGCGCCGTAAATGAAGAAAAACTTTCTTTGAATATCCAACAAATTCTCGGACGACTAACTAGACGACTTTCTGACGCCGAACACTCCTATCTAATGTTGTTCTCACGAATAGTACAATACAATCGGCGACCGTTGCTTCGGCGATGGTGTGAACCAAGAAGAGCTGCCGCTTCCGCGGGTATGAGCCAAAAGAGCTGCTGCTGCGGCGGATATCAACCAAGAGCTGCTGCTGCCGCGGGCGTGAACCAAAGAGAACTTCTAATTCGGCGGGCGTGAACCAAAGAGAATGCTTCCGCTTGCGGACTCGCGTTTATGTCTTCTGCTTGTAGGGGTAACGCGGCGCCTCCTCCTCTTCTCTCCAGCTGATGCGCGTCATTTCCTTGCGACGTTCAGCGGACGCTGCGGGCGACAGTTTTCTCGTCCGCGGGCGCGCCCTTTTCGAACTGCGCCGCGCTCTCTTCCCCGTTCTATTATGGTGTTTTATGATGTGCGGGCACCTGTGACGAACCTCCAAACTCACGTTCGTCACTATATATACAGGATGTCCAGGAGCTCATTACAAAAAATACCCCAAATTTTGTTCTGCATGTCATGAAAAATGGCAGGTCCAGTTTTTCCGAAAAAAAAATTGTCTTTGAGAAAATTGAGTTTAAAAATCACTTCCTGCCGCGAAATTCAAACCGGCCGCTACGACACTGCAGACAGCGGCGTCTCCTGCGCGGAGCATTTCCTCGTTTCTCCGCGTAAACGGTGAACCAGTCGAGTAATAATAAGGAAAGCATCGCCTGGCTTACACTAGAATAAGTTAATAGTATCAAATGTTTGTAGGTTCACTTCAATAAATATTTTAAATGTACTCATTGAAAATCCAGTTTTGTTCAGAATGATAGCCACGCTTCACGGCGGCGTAAACATAAATGATGAACACATCCAACATTTATGAAAAATATTGAATCTCTTGGAATGCTCGAATTGTTATTTTAGCACATATTCATATGAACTAGTTCCTTAGGATAAAGATTGCCACATTCGTGAAGATTATTCTAAATGTTGTGATACACTCAATAGCGTTTCGGAAATGAAATATTCGTAGATGAAAATAGCGAGTTTATTGATTATCTCTGGGCACGTCATTTGAATTGATGCTTCTGGCAGTCATTTTGTGGAGATACAGGTCGAATAGCGCATTGAAGAATCTTTATAGGAGGCAAGTGCGCAATTAACCAATCCCACAGATCAATATTAACAGAGATAAAATGGCGTTGCCTTATGTGCCATACGCCAATGTATAAAAATTAGAAAACTAGTATATTCCTGACGTGAAAGGGTAAAAAACTGAGAAAGACTGTGATGTTGCATTCCGTGGTGTACAAATATTTCAAAAGAACTCATTCTCACATGCAAAATTCGACCGAGGTTCACTGAGGATACCGGACCGATGCTATTCACAGCCCGTATTATGGTCGGTGTCCTTGGACTTGTCAGTTGCTAGGTCGCGTCACATCGTGGTTTATATCGTATGGCAAACAGACGCGTGAAACTCTCATTAGCCGCGTGTCAGATTTGCCTCAAACCAACAGATTGGGCAGTTCAAGGCCCGGCCCGCAGGAGTGGTCATGAGTGAATAAGCAGTTGCAGGGAGTCATCTTTGGGGTTAAGAATTGATTATCTTGCATAAATTTTTTTTCCTGTGTGCCTATTTTCGTTGTTGTACATTATGGAAATATCAAAGAGAAATATTGAAAGTTAGTACAATGTCCCTGAAGTAAATTATTTCTACTCCGTTACATTCTGTACAATGTAGTGGCCTTGTTAACTCGTCCTTCCTTTAAATTAGAAAACGCTAAGAAAGTAAATATTTCAGTACTGCAGACAAGCATTCGCTTGCAAAGGAAACTGAATTACATCGTTCTACAGAATAGGTATAATAGGAAATTCGGCATAGGCATCGATACTATTAAATCGAATAAATGGCCGTCACTCAGTTATGTACGTATTAGGTAACTACGAGTACATTGCAAACGAAACACCCAAATAAATAAAACGTTTCCCGTGTAGCCCTAAACTGCCTCATGAAGTGATTTCACGAAGAAATTCCAAGATTTGCGACAGAGGCATGCTCTCATCTTTCATGTAGAAAAGGAACGAAAGGGTAGAATGTTCTTTCAACATACAGAAATGGGTAGTTGGGTGGGGGCGGTTTGTTGCAAGTACGATGTTCCACGTAGAACAGTGTAGCATATTTTGCAATAACAGTTATTTCGAAATTCATTCCTTGCGGCAGCAGAAAGTGCATCTTTCTGTACCACATATTACTTAAGACAGAATCATTTGACGGGTAGTATTAAGGAAGTTCGTGGATCTTTTACTGTACCGACTGATAGTTTCATTTAGGAAAGATACAATCTTTTTGAGGGGAAAAATATTGATATCTATCAATTTCATCTGAGATAAATCATGCAATTTATCGAGAAGTCTAAATCTGGCTATTATTTATTTATTTATTTATTTAAGGTCGCTTTAAAAACATCTGTGGTCTTTAGCAACCACTATTGATTTATACTACAGATACATGTTTTTTAAAATTTAGAGTAAATAGAAGTAATACCGATAAACTGAAATATGAAGTACAATAAATTATGCAATTATTCATATCATATTATCTAAACCAGCCAAATTAAGATAAGTTAAAATTAATCTGGCTATTGTTAGTCTGAAAATTCAGAAAATGACAGCCGGGAGAATCAATTCAAATTCCAGGATTATAAACTTTTCATGAACAAATAATATATCATTTCCGAAACACATTTTGGTTTATCATGGTATTTAGAATAATTTTCACGTATGTGGGAATCCCAATCCGAAAAGCACTAGTTCATATGAATATGTCCTAAAATAACAATTCGAACATTCCAGGAGATTTAATCTTTTTCATAAATGTTGGATGTGTTCATCATTTATGTTTACGCCGCCGTGTACCGGGGCTGTCATTTTGAACAAAAATAGATTTTCAATAAGTACATTTAAAATATTTATTGAACAGAACCTACAAACATTTGATACTATTAACTTATTCTAGTGTAAGCCAGGCGATGCTTTCCTTATTATTACTCGCCTGTTTCACCGTTTACGCGGAGAAACGAGGAAATGCTCCGCGCAGGAGACGCCGCCGTCTGGTGTCGTAGCGGCCGGTTTGAATTTCGCGGCCCGGAAGTGATTTTTAAACTCAATTTTCTCAAAGACAATTTTTTTTCGGAAAAACTGGACCTGCCATTTTTCATGACGTGCAGAACAGAAGTTGGGGTATTTTTTTGCTACTCCAAGCGCAGAAGCAAGAAAATCAAATTTTTTAATATTTTTTGAACTGGGACGCGCGAAATTCATATTCAAGCCCCCATAACACTGCTGCAGCATGGAACTCCCATAACTGGCGGGAAGATCCACAAAGAGCGCCCAGCTGGGCAAAAGTTACTGTTTATTGGGCGCGCCGGGAAAATGTGCTAACAAAAAGGAAAAAAGATTTCGATGCAAGAACATCGGCACCAATAAAGCGTTTTTAAAATCGGTACCACAAACCCCACTTTCCCGCCTTTTTTCGCTACTTTTTAGAAAATAACAAATAAACAGTGACGTAGCTTCAGTTGGTGTCACCTGGGCAGAGCTAATGGTGTCACCCCCCCAAAAAATTAAGTATAAAAATATATATTGCTGAATAGATGTACATTATTTTATTAAAAATACAAGCATTTACACGTGAAAGTTATTTATAATATTTAAAAATTCTTTGCAATTAGAATAATTGAATCGTTTATTTAAAAAACCAGTCAAGCAACAAATTGTTGGTTTTGAGTAAATCAAGAAAACTTCCTAGCAACCTTAATTTTTTTAGTTAAATTGATGTTTTTCCTATGAAAGTTATCTATTTGTGTAACTGTTTGATGTACATAAAACTTTTTGTTATCCGTATTGTCAAAAAAAATTAACACGTTATCACTTGACTGGTTTCTAAAAAAAAACTACCATCACTATTGTAAATTTCGATAAAAATAGTGTAACTTCATTAGGAAATCAAAAGTAAAGTAAACTAGTGGTGGTACAACAGCACATACTTTCCCGTATTATTGGAAACAGCTACGTAGTATTGAAATATTGCACTTTATGCGCTACTAACATCTTAGCTATTATTTGTAAACGTTCAATTCAACCAAGAAGCGAACAACTCACTGTTTCCATCGCAGTGTTGTCAGAACTAAGTGAATTCTACAACTGCACAAAAAGAGAATACAAAGGTTTTGTAAACCTGTATTGGAAAAAGAAACCTAATACCCTGGACAATATAAAAATGCATTCCATAGGGCCATGATTAGAGAAGAGTATTTAAAAACCATGCAACAAATACTCTACTCACTACAAATGGTACAGCATTTGGTTCAAAAGCTTAATATATTCATGCAAATATCAACATAAATTAAACCATTATAACTCCTTTCCATTCAGCTCCATCAGGTCACAACAATGACACGTAATTCACAGATATTCGCGAACGCAAACTGAATTCCATTGTTGCAGCTGCATTGTCGCTATTCTGAGAGCTATTATTTTTTTTACTTTTAATTTAAAATGTTTCAAAAAAACAATTTCTAAAATATTAATATGTAAATGTATAACAAAAAGTCGAATGTAAGAAACGAACAAAGAAATAATATACAAAATTGCAAAGTCCTATTTACGACGCATCCAGCTGTCCAAAGCGCAGTAAATTACAGCGGGCTATTATGTTTGTCACAAAATTATAGAAAAACTACACGTATTTTGAAAAAATTGAGTATGAAGATGTAGTTTATTTGAAGATGTTTTGATAAATACATTTAATTGAGAAAAAATTGTATTTTTAAAATTGTTGTAAGAAAAGGACGAAAACGAAGTGCAGTCAGTTCTGAGCTGGCTATTATGTTTGTCAGGAAATTATAGAAAACTTACTCATATTTTCAAAACATTCAACGGGTCCTTATTTGAAGATCTGTTTTTGATGAGCATATTTCATTAAGAAAACAATAGTGTCTTCACAATTGTAGACGTAGAAAGACGGCAAAAAATTTAATTTTTTAAAATGTTTGCAAAATCAGGCATTTCAACGAACATGAAACCTACACCATTCTCTTAAGTTTCCTTTATGCTATCTCAGGTCCCAATTTAATCAAAAAACGTTGTGCGGTTTTTAAGAAAAAATTGTTTAAGAAAATAAAAAAATGTCTATGTTTGACACAATATTTCGAAAAAAATACTTATGTTTTAGAAAAAATGAACATCTTATTTGATCTTATTTGAAGAACTATTTTTATGAAAACATTTCATTGAGAAAAAACTGTACTTTCATAATTTTAGTTGTAGGAAGATGCTGAATTTTTTTTTCAATTTTCAACCAACATTCAACAGTTTTCAACCAACATGAGACCTACGCCATTCTCTTAATGACATTCAGACTATCCAACAACAAATTTAGTAAAAAGTGTTGGCGCTATTTTTTTTGAAAATTTTGAAAATATCTCAGGGTCTTCATGTAAAGTACCCTCTAAAATTAAAATATCGGTTTCAAATTCAAGGTCATTTAGATCGATCGGGGAATATCAATTTTGGAGAAAATAGGCTTAACGGTTTAGTCGCTAGCGTTGTTCACAGACAAATAGACGGACGGACTGCTGTTTTGTTTTCAATTGGTTTTTCGGTATCAAGGACACACAAAATAGGGATTCTGGTTGCACCACGTGTTAGGAGATTTTTTTCCTTAATTTAGCAACTGGATTTATCCACTTTTTTTTCAGGGCCCTTAAAATAAGAGTTTTTTCCGCCGTTTTTTCGCCCAACATTACATAACTTTCCCTATATTATACGTATGTATAGTATACGGGAAAGTAAAATGAACTTTTTAAAGATTTTAATATCATTGCCATTGATTCATATTTGTTCTTGGAATGGACTATTCATCATCACACACTTGATCTACAGCGCATTCTGCGTCCGTTATAGGTCATTGAAAAGTATCCTCATAAAACTCTTCGTATCCAATCAAGTAGGGTTTTAGAGCTTGTAAATCTTGTATCTTTTTCACATTTATTAGGACCTACAACATTCACGGAAACATTAGATTATTCCTAGGGCCTAGTATTACGTAGTGCAAAATAAACCCAAAACGTAAACTGAAAATTTAAAATACAAATATTCTGTACAAACAATATGACTTTTGATCGTCATAAAATAAAAATTAAAACCATATTTTTAGAAACTTTTAAGCGCGGTAACATTTTATTCAATTACTAAAAATAAAGATTTCAAAGAATATGATGTTTTGATGAAGTATTTTGTTTTTTACTCGCTTTTCCTGAAGGATATGCGATCTCTGTGGTTAGGGCAGGAGGAGAATGTGCTTTTAGCAAAGTGAATGTTGATGATACACATCCATCTATAAATGGCTTCACAACTACTTTTCCTGGCAAGTTCTTGTTATAACAAAAAAGTTTGTAAATTGAAATCTTGAAAGTCTTCCTCTTGTCCTTTGGATAGGATCATTGGACAATCGCGACAATGGAGTCAACGCGACGCAAAAAACTCTCACATTTTAGAGCAGAAACCAGAGAGTCGCTATCACTTGACTTCTTCTGCACTAAACAAGGATTTATAGGCTTTGCTTCACGATCATAGACAGCAGTAGACTTGTTTTTCAATTAAACGACGTATTGACCTTTACAAGACAGTAATCGTCTAATAATTCAATATTAAGTTTTTGTTGTTTGACTGGTTTTTTAAATAAATGATTCAATTGCAATAAAATTTTTAAATAAATATTTTACCTTAAAGTAGATTATGCTTTGTTTCTATTAATACACTACACAGTTATGAATTTTTCAGTTTTTCGTAATATTTAGCACTTCACGGACACCACAATACATGAAATGAATATAAATGACAAAGCTTTTGACTTGCTCTTATTTTCTGAAAGTCAGAGGCAAGACTGTTCTATCCAACTGCTGCAATTGATACACTTTTACCGATATTACAAGTTTTACCGATGTTACAAGAAAGAAATTCGATAACATATGATGTTGTTTGTATTACCTCTTATCTCCATCAACTGTTCACCCGTTAAGACAAAGTATCGCTGAAATCGAGACTCTTTGACTAATGGTCAAATGGTCAATGGTCAATAATAATGGTCAATATATTTATATATATATATTATATATATAAATATATATATATATATATATATATATATATATGTATATATATATATAAGTAAATGATTTAAATTATATAATTCCAACTATAAAATCTTTTAATTTGTGTCATCCCCTAGAATGGTGTCACGCGGGGCGCGCCGCACCCTGTGCCTTCCCCTAGCTACGCCACTGCGACTAAATATTATTTAATGGTATTTTTATTAACGGATTTTTAGCTGTGGTGATGCTCACGTTATCCCGCAACAATTTTATGATAATCAAAAATTACTTAACTCAAACAGTATACCATATTAATCCGAATATGGCAATATTACATTAAAACCATCAACATAGGCACTTTTGAAATGGCCTTGGGTCTGTAAATTTTTATTCAAAATACTTTTAATTTAGATAAAATTAAAGCTTGAAATCACTACTTGCTTCGAACAATTTAACTATTTCGCAGCAATCGGCTGAAATTGCGCCTCGCGCCTGTTTACGACCCACATTTGAGCCGCACGGCTATGCCTGACATTTTAATTCACCGTTAGGCTGCGTTTGAACAGTGTGGGGCTTATACACATTTTTAATCAAGAAATCTTGGAACATTTATTAATTTTAGAGCTATGATTGACACTTATTCAAGCTTCCTTTTATCTGTTTTAATTTCTGCTTAATTATCTTGATTAAATAGTAAACATATTTAAAGTCGGTAATATATATATATATATTATATATTATATATATATTATATATATCAATATATATATTATATATAATATATAATATATATTGTGTAGCTTAATATGGTAGTGGACTGGATAGTTTTTGTAGACTTTTTGTGCAGATGCAAGTTTCTTCATTGCAAGTTTATTCATTCATTTCTTCAAAACTTTTCAATAATATTCATTTCTATCGTAATACCTTATTTGCAGTTTTGATAATGCTAAAATTCTAGCGGTGTTTAAAACAGGGATGTTATTTTCATTAGACAATATTAAAGAAATAATGGCTACTTGTATTTTGACAATTTTCTAACTGCATGGTTTCAAAATTTAGTGGACAGCAAAGTGAATAATCTGAACGAATTATTGCTTATATTGATTTTGTAAAAATTAAATTAAGCTCTTTATATTGTGAATGACGATGTTTAGTTAGTTTATAGTTAGTTATAGTTAATGCCTTATTTTACGTGGCGAGACTCGGGCCATCAGGCCCGCTCTTCCGTCTGACCACGCAAATTTCGCTACGCTCCTTTCACCTAGCGGAGAAAGAAGGTATAATCTCGGGCGATGAAACAGGCGATTTGAATTTAGCTCAGAGGCGTCATTTAGGCTTGAGGATCTTTACATTCAAGTAAATCTACTAACATGGGCCAGCCGGCTTTACTTCCCTCCGCGGAAGGCGTACGAAGGATTTTTTCGCCTTTAAAAATCCACGGCTTCGATCGGGTTTGAACCCGCGAACTTGGGTATGACAGTCTGGCACGCTAACCGTCACACCATCGAATTTAGAAATAAATATTGTGTATATGAAATAACTATTTATTTTGCACTTACCAGTTCCTTTAACCGACTCAGAATCCCAAATGTTAATAGTTATTGGCTTCTAAATTGCCTAGCGTGTTTTACATAAAATAAATTATATTTATATAATTTTTCACAATTTGGAAAAATTTCTTAGTGGTGTAATTTTAAATGCCCCGGTAAACATCTTCGCGCCATCTCTATTGGTAGATCGCCCTTTGACGCTACTGGCTGCTGAGGGCTGTGTCCAAGATGGATGCCCCCTCCATGAAAATAAGAGCCGTTATGAGCGCTAGAAATAACATTGAATGCCAACTCTGATATATACTCTCTGATGTGGGGACCACAAAAGGGTTTGGAAGTTACTAGACTTAAACCTCTTCAGGGACAAATTTTTTTTCAGTTCAGTATTTACTTATTTATGATTAATAAAAAGTTTAGAACAGTAAATATTTCATTTCATGTTCATTTTGGCGTGGGTGGAAAGCAAAATTCTAGGGTCTACATACATGGACGGAATGCATATGAGATACCTACAAAACAAGTAACTCATTTACATTATGTAAACGTCGATCAGGAACTGTATTCTAATTTTTTTTAGATTTACTACCATGTATTCTGTTGTATCTTGGGAATGTGTGAAATTTATAAGAGTCGTTTTATCACAGTATTTTTCTGAAACAAAAATATCATACTACAAATTATGGAGTCTTTATACATGTGCATGCTTCCATGTGGTTTAGAAACACAGAATTCGCTATTATGCGAATGACAATACAAATTTTTTGTAAAGCTGGAATTTTATTATTAATTCAACAATACAAAAAATATTTATGGAAATTTTTCCAGTCATTCTGGGCATACAGGGATCTCACATTTTCACCCATTTATCTTGTTCTCTTCTTGCAGTTACTTCTTTACTGTCATGACATCTGAGAATTCTTGTGATCCCGCTTTTGAGGATAGTGGTCAACTCCGTCTCTTCTTATTCCCACACTGCAACCAAATCGAGCGCTTTTTTCTGTACTGGTTTAGGGGAATTGGAAGGTCTTCCGCGCTTCTTTGTAGATGTGGAAGACCAATGTGGAAGCTATGGATGCTTTGAATTCCAGTAATGAAATATTTTGTTTAGTATCTCTTTTGAACAAATCCATGAGTTTAATATCGCTACATTATAAAAATGACAGAAAATTATGAGATTTTTTGGGGGGGATTTGAATACACGGGGGTAGTGGGCCACCATGCTGTCTGTTAGGACCATGCCTCCCACATATTTAATGTAGCAGGCGACAGCATTTGGGCAACCAATCATAACATTTTTTTTCTTTTTGTCCCATCTTCTCGCTTGGTCTATTGGCTCTTTCCCAGTGAATGTTGACACCATGTGTACAACGTCCTTATCGTACCAACGAAGTAGCGTCACGTTGTCGGTGGATGTAGCAATTAATACTGCTCCCGGCCCTCTTTCAATGATTAGTTTTCCTTTAGTTTTTTTTCAGCTTCCTTTATTCTATTGGATCTTATTGTGCTTACTACATATATTTGTTTTTCCTTCAAATGTGAAACAGGAGGACTGGTAGTAAACAAATTATCGAGAAAGTTTGTGGTTTTTGTCCTCCATTTCTTTGCACAGCCTGACAAAACCATGTCACCCACTGAGCCGAAACTTTGTGTGTCACTGGAGTACTGTTGTACAATGTTTTTGCTTCCTTCATACATTTCAAACTTTGACACATACCCGTCTGAGCCTGCAAGAACCCATGCCTTGAACCCCCATTTTGGGGGGGGGGGTTGATTTTATATACTTTTTTGTTCTGTTTCTTCCTTTGAAAATCGTGTTAGTATGAAAAGAAAAATGCAGACAGCAACGCCGTCTGTGTATGTTTCAGTGAACTTATTGAACTGAGAGGAGGGCGAGTCGTCTGTAGAGGCAATGCCAGTGTGTGATCGGACTTGTTTTGATGCAGACGTTTGTGAATTCTCTTACTTGTATATTTAAGATTAGTAATAAATAACGTTTATACAAAACAAATTAATTGGTTATGGGCCCAGGCCACGTGTGAATCGTATTCTCTAGTGAGTGGAGCCGAAATTGAACGTCCTAAGAAAACGTGCTGGATTCTTTTATACTAGTGAGATCCCGTGCGATTAAATCGCACGGTTATTCAAGAAACCAAACTGTTTTCTGCTTAAATTCTTTTTTTGTATTCTAGCATTATAAACAACCTAACCTCACTAAGATCACTAACCTCTCATATTTCAAGATTTCTATTCAATGTAGAAAATCACGTTCACGTGCTTACACAACCTACACTAAATTGAAACAAACAAAAATGCTTGAGATTGCATTTCCCGCCACCGTCCGAGTGTAATTTTCTTCCGATAGATCGCGCGGCAATCAGATATTACAGATCCCGAATAACTACTTTTTTAATATTTAGGTATTTTTAACGCCCTTTTTCAATACGAATGTCACATGTGCAGGTGAAAAGAAAAACGATTTTTCAATCCATTGCTTCTTTATACAGATCGGTTTCGTATGTCGCCCAATTTATTGAAAAGACCAAACAGCCCTTTGAGAAATAATATATAAGATACGTTTGAACTGGAACTTTGTGTGTGAACAGCAAACATGGCTAACGGGAGTGACTACAAAATACAAGTGGATAAGATTGAAGGACCTGAAGACTGGGCAAAGTGGAAGGGGCATATTTATATGGTGTTGCGTGCGTATGAACTTGAAGTCATTGTTAATGGTTCGCAAGCGTGTCCTGATTTGGGAGTTTATGCAACTGCGGCACAAACAGCAACTTATCAGCAATGGAAAAAGGACGACGCAAAAGCGGAGAGTTTGTTAGCAAGTGCGCTAGGAAAAACTATAGGTTGACTTGCACCAGTGCTGCAGAGATTTGGACAAAACTGAGTGCGCGGTTTGAACGCAGTAGTACGCAACGGCTGAATACGCTGATCGAGTCATTTTTCCGCGTGACGACAAAGAAGACATCAGTACGCTTGTCGCGAAACTGCAGAAGTTGTTTGTGGATTTGAATGATGAGTTGACGAAGAATAAAGAAAATACTTTGTCCGAGAGAATTTTGAATGGCCGTATCTTATCTACGCTTTGAAAAAAATATGATAATTTTAAAGATTTGTGGGACACGATTTCGTCGGAAAATCAAACTGTGAATTTGTTGATTGAAAAATTGTGCGCGATTGAATTGCGTGATCAAGGGAATGTCGAATCGACTGCGTTTGTTGCACGCGGTGGTCCTAACACGAAGCCTTGTCATAAAAATGACACCGGGGAAAATCAAAGAAGAATGTTCAATGAGCAAAACAGATGTTTCCATGTCACAAATGTAAGCAGTTGGGTCATTGGGGAGCAGAGTGTCCGGAGAAGAAGACAGATCGCGCTGGTGGAAACAGAAGTCAGTCTGATGCAAGTGTGATGCCTGACGCATGTCATGGGTGCCTCAGTCGATAACTTTATTGAAGCCGACAAGTGGTACTGCGACAGTGGCGCCACAAATCACATCACCTCGAATAAACAGTATTTTACATCGTATGAGAAGTTCCTGAAAAGATTTCGCTCGGGAAACGAGGTGTAAATATGCTGGCTCATGGACAAGGAAGTGTGAACATTCAAGTACGTCTGAATGGCTTGGTCAAATGCCGTTATGAAAAACGTTTTGTATGTTCCTGAAGCAAGTGCCCATTTATTTTCCGTGAAAGCAGCTGCGAGAAAAGGTTTTTCTACGAGACTTGATGATCGAAGTGTAAGCAATGAAGATAGTGTCATTGGAAAAAAGATGATGACTGGATATGTTAGTCATGGTCTGAATGTATTGAACATGAGCGTTGTGAAGCCGACCCAACAAGTTCAAGTGAATACGATGACATCATCGGAGACATTGCAAGTTTACCATGAAAGGTTTTGCCATCAACATAAACAACATGTAAAGAGCGTCCTGGAGCAGATGAACATTAACGTGGACGAAGGCACGGAAGAATTCTGCGATGGATGTGCACTGGGAAAAATGCATAGGTTGCCATTCAAGAAACGAATGAATCGACCAATGGTAACTGGTGAACAAATCCACGCCGATGTAAACGGACCCATGTCGACTGAATGTCTCGGAAAGGCGCGCTACTATGTGTGTTTTAAAGATGACTTTAGCAAATATCGTAGAATTTTCTTTTTGAAACAGAAAAGTGAAATATGCACCGTTTTGGAGCAGTTTTTGAATGAAGCCAAGACAAATGGACATGTTATCAAGGAACTGAGGTGTGATGGGGGAAAAGAATTTTACAGCAAGAAGGTCTCTGAACTGCTAGCAAGCAGGGGCATAGAACACTGCATTACTGCGCCGTATACACCACAGCAAAATGGTGTTGCGGAGCGTGAAAATCAAACTATTGTCGAGTGCGCGCGTTCCATGTTGAATCCAACCAGTGGCCAAAAGAACTGTGGGCAGAAGCATGCAATACTGCCACATACCTCCTCAATCGCACGGGAAAGTCTTCCATTGAAACTAAGTCTCCTTATGAATTGTGGCATGGACGACCAGTAGGAAGTCTCAATAATTTGAAGATTTTCGGAACAGAATGCTACGTGCACATCATCAAGAACTTCCGCTCTAATTTTCACGATAAAGCTGTTCATGGACATCTGGTTGGATACGTGAACGACAGGGATGGATTCAGGGTCTGGATTCCGACACAAAGGAAGATAGTCCTGAGCCACGATGTGAGATTCAATCCTGAAGTTGTCTGCAATGTGCGCGTCAATACCTACAAGCTTGAAAATTCATGTGAAAAACATGCATCATCCGAAGTACAAAAGCCAGAAGAAGTCAACGACGATGTAAAGGAAGAATGGAGTGAAGCTGAAGAATTTGTACCAGTGTCCAGCTCCGGAGGAAGTGATGTTCCAGCTGAAGAAGATGTGAAAGGAGAGACAAGGAAAAATGAACGTGTATCAAAGAAACCATGGTGGATGACCAGTGGAGATTTTGTCTACATGGCCGCATCATCGATCACTGAAAACAAGAATCCAAATTCCTACATTGAAGTGCTGCAGTCTCCTGACAGAGAAAAGTGGTTGAAGGCTCTTAAAGAAGAATTGGATTCTTTAGAGAAAAATGACACCTGGGTGTTGGTCGAACGTCCAAAAGATGAGCAAATCCTGAAGAATCACAGGGTCCTCTGCCAGAAACTATTGAACAGCGGAAAAATCCGCTTCAAAGCTCGATTGGTCGCAAAAGGTTTCGTACAAAGACAGGCATTTGATTGTGAAGAGACATTCAGCCCTGCTGCACGATATGAAACCATTCGGATCTTGTTGGCGGTGGCTGCTGCATTTGGAATGAAGCTTGCTCAATTTGATGTCAAAACCGATTTTTGGACGGCGTGCTTGAAGAAGGGATGGTATGGTATGGAACAACCGGAAGGTTTTGAGGACAATACTGAATGAGTGTGTTACGTGAAGAAAAGTTTGTATGGCTTAAAACAAGCGCCGCGCTGCTGGAACAAACGATTTGAGAAGTTTATGAAGAATGCTGGATTTTAAAACAGTAATGCTGATCCATGTCTGTTCTACCGCAAGAGAGATGTGAAACATGTGTATGTTGCCATTTTCGTTGATGACGGTGTGGTTGTTGCAACTGATATAGAAGAACTTGAGGAATTCACGGAAATGTTACAACAGGAATTTCATTCAACAAGAGGATCTCTCAGAAATTTCTGGGGGATTGAGAATACAGCAAAATGAAGAAGGATCAATAACAATTGATCAAGAAGATTACACACGAAAGGTTTTGGAAAGATTTGGAATGAACGAGTCGAATGGAGTGCTACTCCAATGGGACTCGAGGAAAACGATGAAGGATAAAAGGTCACAGCCAAGGTACCTTATCGTGAGGCAGTAGGTTCTTTAACGTACCTGACTACAGCTACACGTCCTGATGTTGCTTTCGGAGTTAATAAAGCAGCTTGGGCCATGGAAAATCCTACAAATCATGATTGGAATCAAGTGAAAAGAATATTTCGATATTTGAAGAGCACTGTAAACTATGGAATCGTATTCAGGAACGCTCAAGGTTTGAAGGTCTAAGGTGATGCTGACTACGCCGGTGACAAGAAGACAAGACGTTCAACGACAGGTGCTATTGCAACCTTCAATGATTGAGCAGTTTCGTGGACCAGTCAGACGCAGGAGTCAGTGGCAACGTCGACTACAGAAGCTGAAATAATAGCAGCAAGTGAAGGAGCTAAGGATTTAATCTGGCTGAAAAGATTACTATCTGAATTGCTGGAAACTGTGGAAAAATCTCCTACGCTCTACATCGATAATGTTGGTGTTCTAAAATTAGCTAAAAATCCAGAATTTCATCGCAGATCAAAGCACATCGAAGTTCGCCATTTCTATGTAAGGGAGAGATTCTTGGATTGGATCACATAGACGGAACCAATCAGCTTGCTGATGTACTGGCTAAACCTCTGGAGAGGGTTAGATTTGAGATGCTAGGTGAGAGGATTGGGATACAGAAGATTGCGTCCACAGACTGTTAAATGTAGTTTATTTTGTGTAGTTTGTGTTCATTTGATCTTTTCTTTTGGAGGAAGTGTTAGTATGAAAGAAAAATGCAGACAGCAACGCCATCTGTGTATGTTTCAGTGAACTCTTTGAACTGAGAGGAGGGCGAGTCGTCTGTAGAGGCAATCCCAGTGCGTGATCGGACTTGTTTTGATGCAGACGTTTGTGAATTCTGTTACTTGTATATTTAAGATTATAGCAATAAATAACGTTTATACAAAACAAATTAATAAAAGGTATAATTATTTCATCTATTGATTGAAACCCCTATTCGGTACTAGAGGAGTGGAAAGTTTCTAGTAAAATATCCAAAATTGGTCTGACTTTAATTAAAATAGATTTATTATTCTCAGGGCTTGTTTCGTTATTTCAAAAATGCAAATGTCTTTTACTTATCTCAATTTTTTCAATGGCATGACGTTTGCAATCATGTCCATTCTCAGTCCAGGGGATTAATGACCAATACTGACGATAATTTGGATATCTAATATATGTCATAATCAAATTTACAGCCAGAAATAAAGTGAAGTCATTTACTGAGACACTAAAATTCCAGTCTCCATTCTGAATAGCATATCTTGTTGCGTCCCTGACAATCAAGTCAACCGCATAATTAGGGAAGAAAATATTGTAATAACCATAAGGAGTTTCATTGCTTACGCCAATAAGCTGACCAGATCCCCTTACAAATAAAGGTAGATTACCACTAAAGACATTGTCTTTTTCCGCAAACCAAATTACATTATAAGAATGCGCGCGTGTTGGAGATTGTTTCAGCGATGACGGAGGAGACAATGTGGATAGTAATGATTTGATATCTGCTGGTGACGATGAATTTTCTGAAAATGGAATATCAGCTGCTGGAATAGATGAAGTGGGAGCCACAGAGCATTCATTGTCAAAAATTTGTCGTACTTCCGAATCCACATCACTCTCATCTCAAATTACACTCAGTTTTAGAGAATTATTAATTCTCAGTTTTCCATGTAGACTACCCCAACTCCATTACTGGAGGGTAAATATTTTAATTTTCAAACTCCAATTCATTTATTGATGGTGACCGATTTACAGATATGCTGATTGAGCGAGAGCACAACAGACCCTAAAAATGACAAGATTTCATTTCGTTTAAGCACTGCACACTAGTAAGCAGTGGCATAGTACACTCGTGGATCTATGGTAGAGACACAATTATAAGTTAACAATGAATATTTCAGCATTTGCTGAAAAACTAGTTGAGTGCAAGAATAATTTTAGATGAGCATACATGAAGAAATATTTAAGTCTGAAAAGATTTTGTTCATAACTATCCTTTAGGTGAAGATTTCCTTACAAGCCAATTAATTTAGTAGTCGCCACCTTAGTACCTGTCACCTTTTTGGAGGCAATTATGTTCCACACTGAAAATGCATCCATGATGTGACCATGTAACTGAGTAACCAATGTATTGTAATAATTACAAAAATATTAAACTGTAATAAAGAATTGTCAACCCAGGTGACTCACATTCCTGTCACGGTCAAGGTAACAATTCATTCAATAAATTTAATTATCCAAAATTATTTACTTACCCAAAAAACCGCGCGCGCGCACGCACACACAATGGATGAATAATTATGACAAATTAAAATCTCAGTTTAATAAAATCAATAATAGCCATTAAGGCATAAACATTTATTGAAAATATTTCTATTCATTATTATAAAATCATCAAAAATCCTTACAAAATGTCACATTTCAAATGTCTCATATTTATATTAAAAATAATTAATTCAACAAATCCTATCACCATGAAATACATCATGCATATGTTTCAACACCCATGCTAGAAATATCTATATTGCAAAATGTGATTCCATTAGATAAATTAAAACTGTTATGCTTGATAGTGAACCTTACAATAACATGATGTTGATCAATTTGAAAGACCATCTCCACCAATGAAAATAAATAAATAGTAAATTACCACTGTTCAATGAAGTGACAGCAAATAAAATAAAAAATTTCAAGTATATACAAAACAATATCTAGAATTACAACTGTAGTATGGTTCAATAAAACAACAAATGAGGTCTTTCAAATTCAGACAATTGTAAACTTACAAAAGTAGGCAATTCTGACAGCATTTGAAATAAAATGTATAACCTTCAGTTACATTTACTTATATATAATCACACTGCAAATTTTGAATAATTGTACTGTTATTATTATTTCCTAAATTTTTCTTCATAAAATTTCTCAATCCTCAAAAATTGCACAAATGGTTTTGGAATGTGTGTCTAAGACAAATATTTTAAAGGCACTGGAAACTCAGGAACTGTTCTTAATTGTTGCTAAGAATCTAAAATTGAAGTTAATGAACAATCAAGTTCTGAAGTCCTGTCCTTTCATGAATAAAACTATTTTTATTAAATTGTATATAGTGATTGAGGGACTCAAAGGTGAAAGCAACTTTCCAAATGGTGATTTTATGTTTTTGTGAGTCTGTTATTTTTCTTCCCAACAATTATAGCTGTAGCTTTATTCCAGCAAATTTGAATACCAATTATTACATTTGGACTAATAGTGCAGTGTCTTCACATTCCAGAGAGATAAAAGCCCTTCCTGCATTGCTCTCAATTCCATTGCAAAAAAACACTGGAAGAGGATCTTCAGGAAATTGGACAATTAGTGTAGACTATTTCATCACATCCATTTTAAGTTCTCAATAAAATAAAGATTAAATGTGATTAATTTGTGTGATGGTCAAAATAAGAATATACTATATATAACCCTTTTGAACTATATTTTCACGTATACACAGCAATATGATGAAATACATAATACACCGGCCTCATTAGCCAAATTGCTTAACTACACTCTGTGAAGTCACTGAGATTAAGCAATTAAGAGTCACCACAGATTTCTTTATGTGACTGCAAACCCTAGTTACCAACAGCACTGAGCCAAGGGATAAAAGGCATTGACTGACAGTGACTTTATGAGATAGAAAAACTTAACTGGGGATCATTCCAGACATCATGCACTCTTGTCCAAGAAAGGCGAAGAGATGTGTTCTGAGAAAGCCACAACAAATTAAAAAATAAACTTAAAAAGTTTGTGGAAGGGCATATGCTTGATAAATGACAGAAAAAAAGTTGGAAATACTGAATAGGTTTACATTCTGCAACAATGATGGGAATTAATATGAAATTCTAGAAAGAAATGGCCATCGAATGTAGTACAGATAGAATTCAGTTTTCAAAAATCGAAATACTGAAAGAAGGGAAAGAAGAGCCATGATATCTGCTAGCTACTCCTATTCAAAAGACTAAGAGTCACCAAAAAATTAAAATGTTTACAAAACAGCCAAGATGACGGTGAAAAGATAAAGTTGGGAGTTGATTGTCGAAAGTTGGAATGTTATGAGTAACTTCTGAAGGAACTTTGTAGTGGTGTAATGGCATGGTAGAGAAATCCATAAAAAGAAGTATGCCTATATAATGACTTTACTTCCTTAAGTATCAACTATTCCAAAACAATGATTAATATAAGTTAGTTTAATTTCAGTTCATTTTCTATACATTTTCACACATTACATGATTTAGCATGAAGAAGAAAGAAAGAAACAAACAAACAAAAAAAGAGAGAGAGAAGAGCAAGAAGAAGAAAGGATGAATTTGAGCAGCACAAGTTTTCAGTTTGTATCTTCTGGTATTTAATGTAAAAATTCTGTATGAAAACATATTTTCTATTATAACTCATTGCTCTGTGAATCAGATAAAAATATCTGTAACAAAAGTGTATTGGCAATTTTTGTTTGTACGTTGACTTCAGTCTAATGATTCATTTCACATTTGTGTGGTTTACTCCTTCTCACTGGGCTCCTCACATGTCAAGGTAGTCTGACCTTTCTTCCGTCTGGCTGGGTAACATCTTTTGTTGTGATGATGAATGGCCTGCACATTGCAGACATGACTACAATTGCTTGTGTGATCAATTACACACATTTTCTCATTTTAAAGTAATCTGCTAAAAGAAATGATCCTCATTTTTACATTAAGTTGCCTTTTCCTTGGAAGAAATATACATGATCTCTTCACACAAATACTTTCCAAAAAGCTAGTAATAGTCGGGTACAGGAGCACAGGCAATTTTCACAAAATCTTGGTATTTAACTTGACCATTAGGAGTAACGTTTGCCTCTCGGAAGATCTGCTCCACTGCAACGGAAATGTATGGTTAATCAAATAGATTGAAAGTTTGCCACAGTTTGCCCAGAAACAAACAGTAACCAAATTTATTATAAACAAGATATAAACTCATCACAGCAATAGTACACCTCTCAGCATTCAATGAACTTAAAAATAGGGAAATAGTGATTTCTGTTGTCCAAAAATATTGAGTACGAAAGAAAACGTCAGGTACTATAGCATTTGTATAAAAACATTGAAGATTTTGGGCATAAATCATGATAACCCACAAAATGAGGTTTTGTTTAAACACACATATTCAACTAGACATTTCTTTTTGGCCAAGTAGTTCAATAATATTCTAAGAGACAGCAGCACAATATAGTTTTAATTCTAAAACAAATCACATATACTATTTGCAGTAAATGATAACACTACTTTCAAAGATAGAGGCTGAAAAATAATTGTGGGTTATTAGTATTAACTCCCAAAGTCTTCAATTATTGAATTTTTTTTAAAGAAGTCATACTAATTACTGATGAAAATAATTATGTTCTTTTTAACATTGCTTAATATCAATCCCCTACAAAATCAACAAGGTTCCAAAATGATACAGTTTTATTAAAAACATATAATATAATTGGCTACAGTCCAGTATACAGTACAACTTAAAGAAGGCTTTTAAACTCAGCAATTTCCACTTGTCATTGGAACCAGGAGTGGATTCAGAAAGTATTTTGGGTGCATTTCAGTTCAGACTACTCCCCGAAATTAAAAAAGAAACAAAATTTCAATTGTTTTTAAACGTAAAAGAAAGAGAGAGAATATTCACAATGGGAATAATGCTTGGGATGTTATGACATCTAGAAGTAGTTATTTTGAATAAATTGAGTAAAATTACAAAATATGCCTGGAGGAGGAGGGCATGGCCCCCATGGATCAGCCAACTACAATGAACCCCTCCCATATTCCAAGTTTATCTTCCAGCATAAAGTTGCAAAGTAATATTGTATAAATGTATACAATATAATAATTTCCCAATATAAACATGTCATGTAAACTAGGGATTCCCAGCCTTTTTCTTAAATCCTTTCAAAACAATGTATTGTTTCACTGAGACTTCTCCATTTTTTCTATACTATGATAAAATAATTGTGGCGTATCGTTAAGAATGCACATTTATAATAACTTGAGTTTTTCATATATCGTAACTCCCAAGGATGTCAGGTTTAAGCAGCACTAGAGACAATGATATGAAAATAGTGAATTATATGAGAATAATAAGAAAAGACTGAAATTGCAATTTATTGTAAGCTTTGATGCTTTATATCAAAATACTATTAATTATTAAGTTCATTAATCTTTTTTTGTAATCAATGGAATTTTGATTATACTGATAAGGTGCCAGTTCATATTTGGCTATTGACCCCCAATTCAACACTTGATTACCACTGACCCACTTCAAATTTTCATCCATCCCCAGGGGGTACACACCAACCCCATTTGAAAACCTTGGTCTAAGAACTTGCATTAGCAGTATTTCAATCTCTCCCAGACTTCTGTTTTTATGTTCTGTTAAGTGACTTAACTTTCTCAGCAAAGAACGTTAATTTCTAATGAGAAATTGACACTCGTTGACATGTGATTGCATGGATAGGCAGGGCTTGATTTCCGGCGGAAAACGATGGAACAGAGTTCCAGTACTTCCAAAATATGTTATTAAATTATATCATAAATATATAATTATTTTTACATAATCAGTGATTAATTTGGGGCATATTCCAGTACCTAAAATTTTGTAAATCAAGCAAAGCGGAAAGGTATGGCTTTTGCCAATTCATTTTAACATATCACAATGCATATCTGATAAGCTGCATCTAGAAATAATAAGTCCCAGTAAAAGGAATTCTTTTACACATACAAAATAATGACTCCAACAACTTGAAAGAAAATTAATGAATCAAAATTGTAACATAATTCGTTATTGTATCGGTTATTGTCTTTAATTTTCTGTTCGAAAACCTACCTTCCTTTGGACTAAGCTGTTCACCCCAATGTAAAAGCATATGGCGCAATTGTTTTGCTGGAATAACTTCTTTTTTATTAGGGTCAGCAGCTCGAAAAGCTTCAACTACTTCTCTAGGTAGATCTTCTGCTTGACTGTGTACATGCATTACTTCCAAGAATTCCGCAAAAGACATTTTACCACCTAAACACAAAATAAAATAATTACCTCTGGATAAGGACATCTTGTAGTTGTTACTCCTAACTTTTATAATTACCTTTATCTTTCATGTATTTTTTCAGTTCTTGAATGGTAGGACTCATTCCCAATGACCTCATTATAATAGTTAATTCATCTAGCGTTCTTATTTTGCCACTTCGTGCAAATAAGTAAAAACATTCTCGAAATTCTGTAAAACAAGATTGTATGACGAATACTTTCCGAGATATACTTAAGGATTAAGATATTTCATTCTCACTCACCATCGATGTCTTGCTCTCGAAAATAACGAGCCTGAAATTGGAAGGTTCCGATAAATTGTATTTTGCGTAAGAAACGATAAAACACAAGGAATTATATACATAATACAACATGACCTTACCATGATGAAAAATACAAACGGCAACTGGGCGGAAATAAAGCGACTACTCCGTAAGATAATTTTCGCCAGACCTATGGGGTATATCAGATATATTACTTATCAAGTATTTATCATTACAAGCAAGATGCTTTATCTCCCCTGGTCACAACATAGAAGATATCTACAGTGAAGTCACCGAAATCATCTACGTCACATCATCAATTTTTTCTTCTCTCTCACCGCTCCTGCTATACACAATGCTTTGCACACGGAAGAATCGGAACGTCAACTTCAGCTGCTTCGGCCGCTCCTACTATGCTCATTTCAAAGAGTGTACCCATGAAAAAAGTTTCTTATATAGTATTATTTTTTATGGAGAATGCTTAACGACCAAAATATTAAATTGACAAAGCCCCGTTTACCTGTCTCCAATATTACTTTTTAACTGATTCTCTTTGATCTTCATGCAGTCACTTGGTTAAGTAGTACAGGCTACGCACACTACACATACCAGCGCTAGTGGATTGAATGTAAATCATAAATACGATTTTGTACAGATCGTCTTAAATATTTTATTCAGAAGGCAGATATTACTCTTCTAAAAAAAGTTACGAGATTCACTGACATTGCAATATTATTTTTTGTCAATCAGTGGTATTTTTTGTTTAGAATATAGTAAAAATAGCAGCGCACTCCTGTAGTGGGTTTCTGTATTACCAGCTCGGAAACATTTCTACACAATAACATCCCGACCAGAGAGTACTCCGAGTTGAATCGCACAGGCAGCACAAGCAGTGTGCGAGTGAGTGTAGTTTAGTGCCGACGAGCTGGTGGGCGAGTGGAGGCGAGACGAGCGATGTTTGGGGTACGGCTGGTAATAGTTACGTTGTGATTGCCTCTACTGTCGTGGCAAGTGACAATGTAATTGTGGCTGTCAGTCCCTGGTTTAAGCAGTACTAGCGATAAGAAATTTGTCGCTCTTATAAATCGTATGCGTGTGCCTGAAGAAATGGAGAGGTTGGATTGATTCAATGTGTGTAACCGATATGTAAGCTGCATACTTTATGTCCTGTGGGTTACGCCAAAGCAGGACATCAAGGAAGGTGCTCTGAGAAGACTTTATGAAAGGTAATGTGTTGACATTTTATTTTAATCATTATTATTCACTGATTTGCTTTATTAGGTCGTTGTGGTATTCACTTAGTCCGAGTGCTATAAGTTTTCTAACCTTACATAAAAATTAGCTGCTTTTGGATTTTAAGTCTATTTTTGGATCATTTACATAATGATTTATGTAACTCGATGGGCGATATAGAAGAACACACATAATAGTATGTTATTTTAGACAATTTATTCCATCAGTAGAAACAGCACCGGTAATTAGGTTTTAATGTCATGATAACCTTGACCGCAAGTTATGAAGTTTTTTTCTTAGACGATTAAATCTCGTGCATCCCACGCCTATCTTAAATTGCGCCTTCTTATGATAGTAATATTCTTATCATTCCAACGAGTTATTTCCACACTCAACGGTATGAGTGATTGCTAATATTCAAGTCTTGCAAGAACAGGCCAGTCTTGAAATTGCGTTAGACTGTTGACGACCAGTATGAACATTAATAATGTTTATGGGCATATTACGAGCGTTGATAATACGCCTGTATATAATACGTAGATACTTGAAATTTTCGTGTATAGATATTGGCATATATATAACTTTGTACATATTTTGTATACTCGACACCCTGTCAGTACTGTGTAATGTCACCAGAGGTAATTATTTGGTATTTAAAAAAGTGAATTTTTATGGTAATGTGTTTGACAAATTTGTGAAAAAGTCAGTCCCGATGCTCTTCATAATAGGTGTGTTACTAGACAAGTTCAAATAATGTGAGAGAGTATTATTGGAATTTGTGTGATTCTTTTGTTGATAAAACAGCCAAAACATTTTCTGGCATTCCCTTCTTCGCTCGGAATGAAAAAGCGTTTGTGGTAGTGTAGTATGTCGTCGATTTCATCACAGTAAGTATCCACTGTTGACGTTGCGATTTATTATTAGTACATTTTGCCAGGATTGCACCCAAGGAAGGGGGTGCACCCATGGAGTTTCAGACCCCCTCCCAAGCCAATTTACATAGTTTATAAAAATATAGATTTCACTAATTTTCTATAGTAACGAAAGGAATTCAGCATATCAATTGTTGATGTTATAAATATTATCTATAAGTCAACATAAACATTACATTATATACTCAGCATAAATGGAAAAATTCTTTATAAGAAAATTTTTATATTTATTACTCGAATGGACACCATACCGCTAACCTCTCCCTCCGAAAAAAATCCCGGGTGTGCCTTTTCATTTACCGTATTGTCAGTTGTCATTAAAATCATGACTGCTGCTAAGACCTGTCTGTTTTTAAAAAAGAAAATAAACTGAAGCATTTAGCCTGATCTTCACGTAATGATTAAAGCTGCTCTGCGCATCGTGATAAAAATCACAATAATAGACCTTAATGATGTAACAAATTCTGCACACCGGTAGGAACGTGCTGTGACCTTATGCTAGTGGCTGACAGTGCCGGGTTTATATGCGTCCAATTGGGCTCGGCCCAGGGCGCCAAGGTTCGAGGAGCGTTATGGGACTAGAACGGGGTTAAAGAGAGGTTTTCATAAACTCGTTTTTTGTTGAAAGTTATTACTACAAAATAAAATATGCAAAATATCTTACAAGGAGGAGACAGCCTGAATTCAGAAAACTTTAGAGCGTCTTGACCATTTTTAGAGAACGCCCGAATTCCTGACCAATAGCAGATATTTTAAAACTTGTAGGTATAGTACTAGGTTAAAAAACGAGAGTTTAATTTCTATTAATAAGTAGCAAATCCTTGTGATATTATGGAAAATTTGACAACTAGAGGCTGAGGGATGGACCGACAAAGCTTAAAGGCTGTGGGACGGAGCAGGACGCTTAGAGACTGAAACGGACACGTTACAGGTTGAGGGACAGACGGACTAAAAGACTATGAGGCAGAGAGACTGGCAGCCAGATTTGGAGGCTGACAAGCGGGCGGACGGAGTCGGAGGCTGAGGAGCGCGGGGACGGAGTCGGAGGCTGAGGAGCGCGGGGACGGAGTCGGAGGCTGAGGAGCGCGGGGGACGGAGTCGGAGGCTGAGGAGCGCGGGGACGGAGTCGGAGGCTGAGGAGCGCGGGGACGGAGTCGGAGGCTGAGGAGCGCGGGGACGGAGTCGGAGGCTGAGGAGCGCGGGGACGGAGTCGGGAGGCTGAGGAGCGCGGGGACGGAGTCGGAGGCTGAGGAGCGCGGGGACGGAGTCGGAGGCTGAGGAGGCGCGGGGACGGAGTCGGAGGCTGAGGAGCGCGGGGACGGAGTGGGAGGCTGAGGAGCGCGGGGACGGAGTGGGAGGGCTGAGGAGCGCGGGGGACGGAGTGGAGGCTGAGGAGCGCGGGGACGGAGTGGGAGGCTGAGGAGCGCGGGGACGGAGTGGGAGGCTGAGGAGCGCGGGGACGGAGTGGGA